>CM065328.1:20000-1220000 GCA_033032175.1 Saturnia japonica | reverse complement strand
TAGTTGACAAATGGATATAAGCATCTTACACATGTCTGACCAAGTTCTTTTACTTTAATTGTATTAGAAGTACATGGAAATTTTACCTGATACGCAATTTGGAATCCGTAGGAAACCTAACTCCTCACCAACTTACAGCAGAGTTTATCGTGTTTGGGCTCATTGGAATGGCCTCAATGAATAGGTTACTTATGTCGGAGGTTTATTCAATTTTCAATTTACCTTGTGTATCCCTTCTAATTCATAGTTCTTTGAGCGCACTCCCATATATATATTTAAGCCCAATGGATTTACGAGTACATCCATCAGTTCACAGGCAAATTACTTCAATACTCAAACCTCCAATAGCTCCTAGGCGTAATAAAATACAATTTACAAACATGAAACTGATGTTTATGAATCAATAAGATATAAATCAAAAAATTTTAAACGACATTCCACTAGAGAAATCGTTTCGAAATTGTGCTCTCATTGTTTTGTTTGTGGAGTAGATGTTTTCTTTTTAAATAAGAGATAATTCCGTATTCGTTTATAATAAACTATCAGTGCTCCCTGGTTTTACCCGCGTTAGATTTAGATTGTGCATGTTTAAGCATACGATAGCTACTTGTGTACATATTGGTAGATTGGTTGACGGTTATGGTCACTGCTTCGCCCCTAAGAGCCTCAGTATGATGTTAGATAGCTTATAACCTTCCTTAGTTAATCTATACAGTTTATAAAATGTAAGTGTCTGTTTGTAACGTCAAAATAACAGCCTTGTACTAAACGCATATGAAAGTATATACGATACCTATAACAAAAGACCATTTTTTTTGTCAGTCTGTCAGTTTATTCCGGGTAATCTCTGAAACGGTTGGACCGATTCTGACAGGAATTTCACTGGCAGATAGCTGATGTTATAAGGAATAACTTAGGCTACTTTTATTTTAGAGAAAGAATTGGTGTTCCACGGTAGCAAGAAAAAAACTGGTCATGGTGAATCAATTCGGGCGCTTAAATGGGTTACGCTGAGTAAACTATAATATATATTATATCAAATTAATGTAATACATAGTTACAATTATTAAAAAGTCAGGGAGAGGATATTATGTTTATCTTCTAAGGACCACCCACAATCAGCATTTCTATCTTTAAAATAACCGGGAGCGGGAGTAGCACGTTTCCCGCGTGGTACCGATCGATAACATTCTTTAGTCCACGTGAGCGCAGGCGCGGGCACAATTAGTAAGATATAAAGGACAAGAAGAATTTTGCAAATGTAACTGCTAGATTATTTATCGTACCACGTCAAAGTGGCGACCGCTTAGAAATCGGCAATCCGTCGACGGTCACCGCCATCATGCCAACCTGCAAGCCTATCATCGGCCACGCTAATCCCGGGACATGACACTCTTACGTGCCTCTATGGTGGTCATTACAACTAGTAAACGATGGTCGCAATCTACCGTCCAACATTAATTTAACGCGTTTAAATAAACAAACAAACAAACTCCGGAACTTTATAACAACGATATAAATGTCCTAAGTACTAAAAGAAACAAACAAACCGTTCACTCAGTTCCCAAATTAACACAAATATATAAAACATAAAACTTCGCTTGCAAATTCGACAATATTATCTTTACTAACGAGGCGATCAAAACAAATCAATACGTGATTTCCCGTTGAATGGTCGGCGGTTGAGGGATCGTTGATTATTCCATTAATTCGTTACAAAATAATAAAACAGAAAACAACTAAACAGTAATTAATTCTGACACGGACTCACAAACAAACGGCACATCGAACCCATAAATCAATTAATACATCAGAATAAACACAGCCACAGTACTGGGCGCTCGAGTCACAACCCAAATACCTAAAGCGTCTTGCAATTTGAAAATAAAACGTGGAAACATTACTGATACTAAATTTATGGGTACACAGGTTTGTATTTTAGCGGTATCGACGGGGGTCGAGACCCCCCATTAAAATAGCAACATGTCAAAATAACAACCTTAACTAGGCTACTTCTCAAAACACTACCACCGTATCAGAAAAAAATCCAGTCATCGAGAAGATCCCTCTAGAAAGTATGTAGAAATGTGTTTCCTTTGAATTGTATTAAATATAACTTTTCAACATTACCTACCACCTTTTTATTAAATTTCCAATTATATGTAACTATAGTCAAACAAATTAATAAAAAAAATGAAAGAAGTATATAATTAAATTAAATTAAGACTTGTAAAGTTGAACTTAATAAGTAACATCACTTGGTGTTATCTAAATATTTTGATTTTATATAAAAAGAAACAAAAAAAAACTCTAGAGCAACAAAAACCCTTGACAAAAAAAACCTTTTTTTATTGCCAGGCGTCGTACTTAAATATTATAGCCTATATCAATCACACTATTATGATGAATTTAACGACATCTCGTATGCTAAAATCCATCAAGCCGTTTAATTTACAGAGCATGCCTAAGAAATAGACATACATACCATACACTCGAAAAACAATCTTGCATTTTTGGAGTCGGATAAATAAATATACATATTATACAAGTGAAAAATTTATATTAACATTATGACCCACCATAGAATGAACTAAATTCGTCTCCTAAGAAAACCAATAGAGTGTTCGGAACGGATTGTTTTTCAATAAGAAAACATAAATAAACACAATTGATTAATCGATATCAGACGAAACGGTTTATTTTGCATTTCAAATTAAACCATAATATCTTATTGCACTCGCAATTTGTTATAAAGGTTAAAAGGAAAATGCAAAAACGACTTTTATATTAAATACTAACGATGCCCGCGGCTCCGCATGTTTTTTTGAATGCTCTCTAAAAGTATTATGGAGAATTCAATCAATCTATTAATTTAGTTTTTTTTTTAAATTACGAATTTTTTTTTTTAGAGCTGACTTTACTGTTAGCTATAAAGCCCTGGAGCATCAGACGGCTTTTGCAGCTTCACCGTGGCTTGGGGGCGAGCTCTTAAAGCACTCAGCTGCGAAATTCTTCTATGCAATTTTGCAATCAAATATATTCCAAAAAAGTGGCACCCTAGGCGCCGCGGTTCGCCTTTAGTTACGACACTGTTTAGCGGTAACGAGTCCGCGATTGAACCTTGCACTAGCTCATCATTCTAGTAAGAGAGTCATTAAATTTAACATACCACGAAGAAAATATGTCACACCTAACTGACTATACAATTCAAATTTACCGAGCTAAATGAAACAACATGGGAGATTTACAGAGAAAAGTATTTTAAATATTTATATTTAAAAAGTTATTTTAGCACGCGCAGAACTACGTGGTAGGTCGCTAGACTCATTTGAAACAATAAAAATTCCTTGAATAAACTAAATACCATTGTAATTGTAATTTTCCGATTTAATTGTTCTAGACAACGATATACAAGTATTACATACTAGAACAAGCGTTCGGAAAAAATACTATTTATTTAAAACTAGCGATCGCCTTAGGATTGACATTCGACCAGCGACTTTTTGATCATAGACTATTTTGCAATGAGTTTTATCTACATCACTTGCTGTCACTTTTCATTGAGTGACAATTCAATATTTTGGGGGGTGTAAGTTCAATGGCACTGGTCGTATTAAGATTCGCAGTATTAATTTATTTTATTTAATATATTAGTAACACATATTATAGATACATTTTTAGCTTTCCGCACTCGTTCTCATATAAACTTTAACCTTGCCGAATCTAACAGTCTTCCGTGCACGCAATACGCTTAAAATGGTACCGAAAGCTTTTGCTTCACGTATTAATATATAGATGCTACAGAAAATATTTATTTATCTTTTGATTTGTCGCATTTTAAGATCAGGATCCGAGAGAGGCTTGCATGTCGAACAGGCGATGGATTATTGATCTCTTTGTAGTCAACCGTTGTTTTTTTATTACACGTTTTATTTCGAACTGACTATTCTGATAGCCTTATGGGCCCTGGACCCATTAGGGTACTTTGACAGCTTCACTGGGATACGTGCAAAATCATAAAAATATCTTCTTAAAAATCCTAAATTAGCGACACTTGAACTACCGACCACTCGTAATTTACCTACAATACTGCGTACAAGTCTGGTCGCCACACAGCTAAACCAGTTAGACGACGATAATGTATGCTATCTCATTGTATAGTAAGCTAAATTCTATAGATTTATGTATTGTATCATTTTAGTGTTGCTTTTTCGACAGAAAATAAATTAAATTATGCAATAATTTTATTTTCTCAAGCTTCACCTATTTTCGCGAGTAAAATTGTAAACAAATAAATCTTTTAGTTATTTACATAAGATCCAACGTAAAATAAAAGGTAACTAGACTGAAATAGTGTATTCTTGTGAGTGTATTTTTTAGTTGAAACGGTTTCCTGTCCGTTTGTACAAATAAACGGCGATAAATGGCTGCTTCAAACTGATTTAGTGTAAATGAATTTACATTTGCAACATCATATGTTAAATTTCTCTCATCGTATTAATTTTTTTACTTCTAATATTATTATCTGGCTGGTTTTGTTTGTTTTTTCTTTTCAAGCGGTGTTGCGGAAACATCTGCCAGTGTCAATGGTTTATTTACTTTATAGTAATAATTTCTAAGTAATTACATTTTCTAGGGTTAAGAGTTTTCTGTTGGCCTGTTTATTTGTCTGAGTTTTGAACATTTTTGAAAGTAATACCTGAGAATTAATATCCATTCAATAAAAAAGGTTTTTTTTTTGTTTTGTAATAATATGTCACAAAAATGCAGCATGATCACATGACCACGTGTGACGTCATAATTCAATAAATAAAACCAAGTTGAAATATAATAATAAACCCATTATTAAATTTTTTGTTTGTCTGTCTGTTTGTTCCGGGTTATTTCCGAAACGGTTGAACCGATTATGATGGGACTTTCACTGCCAGATAGCTAATCTTATAAGGAGTAAGTTAGGCTCCTTTTATTCTTGAAAAATAATTATAGTTACTTGCAAATAAAAAAAACAGGTCATGGCGAATCAATTCACGAGCTTAAATGGCTTACGCTGAGTAAACCAAATGAGATATATCAAATTAATGTACTACATACTTGTAAATATAAAAAGATCTAAAAAAAGTCATTCAGAGCGGATGTCTGTCTTCTTAGAATCACCCACAATAAGCACATTTATCTTTAAAATAACCGGGAGCGGGGTAATAAGTTTTCGCGTGTGTGCCCGATCAACGGCATTCTGTAGTCCACACGAGCGCAGCCGCGGGCACAAGTGGTATAATTAACAATTGTACAGTAACTTACCACAACATTACCCATCTAACACTTAATTGTGTATATTTATAGAACGACAACGTCACGTTTTTCTTAGTGACGTTTCCAATCACGTGTCTCATAGAGAAAAAATTAATTTATGACCAGTATAAGTATATGAAATATTATTATTTTTTAGATTTGTATTAATTTAGTCTTTTTACTAATTATAAAAATAATTCAATTGATTTTTTTTATATACCGACTTCAACATACACGAAATTCGAACATATATTTTTTTATGAACCTATTTGGATGATTATGTTTTTGTTAGATAGGGGATACCTCAATGATGGCACCAGTTTTAATTTTATTAGCATTGAACCGTCAACTTCGAAGACACACAAGGGAACTCTGCAGTTGTAGATGCTTTTCTTTTTTGTTAAAAATTGTTCTGTTAACATACCATCAACTGGCGGATTGAAGAAACTCGAATCAATTTTGATTGTTCCTTTGTCTGTCACCAGGCGCATTCATCGGCGGCATACTCGGCGGGATGGCGATGCGGCTCGGACGTCGGTCTGTACTGATGGCAACAGCCTTGCCATACACTCTGGCATGGCTCGCGACTGCGCTGTCGACTGGAGTGTACATGATATCGGCGGCCTCGTTCTTCGGCGGCATGCTTATATGTTGTATCAATATGACAACACAGGTGCGTTTTTATTAATCTACCAACTTCTTATGAATGCGACACACCGACTTTAGACTATAGACTTTAGAATATATTTCACTTACCGGAATAAAAATTACCCTATATGTTACTCCAGGTAATAAACTATCTGTGAACCAAAATTTACCCTGATCCGTTCAGCAGTTATTGTGTGATTGAGTAACAAACATCCAGACATAAAGATATAATAATATTATACAGTCCATAAAATTATTTCTTTTGTTTTAACGCGTCAGATTAGAAAAATTCTGTTTGCATTTCATTGTCTATTTAGAGTGAAAGATTATAGGCTATATAAAACCACGCTATAACACTAGGGAGCTGACAGTAACTATGAACTAATTTATTCAAAGATCATAAATAATATGCAATTTTTAAAGAGCGGTAGACCCAATTAATTTTTACGTCTTTCGAACTAATAAATATGGGTATATTCCGATATATGGTCTTTACTCAATCTAATCATGTCATGTCTAACTTACTTATTGTTATTAAAATTAGTCCCTTGTTATACAATTTCCACATGCGTGTCTAAAGAACAATAAACCGTTGGTCGAACTCTGTGGTCAGAAAATGTGTTCGCATTCCGATGACATAGTGATTATTTAGCTCACAGTAACGTCATTCTACCCTATTTCTTTTTTTTGTATATAAATACCCAGCGAAATATTTGTAGTTCACATCTTACTAATTATAAATAGTTGAGAGATTTCTTTTTTAAATTTTTAACCGTCTTCAAAATAGTTCTCAATTCGAATGTATATTTTTTTGGATGTTCAGCCATAGCTTCTTTGTTTATTAACCGATTTAAATTATTATTTTTTCATTGGAAAGAGGATACCTCAAGAGTGGTCTCGTTTTAAATTTATTGTCATTGGACATTCAACTTCGAATATACACCAGGGAACTACTCAAAATCATTTCTTTTTTATTATAATTTAATTATTTATTCCCAAAAAGTAATTATTAGTACAAGCTGTTTACGATAGATGGCGTGTAGTCGTTTCACTTTGAAGGCAACGGAAAAATTTAGTTTATACCAATATTATTTATAGGAAAGACTTGATTTTTGTTTGTAATGGATAAACTCAAAAACTACTAGACCAATTTTAAAAATTCTTTCACCAATATAAAGCTACAGTATCAGCGAGTAATATAGGTTATATTATGATTTGAAAAATTAGTTTATTCCTCATAAAAATGTCGATAGTCTTACACAAAGTATAAAAAATTGCCTACACAGTTGCGTTGGCGATGTTTGTCGTATAAAGTGAAACACCGGTGAAACCGCGGGGCACAGTTAGTTATTAATATTTGGCTAGTGTAAAGGAGATTAGTTGGCTCCATTGATACCAATCCATATATACCTTTATGTAATCAGTAGATTAAATCTTTACCCGGTGAAATGTAACATCAGTGTATCGGCGACTTTATTATAAAATCGGATACAATTTCATGAAAATGATTTGAAATAGTACTATATACCTGGATTAGTTATCGCAACCTATCTACTTAAAGTTAAGCATTGTGATACTTGAATTTACAATTTTTTATACAACAAAGTGGTATTTAAACGTAAGATCTACCTGATAATAAGCGAATATCGTAGCCTATGAACTCTTGTAATACCGTAGGAATCACCAGCGCGTTGCCGAGATTGTACCCCCTTACCCCAAAGAAGCTCTGGAAATCTTACTCGCCGCAGGAACATAACACAAGACTATTTGAAATTAATTTATGCCCTACCTCTCTTCTTTATAATATTTATTAATTCTTACTTAATTATCTTCTTACTTTTATCCTAATTAAATAAAGTCGACACAACATGTATGTAGTATTCACACCTTTACATGCATATAATTCCTCACAAAATCCATCCATATCTTCTTCGGTCTTCCTCTACTCTTGTATCCATCCACCTTCATACTTAACATTCCTCTAGTCATATGACTTTCATCCCTCTTCATGACGTGCTCATACTATACCATATCTCATATTATGTTTGTTAAAGTAAAACATTGTAAAATAAATACACGTAAAAGTTAAGAAAACCTATAGTCGTCCATTTTAAAATTTTAGTACGCGTTACTTATTTGAAGAAAGCGAGTCTTTATGATACATTGTATCGTTGTAGACAAAGATTATGTAATGAGATGCAGAACGGAAAGGCTATTGCTGCTGTATAGGTGTATACGAGGTTGCTCTCTTAATATGTTTGCTATGTAAATTATCAAACAACTAATATATAGACTTTGTTAGATAGTAATCTGATTTAATGTTACTATCTTACTATAATATTATAAATGTGAAAGTCTGTATGTTTGGATGTTTGTTAGTCAATCACGCAAAAACGGCTGAAAGGATTAGGATAAAATTTGACATACTGGATTAACACAAACCGGTAAATAACGTTGTTTAACGACTGTTATTAATTTATATAGTTTTACGATATTCATGTATTTATGTATACATATTGGATTATTTTAATAATAAAATATTTTAGCTATCATTTGAGAAATTTGTAGTTTATGGACCCGGGGTGCCAGAAAACGGTCAATTGCGATCGGCCCGATCGTAGGAATACCCGAAAAGTATAAAATACTGTTACATTGAAAATTTTGCGATGGAAATTAATCACACACCAGCATACCTATAGTTTCTTGTCAACGTGCATGTAGTAATAATACTTAGATACAGATATTTTTATTTCAAAACCAAAGCATCTGTTCTCAAATTTAGGTCTTTTATATTTTTATCCGAACAGAAATATCCGCAGTTTCAAAGAAATAACTCTTCCAATAATAGAATTCGATACAATCTACTTATTTGTGCGAATCAGTATTTTTAGATAATAATATAATTACTTAAACCCAAATGTCGTAATCGGTAATAACGAACACTCGTTATTACGCTTTTCGGTTGTTTTCTACTTACTACTATTTCCTTTTAAATTAAATTGAAAGCTATTTCAAAGGCATTGTGTTTTCCTTTTGTATCTTTAAGTTGGAATTCGATCACTTGCTGCCTTATTTTTTTCTTTTAGAATACTGACATAAGATTGAGCATATATCAAATCTTTTTGCATCTATTGCTACAATTGTACAATAAACACTATTGTTATGACACCATTTTTCTATCAATTAACTTGTTACATTCTGCTAGTATAAAAAGAAATACCCTATTAAATATAGTAAAAAGATAATTATTTCGTCCTAAATAATTCATCCCCTCTATTATACTCATTATATTAATACGTGAAGCAAAAACTTTCTACCCCTTTTTAAGCGTATTGCGTGCACGGAAGACTGTGAGATTTGGCATGGTTAAAGTTTATATGGAGAAGGAGTACAGAACGCTAAAATGTATCTATAATATCTGTTACTAATATATTAAATTAAATAAATTTATACTACGAATACTAACCTGACCAGTGCCATTGAACTCAGACCCCCCAAAATATTGACATTGTCACTCAATGAGAATTGACAGCAAGTGATATAATATTCATTGTTTAGGTTATACTGCAAATGTCAAACAGAAAATAGTATATGATTAAAAAGTCGCTGCGCTGGTCGAATTTCGATCATTGGACGACCGCTAGTACTGATAATAAATTAATCTATGATATTTTTACTAAGAATTACTCCGCATTGTCGTGAAACATATTTGTTTACTACGCGAACACTGCATTTGCTTGGAACAGTAAAATTTTAATAGAAAGTTTTCTCTTGTTATGATTTCCATAGGTTGCTTTTAAGTGAAATGTCTTTGTTTGATTTCGAATTGCATACGAGTTTTGTATTTACGATGTTGAATGACGACATCAATTTGAAGCTGCCTTCATATGCACGCGCAGTGCCCTCTGCCGGATAATGGTAGAAACATAATACCGTGTTATGCATGGGGGATCATGACGTTATTTCTGCAATGTATTAATTAAACCTTTGTGACGTGGCGTTACCTATAATAGTTAGAAAAATAGTTTAAAGAGTTCCTTCAATTTCTTTCGTTAGTTGGTAGAGTTTACGGACTCTGCTTTGATCGATGTAAGTTCAAATCCCTGCAATGAACCGTGAAGGAAAACTTCGTGATGAAACCATCGCTTGGTGTAAGGGTATTTTCTAATGCCCGTCCGGTTAGCTACCAAGTTGAAAATCTATCACCAATCACCTATAGGTGTGTTCCGGCAGCTGCACTTGAGAGCCAGTCTTCAACTAGGGTTAGCGTTACATCGTCGCTTGACATCAAGTGAGACTGTGATTATAACGCTAAACCTATAAACAATTTAAAAAAAAGTCTTGAGAATAAGAAAAGAACAGGTCATACCATTTTTGCTATGATGTGTTTTTTTCGCCGAAAGCTTTCGAATTCGAATTCACAGTATATATCAAAGCGTTATCTAATCGTGGTATCCTCACTGAGGCATCAACGCTTCAATTTATTAAATACTGCCTTTTACCGACGACTTCGTTCATTTGTCAAAATGAAACGGCTCTCATGCCATCAATTGTAAAAAGGTTGTACTAATTCAAAGAAATCCTGGACATGCGTCCAATAATTTACTAAAGTTTCATCGTAATCGAATAAATGATAAAGACAAAGAAGCCCCAATATTTGTAATTTAACCCGTGCGTCTTTTGTTCCTAGGTCTACGTCACAGAAATCGCCGTACCAGAAATAAGAGGTTGCCTTAGTTCAGTCCTGAAGATACTCAGCCAAATCGGGATCCTAATCTCCTTCACCCTGGGAGCGTATTTGAACTGGTACCAACTTGCCCTGATGGTGGCGGCTGCACCGATCTTATTATTCTTCGCCTTATTCTTCATACCTGAAACACCATCATCTTTACTTCTACGAGGGAAGGAGCATGAAGCTGAGGAGTCACTGCAGTGGTTCCGAGGACCCGACGCTGATATCCGTCAAGAGTTAGCAACGATAAGGACGAACATACTAGCTAGTAAATTGTACGGAGGAAACACCAGTAAATTGAAGAATTTATTATCGAAAAGATTGACGAGGCCTGTGCTGATCACTTGCGGATTGATGTTCTTCCAACGGTTTACTGGCGCCAATCTGTTCAACTTCTACGCTGTTAAAATGTTTAAGAAAACCTTTAGAACGATGAATCCACATGGAGGAGCTATAGCAACGAGCGTCGCGCAACTCCTAGCCTCTTGCCTATCAGGAATGCTTATCGACAACGTCGGCAGGCTTCCGCTCCTCATGATCAGCGGTGTTATGATGTCCATAGCATTGGCAGGCTTCGGATCCTATGCTTACTACGAAGAAGTGATAAGAAATGCAGCAGATTTGACGCAAGCTGAACCAGGATCATATGATTGGATACCTTTACTTTGCGTATTGACTTTTACCATCGCTTTCTCTTTGGGCATAAGCCCAATATCCTCACTTTTGATTGGAGAATTGTTTCCTCTAGAATACAGAAGTACTGGTAGTGCTTTGGCGACAAGTTTCAGCCATTTGTGCGGTTTCGTTAACGTGAAAACCGCTGCAGATTTCCAAGATCATATTGGCCTCTATGGTCTATTTTGGATGTACGCTGGTATATCTGTACTTTGTCTGTTGTTTGTTGTTCTCTTCGTCCCGGAGACGAAGGGGAGAGAGATTGATGAAATGGATCCAAAATATGTAGAATCTCTTTGTATAAATCGATAATGTAGATTTGGAATTGGCTGAGTTTTTCAGTATTATAATATTTAGTACTATTGAAAGTGCCTTTGATAGTTCCTTTAAACATCACAAGACTAAATCTATTTCGAAATATATTCTTCTGTTCCCTCCATATTTATTATTCTTTAGGAGGTTTTCGGATTATTAGATTTCATGTCTTTTACTGCGCATTTCGGAATGATGCAAATATTGAGCCAGGGGGAGAAATCAACACTAACCCTGGTTCTTGCGGATTGTTAACTAGAAGAAGATTGCTAACGTGGTCTACTGATCGAGATGTTTAATGAAAAATTTTGACTAAGATCTAGCTGTGGCTTTTGTAGATATCCTATGTACGTAGCTAGTTCGTGCAGATTTGTTACAAAATTCTGACCTATTTTGGGTTTACATACAAGATCAATAGAATTTCCTTTTATCATTTTTACACTGTTTGTTGATACTGTATTAAACGAAATGGGATCTGAGATCTGAGTCAAGTCAGTTAATATTGTTTTTTTTTTTACATCCTGTATTTATTGTAAATATTAGAATAATATTACTTTAGTTTTTACGGGTATGAAAATATATTTCAGTCAAAAAGTTTTACAATGAATCCTTAATTAGTGTTATTTATACAGTATTTGTTATTTTTCAAAAAATAAAAGCGTTTATTAACTAAGTTCCATTTTTGAGAACAATAATATACACTTTAATAATATATACTTTTGATAATTATGGTATAAATTGTTTACGCAATTTTCGAACCCGAGTTTATAAATGTTCGCTTTTTCAATCGAACTACCGAAAAAATACGAAACAAAAAAAAAACGAGATGTCGATATATTATTAATCTGTGTAAAAAGTGGTGTATCGAAGTGAAATTTCTTTGAAATAATGAAAATAAAATAACTGCTTAGTATAAACAATTTTTAATTAAGTAATAACGCATTTTGCTCTTTTTAATACTTAACTCACCTTCGTCGCGTTCACTTGTATCTCTTGGTGGTGTATTCGTAAGCATAGTCGTTTTGCTCGAGATCCCGGGTTCGATTCCCAGGTCGAGCAAAGTGTTATTGGGGTTTTCTATGAAATTCTCAGTAGCAGCTCAAGAGTTTGATTTTATACCCGATTAATGGCAAAAGTTACATGTGACGTAAAAACATACCCGGCAAACAGTGAGTGTACATTAGTATACCTCTACCTAACCCATCGAGGATACAAGCGTGATGGTATGTTATATTTTGAAACAATTCTTTCTTATTCTCTCTCTCTCGCATTTATATATTTTCCGTCCCTTTCTGTCAGAAACATTGCGTTGCATTAAGGTTGCAGTAAGATGCAATCATACTGTTGTCGCCATCAAAGAAGTTTCACTTAAAAATTATATTATGTTCCTTTGACAATTATTAAAGATATTTTATAAAAGAAAAAAAAAGATAATAAATTTTATCGATGTTAACACTACGGTGCTATTAGGTGCCTTCGCATTTTTAACTATAAAATTGTTATACGTACCTAGTGAGTGTATATAAACAGTATTAATAAGTTTATAAATGTATATTATATATATTTATATAGTAGTTTATAAGTGTGTTAAATTTAATACGTTGCCATAAAAAAATAAAATGTTATTTTAATGTTTTTTGTACTTAAAATGTCGAATTTAAGTGTTTCAATAAACTCTGTGAAGCAATAACTATTTTTTTAATGTTACAAAACCTTGCACTTTTTTACATTATTTGTGACAATAATAAAATTAAGATAGACAATCACAAGAGTGGGTCGCATTATTATTTTTTATAGATATATTTTCAATTAGGCGACGCGAGACGTCGCACATTGGACTAAAATCGGAGCCTCCCTTTCATAGGATTTTAGAAAAATTAAATATGTTATTTCATAGTTTTAAGTGTACAGTTTTATCAAAACAGTCATATCATTGTATAATTTAG
This sequence comes from Saturnia japonica, assembly GCA_033032175.1. NCBI lineage: Eukaryota > Metazoa > Arthropoda > Insecta > Lepidoptera > Saturniidae > Saturnia > Saturnia japonica. Next base: position 1,206,398 of record CM065328.1, on the reverse strand, counting down.
CAATCTCTAGCTTTATTTTTAACTTCTACACCATATAATATGGACTTGTAAATTTCAAATGTATGAAAATGGATTTTCTTTTCGTCATAACTTTTTTTGTTTTTTGAGTTGTAAAGCTGAAACTTATACATATCGTTACTGGGGTGGTAATGAACCCTTAGAACCTTTCACCTTGACCCCGGGCGTCCCCGTTCAACAAATATTTGTTGATGAAAATTTCATACTTTGATGGCATTGTATTGAGGTGAAATCATCAATCTGTAGGTTTATTTTCGACCTGAATGCTACAGGTATCGATTAATAAAGTAACTCCTGATTTACCCTACCGCTTCGTTTTCAAAAATACGATTCAGAATTCGTTTTAAAATTTCAATATACCTATTTTTCTTTATTAAAAGTTGTAAATTACATATAAATTTGCACTATAAACTTAAATTAAGACAAATTATCATTACCTGCTACTATTCTTGATTGTTTTTGTTCCACATTTGTATCAAAATGTCTTGATTTTGCAAATTAGGGTAATTAGTTTATTTGTTTCGTTGATATTGATGTTTATCATAAAAGATTAAATAGTTATTTCTGGGGCTAGATTAGGATTCTAAATGAAAGCAGTGTAAATAACATTAGATCTTATATTCATTTTAACTTATCGATTTCAACAGTACCTCTAAATAGATGATGTAAATGTAAATTCCAAATATATAAAAATATAGTAATACGCGAGGGATACGTTCCGAAAAAAATTGCGTTAACTGTAATTCGCGTATATCGAGGTTTATGATTAAACATAGTCAAAATTTAATACAAAAAAATACAAATCATTTTAATCAATCACTTTAATTCTAAGAACACTTTATGCAATACATACTCTTATTTTTTACGGAAAAATACATCTATTGTCTTTTGGGTAGCGTTTTGTTTACGTTCTTGTAAAATACGTTCATAACACCCAACACTGTTTTTAATTGTTTGACACACGGTCAAGACACGGTCATCATTATTGTCTATACTCTGCAATATGTCCAAACCTGAATAAATTTTTGAAAGTGCATTTTGTATTTCCCCTGAAGATAAAACTTTCTTTTCTACTTGTTTTTCCTCATCGTAGATAGGATTATTCTGTAACTCGATCAGATCTTCATTGCTGATAGGATCGTTGTGCGTTGTGCGTGCCAAATATTACGCCACACCCCATTCATACAACTCATTTTAACTTCCTTCCAAGCCTCTTCTATGTTGTGAATAGACTTCATAATGTTGTACGACTTCCACCACTCTCGCATAGACTGTTTTCCTTCCCCGTCAGTTTCATGAATTAGTTGGCTAAAAGTGCGGCGATGGTAATAAGCTTTGAAGTTTGCTATTGCTCCCTGGTCCATAGGTTGTAATTTTGACGTAGTGTTTGGTGGAAGGAACTTTACGTACACTTTTAAGTCTCTGGGCGTATCAAGTGAGGTTGGATGTCCTAGGGCATTGTCTAAGAGTAATATAACTTTAGGTTCAAGCCCATTTCTGTCACAGTATGAGTTGACTGATGGGCACAAACTATTAGAATACCATTCTTGAAAAATTTCCCGTGTAACCTACGCCTTTCTGTTTGATCGCCACACAACTGGTAGACTTGTCTTGTCTGTGCCTCGCATTGCACGGGGTGTTTCTGAATGGTACACTAGTAAAGGTTTCAGTTTGAAATCACCAGTGGCATTACCACCCAGCCAAAATCTCTCCCAACAATTGTTGCTTTGCCTCCATTTTCCATTCTTCTTAATACTTTCATCTTCAATTCCAAAGTGACGTTTTTACGCTCTTTTTTTTTACAGGCGGCATTTTTAACGTAGGGCTAAATTATATATGTATCTCCAATAAATGTTAAAACAAAACTGCCAGCCGACCGAACTAACATTACGGAACAAATGAACACAAAAAACAAACGAGGAAATCCCCATGGAACAAAGTCGAAGGATAGGCAATTCCCAATTCTTTTAAAATAAAAATATTCAGAGAAAGCGGGGATCCCGCGACCATAGAGAAGTTAATAACTACATTATGTTTATACGCACTCTTTCGCGTAATGCGAGGCATTTGAGCACGAAATTTGAAATTCGCGTTATAGTGAAACCGCGCGTAACGGGATCGCGCTAAGCAGGGTATTACTGTATTTTATAACAAAATTATGATATACATATAGTTCCGATGATACCTACTTAATTACACTCATACATTACTCAGAGTCACACAAATTTCTTACATCTACAAACTCTATATTTTCTTTATCTGATGTAGAATTTACCAATAAAAATTTAGCTTCATCTGATAGCGGTTTATGGCTAAGTTGACTTTTCTTAGGTCTGATGCTGGGCAGGTATGGGTCAGAAGTTATTAACAAACTATGGATAATATCCTCATTTGTTGCAATTCTAAAAAAAAATCTCGAGTGGAATACTCTAAAATTTTTAAAATCTTTATTGTGTGCTTCAGAAGCCTCTTCAGAAAGTTTGCCAATTGGGATAAAGTTATTATGCTCAATTATGTCTGCACCATGCATGAGTAATTTATGCACGCTAGACGGCATATAATACCACTGATATAACTCGACATATTTATGAGCTGTTTTAGAACAATATTGCCGGAACTTTTCCACATCAACAAACTTTCCACATGAGACTACATGAAGAATCACCGCAAATCTCCTGATGAGTTCTTCATCAACATCAGTGATCTGTGCAGTTACTTGAGGATTTGCAAAAAACCTTCTTGCGGTGTTCCCATCATTGGTCGTTCCCGCACCTTGTTTAGCTATATCTACAAGCAGTCCCAATTCATCTCGAAACTTTTCATGAATAATCTTTTTCTTGTTATCTACTAGTTGCTTTAAATCGTCTCCTTTGGCTTGCCATTTTTTGAAATCTAGGCGATACGCAATATGCAATACGCATTCCATGCATTTAATCCAGGTGTGGAGGGAAGATAGGCCATACTTAAAAATATCCTCAGAATGAGTTCTTCGCGATATCAAGTCGATGGCATTCATATCTTTCGGCTTCGCTTTACAAATATCACATACTACTGTTGAGGTATCTGAAAGATATGAAGTTATCTTACCATCTATCATGGTCATATGAAGTCTGTGTTTCACATTTGTATCATTGACAGCAGTTGGCTGCAATGCAGCAATTCCCCTTTCAACAATTAATTCATATCTTTTGAACGGGGACGCATGGGCTCAATGTCAAAGGGCCTAAGGGTTCGTTACCACATCGGTAACGATACGTATATGTTTCAGCTTTATAATTCAAAACAAAAAGAGTTATGAAGAAAAGCAAGTTCATTTTCATACATATAAAATTTACAAGTCAATATTATATGGTGTAGAAGGTAAAAATAAAGCTTGAAATTGCTAAATTATACAATGATATGACTGTTTTGACAAAACTGAATACTTAAAACTATGAAATAACATATTTAATTTTTCTAAAATCCTATGAAAGGGAGGCTCCGATTTCAGTCCAATGTGCGTCGCAACGCAAAAAACTACGACGCAAATTCAACTTAGGCCAAGAAGGCTCCTAAGAATATCAATACACTACCGCCGATTCTGAAAAACATCCCAGTTAAATTTTATGCAGTTATAATCATTTTCAGTAGATGTACAGAGAGGGAATCGCATCCAGACATCACCATCATTCACGTAATCAGCTACCCTATAAAAACTCTTTCGATGGTTTGCGGCTGAGTACCTTAAGCGCTCGTCGCCAAGCCCAGTGAAGCTGTAAGGCCGTCTGAGGCCGTCAGACCGATTGTTGGACTCAATGTTGGCGTGGCGACGCTTTGGCTAACGTTGGCGGTGTGGAGCAGAGTTCGATTTTTTTTAAATAGACAAACTGATCATTTCAATGTTTCATGTTAAAACACGGATAGATTAAAAGCGGTTGGTAGGTATCGCGACCAACATACACATAGTAATAAAATAAATATCTTCACAGTGAATTTCCTTTGGGTACTGGTACTGGACAATAAGTTAGTCACACATAAAACTTTTTTAATATTTATTAAGATGTTTCACATCTGCCGTGCGTCCCGTGACGGCTAACTTTACCTAACATAATTACCTAAAAAACTTTTATTAGCTTTAATTAGTCTAAAAAATGGATGGACTATTTTATACTTATTTATAGTACTAGCTGTGCCCATCGGTTTCCCCCGAATTTTTATCCAACAAATACCGCGCCGCCAACGCGACGGACCCGTGTTATCATAATTGTTATCACTTCTCGCAAGTACAAATTATGTATTTTAATTTTTCATTTTCTCCTAAACTATGTGTCCTAATTACATACTATAAAAAGAAAAATTTAAATTGACTTTATGATGAAATAACTTTGGTTCGTAAGGAATAATATAATAAGCCTAAAAATAAAGCTCAAAATCAATTTTTAATCTTCAACATAAAAACACGCAAAATACCTTATTGTGGCTTATGCTATTAAGAAATAGGCATATGTTACCGGAGACTTTTATTAGATATACTAAAGAACAATATTTTTGTAGAATATTATATTTATGTATCACTAAACATTACGCCAGCGCCATGCGGATAAAGCAGTTCGGGAACACTTTCACTTCGACTTACTTAAACAAAAATCAATATTTAAGGCTAGCTGAGAGGTTTAGCTTAGGTCCAGATAGCCTATACTATTCTTCGTGAATCTGGCTATCATATACAAAAAGAATTTTTCGAATCCGACTGCTACCAGTTGTCCAGAGATTACCATGTTTAAACAAACAAATAAAAAAACTCGTCCGCTTTACTAAATTATTAATAGTATAGATATACACTTATAGTTGTTTTTTTTTCTTTCTCAGTAACTATACTGTTAGCCTAAAGAAACAGAGCCACTGATGGCTTTGACAGCTTCACCAGGCTTGGGGGCGAACGCTTATGGCATTCAGCCGCGAAAGCGTGAGCAACATGCGCACAAAGTGCCAAAGTGGCCGGACGTCGGCTTGGGCTGTTACCGTGATTGTGAAAAGGTCGCGAACTGACTAATTCCCTATCTGTAGAAAATTTGAGCTAAACTAACACATACATATAACATGTCCCTGCCTCTAGGAGAAAGGAATGAACATGTGTATATGTATTTAGTATCCTGGAAACATGATCGAAAGTAACTATCGTAAAAAAAGAAGAAAAAAAGGTCCCTTACAGGATCTATGTACTTATGTGGTGTGCACGTATGTATGTACATATTGTGTGTAATGATGTGTGTGGGTAGCTACGTGATTGCAAGTGCAGTGTCACCAGTATCGCGCGAGCGGCTGCATGACTCAAGGGTCCTACACCGAGGGAACGGACCTAGGCTTGAGTTGACGTAAGAGAGGGAGGACGTGACGGGTTTGTGGGAGCGAAATTAGCCGCTCATCCCCTGTGGAGGGAACGGTGGTTTCGCAGGCGTGGGCGCGAGCACGCTTTGTTTGGAGAGACGGTGGAGTAGTATTTGTTTATTTCCTCGATCTTATAAACGGGATCGGTGAAGATATTCGCGGCCGGAGTTGTTCGCGGGGGATGTTCGGTTTTGGGGTTTAAGTCGCGGCAGCTTTCACCAACAGATTCACGTGATTCGAAGCAGTGTCGAAGTACGATCGCGTAAGATATTCAATTTACGATTCGACCAACGTACCAAGGGGCTTTGTTAATTTTACGTAAGAATCGGGTTTAGAATTTATTAATGTTGATCTTTGACGTATGAGCGAATGTAGCGCAGCTTATATGTCATGATAGGACGGACATATGTCTTGTATAATGTAAGCTTATGTCTCAGGAACATTTTTCTTAGTATCAACGGTTGCAGTCTATGTGTATTTTAAATCACCCTTATTTTTTAAAACACGAAACACTGTTATTTCTTCCTAAAAGCATAAATATGAATTTTCATATCCCTAAATTTAGAAATAGTTTGTTCTTCATACAATCTTTCATCCCCTATTTCACCTCTTAAAGTTTTATTTTCACGACATAAGGTAAGCCAATGTCTTTCTTTAAGGTCCAATATATCTCTATATCAAAAATTCATCAAATTTGGTTTCATGCGTTCTTCGTTCAAACCTTCATCGTCTATTACAGGGCATGAAATGCAACAGACAGGACAGACAGAGTTACTTTCGCATTTATAATAATATTAGTATGGATTATTCATTTCATTAAGCTGTCGTTCTCTATGGTGTCAGTAAATTACCCAATAGCAGAATAACAACAACAGTTTATAATAATAAATTTTTGAAATTAATTCTCCCTCTCTCTCTACACCTTTCTTTGTTTCTCTTTGACTGATACTTTAGCATGACAAAAATAGCAAAAGATCGATTGTTGTGGTGTCCTTTTTGTTTTCTATAATAGGGAGTTTTATATTGTTAACACAAATCTGAAAAGTGAATAAAAGACGGTCAATTTTTTGGAGAGATCGGCCTTTTAGACCTCGATTTATTGTGAATCGATACATTAGAGTTTGATTCGAATCGATCTTTTTCGGAATGAATTGCCTAGCAGCGATGCGGCACTCGACTTGCTTGCGTGATTATATTCAATCTAGGGTGACCACTTATTAATATGATTTATTATATAGATGTGTGGTCAACTCATATTGGAAAGTTCCAAATTCTCTGAAACTGTACATTTTTAACTTTATGTAAACTTTCAATAATCATCATTTTACAAACCAGTTTCAAAGTTTCAGCCAATACAACTGAAGAGCTATTTTATAGCATTTTTATCGAACAAATGTTCGACGTGCTTTTTAAAATTGATATAACTTTTTTATTTATGAACTCATTGAAGTAAAACCACACTATATGTTAAGTCAACATAACCAAAATATATTAGATGAAACCGTTTCCAAATCAGTTAAGCCGTTTCTGAGATTAGCGCGCACAAACGTTGGCAAACAGACAAACACAAAAATTCTAACAATCATTGTTTTGGGTTCTCCTGCGTTGATAGAGACCCCCAATAATAGTTTTTCTCATATATCTTCTATGCACAGACATCGATCAGTTACGTTTTTATTATATGTATAGATTGTTATTGTGCCTATTATTTACAAGTTCAAAATGTCTACCTTTTTTACGAACACGCATTAAATTTTCCAAGATGTATTGGGAGGGTAAAATTAAGATTTTAAATTCTTGAAACTTTCGACGCGAATCAATTCAAAGTTCTAACGATGCGACGTGACGTGGCAGCGCAGTTTTGTGTTTTGGCTCCAACTTCTCCATGTCATTCCCGTAAGATGTATTCATAGTTCTCAGTAGTAACCTCAAGGGTAAAAAACGGTAGAAGAGAAACACTTCAAAATAAGTACAAATTAACAAGCTAAATTATTAAAAAGGAAACAAAAATCCCGAATTTAACAAAAACACTTGAGTACAAAAATACTATTTCTATTAGAGTAATAACGTCATACTTAAATATTATATAGCCTATGTGCCTACTCCCACAAGACGAATCTAACAACACTTCGTACGCTAAAATCAATGAAGCCGTTTAGGCTACAGAGCGTAGGTACCAAAGAAATCGAGATACAATACAATATATGTTCGAAAAACATAACCGTTCTTTTTCGCAGTCGGGTAAGAAAGGTTTTCTAAATTGAAACAACACCGTACACTTTGTTTATTCGAAAACAGCTTACCATCTGCGCCATATCAAAAGAAGACAATTTGCGGGTAGGCGCTAACTCACCTAAAAGAACACCTTTTCAACGAAGAGTCGATTATTGTATCATCAAACAGCCACTTCATACTACATATTGTATCTAATTGGAGTGAAATTAGGTGAGAAAAATGTTAATACAAGTCAACGACTAGACATTCTTCCATTTTGTTACTTAGTAAGGCTCTCAGGTTGCTTTCAGTTCACGCGCGAACTTCCAGCTAGTGGACTTATTTAGAATTATCACCAGACAATTTTTATCAAAAAATAACAACTTCAATGGTTTTGAAGAGTTTTCTTGTATATCTTCGAGGTTTAAAGGTCCAATGCCCCAATCCAATAAAAAAAACCCATCATGAAATAAAGAGCTGAAAATCCATAAAAAATATAGTTATATAAACATTTGAATTCAGTATGTAACCTCCGTCTTTTCTTTATGTCCGATAGAAACCAAACAACAATGATGTTTCTATAAAAATAACCTGACATTATTTTGTGTGCAATGAAATTAATGATGTATATCTTATATGCTATTTTTTTATAACAGGCGAAATTCTGTTATCAAGATTCGTGTTTATTTAATTAATCTATAAAATAGTGTGAATATTTTAAATTAACTATGTATAAACGAATTATTAAAATGAAATCTTCAACATGTTTAAAATAATGCAGATTCTCTCGTTCTTGATTGCCCCACAAATAAATAATCCGCCCATATACAACAAATAAGCCAAGCAATACATATTCAACGGCAAGGGTTAAATGATTTATTCTTAGCAAAACACAAGCGGCTTCTGTGAACCAATTACAACCATAAATAAATTACTAAATCATACTTAACAACATTTAGGAATGCTCCCTATAGAAAATGTTCGTCTTTATGTCCGTAAACTTTTTAAGATATATCTTAGAACAAATCTAGAATTAAGCAATTTTTTTCATGACATTAAGAGTTTGAAATTTTAAACCATTTACAAGATATTATTTAACAGATAAGAAAAAAACAAATTTAATAAATTTGATGAGTGAATGAACCGACTTCAACACAAAAGACGGAAGGTTACTGAATTCGAATGTGTTTTTTTTTTAATGGATGTTCAGCCATAACTTCTTTGTTTATAAACGGATTTGGTTGAGTCTTTTTTTGTTGGATAGGGGATACCTCAAAGGTTGTCCCATTTCAATTTAATTGGTATTGAATTTTTAATTTCCTTTTTAATTGGGTTTCTTGACAAAAATTGTCTTGTTATGTTTTCTGACGCTCTCACTTCTACCCCGTGTGAACTACAGAAATTTTTGTTTTTACTAATTTATTGATAATAAAATTACAGTATCGATGCGGATGAACTCGCAGACAAAAGCTAGTAGCTTACATAAATCATACGCACTTGAAACCTAAATACGTTAGGCAAAATGTTCTTTGAACTCACATTTCAAGTGAATGAAATAAAACGTATTTCATCAAGGGTCTAATTTAAGTGAGTGGTAATAGATAGACATTTTGAGTATTTATTTCTAGCTTATCCCAAACGCTTTGCCTGTATTTTAATAAGTTTTATTTTTTGTACAATAAAGATGGCATACAAGCATACGGCCCGCTTGATGATAAGCGGCTACCGTAGCCTATGGAAGCGTTAGTGAACCTTAGGTATCACGAGCAAGTGCCCGCTCTTGAACTCCCTTACCTCAAAGAGCTCTAGAAACCCTAATCACCGCAGGAACAACTAGGTTATTTAGCTGCGATGTTCTGTAGGGCGAAGGTAATACACCAGTTGGGCAGCCCCTTTGAAAATTCCTATTCCAAGGACCACTGGAAACCCTACGCATGGCAGGAATACAAGACTAAGTTATTTAGCTTTAAAAGTTCTTAAGCGGCTGTGAATTTGTATGTGGATCTGCAAGGCTTGGCGACTACCATATATCAGGTATAACCCCCATTAAGTGGCGCACATGGGCGTGACGCGTTCCAGGATTATCCACTGTATATATAGTAATCAAGAAGAATGGTAGGGATTTGTATCTGAATGAATCGGAACCAACATGAAAATTGTGCCGTTACAGTGTTTCTTTTTTAATTTGTAGTTTTTTAAGATTAGCTATCTAACTGCCGACTGGCTTGCAGGATGGCATGACAGTGTGGGCCGACGATGGTACGATCTCTCGGAGGTCACCGTCGTTTTTGCATTGCTCTGTGCTTACCGTTACGTACAGTGCAATAACTTTGCGGTTAAACAACTGTTTGGGACACTCCAGCCGAGTTTATTTCTATAAGCACTCGCGGAAAACATATTACAGTGAGATATGGATACATACCTATTACAACCTATTACATATAAAACATCAAATGCCAGTTGCTACAAAACAGCCAAAGCTCAGCATAAGGCTGGTTGTAAACAATCAGCGCCGGTCTTCCGTTGGAGCCATTCGGTGGCGTCACACGACGGATGTACTAACTTAAATACAACGGTAAACGGTGTAAAACGGTAGTATATATTATTATAAAATGTCAAGTAATACACAAAAATCATACAAAAGCAACTTAAAGAGAAACAAACAAAAATAACAAAACAGCCAAATGTTCTCGTATCAAAAAGGGTTGGTATTTAAACACCCAAAACGAGGAAACCAGGAGCACACAAAAGACAAGTAAGTTCAAAAATTATTTAACAGGAAACAAAACAATAGGAAATATAAAAGACTTTATACTTATTTTAAAGAGCACTAGTGTCATGCTTAAGATCTTCTTGGTTCTTTTGATGTTCGCAAAGAAACCTTTTCAACATTAATTTACGCCCGTGAAAGTATTTCAGGTCCCCTATCGGAGGTGGAATATTATTCCATCATTTGGTCGCAGAGTAACGAAAACTACCTCTAAAAACGACATATTAGCAACTTATTGGCTGTCTTCCTCTTATTTATAGACATGGAAAATGCTACAGCGACTTCTCATCATGCTCCTCTTCATATACCATTAAGTGAAATGTAGAATTTTCGCCGAGCTAGTAAAAAAAAAAGGATTTTTAATTGATCAGCAAAAAAAAAGCAAACAAAATAGGTACGAACGAATCGGGTAACGATCATAGCCGCGGGCTGATGAAAGCTCTGGATACTTGTTAGTTGATGCAGGCTATACACGAGATCGGATAGATATGAATATGTTCAAAGATAAGCAACCTTTTTTTTCAATATAATTTTTTAAATATAATTCATCAATACTTATAATTTTAGACGAACCTGATGGATTCCACATCATTTAAAAGAAATGTCATACCTACTTACTCAGTTCACCTTGATATAATTGATAGAGTAGTTTTACATTTTATTAGATAATGTTTTGTTTGGTTGCGACTTTGTGCTCGAGAAAAATATTTAAATTCACTGGAACTATTTGTCTTCATGAAATAAAAGTAAGTTGTCTATTAGTTATATATTTTAGCATATAACCTTTCTCGGGTTCAGTATTCCTATAATTTCTTTGTAATATTAGTATAGATAGATATTACACAATAGCTACACACAAGACACATTTTAACAAAAAAGAAAACTAACTTCAATTATTTTGAGGAGTTCCCTGGTGTATCTTCGAAGTTGACGGTTCAATACTAATGAAATTAAAATGGGACCACCCTTGAGGTATCTCATTTCAAACTAAGAAAGAATTATCTAAATCAGTTCATAAACAAAGAATTTATGGCTGGAAATCCTTAAAAAATACATTCGATTTGAGAACTTCCTCCTTTTTTGAATTTGTTTAAAGAGGATGTTTTTCTGGACAATTACTCTCCAAAGGATATTTTACTAGCCTATACTTACCATTAGACTAGCTTACGGCTCACGTATTGACGTGTGTACAATTCGACAGGAAAATGGTATAAGATTTATCCTCGATTATGACCCTATATCGGAATACCTTGTGCGAGACAAAACTAGCTTCAATCGATAGATTCCAACACTGCAACATAGATCAGATGAAACGGATACACAATGGCAATTTGTGTGAGAGAGATGGGTTTACCTACCAAGTCTTTACATTTTTAACTTGATATTTTTAAATTACTACTGACTAAATGTGCCCGCGGTTTCGCTCACGTAGACTACAGAATGCCCGCGCGAATCTTCCTCCCCGCTCTCGGCTATTTTAAAGACAAAAATGCTTATTGTGGATGTTCCTTAAAAGATAGACATATACTCTCGCAGACTTTTTTGTAGGTCTTTATAATGTCTATAATTATTTAGTACATTAATTTCATATATCCCTTATAGTTCACTCAGCATAAGCCATTTAAGCACCCGAATTAATCAATTGAATCCACCATGATCAGTTTTTATTAATTTGTGCGGAACCCTAATTCTTTTTCTAAAATGAAAGTAGCCTAAGTTACTTCCTATAAAATCAGCTATCTACCAATGAAAGTCCCGTCAAAATCGGTCGAACCGTTTCGGAGATTACCCGGAACAAACAGACAGACATACACTATTTAAAAAAAATGGTTATTTGTTATAGGCAGGTATCTTAACTTTCACATGCCTTTAGTAAAAAGTTAGTAAAATTTTATTAATTTTGTAGATATACAAATTTAATAATTAGTAGGTATTTTTTATTGTTAAAATATTGTTAAGCTGTAAATATTAAGTTTAAATTGAGAAATAAAATACATATTATTAAAGTAGTAAGTTTGATATAAAGATGGGTCAGTGATAAGTGATAACACGTTCCGATCACAGAATATATAGTTTATGCTAGGAGCACTGCATTGTTCCGATATACTCCATAATTGTGGAGATAAATGCTGGCTGACACTGCAGCATCATAGTTCCATCATAGGCTGTACCAAACAGTTAGTCTTTTCTTAACCATCATACGCGTCTGCTGCCAAAAGATCCTATTATTATTTTTAACCGAAGTTCAACCAAAGATGGCAGGGTTACTTAATTCGAATGTATATATTTTTTTTAATAGTTGTTTTGCCCATAACTTCCTTGTTTATGAACCGATTTGGATGATTCTTTTTCCGATGGATAGACGATGCCTCAAGAGTGGGTTCTTTAATGACATTGGACCTTCAACTTCTAAGATACAAAAGGGAATTCTTCAAAATCATTTCTTTTTTTTTGGTCTTGTGTGAAATCAATTAAAGAACAATGAATTGATCTTTTAATTCATTAGCACATCAACAGTTCGACGTGAGTTCGAAAGAAAACATCGTGATAAAACTGTGGGATGTTGGTAGGACATTTTCTAATGCCCTCATGTTGAAAATATGACGCCAAGCACCTATAGGTGTGTTCTGGCAGCTGCACTTGCGAGCCAGTCCCCACTAGGCTTAGCGTGTTACCGTCTTAGGCCACATCGTCACGGTGAGACTGTGGCCATAATGAAAAAAAAAAAAAATATACTTAAAATCTGTAACCACTTTTTAATTACTGCTTATTTTATTTAAAATTAGGTCAATATTTTGCGCTAAACATACACAGTCTCATATTTTAGTCTGAGGAAAGCGCTGACTACGAGAATTTGAAAACGTTGGCGAATGAGTAACCTGATACTGTGGCCTTATTAGGTTATTAATATTTTATGCGGTAAATCAGTACAATCCATTCTAAAAACAATAATAACTACTGAAAGACAACCAGTTCAACGGAGATCGTCTTTTCCCGCTAGCTACGAAGGAGTCAACGTCGATCTGAAGATGCCTCTATAATATCCATATTATTTTCATATATATTTATAAAGTATTTTCTTGTGATTTGGACGACACAGTTATTCAAAACACAATTGAGTTTCTCTGTAATAAAAGAAACGACATTTAATGTTATTAATGACAATGTCAATTCCTAAATCACAACTGGGAAACAAAATTAATTATTTTTTATAAATTTTCAATTGACAGCTAGCTAGTTAGATACTTCATAGATTGTCATCATTCGACCACAGATTACAGAGCGACTAGTATTAGTCTATGTCGCGGTCTAACACGATGACGCTTGATGCGTGGAAATCTTAAAATTAAAGAAAATAACATTTTTCTTTACATCTTCCCTCCCAGAGTAGATAAACCAACATTATTAAATACGTATCCTCTTCATGTATTTTCAAGCACAGGGGCTGGAGTCAGTTTCGAGATGTGGAAAAGGTTTGACTCTGATTTCTTATGGTCAGTGTTTATCTTGTAAATTGAGTTTGATATTTTTTCTACGATTTTGTAGGGTCCAATTCTCAATTCGTCGAGTTTTTTCCTATTTAGTTTGTTTCCATTGTCCACAAAAACAATATCACCAACTTTAAATTCTATGTGTCTTCGATTTTTGTCATAAATTGTCTTGTTGTAATTATGCGATCTGATTGTATTTTCTAGAGCTTTTTTCCTGTCTTGGATCATATCATAATCGGTCTTCTTAAGTTTCAGCTCATTTGGCAAAATTGTAACATCTGTGCCGTTTAGTAGATACTTTGGAGCATATCCAGTGACAGTGTGCTCTGTGTTATTATAGTTTTTTTACACAATTATGTGCTATAGTTGTCCATGCTATTTTTGTGTCATTTTCGTTTATCTTACATCTGATTTTATTGACCAACGTTTGATTTAGTATTTCATTCAAACCATTTGAGAAGGGCGAGTTCACTGCAGTAAAAATTATTGGTATATTCTTTTCATCCAAAAATCTTTTGAATTCTCTAGAATTGATACCTGGGTATTGGTCTGAGAGAATCATGCCAATGTCGTCAGTTTCAGCACTGTTTTTCAGTAGTTTAATGAAATCATTTGCATTTTCAGTACTTGATGTCAAAATATATGCGTATCTAGTAAAATGATCTGATAGCAGGTGCAAGTATCTCTTTGTTGACCTTGAACCACCAAAGCCTCCAATAGTATCAATGGAACATATCTCAAAAGGTTTTGTAGCAGGACCCAATTGGGACATTAATCCATATTTATTTTGTCCTCTTGATTTGTTCTTTATACATACTATACAACTTTCACAGATTCTTTTTGTGTTTTTTGTTATGTTTTCTGCTGTATACAATGAGCTGATCATAATTTGCATTTGTTTAATTCCTATATGACCTAGGTCTGTATGTACATTTTTTATGAATTCTATACTGAATTTCTCAGAGAGAATTATTTTTTCTTTTTTCTTTACTTTTTTGTAATAAACGTTGTTTTTTGTTTTCATTTTTATCTTGATCTTTTAAGATATCTTCTAGTTTTATTACGTTAACTACTTTTAATTGTTCGTCCAGGTTTTCATTTGGTTCTAAAACTGGGTTCCTGCTTAGGCAATCAGCTTCAATGTTTTACCTTCCTGGAGAATACTTAATTTGGAAATCATATTGTGATAGGTAGTATGTTATATCTCCTAATTCTTCATCCGTTCTTGACTTTATATTCATATTCTCCAATGGCTTGTGATCTGAGAAGACAATGAATTTCTTACCTATCAACAGATGCTGCCAATACTTTACACATTCTTTAATTGTTAGGCATTCTAGATATACAGCTTTCTTCCTTTTTTGAACTTCATTCAATTTTTTTGAAAAGTATGCTACCGGTTTTTCTTCATTGTTTTCTTGTGGCTGTTTTAGGACTGAGGATCAAAAATTGTCAATATTGGTTGAGAACATAATATTTGTTTCATTTCATCAAATGACTCTTGGCAAGCCTTAGTTCAGTTAAAGGTTTGTCCTTTTCTCAATAGGTTATGCAATGGTTCCAATTTTATTGCTATTTTTGGCACATATTTATGATAAAAGTTTATTTTTCCCAAAAACTGTCTCACATTTTTTTGTGTTTTTGGATTAGGAAAGTTTTTTATTGATATCAAGTTATCTTTCAGAGGTTTAACTGAATTATTCTGTATTATGTGACCCAGGTATTTAACTGAGTCAGCTGCAAACGTGCATTTTGAAAATTTTAGTCTTAAACCTTCACTTTTAATTGCTTGAAATAGCTGTTTTAGATGTCTGACATGATCTGAGAATGATTTTGAGAATAATAAGATATCGTCGATGAAGTTCACTGTGAACTCTCCGAGCTTATGTTTCCGTATTATATTATACATTATTCTCTGAAATATTGCTGGTGACGTTTTTAAGCCAAATGGTAAGCAAGTCCATTGAAAGTGACCCTCTTGTGTGATGAATGCAGTTTTCTGTCTATCTGTGACACGCAGAGGTATTGACCAAAATGCTGAATTCAGGTCTAATGTCGAGAAAAACTTGCAATCTCTTGTTTTTACTATTAGGTCCTCAATAAGTGGGAATGGCTGTGATTGAGGGACAACAATTTTATTTAGGTCTCGAAAATCTATGCACAATCTTGATTTTTTATTTTCATCTCTTTTATAAGCTAGTGTAACTGGAGCTGCAAATGGACTATATGATTCTTCTATTATATTTTTTTCCAATAATTTTGCAATCTGGTTTTCAATCTCCTTTTTATCTTCAATTGTGCAACGATATGGCCTTTTACTGCAATATTTTTCTACTAATAGGTCAATGTGTGCTTCATAATCCGTTACCGTCCCGATGTCATATTTGTCCTTTGCAAATACAGATTTATTGATCGATATTAAGTCATCAATCACTGCCTGTTTTTGATAGTCTAGATGATTTATCAAAATTTTGAAGTTTTCATTGAAGTTTATTATTTTATCAGATTTTATTTCCTTAGAAATATCAATAACTGATTTATTTGTTTCCTTAGAAACTATTACACTTCTTTGAACAGGAATTTTCTGATTGATTTCTAAGTTTTCATTTTGAATTAAGTAAAACTTTTTTATACAATCTAGTCCAATTAAAAAATCGTAATCAAAATTTTCTTTGTCTATTACAAAGACATCCATTTTTTTCTCAATATTAAAAATAGTTATATCGAGTGTTATTATGCCATTTGCCTTTTTAACGCCATTAATCGTTTTTAAGTTAGTATTGTTAGAATAACTCAATTCCTTATTGTTTATTTTCAACAACCTTGAATTTATCAATGACACATTAGAGCCTGAGTCATAGATTCCAAATATTTCAACATGTTTATTCAATACTAATTTTACTTTAATTAATGGCGGAACTATTAGTTTTTTTGGTTTTCACATTGCAGTTCGCATTCCAATTCTGAATTGTTGACGAGTTTAATTTGTTTCTTATCTTTTTCACTATTTATTTTTCTTTTAAACCAACACAAATCTTCTGAATGATAACGCACACCTTTCTTTAACCTTTCACAAATGTTACATTTTTCTGTTATCATCTTAGTATCATCTTTTTTTTTTATAAACTTCTTCTTTGTATCTAAATGTTCTAACTTGCCAAGTTCGTTAAATAAGTCTTTTGTTTGTACAACTTCCTCTTTGTTGATCCTATCCGTTATAAAATCTGGTAAGCCGGCAGCAATTATATCAATTAGAGTACCTTGATCAAATGTTCTTCTTAGTTCAAGTAAAAGTTTTTCTTTTCTAATAGCATATTCTAATAAAGATCCTGTTTGATACTTGAAAGATAGAGCATACTTGCTAGTAGCCCAACCGTTATTAGCATAGGTTTGCAAAAAGTTTGATTTCCATTCTGACCACTCTGATTTTAAACCATGCTTAATTATCATGGAAGAATACCAATCATTAGATGATTTTTCTAGAAATAATCTGAAGATTTCTATTTTTTCTTCGTCTTTTATTATATCAAACTTTGCACATTCTTTTTCAAATACTTCCATCCAGTGATATGCACTCAAATTTTTTCCATTAAATTTTTCAATAACAAACCTGTCGGCTAACTTTTTTATACTTTGTTTTTCTTTGTTTTGTTGACTTTCAATTAACTTTTCTAAAATTTTCACTATGGTATCTTCTGATTCTTTTTTATTGACAATAGCCAATTGTTCTTGGGTGATTTCCTCAAGGAATTGGTCTTCAAAAATCATGTTTTCATCCTCATCAAGGTATGTTTGTAATATACCCTCTGTCACTTTTATCCATACACTTCTAGTTTGATGTCTTTTTTTCAATGTGTTTTTTACTGTTACGAAAACTTTAGAGGCTTGGACATGTTTGTGAAGTGATACTGCTTGAAAGTTCTCAGGAATCAGGAAAACTTTGTTATCTTGTGTGACAATTGAGGTTATGGCAATATAGTTTGACTTTCCGTCTATTGTTGGTTTTCATTGAAACGTAAATTTCAACTTTTCCATTTTTCTTTTTGACAATAAATGTCGTTTTATAAAGTATTTTCTTGTGATTTGTGCGACACAGTTATTCAAAACACAATTGAGTTTCTCTGTAATAAAAGAAACGACATTTAATGTTATTAATGACAATGTCAATTCCTAAATCACGACTGGGAAACAAAATTAATTATTTTTTATAAATTTTCAATTGACAGCTAGCTAGTTAGATACTTCATAGATTGTCATCATTCGACCACAGATTACAGATCGACTAGTATTAGTCTATGTCGCGGTCTAACACGATGACGCTTGATGCGTGGAAATCTTAAAATTAAAGAAAATAACATTTTTCTTTACATATTTATAAATACTAGTGGCCGCCCAATGATCGAAATTCGACCTGCGACTTTTTAATTATAGACTATTTTCTGTTTGACATTTGCAGTATGAACCTAAACAATTGCTGTCACTTTTCATTGAGTGACAATGTCAATATTTTGGGGTTCTAAGTTCAATGACACTGGACGAGTTAGGATTCGCAGTATTAATTTATTTTATTTAATATATTAGTAACAGACATTATAGAAAAATTTTAGCTTTCTGCACTCCTTCTCCATATAAACTTTAACCATGCCAAATCTCACAGTCTTTCGTACACGCAATACGTTTAAAAAGGGGTAAAAGTTTTTGCTTCACGTATTAATATAATGATATTTTTTTAAAGTATTATTTTTAAGTTACTATTATTATTTATTACTTTTCTTATCTTAAATTAATATTTATTTAAGGCATTGATTTACATATTTTTTTTAACAAATTTATTATTATTCAAACGTTTTATGTTGTAGAAAGTCGAAACTATTGTTAATATCTGCAGGGGAAAGTATTAAAAAAAAACGAATAAATTATTTACGACGGAATTCCACAAAGAAACGCCTTCTTCAATCAATGAAAGGTGTTCACCCAATACCTATTGACTTGAGTGAGTAGAAATGACTAATTATGGAAATCAATATCTTAAATAACGGAAATATCAATACCATTTTTGAATGGGTGATGGCGCGATCACCGTTCCCGTGATGGTCACTGTTAGATAATTGTTTTTAATTTTGAGCCACGTGAACGAGTATTTAATTTAAAGAGAATTCAATCGTAGAGTTAGTAAAATTATTACTTTGAAAAGGTTTATGTAAGCGTCGGTGGTGTAATGGTCAGCATAGTTGCCTTCCAAGCAGTTGATCCGGGTTCGATTCCCGGCCGACGCACACTTTTTTTAGATTTTTTTTATCGTATCACGGCTATCTGACGGTACTGCAATCCTACAAAAACAGGACTACCGTGGAATCTACTCAGTCCATCGCATATCGTTCACTGTGATGCCGGTCTGCTCAAATGTCTTTTCACGTCATGTCAGGTTCATGTAATGTTCGAAGGACCTTTATGTGGTAGAAAAGAGGGAACACGCTGGCCGGGAGAACTTTTTTGTTCGTGCCTTGATGGAGGTCACTGTGAACTGTGGCTGTTCTGTGAACTGTTCTATAGCTCTTCAGAACGCTCGCCGTAATGCAGACGGTAAAACACACTCAGCGAGGTAATGTTCCTGCGTACCTGAAGCGAAACGATGTATTTAGATGTTGCATGATGTGTATTGATATGGAATGATGTTGGAAATGTAATTATATTAGCTCGCATCGTGAGATGGCGAGATTGCGGGAAAGATTGTGATAGGCGGGCGAATGATAGGTGTGGCCGTTCGGCGCAGGCGCTGCCTTCCATAGCTCGGCGTGACGGCTGGTGGCGGTACGGGCAGTAGTCGTCGTCGTGCGTTTGAGTACCGCGCTTCTGATTGTAGTTTGGAGAGCGCTACGTCACAAGTGATTTTCGGTAGTGTCTTAGTTGGATTTTGCCTTGTATTGTATAACGTTGAGTTGGTGTCCTAGCAGTTTTGTTGAACTGACTGCTTGCGGTGCTAGTGTGCTGCGATTTGAGGCGGTTACACCCACATACATACAATTCACTCCACACACACACACATACTTCACAATTGGCCGTCTAGGTACCAGGGATACCGCCCGCGCCTAACGAGGTGAGTCTTCTTGTGTTTGTAATCAATTACTGCGTATCGCAGCAATAGGTTCGGGAGGGATAGTGATTCGCGAAAATCGATTCTAGGGCCCAGCGTACGTCACGCGAATAGTACGTCGCGAACCTTCTCGAACAAGTGACCTCTGCATCATAATAATACGGACAGATTGTCTCTGCAATCTGTTCAGGGCATCGAGGAGGTATTTTGCGGATGAACATGCGCAAGAGCTGCTCGTTGACTGTTTCTTGGGTCACCTACTTATGTACTGGATAATGATATATTAATAAAATTTTCATTACAATGCAATATCTTTATTTGTCTGATTTGGACAATACAGGTCTTACATTTATAAAAATAGTTACATCATATTCTACCATTTGGGGCGTGCCAATTATTAAAATACACCATTTATTCCTCATAAAAATGTCGATAGTTTTACACAAAGTATAAAAAATTGCCTACACAGGTGCGTTGGCGATGTTTGTCGTATAAAATTAACACGGATGAAACCGTGGGGCTCAGCTAGTTAGATATAAACTGCGTACTCGCGACTATTGTCTACAGAAGTTTACCTAGATTTCGTTTCGGCCGTTTGTATGAAAACGTAATTTTGTTTACTTTAATGTACCTACGCGTTTTCCCTTCCCCGCTACATTACCCGCCCTCGTTTCTTCTATAGTACCTCGCCCCTGAAAACGTCTGTCGGAAACATAGGACGGTCTCACACGAACTTGTACGACTATAGTAAGTCACTTCAACAAGTCCCAGAACGAAGATATTTAAGAACATAAAAAGTATTTAGCAAACAAGCTAAATTATTAAAAAGGAAACATAAATCCGACTGCAACAAAAACACTTGACTTGTTGTCTTTCTATTTTTCCTTTTTATTTGATTTCTAGACCTCGTACTTAAATATTATATAGCCTATGTTACTCCTACAATTAAGGTGAATCTAATGACACCTCATATGCTAAAATCCATGAAGCCGTTTAGGCTACAGAGCATGACAAAGAAATAGACATACAAACACACACACTCGAAATCAAACCCCTCTTTTTCACAGTCCGGTAAAAGAAACTCTACTATTATTCACTGAAAAATTGTTTTTCTTAAATATAAACATTATTACCATATTTTAAATAAAGCCTTTATTTTGAAAGGCCTATTTGAACATATCAAATGGCATAAATGAATTTTATGAACTAGGTACATAGGCGTTTAGGTAGGTCAAACGAAAAATGTGTCATAAAATGAAGCAAGTCTCACTAACTCGCGTTATGTCTTGCTAGTGAGCTTAAACTAATCCGGTATACAAAAGAACGTGGATTCAGTTAGTGTTGCCATGTTGGAATCAAAAAAGCCGAGACAATTTTTTAAATGTATTTATTAGATATAATTTACGGTTTAAAGTTATTTCAGTCTAAATTCTGAAAATTATAATTAAACGAATTTTATTCTATTTAAGCCTCATCGACGTCATAATTACTCAAAATTGAAGCTTGTTTTTTAATACCATTACACCATGCCCCTAATAGAGTAGTCAGAAAGATTAGAATGCTACTTTTTACCCTTGACATTCTTGGCAACTTTTTTCGTTTCCTTAATTTATTAAATATAAAGTAAATCTCTTCATGTATCCCGCACCAGCTCCAAGTACTTCGTACTTTACTCACGACCAGTCTTTCTTGCTCGTGTTCCACGTAAGTAGGGTTGACACATCAGTTTACTCCCTTTAGGTTGATTAAGTTTTTCTATTTCACCCGTTTAAGTAACATTCGGTTGACTATGATTTCTACTTCTACAAATATTTGCAATTCACAAGGTTTGCAATTCAATCTATTTCCAAACCAACAACATCGATAACGACCGAGAGAGGTAGGGCAAAGAGAAAATTCTTTAGAGATTTCTCTGTACTTAGGGTAGTTCACCTATATATACCACCACCCTACAGAAGATTACAATATTGCTACCAAATAACCTTGTAATGTGTTCCTGCGGTGAGTGAGGTTTCCAAAACTCTTTGGAGCCGATGGGTTCAAGGTCGCTTGTCGTGGCTGTGATGCCGGCTTGCTAAAATATCTCTTCACGCTACGTTTGAAGGACTCCATGTTGTACGCAAGGGGAAACACACCAGCCGGTAGACAGATTCACAGCTTCAATCTATAACCACTGTAACATTCGCACCAGAACCTGGCTGTAGGCTACTCTGAGTATTAAAAAAACGGTACTATAAAATGATGACATTTTACTTCACAAGCTTTCTACCCATGGTATCGCCCAGTCCTTGCTCAGTTGGTGCTCATCCTATTTATCAGACAGAAAATCTAGTGTAGTAGTCAATGGCCATGCCTCTGCCTGGTTACCAGCTTGTTCTGGTGTGCCTCAAGGCTCCCATCTAGGCCCTTTATTCTTTAACATTTTTATTAATGACATAGGTAAGTGCTTCACTAATTCTGACTACTTTTTATATGCTGACGACCTTAGGTTTTTCCGGTCTGTTGATAGTTGGGCCGATATATCTTTGATACAGAAGGACTTAAATAGGCTATGTGAATGGTGTATTTCAAATGATATGGCCCTGAATGTTTCAAAGTGCTATTCCATCCTTTTTACCCGAAAAAAAGATACAATTCAACCTATATACAGTATTGGAAACAATACACTTTTAAATGTGTCTCATATCCGCGATTTGGGCATCATTCTGGACAGTAAACTTCGTTTAAACATTCACATAGATGACATCGTCTCAAGGGGATTCAGGCGTCTAGGTTTTGTACTGCGCAACTGCAAGGACTTCAAATCCCCAAGCACAAAAATTTTACTATACAATGCGCTGGTGCGTAGTATAATGGAATACTGTAGTACTGCATGGAATCCTTTCTACGATGTTTATAATAATAAAGTGGAGCGAGTACAGAAGCGATTTCTATGGCATCTTACTTATGCTTGTTACTTAGGTAAGAAACTGCAAAGTTATGGCGACCGTCTGAAACACTTTAATATATGCACATTAACTAATCGAAGACGCATGCTAGACGTTGTTTTTCTCACCAAGTTGATTAAAGGCTCCATAGAGGCACCGAATCTTTTATCGTCTTTATCATTTACTGTTCCAAGAAAATTGCCAAGGCCAGCTAGTTTTAATCTGTTTGCAACAGAAGGAGTTGTTTGCAACAGAAGGAGTTGTTTCAAACTTGGGGTATAATGCTCCCATAGCGCGAATAACAAGACTTGTTAACATACTCCATAAATCTAACAAGCTAGACATTTTAAATGACGACGTACCGGCAATCAAAAAATATTTTGCTCACTTAGAAGAATAATTTTGATCCAGTAGTTTATTATTTATTAGAATTTATGTTGTTTATTACCTTTAATTTGATCTCTCGTCTGTTTCTTGTTACTCGCTATATTCTATTTATCATGTAGTCTACACTTTTAATTATAGTAGCACTAAACAATGTTCTTTGTCTATTTTTCTTTACTTGTTTTAGTGTTTATTATGTAAGTGTTCAAATAAATAAATAAATGTATAATTAACTCGACCAGGGCTGTAGCAAATAAAATTATAGAAACAATTAAGATGAATCTAACGACACCTCGAATACTAAAAATCATCAAGCCATTTAGCCCACTGAATGTGCCAAAGAAATAAACATACTTAGTTCGAAAAACATAACCCACCTTTTTCGCAGTCGGGTAAAAATAATTGAAAAAGTGTTAATAAAACCGATCGAGTTTCTTATAAGTTCTTTTCAATGACTGGGATGTTTTCCGAAACGGTAGTAGTATATTCACATTGATAAGTGCCTTCTTAGGACCAAAATTGCATAAAACATGCCAGAATTTGATTTGATGAATAAAAAACGGATTTGACTCAAAAACAACTTAACATCGATTTTTATGAAATTTTAGGCTATTCCATAATTGACGGGCTATAAGAATTGTCATTTATATGATTACAATAAAATTACAAGATAAAACTAATTACCTAATGCATAACAGACAGGTAGGAAGCCGCGGGGCATCTCTGGTCTAAAATAAAGATCATATTATTTACCTCCAGAATTAATATTACATTATTATTACCTATTTTCCTACTAAATACAATTCTTTAGATATTCATTAGCCTAGTAGACGTAAGCGCGACTGCTATGATCGAGGTCCTGGGTTCGATTCCCAGGTCGAGCAAAGTGTTATTGGGTTTTTCTATGAAAATTTTCAGTAGCAGCTCGGAGTTTGGCTTTGTACGCAATTAATGGCAATAAGCTCGCCCCCTATTAAATGGGACCTAAAAAACATACTCGGCGAACTGGGGGTGTACATTAGTACACCTCTGCCTAACCCTTCGAGGATACAGACGTATATTATCCATATTCGAAGTTATTCAAAACTATCGTGTATATGAAATAATTTCATATCCGTAACATCCCTGAAATTTACATACCTTCAGTGACGGTCCTTCTACAAACTAAATGTTATGAGTATAAAAAATACCGAATATAACAGGAAATTCGAAACAGTTGTCCCAACAACACCACTTTTGTGCGCTTAATAACAAAATTTGCAGCAAAAATATGTTCAGAAAACTATGTACATGGGTGTACTTATTTCCCTTTTCGGAAACGCTTTATAACTTTTAAATGGGAAAGATGCCTGGACTTTGTTTCCACACTCTTTGCTCAGAGCGTTCCTTACAACTTAATTTGCTTAAAGAACTTATGCACAGAACATTATAATTTTGGCATTATCAAGAAGAGACGCAGATTATGGGCGGACATATGCGCTAAGATAAATACCACTGAATTTAGCTGCGAAAAACAAAAACCTGGCTCTTTAATAAGAAAAATAAATATCAAGATGTATTGTGAATAAAAAGACGTCCACAATATTTTAATGTGTGCTAAATTAATAGCGCTTGTTTTATTCTTGTTTCGTTTTACAAAGTTACATTAGTGCGTGGTAACAATGTTGATTCTTAATATCGTTCTTGACTGTAGTTTGCTTGGTGATTCGCTGCTTGTTTTTTTTTTTTTTGAACTGACTACACTGTTAGCCTTAGGGGCCCTATCGTCAAACAGAGCCGCTGCGGCTTTTACAGCTTCACCGGACTTGGGGGCGAGCGCTTAAGGCCCACAGCCGCGAAAATTTGTGACGACCCGCACGAGGGTGCCAGAGTGGCCGAACCTCGGCTCGGGCGGTCGTCGCGAATGCGAAAAAACCGCGATCAAACTAATTACCTAATCCTAAGAGAATTCGAACTAACTAATATATACTCATATGCACGTTCCTCTCCTCCTGGGAGGAAGGAGTGGACCATGCGTATGTGTATTTAATAATCGGAATGGTTTTTCTACACTAACTAGCGCATTAGTCTAACTAGCGCAAAAAAGAAAAAAAAAGGTCCCTTACAGAACCTATGTACCTGTGTGGTGTGCACGTGTGTGTGTTCATACGTGTGTAATGTTGTGTGTGGGTAACTAAGTGTTGCACGTATAGTGTCACTTTGTATCGCGCGGGCGGCTGCCTGACCCAAGGGTTTCACACCGAGGAACGGACCGTAGTACTGCCGCCCTCTCCGCTATATTTAACCTCGCCCTTTGCCTCGCAACCGGTCGTGCGATGGATTCCGTGCGGGGCGTCGCTCAGCCAATGAGCGCGCACGCCCTGTGTGCGGCAGTACCATGAGTCACCATGCCAGATGTTCCGAGTCTGGCATGGTTCATCCTTACAACTAGTGAAATTTATACATTTAAACTTACAACTAGCTATATTCTTGTTCTAATCGTTTTAAAATACACATATTCACACATATTCAGTTCATATTATTATATCTATTCCTAACACGTATTATTTCATTTATTTGTTCATTCTATACTATTAGACTATCGTTATTCGCTCGCTCCGCTCGCTGTCCGCAACAAGATGTTTTTTAACAAAAAAAAAAAGCATTTTCAATTATTTTCTGGAGTTTCCTGGTGTATCTTCGAAGTGGAAGGTCAAATGCCAATAGAATCCTTGACTTCTACCAAAAAATGACACCCTTGAGATATTCCCTTTCAAACGAAAAATTTATCAACTACATCGGTGTAAAGAAAGAAGTTTTACCTAAAGTTCCTTGTTAGAAATCTCTAATACGGCGACGAATATAATATTCACGGACGAGTAAACAATGTGAACAATTCAACATAATTATCCTCGCTATCTTCATTGGTGATCACAGGTCACAGGTCTCGTAGGCGTTATCTCTCCTACAGCCACTCCGAACCTCGCCTCTCTGACCAAACTGAAACTGATCCGGACGTCCACCCGGATCGCCAGCTCGAGATAAAGAGAATTACCCTATCAGGGTCTAGACTCCCGACACAGTAGATAGGTTCCATCAAAACTGTCTCTCTCTTCGGATTCCGACGTAGTAGGTTGCGCTAAGCAACAGGAGGCCTTCACGTTACGACGGTTCAAGCAACACTATGTCAGCATGCTTTTTTTTTCTTTTTTTTCTGACCAACCATAATGTTAGCCTTAGGGGCTGAAGCCCTGACGGTTTTTACAGCTTCACCGTGACTTGGTATCAACATGCATATGCGCTACGCCTTATACCCTTTCACTCGGTCCGAGTAGGTAGTAGGGTAAGGAGTAGGGTAGTTGTGGATATACCTAACAATATTGTATATACACAATCGAATTGAGAACCTCCAACTTTTTTTTAAGTCGGTTAAAAAAATAAAAAATTAAGAAATGTAGGGTATAGAAATTTTTTTTGGAAATTTATCTCTACTCGATAGAAGATGGTAGCCAAATAACCTTGTGTTCTTGCGTAGAATTTTAGAGCTTCTTGGAGTAGGGGAGTTCAAGGCCGGGAACGCGCCAATGATACCTATGGTATCACAAGCTTCCATAGGTGACGGTAGCCACTTAACATGCGGGCTGTAGGCTTGCTTACCACCGTAGTGGAATTAAAAAAAAAAGGGTATAAAAAAGTGTGCGTCGGCCGGGAATCGAACCCGGATCAACTGCTTGGAAGGCAACTATGCTGACCATTACACCACCAACGCCTTAGGCGTTATTATAAACTTCACATATGATTTCATTTTAAAACAAAATAAATATTGTCTATATCAGGTAGGTTTAACAAGTGCATTGAAGCATTATGCAAGTCATAATATTAGTTGAAATTAGTCATGATTTTTTAATGACGTAAGCAAAACACGATGCGTGATCACTTTCTTCTTTTTGTTTTGCAGTCGCAGAAGTACTTATCAGTGTCAATGTTTTTCTGACTTCATAGTATTTTCTAATCTTCAAAATAGGCTCTAAAAAGATAGTGGACAATTTAGGGAGTTTATATGACAACTCAAAATGCATGTTTCCAGTTTTTATTCATAATCCATTTCACGTATGCATAATAACCAAATTAGATCACGTTCAAACGTCACAACATTACATAATATAGGGTCAAAGAACCAATGGTAATGAATAAAAATCACAAAATGGAAGCTCAATATCGCGTCAAAAAATCCCACTTATCTGTCTTGTATTTAACATTTAATTATTTGAACTGCATCATTAGCCTAGTGGTCCTAAGCCACTGTTATGCTGAAGGCCCTAGGATCGATTTCCAGGTCGGGCAAAGTATTATTGGGTTTTCTAAGAAACTCTCAGTAGCAGCTTGGAGATTGACTTTATGCCTGATTAATGGCAATAGGCCGCCCCCTATTACATGAAACCTAAAGATACCCGGCGAACTGTGCGTGTACATTAGTTCATCTCTACCTAACCCTTCGGGGAATACAGGCATGATGGTATGTCATTAAAATTTACCTATTTTATTAAACCTACGCCTTATTCTACATTTATAGGACTGTATAATTTGTAACGTGATAGGTATCGAGTTGAAATTTTAACAGAATATGTTATTTTAGCGGGTATCTATATATTAATACGTGAAGCAAAAGCTTTCTACCCCTTTTTAAGCGTATTTCGTGCACGGCAGAATGTGAGATTTAGCATGGTTAAAATGTATATGGAGAAGAAGTGTAGAAAGCTAAAATTTATCTATAATATCTGTTACTAATATGTTAAATAAATTAAATTAATACTGCGAATCCTAAACTGACCAGTTCCATTTAACTTAAGACGCCCAAAAATATTGACATTGTCACTCAATGAAAAGTAACAGCAAGTGATATAATATTCATTGTTTAGGTTCATATCAAAAATTTCAAACTGAAATTAGTGTAAGATTAAAAAGTCGCTGGTCGAATTTCGACCTTTCTAGTAATAATATCCCAATTAGTTGATATTATTTGCAAACGCTTCATTGACTATAACTTTAAATGTTTCCTATTCATGGTAAAGAGGCATTTATAGAAATTACTGGTTTTATGAAAGGTAAGGTACTAAGAAATCTCTCTGAACATTGTTCTTTACTGGGGCAGTCCGACTGATTAAAAAACCTTCACCTACAGAATATCTCAGTCAAACATCATTGTGTTGTGTTATTGTGATGAGTAGTATTTCCAGAGGTTTTTTATGGGCTTTAATTCTACCGAATATATCAATCCCATTGTGCCTATCCTACTTGGTATTTTGTGAGCGAACTGGTTTCCGCAACTAGGCCTTTGAGGCCTTTTTTCCTTGACGGTTGGGTTTTGCTGTTCTAGCTACCCGATGTCCGTCAGGAAAGCCCTCTCTGGGCGTCCTCGGCGTCCCAAGGTAGTGTGCTCGGTTAGACGCCACGCTACTGCACCGTAGAAGCACTTTTGTAGCAGACTCCTCTGCATAGAGGTATGTCCGTAATACCCTGTGTATAAAGTAGGGGTGGGCGATTACTAAAAAAAAAGTTTGCGCAATCGTAAACAAAGTTCTTTATTTATTTATTTACACATTATGTGTTAAATACGCAATGGCGACTTAATGCCTAAGGCATTCTCTGCCAGTCAACCATTAGGTGATGCAGAGATAAATGTTGGTAGGTGTAAAAGGTAAGGGTTTTTTGAAATTATGTTTAATCTATTTAATATCACAATATATAAATAAAATATCAACACCAAAACATAATATATATAAGACATATATAATACATATATACTACACATATACAATACATACACATAACAACATCATACATAAATATCAATACTATAAATAAAAATATAATTAGTCAACATCAAGTACTAAATACAGCATTAACCAGATAATTCTGCTAAATGACACTGGTAAAGCCGACGTACCTTGACTTTAAAACTGAAACGATTAGATGACATCCTGATTTGATAAGGAAGCGCATTCAATAGGAGAATAGATTAGATATAGAAAGATGAATGTACTAGACCGGAAGTATGGACAGGACAGCAAAGAATAAGATTATTAGAAGAGCGAAGGTTAAGGTCATGATTAGAGTATAAAAACTGAAAATGTGGAGTTAAGTAAGAGGGAGTGTTGGGAGAAAATAGAATAGAATACAGAGTTGTCAGAGCCCGCAAACTCCGACGCTGGCGTATGGGCAACCAATTAAGCTCTGAACGATGGCTCGATACATGGTCATACTTACGAAGATTAAAAACAAATCGAATGCAATTGTTGAGTAATCTGTCAAGTTTGTTAAGAAGGTCAGCGTTCAGATCGTAAAAGCACACATCACCATAGTCAATTATAGGAAATATTATAGATTGCACTAGCATGGTTTTCGTTTTAACTGGGAGAAAATTTTTCAGGCGATTAAAAGACTTTAGAGTACCGATCACTTTCTGACTAACCTTGGAAATATGAGTTCTTCAATCCAATTTGGCATCAATGTGTAAACCAAGGTCCTTTACTTCCGTACTAAACGGTATGACAAGATCACTGAAAATAATCTGAGGCAGCAAGCTGAAGTCTATTCTGGCAATCATACGAGAGCTCCCTATTACAATTGCTTGACATTTGGAAGGATTAACTGATAATCCAAATCTCTCAGACCAATCCCTTAAGGCATTTAGATCCCGGTTAATAGTATAAATTGCATCTGATAGAGAATCTACTGCGGCCTGTGTGTATAATTGCAGGTCATCAGCATACAAATGATACGTACATCGCAGTTCATGAGTTAAAAGGTTAATAAAGAGGGAAAAAAGAAGAGGTGAAAGTATACCTCCCTGAGGGACGCCAGCACCAAGCTCACACCAATTAGACGTAGCCCCATCTATACGAACCGATTGCTGTCGTCCCTTTAGATATGAAGCGAACCATGCCAGTGCCTCTAATGAGATATTATAATGAGAGAGAATAGCCAGGAGAATGTCGTGACTAACAGTATTAAAGGCATTGGTAAAAATCTAGTAAAACCAGCACAGTAATCATTTTATTCTCCACTCCATTTCTCAAATCACCAGTCACTTTAAGCAAAGCTGTAACTGTACTGTGACCTGGCCTGAAACCGGATTGTAGTGGACTCAAGATATTGTTACAATGTACAAAGGATGATAGTTGATTGTGCACACATGCTTCGAGTACTTTAGAAAGAAATGGAAGTATAGATATAGGTATAGATGAGTATAGATATCTTTACAAGGGCACATATAACAATTGGCTAAAGAAAAGGTCGTTCGGTCGTAATAATTAGTAATTACTGATGGTACTTGTTAGCGCCTAATGCTTTATCATTAGCAATTAAGTTTATTATTTATTGGGGGTAGATTTGTTATTATGTTTTTCCTTTATTATTTTCGCTGAACCGCACACTGTCCGGGCTTAAGATTTATCTCGAATCGTGTATTATATTATCCCGCTTGTTGCAGTTGTGCACGCTGCACGACATCCAGCTGGTCCACTGCTAACCGCTATCGAAGACGCAAACCTAAAGAATTGGCCAAGAAGAAGCGCTGCCAGGCTGAAAATCCAGAAGAACACAAATAAAGTTGATCGTAGAATAAACGGTGCAGGTGCTTCTATACTTATCCAGTTTCAAGGTAATTTCTCTCATATTCTTGAACCTCCCAGCTCGTGGATTAGCGACCTTCTATATTGTTTAGTTGACGCGTCCACAGTACTTCGATTATGAATGATCACTCATCTTCGAACTACTAATATTAGTAATTACTAATGGCTATAATCGAATGATTACATTAGTATATCTCATAATCGCCCACCTCTAGTATAAAGGTGCTTATTTAGCGAGCTGTGTCCTGTGACAATCCCGATTATTTGTCAATTTGTCACGTTCCAGGCTCAGTAGATTTCGGGAGTATCTCGAGTTTAAAACCTGGAAAGCCTTTTTGGACTGCTTACAGTCCTATACTTGCCCATTGTACCCTTTGTATCCTATCCTTCAAAGCATCAAATCAGGACATTTTTATTTAGTTTAGATTAGACACTAAGAAGTTACTTAAAAATGTTAAAACCTTCCGTCAATTACCTGTTCGGACAAACATCCCATTCACAGAGAAGAACTGGCAAGAAACTTGATCGCGTTAAACAAGTTTTTTTTTCACAAACTATACATTATTGTTTACAGTTATCATTTAAGTTGATGTAAAGAGAGAGAGAGAGAGTACACAGATACATATTCTATTATGTTACATCCTTTATTACCCTTTCTACAATTAAATACTAATTAAGTTAATACAAGGGAATTCTGAATTTACAAGTGAGCCTGCTTATAATAGTTGGCGATTCGATAATTTGACGAGAATCCGGGAGTTTATAACTTTTGGAGAATTGTTTTAAACACTTTATGATGTGTTAAAAAGAGATTTAAAAATATTTTTTAATTTGAAAAATAATATGCCACAAAAACTCTGCATTATGGTCACATTACGTCATCATTAATTTGTATGATAACAGTATTTCTTTTTCAGCGTTTCTTCTTCTTTTTCCTAACTTGGCAACCGGTCCTCTTTAATGAAGACCATTACTGCCATTATCGAGTGAATTATAGTGTCATGTGTAAGACGATTCAGTATCCTAACAAGATGGTGGCTCCCTTTTAAGAAATTTCTAGGAAGATTTTGTGGGACCTCAGAATGAATGCTTTCAGCTTATATTTATAATTCACTTCACTTATGCACAAAAAACAAACTACACACATCAAAAAAGTCTAAGCAACATGCGTGATATTACAAATTTTTCCATTTATATTAATTAATTTCTAAATATTTACTCAAACAAAGTGCGTAGGTAAGTAAACTTTTTTGTTATTGATGACATACTGTCTGGTTGTAAAAAAAATTTGATTATGTTTTGTTTTTTCATAAAAATTCAAATGACTGCGAATTTGTTTGAATTTAAGTGCGTTTTAATTGCTACGTTTAGTCTTGATTTTATATATTTTGCCAACCATTTAAATAAAGTTAGCGACAAAATTGAATTGTTAGATATTCTTTACGTCATGAAGCGACGTCATTTGATGGCAGATTAAATGCAAAGACCTGTAGGGATGTTGCAAGCGGGAAGTAATCAATCTCAGGTATCTCGACATTTAGGCATTCATAGAAGTGTTATTTGTCGTCTTTGGTAGCGCTACAATAATACAGGAGAACCCGCTGAACAGCATCCAGGCCGTAAAAGGAGTACAACCACTCAGCAAGACCGGTACACACAACTGACTGCAAGACGCCAGCCGATGTTAACCGCTCGAGAGATAAGTTTGAGGCTACAAATTTCAAGTGTTGTTGATGTAAGTCCTCAAACTGTGCGAAATCGACTGCATGAGTACGGTCTACGAGCTCGACGCCCAATCAGGTGCCCACCGATACGTCACGGGAATCGCGCTCGTCGATATGAATGGTGTAGAGAACGCATAACATGGACCCAGGAACAATGGGCTAAAATTTTGTTTTCCGATGAGTCGCGATTCGGGTTTAAGCCTGATACAAGAAGGGTGCGAGTGTATCGTCGGCCCGGAAATACTGAAAGGCTCAGGTGCGTTCAGGAAGTTCATCCATACAGCGGCTCAACAGTTATGTTATGGGCGGGTATTATGAAGAACAGGCGAACTGAGCTCGGTTTTTGTAAATGGAAACATGAATGCTGAAAATTACATTGAGGATATTCTCAGACCTTATGTCTACCCATTTGCATAAACCTTTGGCTCCGATTTTAGGTTAATGCATGACAATGCGGGTTCACATACAGCTCGGCGAACCAGTGAATACTTTGCAACGGAGAACATCCGGGTATTGCACTGGCCTGCACAATCGCCAGATCTCAACCCCATCGAGCACGCATGGGACATGCTCCAGAGACGTGTTTTGAAGGACTTGGACGGAGCGACAACAACCCAACAGCTGAAGGATTTGCTACAATTCCATTGGGAGCGAATACCGCAAGATGACATAAACAGTCTCATTAATTCAATGAATAATCGTTGCCGACAAGTTCTGAACAGCAGAGGAGCCCATACTTTGTATTAAATTGTTCTATTCTTTCACAATAAATACATTTTCTTTAGAAATTTCATTTTGTAAGAAAAAAGTTTAGTTTCTTATGTATCTTAGTTTCTACAGTATATTCTAATATTGTTCATTTCTGTTATTAAAAGAACTTATAAAGACAACAGCTGTTATTTTTACTTCATAGAACCCTAAAGATATTATTTTAAAAATAAAATACAACGTTATAATGTGAAGAACCATCCTAAAATTTAAATTAGTACATGTTGCTTAGACTTTTTTGATGAGTGTATATCACGCAAAACGCCACCAATTTTACATAAACATAGGGTCAAAAACCTAAGATAATGAATTAAAAATAAAAACCACAACATGTCACTTCAAGACCCCGCAATAAACTCTCTAATCAGCGTTTGAAAACTCGTGAAACACACAAAAAAAAATGAATTTTCTAAGGGGATTTTTTTTTTCGAGAACCAATTGAATTGTTTTAGGTATTTTGTCTATATTCTAATATTACTCAATAATTTACTATAATTTTTAAATATACAGTCAACTCGCGGATTGAGTGTGCAATTTGAAGGACGCGTCGTGTTTAGGCACATTTCGTTACATGAGAGAGAAGAAAGATATTGTGTAGAGAGAAGGAACAAGACCGCTATATATTGTATGTCTAATATACAGTTAAAGCTAAATAATGTGTCACCATTAAAAAAAAAAACACTTTTATGACGTGTACGGTGTTGCAAGCGCAATTGTTTGATGTGAAACATCTAGTGAGGTGGGTTAGACCGACGCGACTGTTGGCGTGGCGACGCGTGACCACGTCATGTGTTACTACGCTATATTTTTTGTTTTACTGACATCTATCTACAGCTATCGTAACTAAATTAATATTCACTATTCGCGACGCCATGCGCAAGTGAATAAAAAAATTGTGTTTTTTTTTTGTATTAAATTAATACAAATGTTTATTAAATCTTTAAAAAACTTAATGTTTTATTTTTGATTATGCCATTTCTATTTTTCAAATCTGCCAGGTGTCCCTCAACGGCTCGTTTTATTTTTAAGGAAATGTCAAGACAACAAACTAACGGATATCGGATAGACAATCCTAGTCACAATCATTCATTCACCAAGTTTTCCCTGTGAACATTTCGAAATCTCTGGATCTTGTATTAATCTATTTTTACCCCATTTAAGATGTAAACACATAACTAACATAAGTATAGGTAAGCCACCCCGCATCGCATAGGGGCGATACCAGTCGAAGTGGCGTTGCGCCGCCAGACAGACGCGCGGGGGCGTTATTATCACTTCAAAATCGAAAAATACACACCATAGATATAGAAAAAAGTAATTTTTTCAGTTTAATACTTCCCATTCTGTGTCATTATTGAATCATCATGTATAACGGTTGTTAACAAAGATATTAATCATCACATTATGTTAAAAGTGTTTTCAAAAACAATAATAAAATCTATTGTACCTGCTTAAATTGTTTATGTATTTGGATTACATACGTTTAATTTAATAATGAATATTTTTAGGTAATTTTCAGTGTATTCTAAAAAGCAAATATCGTCAATTTATCGATGCCTTGAAACGGATTATGAATTATTGGAATCGTGTGAGTTATTTTCTAATTATATACTTTTAGATTCTATAGAGTAATACTTCTATATAATTATTATATGCATGTGATATTTTGTTAATAATACTAATATTGTACCATTTCTTACAACAGCTCGATTAGCCTTCCCGTGGAAATAATTTCCTTTTGGGTAGCAAATGAGTGTAATACCTATAATTTCTTAGGAATATTACTTAACACTACAGCTACTATTAAAGTTATCGTTATAACTTCCTAATAATAACATGTAATTGATTCTATACAATAATATCGAACATTCTAAAGCTCATAATAAGGATCCTATTGAAATCTTTGACTTGAATCTAAGTCGATTCCGATATGCAATACAAAAATACTTTAAAATGTACACTAATAAATTGGATTATAAGCTATTTAAATTTGAAATTTATTCTTATTTTGTTTATAATCCGTAATGTATGCATATATAAATAAATAAATAATACGAATCATATTTTTTGCCGTGCAAATATTAAACAGCAGGAAATAAATGCGAAGAATTATATGACGTAGAAATAATTTTGTCCTTATTTCTATTCGTTCGCAACTGATTGATCCTGCTCAATCAGTTAACAGGCAACTATGCTTAACAATTCTCGTTTTGTTTTTTTTTTTTTATCGAATCCGAAAAACATGTCAGTGGCAAATATGAAAATTGTTAACGTCGAATTCCCGTACAGTAAGATCGTAATCTATCAAATCGTAATATATCTAAAAATGCTTATTGTGGGTGTTCCTTAGAAGATAGACATATAACCTCACTGACTTTTTTGTATCTCTTATAGTTTACTCAGCGTAATCTACTTAAGCGTCCAAATTGATTCACCATCTTTTTTTTATTTGCTCGGAACCCTAATTCTTTATATAAAATCAAAGTAGCCTAAGTTACTCCTTATAACATCAGCTATCTACCAGTGAAAGTCCCATGAAAATCAGTCTAACCGTTTCGGAGATTACCCGCGACAAACAGACAGACATACAAAAATTGTGAAAATGGGATTTTTGCTATAGGTGTCGTATATTACTTTCATATGCGTTTAGTAAAAAGATGTTATTTGGGCATTACAAACAGACACTTCAATTTTGTTATTTGTATAGATAACTTAGAGATAAGGCCGTATGGGTTATTAAATTAAGTCCGTAGATACAAGCCAACCGCACCAACCGAATGTGGTATCTCATAACAACCAGTTTTCTGCGTGCACTTTGAGATCAGCCGGTGGCTATAACTATGGTCTTATCTAGTAGCTTTATGGCTGGTAGATGTATAAATAGTTGACGGTAGCTGTCAGTAGATAATCATCTCCCAGCGGTATCTTTTTAGTTTACTTATCAGCGGGTGAGTTTCTGTTATTTCTCCAAGTTCCGTAAAAAAAAATTATTGGTCACCCAATTAATTGATGCTTGTAGCTCGTAACAAATCATGCCAGGCAACTACTAAAGTCTATTTTCCAATACGGTGGAGTAAAATGACATTTCATGTGTTGCTAGTTAATTGGATTTCGAAAATACTGGCGTTCACCAATCCGAACAAATCGTAAAACTCTACAAGAGAATATTCCTGATTTAAAGTTTTCTTGAAAAAAAAAAAAACATCGAATGCTTTGATGGTGACTACTGAATAAGATAGAAAAATCGCGGCTATCATGGACTAACTGAAGCATTCTTTTTTCTACGATTTTTATTGTAAGTTGCCATATTCACATACAATTTATCGTTTGGTAAATTATGCAATAATAATATAGGTATTTAGTAAATTAACAGGTAAGTTGAATAACACAAAATATTTTAATTACTTAATAAAAATATTCTCGTTTAATTTATAGTATTATAGTTTACTACTAATGCTGTGTTTCGACATATAATTACGTGACTTATAACTTCGAATACTCATTATTAAGCCATTGAGTAATAAGACGAGTATATCTTAAAATTTATTAATATTAATTGTCGTAGTTTTTTTTTAATCGATTCGTCATTTTGTAACTCATGTAATTTTTTCTTTTTATTTATTATTCATTTTTGTTTATCACAATTCTGCCAACGACAAATAGAATAAATTTTCTAATTATTCTTGTAATCTTCAAACATAGCACTGACAAGAGGCGGGTACCTTTTTAAAACTGTCCAGGGAGTTTTTGGGGCAACTTAAAATGCATGTTCTTAGTTATTATTCATAATCTGCTTCACTTGTGCACAATAACAAAATTACATCACGTATAATGCCACCAAAGTTACACAATATAAGGGACAAAAGAATGTGAAGTCGTGGGACACCAAGGTAGAAACGAAGTTCCTTCGGCTAATGTAGAATCGACACAATTTGGAAAAAAAATCGTGCTCAATTTTATGTAGGTTTTCTTGATTTTTCTCTTAAATTTTTCTGATTAGTTTTTTATTTAAGTACAGGAAAATATTTATTAAATTCATTATTTTAGGAAATAATAAATTACGTAAAATAAAAAAAAAATCCTAATTCAAATTATCAATTAAAATAACAAAATATGTCTCTGTATTTTTGTTTGACAACATAAAATTACATATAAATAGAAATAATTACAATACAAAAAAGGTATTATACACTACTCGCTTGTGTATACGACTGTCGCGCCTGCGCACGTCTCAATTAACGGTTTTATTCCACGGACTTTTTCTTTCAGTTTTACTATCACATTTTTTTCAGTTCGGTCGCGCAGCTAAATCCCTATCTCCTCCAAGCCTGCCGTAAGGAACTTCGTTCTAATAATTAAAAACCTTTTAATTCAATAATTAAAATCTTACGATTCCTTTTATTTGAATGTAAATAAACGATAGCACCCCATAATAAGTATCATGTATAAATTTGTAACTGATTTATGTTGTGGCAATGTATCCATTTTGTGGGTTATTCTACAGTACACCGAAAATTTGGTAACTAGATTCAGTAACGTGTATTTGTCATACTTGACATTGGCAAAATTTCCTACAAAGGCAGAAAGCCAAAAAAATAAATGTGGCAACATTATTTTCAAATTTCACATTAATGATTGTCAGTTTACTCCACGAGATTAAAATACGGAGTGTAACTATTTGTAAACATATGGAGGTTCTACTAGGTGTGTGGCCCTTTTATTGTGCCCTGCTGCAAGCAGGGTGATTTTTTACTTATTAGTAAATAATTTTCTACAAATTGACATGCTAACAACAGGCATGTGTATTACTGCCCTTATTTGATCTCTAAATAGAGTCGAAAACAATTTCAACCGAATAATAATTAAATAATACAACTAAATATTTTTACTTTTAGATTTTTTCAAACATAAAAACCATTGGTTGCACTATTTAAAGAGATTTTTCCTTTTACCCCAAGCGTGACCCTTTTGAGGTCAAACGAAGGGACGAGGTCGTTACGAAAATTCGTGGGCCTTTTCGTCCAGGGTCGGCGCAACTTTATACATTACATAACTAAGGCTGAATGACTTTTTTTCTGTAACGGAGACTGGGAAATTCCGACCGTCATGCCAGATGAGACTCGCGAGTCTCGGAAAATGAGCTTTTCTTACCAACCTAATATTTATTTTTCGTTATTAATTTTCTGTGATTACTATTGGTACATTTTTATATTTTATATTTTTATAATCATTATATTAATACGTGAAGTAAAAACTTTCTACCCCTTTTTAAGCGTATTGCGTGCACGGAAGAATTTGAGATTTGGCTTGGTTAAAGTTTATATGGAGAAGGAGTGCAAGAAGCTAAAATTTATGTATAATATCTGTTACTAATGAATTAATACTGCGAATACTATCGACCAGTGCCATTGACCTCAGACCCCCCAAAATATTGACATTGTCACTCAATGAAAAGTGACAGCAAGTGATATAATATTCATTGTTTAGGTTTATACTACAAACTGTCAAACAGAAAATAGTCTATGATTTAAAAGTCGCTGATCGAATTTCAATCATTGGGCGACCGCTAATTTTTATTAATACTTGAATAGTGCTTAGTTTGGTTACTGTAAGGAGGTGAATTTAAGTTTTTAACTAAAAATCTAACGATTCCGATACCGATATGATATATTGAGTTATATGGTCGTCTTTACTAGGCGTTGTAAAGTATTGTACCTATTTGTTGTTAATTTTGAAATTAAATATCAAATATCTCTACTTTTCATTAAAAATATCAAAAAATCACCTGAAAAACTTCACTTTCCACCAGGCGTGTAAAAATGTGTAGGAGCTTATATATTTCATTATTTACTAAACTTTCTATTTCGATATTGGTGTCATTGTCACCGATTATTCACCACAATAAATGGTATGGTTATCGAATCGGCAAAATTATGTATAGTTACATCCCTATTTTTAACTATTATTATATACCTAGGCGACCCGCCCCAGCTTCGCACGGGTATAATTTACAAAGTGGTGTATTTTACGTTTAAAAAAGTCTGATTTAGAGGGTTTGGAGTTTATCGCTTTAATCAAAAATCAAAATCAAAATATCTGTTATTCAATTTAGGCCCTAAGAAGACACTACCACCGGTTCGGAAAACATCCCAGACATCGAGAAGAACCGACAAGAAACTCGATCGGGTTTATCTTATTATCTTTTTTTTTTTTAAACTGGTTATACAGTATTTAATTATATACAGTTATTATCATTTTCAGTAGATGTAGAGAGAAGGAATCACATCCAGACATCAACATCATTCGCGTAATCAGCCACCCTATAATACACCTTTGACAAATCCGGCAAATCACTAATGTGTTTAGGAAGTTTATTATAAAACCTAACACAATTACCTAAAAAACTTTTATTGGTTTTACTAAGTCTAAAAAACGGAATGACTATTTTATATTTATTTCTAGTATTGAAATTGTGTGTGTTAGTAACAAGTTCAAAATTGCCTTCATTTTTCCGAACATACATTATATTTTCCGAGATGTATTCGGAAGGCAAAGTTAAGATACCAAATTCTTTAAATTTACTCCTCAATGATTCGCGTGGTCCCATAGCATAACTTCATAACTGCCTTATTAGCTTAGTGTTATTAAAAGCGACTGCTTGAAGTCATAGGTTGGATTCCCAGGTCGAGCAAAGTGTATTGACTATGTAATTCTTAGTAGCAGCTCGGAGTTTGGCTTTGTGCCCGGTTAATGAAAATAGGCTCGCCCCCTATTACATGGGACCTTAAACATACACGGCGAACTGTGGGTGTACACTTCTGCCTAACCGTTCGAATATTTTTACACAATTAAATTACATGACTCACGGCTAACTTCATCATGTCGCACTTCCGTCGTCACATAATGCGCGCCAAGATCACAATTTTACTAAACGCGCCAAAAGAAATTAATATAACCTCAAATATACAGACGAGAAAAATATAATAATAAAACACGAGAGCAATCCCTGTACTAATCTAAATTAAAAAGTAATTCAGTGTGAAGTTATCTATAATTCGTTTTTAAATTTGAAATGACACGGCGGAAGCCGAAACCCCAAAAGAGATCAAGGAAGCTAAGCTAATCCTCTCGAGACCTACGATTTGTGGACACAGCTATGCGGTACACTTGCGGTTGGTAGCTTCGTACGAGATATTCACTTTTAACTTTGAATTTCAACATTAACTTATCATTTTAATATACGTATCTCATTGGCTTATGAAGGAATTAAAGTAATCATTAAAACGTAGGTTAAATTTTATCTCTGATCAGACTTAATCCTACTAATTCTCATCTTTAATTCGGTTTTTAAATATATCATAACTCACATAAAGACATTCAAACTCGCAAATAAAAACTCTGACTCACTTTTTAACATTTCTCGAGACATTTAAAATATTTACTCGGTTGTGCTTACATATTGTTATACTCTTTTTCTGCTATTGGCTTTGTCACAATTATAATATTACATTCATACATAAATCACGCCTCTTTCCTAATGGGGTAGACAGAGACTACGTCCTTCCACTTGCAATGATCCTGGAATACATCTTTCGCTTCTTCAACATTCATTAGTCTTTTGATGCATACTCGTTGATTTAGATTACCTACCTACTCTTGACCTGACCTTAAACATCCTCGATTTGATCATGAAACGTTCTTCTAGGCCTTCCTCTTCCAACGTTCTCATTCACGCTCGTCCTATAAATCTATCCAGTCATTCTTCTTTCATTCTTCCTCTCTACATCTCTTTCTCAATCCGTATGAATATATATATGTTATCTTTTACACACCACAACGTTCTCTTATCACACTATTTCTTCCTCTTTACTCAATTTCACTCCTAGCATATTCCTTAGCACTCTCATTTCTACTGCATTTATTTCTATACTTTTCTAATATTGCAAGCAATACTTAAACTATTATTTTCATTTCCATTATCGAGTGTCTTATGATGATTTCAGTATCCTAATAAAATGATGGTTCCCTTGATCGAACTTTCTAGGGAGTTTTTTGTGGTATCTCGGAATTCATGGGCCACGTTATTATATACAAATCACTTCACTTGTGCACAATAACTAAGCTTTATTATGCAAAATTCCACCTGTATTACAAAATAGAGGTCCAAATCCCAAAATTAAAAATTAAAGACCAAAGCAACTACATGACAAATTAAAATCCCACCAAAACCTGTTTGTTCTTTTTGTTAAATGTTTCTTTAATGAAGTTTTCTTTCAGTGAAAGAGAGACAAAAACTATTTAACATCATATATAGGAATATGGAAAAAAAATTATATACATACAACAATACACATTTGTTAATATAAAAATGTATGCTATTAAATGTGATCGACAAGGAACAAAAACTATTCATTAGAAATGTTCCATACAATACAAACCTAGTTACAGAATTTCGTTTCTCTGTACGGAATTTATGAGTCCCACATGATCCCATTTATATAATAAGGAACTTATT
This sequence comes from Saturnia japonica, assembly GCA_033032175.1. Classification (NCBI taxonomy): domain Eukaryota; kingdom Metazoa; phylum Arthropoda; class Insecta; order Lepidoptera; family Saturniidae; genus Saturnia; species Saturnia japonica. Next base: position 1,164,513 of record CM065328.1, on the reverse strand, counting down.
GGTTTTCCTTGATTTACAGCCTTGTTTCATGAAACATATTGAGCAGTACTTTCACGACATATTCGAACTGCGATAACTCCATTGTTAACTGCCGTTATAACGTATTTCGCATTGTAATTTGTAAATTATTTTCTAGCAAAGTAAACTGATGACTTTGTGATGGTAGGTAATCGTAGTGGAATCTAAAGACCACTGAGAGATTGTCAATCTATTGCTGGTCTCGTGGTCATTTCAGCTTGCAAGCCTCTAGAACCGGATATACATGATAATCTAAAAGAGATTCACTGTCACGGGTTAATTACCAGGTGTATGATTGTCACGACCCAACTAGGTACAGATCTCTTAGCACCTTTCATTACTAGATATACACCGGATGATTTCGGTTATGGCATTATCTAGCAAAAGTGATTGAATGTTGTCTCAGGGACACTTCCAGCCAAGCTTTTTAAAACGTCTCCAAACTTACTTTTCCCCAAAGCAGTACCTAGTGCTTGCAATGACGTAGTTTCTGCAGTTGATGTTAATGGAGCAATAATGGCTTAGTAGTAGCGTGTGATATAATTTATATCAAACTGAGTTCCAATCGCTCAAAAACAATGTATAGCTCATTCTCCTTTTCTCTGCATTCTATTTTTCTTCTTTCTCATGCCATGACGCGTCCTCAAAATTCTCGTACTATTATCAAGTCGCCGTGTAAGAATTGGCACTGTTAAAATTTTCACGCTGCAATGCGTCGGTCTGAATAGTGTTGCTTGCAACTTACACACAACTCAGGTTTTTTAATGTCTGGCCTCAGGGCTCCGGTCTTTCTGAGGTTATTTTTATAGGATGCAGTACGCATGTTAAATCAGGGTTTCATGATCAATTTTATCAGTAAATATTAAAAGAGATTTCTAGTTTCTTCAGAAAAGCTTTTTATATACTCAGTGGACTTTGTAGGCACAACTTCCTAGTATGTTCGTAAATACATATTCTCAATTACACAGCTGTCTGTCATTCTGTAATACTATTATCTGGTGAAACGCCGCACGTAACCGGATAAATCCGGAATTAACTCGATTATTCTGGAAACGTGTTAATTTGCGCAACGTATCACGCTGCCGCTATTAATTCATATATCAATAAAGTATAATTTTCATGAGACAAACGTGGAGTTCTTGCTTTTGACTTTATCGAAACCACCGTATACACTGTGAAAAAACATGATATCTTATTTCGGGAATTAAGAAATTTTTTTTAACTGGGATCAGCGCTTTTTTAACTTGTATATTTTGTTTGATAGCTGTTGAACACAATCTCATTTGATATTAAGTGATGATGGTGCTGGATATAACTGTTTTTATATACCTCTTACGCTTGCCCTTTTCTAGTTTCTCACAATCTTTTCTCCATCTTTCAGAGCCTTTTCCCTAAATTCCTTATGTTCTTCAGGTTAAGGTTATACAATCCTGTTTTCTGTAGTCAAAAAAAGTTTATATTGTTGAAAATTTAATAAAATAAGTAGAATTCTTTCTTTTTAATCAATCTTAAATACTTAATCAATTACAATTCTTATCTTGATTAAAAATTTCTCTCATTTGGGAATTCCCTGTTGCGCCATTCAAAATTTTTGTTTTCTGTTTCTGTATTTTATTAATTTCCACTAAATGTGGTGATTTTCTTGCACTTGGAAACATGTTCTTATATCCTACTATCATTTTTTGTGTCTACGTGAGGCTACCCTGAGTGTATGGAAACGTTTTTACACAAAAATATCTTCTTCTTTTTATTCTTATATATAAAAATCGATGATTGTATCCTGTAAAGTTTGGTAGCGATCGGATCAATGCTCCCTGTGGGCTCCAAAAGACACATCGACGCATGGACGGGTTTGCGAGTTAGCTACTGATACCAATAAGCTGTGAAAATTGATGTTCGATCAACATTTCTCATTCAATTTTCCACTTATTACCATGTACTTTATAATGAAAGTTGTTCCGACAATAAAAATTCTTGAACAGAATGCACTCTATTTGTTTATTTTTCAAATTTTCACTGAAATGGGACACAGTGCATAAAGATTTCAATGCGATTTTGTATCATAATATGTTGATTTAACACTTCACTGATAATTGAAAAATTTTCTTCACTTATATTAAAAAACTAGTTGTGCCCCATAGTTTTATTCGTACGAAATATATTTAACCAACACTGTGGTAGCCTGTCACAGTTCTTACTTTCCGTATGTACTTGCCAAAAGGTTGTCAGATTCCTTGACGTTCATGATTACTGCGTCACTTTTTATGATTGTGGTGTGACCTTATTTAGCCCATAATCTTTTACAAGTATGTAATAGGCTATAAAATTCGTGACACGCAGTGGTAGGCACCCTGCGGGCTATTTTGTGCAGTTATTATCCGAAGTAGCCACGTCAAGGTGCCCCGGTCCCTATTTACCTACCGTTCGAGGACCGGGCGGACGGCGTCTATGGTGTATCGCCCATAGCGCGCATCCGCCAGGTCCTCCTTCATCTCCTTATAATCTCCTGACGGACCTCACGCCGCAGCCTTTCCACCTCAGAGGGAGCCGGAGGCTCCTCTATCTTCCTCCTCGCCGCCATGAATCTGTAAACGGCACCCCCCGCCCCCACGGACACCGATCTATATCCGTGGACGACTCTCGGCGTCACAACACGCTGTGCAGCACGCAGCACACGTCTGTTTGTGGCGCCGAGAGCATCCACCTAAATCGGTGCCCCATAAAAGGCCATGCTCCGCACGACCCCCGCGTAAAGGCGTCGGCAGGTCGCGCCCGGCCCTCCCGAGTTCAGGAGGAGCCAACCGAGAGCCGCCACCGCTCCCACTATACGCGGTCTGAGCCCCCTGAAATGGGACTCGAACCTCCATCTTCCGTCCAATGTACCGGATGATACGGGAAGCCACAATGCGTTCCAGCATCTTTTCCGTGTCATACAACAACATAAAGGGCCGGTAAGAAGACGAGTAGTTCGGAGAGCGACCCCCCTTCGCAAGAAGGCAGAGCCGCCCCACTTTCCAGAGCTTCGGGAACCGTCCAGCTGATAAACAACGGTCGAACAGTTCCCGAAGCTCTCCCCCATGTGGCACAGCGCCACGCCTAGTAGCTCAGCTATCTCCGGGACCATCAATACACGATGATAATAATGATGATGATGATGAGATTATATGTGGCAACACTAAGGCCTTTTTCCGTTTCCTATAGACGCCTTCAATAATCTGTATAGTGTATGGTCTTCATTATTAAAGCAGAGTTTTGACCATACGCAACTTTTAAAGTCCTAACACTTTTTATTAAACTACACGGTGCCTCGCGACTTCGGATGCGTTTTTATGCGTTATATTATCTTATAGTTTGGCTCGATTGAGGAAAGTCTTGCTTCCTGCTTGCAAAATAAAAAATAAAAAAATTATAATATTTTTTTACGTTTTTTAGTGTTATAAAAAATATGGAATGACGTACGCTTCTTGTTAATGTTTCATAAAAACTTGTCAAGCCGTTTTTGAGTTAAATCCGGACATATAAACAAATAAACCGATATATGTATATATTTTATCACATTTTCGTAACGAGTGTACTTCGTAACACACGCATTTTAATTTTAGAAAAAATATTCAGACAAAACTACATATTTTTAATATACATGAAATAATCTAGAAATACTGGAGAATTTCTTATTATATAATAATAAAGTGAAAGAGTTTTCTTTGTTTGTTTGTTTAAACACGTTAATCTCTGGAACTACAACTCGGATTCGAAAAAATATACTACAGATTCAATACTGATTTAATATAATAATAGATATAATTCAGATATAATACAGATTCACGAGAAATAGCATTAGGCTACAACTCTCAGCTAGCCTTAATTTGTTAAGTAAGTCGGAAGTGGAAGCCTTCCCGAAATGATTTACCCGCGTGCAATGGCGTAATGGTTATTAATACATAAATATAATGTCCTACAAAAATATTGGTTCTTAGTACACCTAAAAAAAACGTCTGCAGTAGTGTATGCTTATCTCTAATATATAAGACACGATAAGGTATTTTGTGATAAAAATTTCTAGTTTAGGAGGTAATAAAAAATTAAAATAATTTGTACTTGCGCGAAGTGAGAACAATTATGATGGGCTACACGGGTGCGTTTGCGGCGTGTTGTTTGTCGGATAAAATTAAGACGGGTGAAACCGTGGGGCACAGCTAGTAGACAAATACAAAGCTTCACAAACTAACAAACAATCGGAGAATCGTCAGATTTTATGACGTTGTAATAAAATAAAAGCAAATACAATAAAGGAAACAGATAAAAACTGACTCGGGGCTGCGGCCGACGCCGATCGACACGAACGAAAAACTGGAACGTTCGAGAATATTCGAGATACGTTTCATACGAAGTGAGGCCGGCGTGATGACCGAAATTAAAACGTTGTATTTTTTATATGCGTACTGAATGATAGAAATCGAGGATTTGCAAAAAAAAATGTTTGTATTAATTGATAATGGGTCAGTTCATCCATTCAGCGAAAAGATATCCATTGCAGGACATAGGCCTACCCCAAAGATTTCCACCACAAACGGTTCTGTGCTGTCCCTGATGTCCGACAGATCGAAATCCATCAGCAGTCGCCGCTATCATATCAGCCTGCAAAAATATCTCTTCACTTTACGCTTGAAGGACCCGATGTCGTAAGAAAGAGGCAACATATTGGCCGGGAGATCGTTCCACAGCTTCACGGTACGACTAAGATAAGACATAAAGAACTTTTAACAGACAGCGGGCTCCCGCAACCTTTATCAGGTCGTCGCACCACCTTGTGGCGGGTCTGCCCACACTATGCCTTCCATTACGTAGCCATCACTCGAGAACTCTACGAACCCATCGGCCATACGTTCTATGAACAATGTACCCTGCTAACTGCCACTAAAGTCTAACAATTATGAAAGCTATGTCGGTGACTTTAGTTTTCCTAAGCATCTCCTCGTTTCTAATTCAATCACGAAGAGAAACTCCAAGCTTTCTTATGAGGCCCATCGTTAATGACCGATGGGTTATTGTTCTTTTTAATGTTTCGTATCTCAAAAGGAAAAAAGGAACCCAGCAAGACAAGACCTTTTTTCTCAGGAGTGCGTGGAAGTATCAAGTTGAAATTAATTACAAATATTCAAATCTGCAATCTGATCTACAATCATTAACTATATCGAGTAGCAAAAGAAAGCACCGAACAATTCTAACGAAAAGATAAACTATATTGAGAAACAAACTTAACTTTGCCGTCGGAATACTGTTGTTCCCATACATCGGAATATGTCGCTGTCAGTTTACTAACCGCAAATAAGTTTTTAACAGTAATTATTTTTGTGATGTAATTACAAAATGGTTTTTGGATTTTTTTCCTTTTCTTGTGCTATAAGACATTGCTTCTTGCCAAATTTCATGATTATAGGTCAAGTGAAAGTACCTACCTTATAGGTTTTTATTACCTTTACGAGTGTTAAAATATGCTGCATAAAATGCTGTATCTTTTGATTGCATTGACTTAGAAATTTAACTTTGTCACAGTTCCAAGGTATTACAGACATCAGTATTTGATATTAATTTCAACTTGTTACCTCCATGCCCTCCTGAGAAAAGGGTCTCGACAGACAGACAGAGGGACAACGATGTGATCCTATAAGGGTTCCTTTTTTCCTTTTGAGGTACGAAAACCTTAAAATTAAACAAATTTTAGGTACCTATTCATTTTAGGTTATATTTTATTTCCTTGACGATGATGTTATTTTGCGGATATCCATCATAAATAATTTATTCGGAATTTCTGCGCTACTTCCGTAACAATAAACGTTTTTGTTTCAGGCGTACATTGTAAAGACATTTCAGATTGATTATTTAGCTTAAATTTATTTAACAAGTATTTAATATCAACAAAATGGGCCACGCGTTGCTGTAACACAAAAAAAAACCTATCGGTACCAAACTTCGTAGGTTCACCCGCTAGGCTATATGAAAATTGACTGAAAATTTTCGTAAAAATTTCTCCAGGCGTTTTTATTTCATTTAGTAGTCTCAACATAATTTAACTTTGTACATACTAGTATTATATTCATCAATACAAAATTAATTAAAAGTCAGTGAAGTGAATTAAATTGTTATCATTCAAGCTAACTTTAGCATATTGTTGTTGGTACCAACGCGGAATACAATTTTTCGAGCTATATTTTGGTTTTGTTACACCAAAAACGTATAGTAGGAATACACGTTTTCTAAAAATTGTTATTTTGTTTCTTTTTAGTATTGTACCAGCAATGGACGTCTTTTTCTTTCTTCCTTTCTTTTCTTTTTATATCTATAATGGATTAGGGAGCGCATTCCATTAGGTCGAACTGACGGCAAAGTTTCTCTACAGCTTTATACAGTTGCTAAAAGTGACAGGGCAACTTTTAATTGATTTTCAGGGAAGAAAATATAGGGATGCAAAGCTAATGAAAATGATGGCAAAGGGTATTTGCTAGTCTGGCGAGCTTATCCATTCATTTTGAAAATTTCTTCTCAAGCTAGAGTTTTCCTATATCATTAATATACCTACTAATAATTAAATTAACTCTCATTTTACTTTCACTGTTAGAGAATCCTCGACTGATATTAGGTTATTTATTAATCAACAGCAACCGATCGTAACTTCGTTCCTTAAACTCTATACAATTAATAAAATTGAAGTGACTGTTTGTAATGTCATAATAAGAGCTATTTACTAAATGCATATGAAAATATATACGATACCTATAACAAAAAAGTTTTTAAAGTTTTTGTATGTTCGTCTGTTTGTTCCGGGTAATCTCCGAAATAATTGGACAAATTTTGACGGGACTTTCACTGGCAAATAAATGATATGAGTAACTAGGCTTCTTTAGAATAAAAAATTGGGTGCCGCGTAAATAAAATACACAGGTAAGAAGTGAAACTTCTTTATGACATATCATTTTTCTACTATTTGCAACTTCACGAAAATGGGTACCCCATTTAAGCCTTAAGAAAAACAATTTTTTCCGTATTAAATTAAAGCTATTTTATTATTATAGACATGCATACAATTAATGAGTAATTTATTTTATCATTGTTCTTATTATAATATCATTGCTATTTATTTATTGTATTATATTTACAAGTTATGAATAAATAATTGGAATTATCTTTTCAAAGTAATACAATTATATGATGACAGTTAATCTTGTAGAAATGCAAAGATTTTATAAAATTAAAAATGAATAAATAAATCATTAAAAACGTTTAATTAAAAAAGATGTACGTATACATATTTTTATTTTCTAATCGTGTTTTTTTTATTTTTAAATTATTATTTAATTTATATTTTTTATTGTTTTTAGAATTAATAATGTTCACTAGATTTACAGTCATATTTATTAATACTTGCTAATTTTAACAGATTTATATACATTCACTGATACTTACAATCAAAAAGTGAGGTTAACCTCAAATAAATATTAAAATCATGCGCTTATGTGTTGAATTTATAAAACGAAATATATAATCACTCTCACTTTTCTTGTCTTTTTATTTTATCACTTTCAAATTAATATATTGTTATTCTTATTTCAAACCAAACTTCAAAACTAATATATTGTTGTTATTATTATAATATATTGCATTATATTCTTTACGTCACTATACTAAACTTTGATAAAAAAGATGACGCGAAACGGAAAAATGTGACGCGTAACGAAATAACTTCAAAAATGTTACACAAAAATTTTTTCCAACCCCGATAAAGAAGTTTCACTTCAAAAATCAGGTCACGGTGAATCAATTCGGTTGCTTAAATGGCTTACGCTGAGTAAATCATAAGTGATATGTAAAAATAATGTACTACATAATTGTAGACAGTAAAAAGACCTATAAAGTCAACGATAGTATACATATTATGTTCAAAGAAACACCCACAATAAGCATGATTCGCACGTGTGTCCGACCGACGGCATTCTGTAGTCCACACGAGCGAAGCCGCGGGCACAGCTAGTTAAAATATAAAATGAATTTAAAAAAATTAAGAAGTGTCGAGGGATACCCGATACTAACGATGTTTCTTTCGCTACATATTATGTGATTCGTTATTTTTATATACGTATATTATTTTTTTGTTACTTTTTGTTTATACAGATAAAAAAAATACAAAAATTCAAATTATCTTGTAATCTTTAAACAATTTTCATTTGTCTCTGTTTCAAACAGCCCTAACACGATGGCATCCCCTTGTTAATAAAACTTTCCATGGACTTTTTGTGACATTCCAAAATGCATGCTCCCAGAAATTACCTATTTATAATTCACATCATTTGTGCACAATAACCACACTATATCCACGTAGAATGATGCTAAAGTCTACATCTATACTAATACGTAAAGCGGATTTTTTTTTTAAACACGATAATCTCGGGTTCTACCAGTCCGATTCGAAAAATTATTTTTATATATGATAGCCAGAATCACGATATAGAGAATCAGAATATCAGAATCAATAGTATAGGTTATCTAACATTAGGCTACAACTCTCAGCAAGCCTTAAATATATATTTTTGTTAAGTAAGTCGGAAGTGGAAGCCTCTCCGAACTGCTTTATCCGCGTGCGCTGGCGGAATCGTTAATGATACGGAAATACAATGTTGTGCAAAAACTTCGATAAAATAATTTATACTTGCAGGAATAACAATTATAATAGTCTACACGTTGGAGGCGCAGTTTTTTTCGGATAAAATTACCACAAGTAAAATCATGGGGCACAGCTAGCTACATATTATAAGGCCACATAACATAAGTTTGTGAATTTAAAAGAAAAACTATCATATATCAATTTATGTTCCATCCAAACACTCTCACATGAAATTCGAAACGAATCGGAGATGTATTTCATTACTTTGACCGTTTCGCATTATGATTAAATAATTAAGTTTAAAATTTTTAAACATATTGTCAACTTCTGTATTGCGGGCAAAATTTAACGATGTAGAAAAGTGATCTACATTCCTAGAAGTGTAGCATTAACGACGGCCTCATCTAAAAACTTTGAGTAAGTTATTAATGAATAGATGTAATTTAGCAAATATATTTTGTCTGCGCAGTAAAACCGCATTGCGACAAATATTGTATCGTTAAGGCCTTGTAGACTCTTCAATGTGGTCCATTGTATCTAGAATTTTTATTCGTTTTTCTGCACTTCAGAACCAAGATTAGATTATGGCCAAATACTAAACCTAAAAATCCTTCCATAAGCTACATTCAAACATTGTTTTTAATGTTTATACATTAACAAAAGCTGGAAACGAATGACGATTTTTGTAGAGACTAAGGTGCGTTAAGAATCACAAGTTGGTGCATTATAAAGTTATACACCCGACATAACACCTATTCATTGAGGCCATTCTAATGAGCCCAAACACGATATATCTGCTGTAAGTTGCTGAGGAGTTAGGTATCCAGGTACTGGTGTAGCGTCAAGTCAAGGTCATGATGTTCTTCTAATATCATTAAAGTAAAGGGACATCAAATTTCGACTCTATCAGACCAGTGGAAGATCCTCACGTCCATTTATCAATTAAAAATAACTAAGAAACCTTCAACCGGCTGAATAGATTTTCTTGAATCATAGCTAAGAACACACTCGGTTAAGTTACGTATCAAATAAAAAAAAAAATAGATCAAAATCGGTTACCATAGACATACGCACACATCTATAGTAATATAATAAAGTGGAAAAGTTTTTTTGTTTGTTTGTTTAAACACGCTAATCTCTGGAACTACCAGTCGGATTCAAAAAATTCTTTTTGAATATGATAGCCAGACTCTCGTGAAATAGTATAGGCTACATAAAGATTACGCTACGGCTATCAGATAGCCTTAAATATTGATATTTGTTACGTAAGTCGGAAGTCGAGGCCCTCCCGAACTGCTTTAACCGCGCGCGCTGGCGTAATCGTTAATGATATAGAAATACAACGTTCTACAATAATATTGGAACTTAGTATATCTAAAATAAAGTCTGGGATAATATATGCTTATCTCTTATATATAAGCTACAAAAAGGAATTTTGTTACAAAAAGTAGTTGAAAATTTAAGCATTATTTTTAGACATGAAATATTAATCCTTACAAACAAAAGTTACTTCATCATAAAGACAATTTTATGAAGTTAAATTTAGCTCTTTAGAGTATGTTATTTGGGTACATAATTTAGGGGATAATGAATAATTGAAATAGTTTGTACTTGCGGGAAGAACAATTATGATAGACTACATGATTGCGTTGGCGGCGCGGTGTTTGTTGGATAAAATTAACACGAGTGAAACCGTGGGGCACAGCTAGTACTTATATATATTACACCTCTTTTTACGTCGGGGGTTAATATGTGGCGACATCTACATAGCGACACATAGCGACATCTGTCGAGTCACATAAGACGCATCGTACTATCCTACATTGCGCTATAGAAATTAACTCAATCGTTGAGTATATACACAAGAACCCGACTACAACCGTTGGGCAGCTGCCCGCCAGACATAACACCCGTCTGGTCGGAGGATCCTCCCTTTTCTATAGAGCTTCTACAAATATATATATAGGGTAAAAGCCGGATAGTTGCCCCACTTTTCGAAATAAGTCTATTATTTAAAAATATGTACTTACTAAGAGTAATGCAACATATATATCAAAACATAGGTCTTTGATCTTTTACATTAGCCTATTTTTGTAAACATAATTAATATTGGTTATGAGTAAAACGTATTTAATTTGACCTCTGAAAAATGGGATAGTTGCCTACTGTAACGGATAGTAGCCTAACATTAAAAATGCTCTGGGGGGATACTTGCCTCGTGCAAGGATAGACGCCTCATTATGATTTTTAGACAGAAACAACAATAAATTTATTTAGTTAATGTCTTTATTATTGAGATCCTTTATTAAATACTAATCAAAATATTGATCAACACTACAAAATAATATTAACTGTTGACCTTCTAAACTATAAAAATATAACAAAAATAGCATCCAAACTTTAAGTTAGGTAAGATATTAGTAAAATTTGTAAAATTGTAATTCTCATAACATTCTGCGCAATAATCATCAACTGTAACTTTTTTAATGGTATTTTCTATTTTTGAAATAGTGTTTTTCACTTTTGATATCTTTTCAGTATCTCTTTTAGATTGTTTGATTGGTAGTCCTTTGGCGGCCTTTCCTTTAGATGTTTCTGAACTTATGAGTATAACATTCTCTTCATTTTCACTGTCAGTACTGTAAATTTGTATTCTTCTCTTCCTTAACGCTCTTCCTTTGTTCAGTTTTATAAATTCTGTTTTATCAGATTCGGTTTCACTGCTGCTAATATCGATACATTTTATTGTTTTTTTCTTTTTTTGCCGTTGCCCTCTTTTCTTCACAAAGCTTTTCTTGCTACCAGATGGTTCGTTTTAGACTGTCTAAAAATCTGTTTTTTTCGCTGTCCTAATTTTAGTGTCAGTTATTTTCTTTCTTTTCTTTATGTTCTGTTCTTTATCCCTCTCCTGGTCAATTTTATCATTACAGTTTAAAATTTCTGAAGATTATTTAGCCCGTTTAGACATGCTCAGTGGTATTTTTGGTATAGGAGATGATTGATGTAAAAATTTAGATGGTATTTCTATTTGAAGATTCTGGTTCTGTGATTAATTTAAAGATATTAATGATAGGAATGATAGCTCAATACCATTAAAGATATAATTTTCAATGTCACTATCTCTTAGGGCTAAACAGTCTTGAGAAAGCTTTAGAAGGCTTGAAGACGGTCTAGGCGGAGTATGATTTTGGTTCAAGCTATTCTGCTCTTGGTCCCTCCCATTTGGTGCAAGACTTTGGTTAGGATCATGTGAGCGCTCTCCTAATAATGCAGCATCTACAGAAACGCTTGGTACTTGATCATTTAGAGGATCAGGCTCGCGTTCTTGCACAAGTTCCCTCAATGCAATATCTGATATAGCAAATTCAGCGTCAGGCAGAGCATTTGGATTGACTGGGTAGATTTCGCTGCCACGAAAACCACTTATTGTATTGGAAGGAGTAGCTGCTCGAATCCACGCTTTGGCTATTAGCTGACCTGAATTGTACCGGTTCAGTTTTTTTTTGTGGATTGGTGTGTATGAAATTATTTGTCTCAGGATAATAATATTTTTTAAATGGTCCGAATACTGATGTCCAATGGTTGCAAAGCAGAAGTAGTGTGACTAGGTAAACAAAGTAATACTACATCATTGTCCCGAGCAGTTTCTAGCATATTGACAGCACTTGAGTGCGATGAATGGCCGTCTAAAATTAGTAATACCTTTCCTAACGGCTTGCGTGGAATAAAATGTTCAGTCAGCCATTTATAAAAAAGGTCTGAAGAAATATATGCCGATTTTTTTTGCATGTAAACTTTGGAACTAAGCGGAAGTCCCTCTTCTAATTGTGGTTTTTTATTCACTCCCTTGATAATTAGTACCTACTGGTGGGAGAAAATTGCCGATAGCATTGCAACAAGCACCAACAGTAATTGTTTCTGCTTTTTCACCCGAACGCAAGTGCTAAACTTTCTTCTGTCCAGCCGATGAGGCGCGGCACCACGCCTGGTTTTCGCTTATACTTGCGAGGCATTTTGCTCACCTAGAATGAATGCATGAAATAGTTAAGTATTTATTTTATTTAAAACAAGTTATACTCACTGGAAGTTGGAAAAACATCATAAGAAAAAATTTGTCTTAGCTCGTTAAAGAATTTATAATTGCGGATAGTTGCCCCTAGGGCGACTATCCGCAAAAGTAAATAGGGCGACTATCCTTTTTGATACGGATACTTGCACTTTTTATATACGAAATAAATAAAAACTATTCAACAATGAGCCGTAATAAACAGTGTAGTTTAAACTCTAATGCATGCAAAGAAACAAAAAGTTGACTGAAAATACAATCAGTAATAAAAATATTCAATAGAAATTACTTACCGATATAATTTCGACACCCGTCAAAGTTTCGCCGCGGAAGATTTTTGCTTACACTGTTAAAACGCGTGCGCCTACTCTAACGACTTACATGGCACTGAGGCATGCGGAAGGTGTACTTTTAATTATAGTAAAGTACTATCGCCACCAACCTCCCTAACATAGTGTATTCAAAACCGGGGCATGTATCCCACCGAGGCAACTATCCGGCTTTTACCCTATGCACTTAGTATAAAAACACAATAGTATCAATTCTTCATTAGAGAGATTAAATAACAATTAATTTAAGCCTTGCCATAAAAAATTTGATGGCTTAAAACGAAAACATTGTAGGTTAAGATATTATCAATGTCGGGAAGAGGTACCGCACTGCGTCAAAAATAACTGTACCATAGTTAGTTAGTGATGGGATATTATTTGTCGATAGATCAACTTTGACAAACGAATACAAAATTAGTTTAAAATTTTCAAACTCAAAACACATATTACAGACTGATAATATAACTCTGTATATAATTTCTCAAAGGTATTCATTCTTAGTGGCAACGCTCTATCTCCCTTAATTCTTCATAAAATTTTATTTGTATAGTAGCTTAGCAAATTGACGATACTCTCCCTGACGGTAAGCACAGTACAATCCAAATACAACGGTGACCACCGAGAGATATAATAAATAAATCTTCACGTTACGCTGAAAGGACCGGATCTCATAAGGAGGCAACACAGCTGCGTGGAGATGTTTCCATAGTTTCACAGTACGACAAAGATAAGTAATAGAGAACTTTTTCGACTCTGAAGCTCAGCGCGCGTGGTTGATGAATGATTGAATTAATAACGATAAATTATTAAAAATAAAAGTAATTATGTGTTTTAAAAGTCTATTCAACTCACACAAAGCAGGCACCATCTTTTGGCGATCTGTTTAATTAACATGACAACTGTTAGATTATTTATATTCTACGAGTATAATGTCCGAAATATTTGCTTAGATAAGCTAGTAAATTTTATTATATTATATTATATTGTATTTTTAAACCCGACTTTCAAAGGGGTGAAAATCCATAAATAGTAATTTTGATCAGGTAAAAAGCCGGGATGATACAAGGTTGCGTATATTATAAATAGCTGCACCTGAAGGTTTTATTCGTGTTAAATTTATTCGCCCAGCTTTCCACAGCGCCGCCGATCCGGCAACCCACCCGTGTGGGTTTCCATACTTAAATACGGCATCCCAGATTGCTTGCTGTTCATGATTATCATAATCATTCATTAATACGTGAAGCAAAAACTTTGTGGCCCTTTTTAAGCGTATTGCCTACACGGAAGACTTTGAGATTTGGCATGGTTAAAGTTTATATGGAGAAAGAGTGCAGAAAGCTAAACTTTATCTATAATATCTGTTACTAATATATTAAATAAAATAAATTAATACTGCGAATCCTAACCCGACCAGAGTCATTAAACTTAGACCTTTCAAAATATGGACATTGTCACTCAATGAAAAGTGACAGCAAGTGATATAATATTAATTGTTTAGTTTCATACTGCAAATGTCAAACAGAAAATAGTCTATGATTAAAAAGTCGCTGGTCGAATTTCGATCATTATACGATCGCTAGAAATATATAATTACTTGTGCTGAATGACTGATTCATCTACTCACAGCCCAAAAACCAAGCAAAATTCAAACTAAGGTGGTGAAAAAGGGGAATAAAAGTTTATATTCCTCAGATAGATCTATTACAGTATTACCAACACGTGTGAAACCGTGGGACGCGGCTTGTAAGCTATAAGATACAAATCGAAATTTACAAATGTGATTGATAGTTCCAGAGATTAGCGCGTTTAAACAAATAAACAAGCAAACAATATCTGGGGCTTCATAATATTAGTATAGACATTATATTCATATCTACCGATGCACTGACTGTATCTCATACGGTTATGTAATCGAAATGGGGTACGAGAAATCCCACTGTAATTGAATCTCATACATGACATTAATTTTACTGGCAACCTGATGCCTTCGCCATTGTAATATAACCAATACCAACGAATCGATAAATGCCTCATCCCTAAATAAGATACGGGCTTTATCTCCGTTATAGTCCAACACGGATAGCTGATTTTAGACGTCAAGGAATCTACAGCTCTGTATTTGCCTATTACATGATAGTTAACGTTTTTAAATTTTTTAGACTTTCTCACGCTATTTATTTATCTTAACCAAGTAATTTCCTTCTACTCCAGAATATCCAAAAAACCAGGGGGCGAGAATCAATAAACTCTTTGAAGGCGGTGTGGACTGCCGCATCGGAGTTGAATTTTTTTCCTTGTAAGAAGTTGTCCAAATTCCGTAAAAAATGGTAATTTTTTAGAGCAAGGTCCGGGGAGGATGTCGCAGACACTCCAATTGTAGCTCATCTAACTTAGTGGTTGTTTGTTATGCAGTGTGTGGTCTTGCGTTATCGTGAAGCAGCAGTAGCCTAGAGCGATTGACCAATCTCGGTTGTTTAGCAGCTAGTTCTTCCGTCATGGTTTGCAGTTGCTGACAATATATATCTGCCGTAATCGTTTGGCCAGATTTAGTTAGTCACCGGCGCTAGTCCACCAAACACTCACAAGTAACTTTTTAGGGCAGGATTTGTCTGGGTCTCCAGAGTTCAGCCATTGCGACGAGCGCTTCCGATCATCGTACAGTATCCACTTTTCATCACAAGTAATGATTCGATTTAAAATCCTCTCATTATTGTGTCGGTTGAGCAAAGTAACACAGCAGTCGACGCGTGTTTGCAAGTTCGATTCACTCAATTCATGAGGTACCCATCGTTCAAGTTTTTTTACTTTCCCGATTTGCTTCAAGTGGATTAATACAGTTTTACCACTTACCCCGAAGCCTGCAGCTATCTCTGAAGTGCTTTGTGAAGGATCTACTTCCACAATAGCCTTTAATTCTTCATTTTCCACTTTAGTCTCCGGCCGTCCAAGGGGTTGGTTTTGAAGGTCGAAATTTCCAGAACGAAAACGTTGAAACCAAAAACGTATCGTGCTTTCTTTTGCGACACCGTCGCCGTACATGTCATTAATCTTTCGAGCTGTTTCTGCAGCACTGGTTCCACGGTAGAACTCGTACTCGTAAATACACCGGATATTTCATGTTTTCCATTGTGCGGTAAAAAGCGACGTCAAAGAAAAAAATTATGAGGAAAAACAAATGAATGACTGTTTTCAAAACTCAAATGTACCAGCTAAATGAATTTATAAATTTGAATTTCGAATTCTTAACCAAAGAGGAGATATTTCAGATCAAAGTGGTCAGTACGACAAAACGCTAATTTCATATGTAAGGACCTAATATTATATATTGGTTCAGTTGAAAAAATAAAACGATAAGAAAAATACATAGATAAACCCGATCGAGTTTCTTGCTGTTTCTTCTTGATGACTGGGATGTTTTGCGAACTGGTAGTAGTAATTTGAAGTTCACAGGTGCCCCCTTTGCCCTAAATTGAATAAAGCAACTTTCGATTTTGAATAAAAAATAACCGGATATCATTCAGATGTACTTTTCATTTTGTGAAAAAACTTTTAAAATCGGATTAGTTGTTTTGCAGATTATCTTCTACAAAGATACATGCTTTTTATACAATTATACTACCTGTGCCTGTGGCTTGGCTCACGTGGACTACAGAATATCCGCGAAAAACTTGCTCCCCCGCTCCCGGCTATTTTAAAGACAGAAATGCTTATTGTCGGTGTTTCTTAGAAGATAGACGTATACTCCCACAGATTTTTTTTTTTAGGTCTTTTTAATGCCTATAATTATGCAGTACATTAATTTGATATATCTCTTATGGATAACTCATCGTAAGCCATTTAAGCGCCCGAATTGATTCACCATGACCGGTTATATAAAATTTATATTTCTCTAAATTCAACCATCTAAACATAATCTGTATCTGTCGTTAACAAAAGGCCAATTGACTGTGCCCATTAAAACATAATTTATCATTTCAGGTGGAATAATTTAATAAATGGACCATGGCAGGCTCACGAGAGAGATTGCTTCACGACAGAAGACCCGACTACTACGAATATTGCCGCAGATATGACACTTATGACAGACAAGGAAGGTATCGATTAGAGACAAGGACGGAAAGACCCGATCGCTCTAGACGCAAAAACGGTTATGTTTATGAAGACATTTACTCCGATTTCGACGAAGCCCAAGGCCGCCTATCTTTATTCAGGCCTATACGACCCGAGTATTTAAACTTACCTTCAACTTATGACGTAAAATACAACTCGCTTCCACGTAACTATTACAACTACGAGAATAATCGATTCAAAAAGGATTATTACGATTTTAGAATCGATAATGAAAGATTTCCTAGACGGCAAAATTCGAAAATCGAAATAAAGAATGTCGTCAGCGAAATCCGAAATTCGAAACCGAAGAACGTCGCGGTTTGCAAGCCGCTTCGATTGTCAGAAAGGAGCGCACGCTATTGGACGACGGATCTACCAGAACGCAGCCGAATTCGGGCGAAGAAACCCGAAGAGGTTAAGAAGAACGTCAAATTCTCTGAAGTTTCGGGCTGTAGTCGAAAAATGATCGTCGACGACCCGATCGTTGGCCGAAAAGTGGTACCGGTGAGAGAACTGGAAGTGTCCTTGGACCAAATGATACAAAACGGTTATTTCGAGAAGCATAACATACCGATATCGCAGCCTATGAAAGCGGAGGTGAAGGAAGAGATAAAGTCTACTGCGCCGGAGAACTTGCCAAACGGGAAGTGCTTATCGGCAGCCGTCGGGAAGCCGAGCCAACTTCCTCGAAGGACAAGGCATTTACCGCAGGTGAGATTCCATTTGTATTGATTACAATATTATAGAAATTTCAAAGTATGATATATATTTTACTACCCGGTGCTCCGACCGTTTCTCTTAGCGTTTTTTTTCATCGAATATATCATTGCAAAAAAACTTAATAAGACATAAGACTCACAATAAGTTTCATCAAATTCCGTCAAATAGAATTTTAAATTAAATGTCTACAAATATACAAATCATAAGAATCATATTTTTATATCAAAATCTGAATCGAAATAAATTTTAAGTTAAATCCGTTCAAGCATACATAAAAAGAATATTATGTAGGCAGCGTAACATGACCGCTTGATTTTTATGCTGAAGTGGATTAGAAATAATAACTAGGAATCTGCATTTTAAGTTGCCACATAAACTCCCTAGAGAATTTTAACAAGAGAGCCATCTTATTAAATCATAGTCTCAACTCTGAAAATTTGGTAAATATTATATTCACGTGACATTGGCACAATTGTGTATGAATACACATTGCCATTCAATATGATGAAGTAGCAAACGCGATTGCCTTTTCATAAAAAGAAAATGTTTTTGTAAAACAATTATATTTCGAAACAATTGAAGCAATCGAATTAATTCACATGGCATTACGCATCGCCAGTGACATGCAAATGCTACTGAGAGAAAAAAACGTGTGCAATCGGGGGACCCACATTAGGAACGAAGTTACTTATCCTTGCCGCATTTATGAAAAATTATCACTTGAGGACGGCTCTATCGTTTTGGCTGATTTTTTTTAAATTGTATTCGTAGTAGCCAGAAAAAGGTTAGTATGAAAGAAAATTTACGGAAATTCCAACGGAAAATCTCCTTTTA
This sequence comes from Saturnia japonica, assembly GCA_033032175.1. NCBI lineage: Eukaryota > Metazoa > Arthropoda > Insecta > Lepidoptera > Saturniidae > Saturnia > Saturnia japonica. The sequence goes on along the minus strand of CM065328.1, from coordinate 1,145,777 downwards.
AAAAAATGTGACGCTTAGTTTGACAAAAATTTAAGGAAATTTTCAGTAGAATGAATCCCTCGTCGACAAACTGACTGTCAGTCAGTCAGTCAGTAGTTCAAGACAAACAACGTACAGCATAAACAAAAATCACTTAATATTTTTCCTAAGCGCACTCTCATTTTTTTCATTAGTAAGTTGCATCCGTGCGAAGCCGCGGCATGTCGTTAGTAAAAAAATTAAATAAGTAAAGTAGTTACTATTTAAAAATCAATTATTCCAATTCATAAAGAAAACACATCATTGTAAGTTTTATATATATATATATATTGAACCATAAAAAATAACTGATAAACCATTGAACGCGCCTATTTCGAGACCACCCTGAGGGGCCCCGTCCAAATTGCAATAATTTGCACACACACTAAGAAACAGAAAGAGTGACGATTTCTAAAAGTAAAATCCTACCGCAAGTCGCGCTAAGAAACTTCTTTTGGGGAAAAAAACCACGAAATCTTGCATAATTTATCACAAACAATTACTTTATGAAGACGTTCCATCGTTTATTTTTTAACCATCGATCAAAACTCCCCACAGAGAGAGAGAGAGAGAGAGAGCGGAGCGATACAATAGCTTGCTAAATGGAAAGTAAACAGTACAGATTTGAATAATGGAATTTGTTAGCGAAATATTTTCTTAATATATTGTATAATACAAAACGTTTGTTTATTTGTTTTTCTTGTTTATTTCATTTCTTCTTATAATGTACAGTATGGCCACTGAAGTATTTCGTATGTTCTATTACAACATGTATTTCAAACGAAACTTAACTGGTCCCAATAGCAGCTATCACAACTAAGCAATCTGGTGCGTTATACTTATATTGCTTACTATCTTCTGCTTGCGACTTCATCCTGGATAAAGACTATCCTAAGTCCTAACAAATTAACAAAGTAGGACACAAAACTTTAAATAAACAGATATCACCATCATTCACTTAATCAGCCACCCTATAATAATACCCCTTCGACAATAAATCCAGCTTAACATGATACTTGAACTTATTATACGGCAAACCGTATAAAATCTCATGACTGTAAAGTTGAAAATAGTTAGATATTATCAAAATAACTCGTGGTAATATTCGTTAACAAGATTTTTACCGCTTCAGTGCTGTAATATGTGTCAACAATATCCTAGGTATTTCATATTTAGCTGGCTTCCTACTTTAACCTACTTTTTATAAGTCCACAGCGCGGTGTGTATCTTGCTTTTACTTGTATTTTTGACAGCCCTGACCCTCGGTTGTTTTCATTCCCGTACTTGTCCTACAGATTCCCAGATTTCTTGACCTGGATGGTTCCTGCTCCACTCCCGAGGGTTCTGCTCCTTATCGTGAAAGTTATATAGACGATCTCAATATATAACGTCTGTAAAATACAAAAATATTTTTCCAAGTTTCATTGGTAGCTCCAGAACTTAGTTCAAACAAATAAACTTTCTCTTAAGATAGATAACTTACGGGAACGATTACCATCGACTATCATCTTTTCATTCTATCTTAAGCTGGCACAAAAACCACTGCGATATAAAATTATATTATAAAACAGTTAATTGGAAATGCTCTTATGAAATGGTAAATTATTTGTGATCTTATTTGTTTTTCCTATTCAGTGATTCATGGCAAAACGCTTCAGATTTTGACGCAACAATTTGTTATAGGCAATTAATAACCTGCCGAATCCAGAAAGGTTATTTACCAACACTGGGATCGTTTGGCTGGATTATTTGCGGGGAAACATTGACGAATAATTACTTTATTAACTAACAAAATTCCACCACGTTTGCCGGAACACACTAATGAGTATTTTTATCGAACTTCATCAAAATTATTTAACTTTTTTCAAGTTCATAGCGTGGGTTACAGCCGCCCAGGGCTTAAGCCAAATTCATCACCCCCCTTATTTTGGTTTTAAATACAAAACTTTTATAAAATGGATTCCACGATTCCGTTAAAGAATGTATTATTATAAAAACTTCCATGCTTATTTCTAACTACAATAAAAAATAGTTTACAATTTAAGTGCAAATTATTCGACGATATTATTATTTATTATAAGATTGTGCTGCCTTCTAAAAATGCTGCGCCTCCGACTTCATCTAATGGTTAGTGTATTGGGGTCCAAAAATAAAAATGACTGCTGGGAGATGGTCTATAGATAATAGCTGTTGTCAAATAAATCTGTCATATCGGAAGCCATTAAATAATTGGATATTACTACAACTAGTTTGAAACCGTAATTGGTACGGATCAGGTAGGCTAGTATTTAATCTACCAACATCCTACATAAGTATAATCTTTACAATATTCCACTTCACAAAAGAACATTGATTTTAATATTCCGAAATCCACATCAAAAATCATGGTATATTTATTCATTTAAATCAAGCAGTTTTATGGGCTATTCCAATTATACTAACTTAAACTCTACCGTATTTGAATAATAAATAGGGCATGACCCGTTGAGATTTATTTAAAGTGCCCACGAGCCAATAATCCGAGATTGCTCGCGGATCGTTAAACCTTTCTAATGAGATTTCGAACTCGGTTCTAAATAAGGCAAATGTTTAGTTTGAATTTTAACAATAGCGGCTTGGTGTTTCAAATGTTATAATATCTAAGCTAACGTTGCCCCGCAACTCCGCACGCGCTAATAAAGCAGTAATTATTTTCGTCTCCAATTTTTGTTTTTATAATATTAATGACAATTCCTATAGCATTTGAAGTAATGACAGCTCAGTGGTAGCGTTCGGTCGTTCGATTGACTTGACTTCGAATCCCTGCAATGAGCCTTAATTTTCGGTGAAGGAAAACATCATAATGAAACAATTAGCATGGTGGTAAAGCTTTTTATAATGTCCGCTTGGCTAGCTACCACCCTCAAGTTGAAAATATGGCTCCAAGCACCAAAAGTCGTATTCGGGCCGCAGTACTTGAGAGCCAGTCTTCCACTAAGCTTAGGATTAGATATTTAGGATAGGCTTAGGTTAGCATCATCTAGTGCCACCTCGTGTAAGATCAATTAAGATTGTGGCCATAAAGCTAAAAAAAGTCTATCAATTGAGGAATCACATATATCCAAAAATTAATATTAAAATTTTAAGTGACACTTTCGTATTAAAAATAATACCAAAAACGCTGCTGAATGGACTAGAATGATTCTTCCAGTCACTCGATCTAATAGGAAAACATCACTTTTAACCAACGGCGTTTAATAAATAGATGTTATACTCTCACTAAAACCAATTTGAAAACGTTACAAATTTTGTTATCAACATGTGTAAACAAAAGAGATAGGAAATCGCAGCGTAAGGCGAAAAGTCTGTTGTCAAAAAAGGATAAATTTTCTTCTTTGCTCATGCCGGTATTAAGTTGAAAGTGAACTGAGGGCAATTGCCAAGCTTTTACGATGACATGTAAAGAGCGTCAATGCAGTATCTAAAACTGTATTTGTTCTTATCTCTAATGCGATCTAAGCCCGATGTTTGTTCACACATCGGTGTGTTAGCACGTTTCTACGTGACCCAGAATATATTGCATTTATTTACGGTTACTATAGCCAGACAGACATCTTCATAGGATCAAAAAGGTAAGAGGAAACTCCCTCTTGGTGCATTAAATAAATTATTAATATTTAAGGTTTTATTACTGCATTATATTATATACTATCTGTGCCCATAGCTTCAATCACGTGGAGTACAGAATGCCCGCGCGAACCTTGCTCCCCCGTTCCCGGCTATTTTAAAGACAGAAATGCTTATTCTGGGTGTTCCTTAGAAGATAGACGATAGATATAAATAGATAGAGTAATAACTCTCATAAACTTTTTTGTAAGTCTTTTTAATGTCTACAATTCTTTAGAACATTAATTTCCTATATCTATTCCTATACCTATATCAGCGTGAGCCATTTAAGCGTCCGAATTGATTCACCATGACTAGTTTTTTTTTAATTTGTGCGGAGCCCTAATTCTTTTTCTAAAATAAAAGTAGCCTAAGTTACTTCTTATAAATTCAGCTATCTACCAGTGAAAATCCCGTCAAAATCGGTCCAACTGTTTCGGAGATTACCCGAAGCAATCAGACAGACAGAAAGAATTTTTTTGTTTTTAAATGGGTTTTTTGTTAAAGATATCGTATATACTTTTACTAGCGATGTGCCCGCGGCTCCACACGCGTTTACTACTATGGAGTAGTTATTTACATCCAGTAATTTGTCATTAATTGAGATAAAAACTTTAAGTTGGACCAAATTACAGATAGTTACAAAATTTTATCATAATCGGTTCAATAGTTTCGGAGTTTATCCCGAACATACATCGTGACACAAGATTTTTATATATATAAGATATGCATTGAGTAAAAAGCTGTTATTTGACATTACAAACAGACACTTCAAGTTTGTTAATTGTATAGATAATTATGCACAAATAATTACACTCTTCCATAAACTAATGAAAAAAAAAATGTTTTAAGCACAAAAAAAATCATTAACGTTTTGTTAGTTTGGTATTGTATCCAGCTATTCAAATCAATATTATCTATGATGGAATGTTGCCATTAGACAAAAACAAAATAAAAAAAACTACAACTGAACTCATAGTAAGCTAAATAATTGAGGTGTTAACTTTTTTTACAGGTTTTAGCAGCTCTGGCAGTCTCATTAGCTCCGTTCTCAGCCGGTTTAGGCAAAGGGTACAGCTCGCCGGCCATTGCCTCACTGCAAGGACCCGGGTCGAACGCTACACGAAGGGACTTCCATCTCACCGACCAGCAGGCGAGCTGGCTAGCTTCACTGTCCTTCCTCGGTAATGATACTTCATTATGACCTTTGCTTACGAGTAAGGTATCGTCCATTAATCACGTGAAGCTCGAAAGAGGGGAGGCTTAGCGTGTTGCTATCTTTAGACATATCGTTTTAACATCAGATGTGTTTGTGTCAATAAAGCTATATAATGCGAAAAAAATGCGAATACAGCTCTCTCTGTTTTGGCTCTAGACCGCTGCTAACAGCACCTAAATGTTAGTATTTACCTACAAGTGTAATAATAACTTCAAAATGTAAGATGTTCCTTTTTTATCCGAGCTCAACTAAATAACTAAATTCGTTATAATCACGAGTAAAATATATTTCAAGAAAATAAGACAACCCTGACAAATATTATTAATTGCATTTAATTTAAGATTAATTGGTGAACAATTGGTTTTTTTAAATATGGAAATAATTGATTCAGGTCAACGCTTTCTTAATGTAAATAGTTTCGAAGTCTGAAGTTTTGATACGTTGTGCGTTCACTCGCGATGTTTAAAAGATAGTTAATAATACATTTAAACATTCTACGAAGTTGTAACTACTTCTTAATTTCACCTTCGTTAGCAAGTGCGTCGGTGGTGTAATGGTCAGCATAGTTGCCTTCCAAGCAGTTGATCCGGGTTCGATTCCCGGCCGACGCACACTTTTTGTTGTTACTAATTTCTCTAATAAATACATAGCTTTAACATGTTTTTAGTTATATTTAAAATATGTCATATTGATCATATTTATTACGTGTTTATTTTTAATTTTCATATTATTCACCGTTAACATTTTAAACTAGGAAGATCTAGTAGAATTTACCTCACGTTTATTTACAATTTACCTTTACCTCAAGTTACATGGCTTATGCGATATTTGAGAGTTAAGTACGACATTTAATAAAAACCGTACTTGATATCTAGTTGTTAATTCTATATAAAACTAGCGTTGTGCCCGCGGCTCCGCACGCTTTTGATACCCAGTACTTACTTTCATCCCGTAATTTAATGTTAACTCATATTATTGACAAATTATGTAGTCCAACAATTGAGAAATTACATAATATTTATATTTCCCCTGTACAAAATTTTATCAAAATCTTTTACTACTATTTTTTACGATGCCTAAATAGATGTATTGTTGACGAATCTGATAGACATAATTAGGCTATGAAATAAGGATTTACGAATGCTTCTCGTCTACAGTAAATCAGAATCGGTTGAAAATGAATAAAAAAACGTTTGTTTTCTTTTGTTATCTCTAAAAGTAATGTTGAAATTTCTTAGCTTATCAATTATGGAATAACTTATACTTCCCTTCTACAAAATTTTATCAATAACGCTTATTATAGGTTTTTTGCATTATATTTTTGTTGTTTTTTTTTGTACGGATTGTAAAAGTTTTATTGAAATTTCTTATAGCCTATATTAATTGACCAATGACATAGGCTTCCCGTGTACAAATTTTCATAGGAATCGGTCAGATGTTTTTGCAATAAGAAAATTTAATAGCATTTTCATGATCAGTATCGTTCATATAGTACGCCTCTCGGGAATTTTTTAAAAAAAAAGCAACTGTACAGACAGAACTAATATCTATTAATATAGATATAAATCTCAAGAGATTGTTTGTTTGACCGTGCTAATCTCTTGAACTACCAGTCAGATTTGAAAAAATATTTATGCCTCTTATAACCTAATTATTGAGGAAGGTTATGTGCTAAGAAGCGGAACAGAAGCTATAAACGTCAAGCAATAGGGCAAGCTGGAAGAAAATACAGGAAATGGAAAAACGATAGAGTTACACAGGCGCGTGAGCGGCAGCGCGAATTTAAACCGTTGGGCATCCACACAACTAGCTTTTGATAGTTTTCCAATACGTCTAGAATCAGCTTCTCTAGCAGAAGCACGGTGGAAATAAACTTGTCACTGTCAATTGACGAGAATATATTGGCATATTTCAGGTGCTCTTTTTGGCGGTATGGCTGGTGGAGCGGCGATGCGTCACGGACGACGCCGGGTGCTCTCACTAGCCGCAGCGCCTTGCAGTCTCTCTTGGCTGCTCACCGTCCTCGCTACTTCTGTCAGGATGATGTGTATTACTGCATTCCTTGGAGGCTTCTGCTGTTCCATTCTGACTATGCTGTCACAGGTCAGTCAATTCCCCTGATATTTTTAACTGTCTCTAACGGTGCTTGTAATTTTGAAGCGAGGATAGATCAGTGAACAATCCTGCTGGGGTATTCCCAGCGGACTGCAGTATGGTGTTCTTCGATAGGGCAGTGAAAAGTTTTTTAAAGGGCATGTGATGTGTCTGGTATTTCGAATATCTATAAACTTCAATAAGCACTTACAAGCAGACGAGCCGCATGTTTATTTGCCACCGTCGTGGTATAAAAGAAGAACGTGGTAAAAGGACATTTCCTAATGCCCACCTGGCCAGTTACCACCCTCAAGGTAAAAGGCCGACATGTGTTTCTACAACTATAATTAAAAACCAATTTCTTTAGACTTTGCGTGTTTCCATTTTAGTCCACATAGTTACTAAAGATTAGGTGATATTTTAAAAGCAAAAACTATAAAAGTATAATTTATAAAAAAAATAGTCTAAAATGTTTAAGTATGATACTATTGCAATAAAACCATTTAAAAACCTTGAAGGTAAAATTCAATAAATCAGACTATTTACATATTTCAGGTATATGTCAGCGAGATATCCGTGCCAGACATCAGAGGTTGTTTGAGCGCTGTTCTCAAAATCGTCGGACATCTCGGAGTCTTGTTCAGTTTCACGATCGGTGCGTACCTTGACTGGCAACAGCTGGCTCTCTGCATATCAGCTGCACCACTTCTCCTCTTCTGCACAGTTCTTTACATCCCAGAAACACCGAGCTACCTTGTCCTCGTCGGCAAAGATGAAGAAGCTTATAAAAGTTTACTTTGGCTTCGAGGTCCCAATTCCGATGTAGCTCAAGAGTTAGCAACAATAAGAACTAATGTGCTAGCAAGTAAGAACTTCAGTCAACGGCAGAGTCAAATGTCCAGTAGTCAACTTATCAGTTCCCTTGATGCCAGGACTATGAGCAGACTTTTAGGCCCAATAATGGTGACGTGTGGGTTAATGTTGTTTCAAAGACTTTCCGGCGCTCATGCCTTTTCTTTCTACGCTGTCCCAATATTTCGGAAGACTTTCGGTGGAATGAATCCGCACGGTGCGGCAATCGCGGTTTCCTTTGTCCAGTTGCTTGCGTCTTGTCTTTCTGGATTACTGATTGATACGGTTGGAAGATTGCCTTTGCTTATTGTTAGTTCCGCTTTAATGTCTATGGCGTTAGCTGGGTTCGGAAGTTATGCGTACTATGAAGAGGTACATCGGAATCAAAGGATCCAGAGCGTTATGTTTCATCAAACCGTTGGCCAGAACGACTGGATACCTTTACTCTGTGTTTTGGTCTTCACCATAGCTTTCTCTTTAGGCATGAGTCCGATATCATGGTTACTGATTGGTGAACTGTTCCCGTTAGAGTATCGAGCATTTGGAAGTGCCATGGCGACTGCTTTTAGCTACCTTTGCGCGTTTGTCGGTGTTAAAACTTTCGTCGACTTCCAACAAGCTTTGGGCCTTCACGGCGCATTTTGGTTATACGCCTCTATAAGCGTTGGAGGTCTCTGTTTTGTGGTTTGCTGCGTTCCAGAAACGAAAGGGAAGGACCTTGATGAAATGGACCCCAACTATGTTCAAAGTCTTTCGCCTAAGAGGTAAAGTGTTTAAATTTAGATTTCGAATTTTCTCGAATACTTATCTAAAATGTGCGTTTTCTTTTTCGTGGTATTAGAAGAAACAAATATCATGTCTTATGGAGTATGATTTAATATTGCTAGGTAGAATGAAATTGTGTAATGAACATAAATTAACAATTTATCTACGTTTTAAATGAACAAATACAAATTTACGGTATTTATAACGTAAACCACAATATAATGAGGAAATATGTTTTATTTATAAATGTAATAAGTACTTAATTCTATATGGAAAAGTAGTCGAGTGAATTCGAAATATTTAAATGTATGTAACATGTAGAAAGGAAATCCTATCGAATCCACCCAATCCATCGCAGAATTTTGGCTGTGCTTATAAAAAAACTTTAAAGTCAATGAACAAATCACCATTTATGAATGTGGTATAACTTATTGTAGGAATTAGAATAACATAATCGCATATCCAAATTCATATCTGAAAGATTTATTTAAATAATTATTTATTAAATAAATATATTTTAGTGAAAGTGTGAAAACTAAATCTGGCAAAGTAATTTATTTATATTTAAAAGAAAAATTGCAAATTCATTTAATAATAACGGAATTTCAAATATACTGCAATTATTTATAAAATTTGAAATTGTTGTATAAATAAATTGAAATTTAACAAAAAACTAAATAAATATACTTATTTTCACGCTCATAAAAATACGTTTTCAAATTGCAGTGGTCCATAACTTACCTCTCTTTCCTTAGGCTCATCAAAATTAGGGTAAAACTCTTTGAAATCCAATAGAAACTATTTATAATCTTAATTAATGTACCTACTTATATTAAAATACTTTATCGAGCTTTCCTATATGATGACAATAAATAAGACAATAATATTCAGTATTATGTAATAAGTAGATTTCGATTGAAAACTATTTTTTTGTAGTTTAAAATAATCTCTACAGCTCCTTAACATGAATATTACACGTTTTATTTGGTGTAATAGTTTATAATAGTAATATAGTATATTGTGTAGTTGAATAATAGACAATATATATTTATAGTTATTATAGTGCAAACACAAAGGCTTCCATATTAACAAAAAGGTTCGTTCATACCCAAACTGAAAGTTACGTTATTTGAATTAAAATAAAATTATAGGTAATATTTATTTATTTATACGATCTTAAAGGTCCAATGTACCACTTAAAATTTTGAAAGCTTTGTCATTATTAATTTAGAACAATTATTTATATTAGATATTGTAAAAAAATAAATACATTACGTACCAAATTAAATAAATACACTAACTCCGTGTCTGTATTGAAAAAAAAAGTTAATACTATAAGTCTTTGTTAGGAAATAAAAAAGCTTGTATAGTTATGAAAAAAGTCACTCTCAGCTTTAAAAACGTTCTTGTGAATGTGGAAATGCTAATGATATACATAGTTAAATTTCTTATGTCCAATTCATTATGTATTTGTAATGATCTTAAAAAATTAAAATATAAGAAATTTTTGAAAAACTATCCTATATTCATTGAAATACTTCGTTATTGATTGAATACTGTAAATTTTGATTTAGCCTTTATATAATTAAAGGGGGGGAAATGAATTGAAATGGAATTAAAAACACCTCTAAGCATCGTATTACACTATACCTTTTATTTGGGAAGTTTAGCTAATTCCATTAAAACAAAGTGCCCACAACTGTAGTGTATGCGAATATATTCATGACAAGGTTTACTTACTTCAATAGTGTAGAGTACCAATAACAAGTTCGAAGAGTAGTCGCTGATGAATAAAGTGTCATATTATAGGTGTGTTTTCATATTAGTGTTTCTCCTGATTTGATTCTAGAAAGGATACGGTACAATAGGGTTGATATATTCGACTCAATAAAAGTCAACAAGAAGTAGAAAGAAATGTTTTTCTTTTTGTTATAAATTATAACAAGGTTAATATATTACTTTTGTTAGCAAAATTTGCTTATAATATGTAAAAAAAAAAATACTTTTCTACACAAAATGTTCACGTTCAGACTATGCGCGTAAAATAATAATTTTTGAAGTTCCAAATTATGTTGCCTTAAAATCGGTTACGTCATGTGGAATATGAAAATTCCATTTATGCTTAGTAATTTTAATGCCGTATTATATTATATATTATTATAAGTTAAAATGAAATGAAATTTCTTTAATTGAAATTGTATTCTATACTACCGAACGTGTTAATTTGATTTATACAATATGTATTACAACCACGTCGAATCCGAAAAGAGCATATAGGTACCCTAATGACATTACCAAAGAAAAATCATTTTTTTTTATTAATTATGAAAACAAAAATGTTATTGCGATTTAAAATTAATATATTTAGTTTTAGTTTCCCTAAAATTTAGCAAATTTTTAAAACGTGGTAACACCGTCGCCAACCCTGGCGCGGCGCAGCGGTGCGTTTGATCGTACGGCGGTACCCTGCGCCGTGCCGCCTGTATTGCCATGTAAGTTTCCTAATTTAACAAATTTTTTTTACATTTTATTAGAGGTCATTTTTTTTAACTTATAATCTGAGACAGATAACATAAACAGGATATAATCTCGATACCTATAACACCTTCATGGATCCGACGGGGTTTTTAATACAACTGTATTTTGAATAAAATCGAATATAAAGTAATACATAAATAAATAAATAGGCGAAAATGAATGTCAGCTTTACGAAAAGATTATGTGCATTGAGAATTTGAGCTGAGGCTAATTTATTGCCTTTTTAATAATAATAATGTTAAACTGAGACCAAATGATAAAAGGATATTAGTTTTATTTCATAAAAAAATAAATCTATTTTATTGTAACGGTGTGAAGCGTAGTTGGTAAATTTAGGAAAAAAGTACATTAGAATGCGTAAACCCCTGCGGCCTCATATTAGCTCCTATTTATAATATATACAGAGTGTTTTATTTATTATCTGAGAAACTAACTCAGTAACTGACTCAATTCTGCTACTCGTGTTGATAAACCTTTTTAGTTAAAAAAAATTTAAACAAAATTATCGCTGATTACTGAATTAATTGCGAGAGTTATTTTGGAAGAGTTATGAAATTAATTGATTAGTGACATTATTTACGCAGGGATTTTTTTAATTCTACCTTTCTTTTTAAAGTCTTTTACAAATATTTAATTGACTAGCTGAGGCCACAAACCTTGTTCTACCATTTTGAGTATTTAATGGCTGTGGAATATATTGATCATGGTATTGATAAAATAAATATATTACGTAAATATGGGTTCAATCGGTTAAGTCATTGAAAAATTATACAGTTATTAACAGATGTAGACAAGATTTCTATTTATGATAATTATAATTATTAGATTGATTAGTCCCTTCACGCATGCGCACTGCGTCGCGTCGTTTCGATTTTTTTACAATAAATCCTTTGGTATTCTAATTCACTACATAAGTGAGACGGTTTTATCCCAATTATTATTTCAATGTATATTCGTATAGTTCATTTTAAAATGTAGATTTAACTCTTATGTTGGATCCTTTCAATGTGATGAGAAATCTTTGAATGCGTGAGGATTTGCATATTTTTTGATCTTTCTTTTTCTGATTTGAGAACGGCTGGACCATTTGGCAATTCAAGCATGCTGAAAAGTTGAAAAACTGAATTTGCTTTTTTCAACTGAAGTTTGTATGAACTCACGATTTAAATGATGGATATGCGTGATTCCTATTTTGTTTTGTTCGTTATGGACCTGGAAAAGTTTTCAGAAGGAAAAAAATCCGGGATAGGTGGCGCCTGTGGTCGAGTTATTAACTATTTGAAAGGGCAGAACGACGTCTGCCGGATCAGCTTGTTAGAAGTTAAATGTTGTCCCTTTTCTGTAAATTTCCTGTCTACAATTTTAAATGTGCTTTTCCTCCTAACCGTCGTGATGGCGGTGGCCATCGTTAAGATGGTGCCGTCCATAATGGAACCGCCCTGGTTTATCGACATCATGCATGAACATACATAAAAATCATATACATAAAAATGTTATACAGGGTATTAGTAGACCGCTGCGGAAAATGAAGACAGACGATAGTACTAATGACACCTTTGATGATGGGATGGAAAAAAAATTGATCCTGATAAAAAAAAAATCATATTATTTAAACTTTTTATTAGCATTATTTACGCTCCATCGTGTTAGTACAGCTAAATGAAACGATAATTTCATAAAAAAAACATTACTTTACTTAAAAAAAAAACCATCAATGAAACACAAAATCAACGAACGCCCGGGCGCAGCGTCAATCTTGCGCTGCACGCAACTAACAATCAAATAAATACTTATTTACAACATTTGTCTAAATAACTAACTTATCTCCTTTGCCACTGTGCTAGTCTTTACCTAGCCACTTTCTTTCGAATTCACCGGTTGAATAAGCTAAGTACCGGGTTCAATTCCCCGCTTATGAAAAAAATACTTGAATGAAATTTTAAAAAGGATAGATTCATGCTTTTTAATCCGTCGTGTAATTATGTTTATTACTCTGATGTATTCAGTTATGTACGATCTACTCAGATCAGTTCAAAAATAAGTTATAAAAAAAAATTGGTATGAAACAACTTACCGATCTAAATCCTCCGTGGCCTTATGTGATGCGGCTCAAATTGTGCCCCATTCATTTCGAGGCAGATTTGAGCTCGGCGTTGCGTCTCCTTATGCAGTCGGGGCATCATCGTGGGGTCTTCGACACAGTCCGCACGTAGTTTGTCGAAAACATTCACGATCCTTTGGCGCATTTCGTTAGCACTATCACACTCACGATTAAAAACCCTTTCTTTCACATACCCCCACAGAAAGAAGTCTAACGGGGTCAGATCGGGTGACCGAGGTGGCCAAGCGTGTGGTCCTAGTCTGCCGATCCAGCGATCATCAAACAGCTCGGTGAGGCGCTCACGGACGAACCTTGCCACATGTGGAGGTGCACCATCATGCTGAAACCATGTGCGGCGATATTCAGTCAATGATAGGTCGTCTAAAATGTCCACTATTTGTTTATTTATAATGTTTAAATATCGCTGTCCGTCAAGTCGCTGTGGCAGAAATACTGGCCCTAGTATGCGATCCTTAAATAAACCTGCCCATACATTAACCAACCATCGGGTTTGGTGCCCGGTTTGTAGAACTGCGTGCGGGTTCACCTCGGAATACACGTGTGTATTTCTTCGGTTCCACAACCCGTTTCTGGTAAATGTTGACTCGTCCGTCCAGATGACGTGTTCAATGAAATCAGGGACACGTTGTTGCTGGTATAATAACCAACAGCAGAAAACTCGCCGGCGGTCGTGATCGCCGAGTACCAAAGCTTGCACTTTGTGCACTTTGTATGGTCGCATTCGGTTACGCTTTAACACCTTATGAACTGTCCAGTACGACACACTTGTTCCATTCCGACACCTTAACAATGTAGCAATACTTCGTGTACCTAAGTTCGGATACCGGCGAACTACATCTAAAATGCGCTCCTCGGCCTGAACTGCCACTTGACTTCCACATCCTGCCGCTACTGGAGCAATGGGTCGATTTTCCAACACTCGCTGAAATGCTGCTGTTATCAGGCGAGAGTCAGTCGGATGTCCAACTGTCGGGAATCTCTCTCGGTAAATTCGCAATGCACGCGATGCATTCCCGCGAGCTTCTCCAAGGCACATTATTCATTAACATGCTACCGTATTCACGAACACTATAAACGTATGCGTTAGGCATTATTAAAACAAAACACTCATAAAATCAACACAATCTTAAAAAGAAACAAAAAACGTAACAATAAAATAATGACAAGAACTTAGTTAACAATACGATTGAACGAATATCTGTCGCCCACGCACGCGCACATGAAATGAAAGTCAAAGTGTAACTGTCTCAAGAACTAAAAATACTAAACTTAATAATCAACCCCGCCAAAAGAAATAAAGCGCCGCGGGCCGCCTCCTTGCAGTAGCCCCTCGTTAGCGTCGAAAGCGGCACTTTGATCTTTTCTGCAGATCGATAAACCGTTATACCTACATTCACGACTATTATTTCATAAGTTTAGTTATATCCCTACTGACTAGTCTTCATATGGAATTTAGAAGTTATAATTCAATTTTTTTTTATACATTTATACAATCAATTGTACCCTGACGTAACAAGAAGCTCGCTACTACAAAAATGATATTAGAATATTAAATTAACCTAATTGGATTATCACGCACACAATTAAAAAATTTACAATTTTGTACAAGAAATTAAAAATGAAATGGTACAGAATAATGTAATAGTTGAAGAAACTATTTGCAATTATGATCGACAATTAATTATCTCATAAGACCACGGAAGCTTTAGATCGGTAAGCTGTTTCATACCTACATTTTTTATAAATAACTTAGTACTGAACTGATATGAATAGGTACATAACTGAATACATCAGAATAATAAACATTCTTACACGATGGATTAAAAAACATGGCTCAATGCTTGTTAAAATTTTATTTAAGTATTTTTTTCATTCGCGGGGAATCGAACCCGTTACTTTTTTAATTCAACCGGAGAATTCGAATGAAAGTGGCCAAGTAGACACTAGCACAGTGGCAAAGTAGATAAGTTAGGTATTTAGACAATATTGTAAATAAGTATTTGTGCGATCGCCAGCTGCGCGCCGCGCGAGAATAGCACCACGCCGCGCTCGCGCTGGACTGGCGCCGCGACGCGCCGCGCCTGCTCGTTATTTGACCCGAGCAATCAGCTGTATTTAATTTGGTGTTCATTGCTGGTTTTTTTTTAGTAAAGTATTGTATTTTTTTGTAAAATTCTCGTTTCATTAAGTTGTACTAACATGATGGAGCGTAAATAATGCTAATAAAAAGTTTAAATAATATGATTTTTTTTTTATCAGGATCAATTTTTTTTCCGTCCCTTCATCAAAGGTGTCATTAGTACTATCGTCTGTCTTCATTTTCGGGAGCGGTCTACTAATACCCTGTATATAAAATGACAAATAAAAAATTATATAATTAATTTTATTAATGAAACACTCTGTATTATTGTTAACGTGCTCAGTTGTTTAAAAACGTCTGAAATCGCAAAATACCAATTTATTAGCAAACATTTTTTGGCGTAAATTATACAATTTAAAAAAAGTTCAATAAACATAAAAATGATTATAGACAAAATAATAGGTTGTGAATTTACACATTTTCTAGATTTTTTATGTATATATATATACTCATATACATATTTATTACAAATAAAATATGTGTTTGAAATTATAATAAATAGTGTTAAATTCTTGATATTTATGTAAATTCCAATAATTATCTGCTTGCTTGTGTACTATTTGATAGAACTATTAAACGGTTAGTAATTTACAGAAATAATAATAATACGGTTAGTAATATAAAGGGCGTATTTTATATACTACGTAGAACCTTGCTAACTTGTATATCAATCATATTGACAGACGCATATTATAAAGTTTAATATTTTTGCGATCATTCATAATTACAATTAGTTACGATTGATGTACATCAAAGTACTTATCATTTTAATGCACGGAATTTAAAAAATAAGATGCTTTGGTTAGACAAACATCCAGTCATCATGAGCAGTCACTCACTTATAGTTTTGTTACTGTATTAGAATTATATACTGGAATGAAAACATTGGTGATTATCGACAAATCCTCATCTGTTGACGGTCACCGCTATCTTCTCTTAAGCCGTTTCTTGAGCCGAGGTCTTTCTATCAAATATCTACTAACCGTATTCACGTAATAAATGAATGCGACCGACATTTTACTTTATCGTTTATTAATTAGATTCATAGTATATAGAAAAACAAAACATAAATCAGTTAATTAAAAACGACAAATCCATCGAAATGTCGCATTTTTTAATAATAATTTAAATATATATAATTATTATGTACTTCATATTGTAATGTACTAGACAATAAGGTTTAGCCTTTAGGCGTGTGCCGTGGTAGTGAAGTGTGCCTGTCTTAATTAGTCTATAATATTGTATAATACTACAAAATGTTAACGCATATACCGGAGCACGGATACAAATAAATAAAGTACCTGCCCATCTAAAACCCAGTCCTAAAGCCTACTGTTATAAAATTATCGTCGGTATTTAAAAATTAACAAAGTTCTTTTAATAAACGAACGGACAAAGATAAAATGTATTTCTTATAAATCTGTAACTTTTATGTTTTTAAACGTCAGGTAACTTGTCATAAATTTCTACAAACAATCGGTAAATTATTATTGGAAGAGCTTTAATCGTGAACGTTCTCTGACACGTTCGTTGCGTGATGAGGTCAAAAAGACCTCATACATTTTATTAGCAGAGCGCTTAAATATTGTAAATAATATTGCTAAGAGTATAACTCGAACAATATTACGACTACAAAAGAAAAATATAGTTTTTAATATATATTAAGTATAATGTATTGAATATATTTCGTGTCAAAAGACCGTAGTCTCTTTTCCCGTCAAGCTTTGATTTGATTGATTTTAAGATGTTCTTGAGATCTTTTCAACCTCCAATGGTATCAGAAATGTATAATTAGAAATAATCAACGCGACGAACGTGTCAAACACATAAAATATAAAGTTGACAATTGCTATGTACCTAGTCAACTTATTAAAAACTCTAAGATGCATATCAATTAACTAAAATAACCATTTTTTAGTATTTCAATCTTATTCATCTTATTTGTTTATAACAATAGGTAACAAGGAAAGCTTTAAGTAAATATTGCATATTAAATTTCGTAAACCCTTGGACTTTTTACACAGGATAATCAAAGACATAATTTTATTATACAAATACAATTACTGATCGTGCGCCGCTATATGTCTTCGCCTCTATACAAATTATATTGTAACTCCACTTTGATATTAATGCGATAAATATAATAACTATATTGTGAAGAAATTTGCTTAGTTTTATAAGTTATAATAAGTCACACCGTTGCTGAATTGTCTACCATTTATGATTCTTAAACCCATTATTAGCTAAAAAACCTGTGTGGCAGCTTACACGCGGTAGAACCCTTCAGAAAACATAAAAATATCTTCTTTAAAATCACTTTAAAATATCTTAAATCAGCGAAACTTGATCCATCCGCTCACTGGTACTGCGCATATAACAGTGCGTACAATCTGTCCATCACACAGCCAGGCCAATTTGTCGAAAATCGTTGTCGTGACAGGACTTGCATTAATCGTATATTCTATCAAGAGAATGCTCTTGCAGGCTAAATCGTATAGATGTATGTGTTCGATTCTTTTTAGGGTCGGTTTTCCATTTCATTGCTTCTCACATCTAATCTTAATCTAATACAATCAACAATCAATCGAAAAAAAATTGCAAAAAAAACAACAATAAAATGTGAAGTTTTTGGAGTCGTCTGAAATAGGTATAATGAACTAGAGATCTCCAGACACTCGTTCTCTTGTTTAAAAGTTCTTTACGTAAAAACATAAAAACAAACACCTCAGTCAATATTACCATAAGCCATACCATATAAAATTGACAGGCCTCGTGGCGCAGTGGTAGTAAACGCTACTATTGAGCCGAGAGGTCGCGGGTTCGATCCCCGCCTATGACTGACTTTGTGTGATGAGCATAAATGTCAGTTGTGTGTGTCTGGGTATTAAATATCTATATATATATATGTATATCAGCTGTTTAGTTACCTTATTACAAGCTTTGCTTAGTTTGGAATTAAATGGCCGTGTGTGAAATTGTGTCCTCATATTTGTTTATTATTTTATACATTCATGGTAATGGTACTAAATAGGTTTTATAATAACATATAACATCAGTCAATATTTGTGACAATATGATATGCCTCTTAACTACCAACACATCCATTAAACTCTATAACTTCTTCACAATATAAGAAATGGTGTCACATAGTTACTAATATAGGGAAGGCTTTAACTAGCTTAGTATTTGTTTAAAAGACTAGATGTACAAAGTATAAAAATGCCTATTAGAATAGCGACTTTAGCTCTGTGCAACGAAAACTTATCTAAAAACATTTATGACAATAAATAATTTGAAATGTTGAATATTTGATTAAGTTTTGATAGTAGTTCAATTAACTTTAAATTGTGTTTATCGGAACAATTTAAAAGAACACATATTTAGAAGCTTGAAACTGTCATATGTGAGCTGAAAGAGCAGATCCTATGTACCTGTTCTTCATACTCGTGTGTGACACAAAAGTAAACCTTTTCATTCTGGAAGATGCTTTCATCGATCTTCATTTTATCGAAATAGCTCGATTATGTAAACCATTCATAATCACCCACCTCTAATTCCAGGTAGACATTTTTCTTTTTGAACTGACTCACTGTTAGTCCAAGGGTTCTGAAGCCTCAGAGAGCTTTAAATGTTTCACCGGGCTTGGAAAAGAGAATTAAGTTTGCGAAAATAGATAGCCTAGTATTAAAATACAACTCTATTCGGTATCTCGTACAATACTGTGATGGCGCCATTTATCGTAGATAAAGTAAACTAACGTATATAACAAACATGCAAAATTTAAACATAATTTTTCAATATTATTTGCATTTATAATCTTAATCAAAAATTCAACAAAAAATTTGTGACGATATAATTAATTTTTAATACTTATTATAGAATCTTAAGTATTAGTTGTTTAAAGAGATTATATAAAAAATACTTTACAAAATTGTTTACGAAGAAGATGTTTGATCAGAATCTCATCTGATGTCTAGAAACTAATTCTCAGTTGCAGCTGTTGGAAAATAGGCGACGCTTTGATTTAAGATTCCAAACATAACGATGCTAGCAACAATACTGGTAGGCAAATATAAAATGGTAATACTTATATTTCATAATCACATAAAAACTCTTTTTCAATACTCGATGGGACTGTCAAACTCAGATGACAGCTGTCATGCTTTATGTAATCGTCGAATATTAGAGCTCAGATCGCGAGGCACGCACTAATAGCGCTGTGCAAAAATCTATCTAAAATCGTCTGGTGGTAACCTGAATCGTATCGGTGGATAATCGTAAGGGTTAGAGCAGTCCAAGGTACGTGAGTGCATTGTATTTGTTTCAGCTCTATCGAGTTTTTGAACATCGTTTTTGATCGTATCCGAATTATAAAAAAATAACCAGCCACCGCTATTTCGGTTCGGTACAAACACTACAAATTACGCCTACTATAACGAAGCGATATTAATATTTACCATTACATAAAACTGATCACTTCACTCCCGCTTAATTTTTTTATATATCACGATGCCGGATAACTTGTATGCTAATGCTATATAATGCTTATGAATGCTTGCAACATGAAAAGCATGTCATGCGCTTTGCACACCATTTAAAAACTAGTACGCTCCCCTTTCGCAGAATCTCGTTTTATAGGTCCCATGGAAAAATCTCAGCAATACGACATGTGTACCATTTCCGGAAGATAAATCTTCTAGGATAAACTCCATAGCGATGGCGAGCGGTGCGATGATCGAAAGTAGCCCCTGCTATTATATGGAACAATTCCTTATGACATAACCCATTATACAATCATTTATATACACACGATAAGGTAAAATCTCCGAGATACGGTTTGTGATTTGGGTTCGTCAACATTTCTCTTCCAATTCACGCTACCCACTAATTAGCTTCCACTCCACAGCCAACCATCAGAAACTAGTTTTTAAAATGGAAGGAACCATGATGACAAACTATTTTCTAACTTACGCCTTGTCACCTTCAAGTCTGAGGTGTTCTGACAGTTGAACTTTTAAATCAGTTTCCTTTCTGAGATTTAGCGCACCTTTTAATACATCCCCACTAAACATCAGTTGAGATTCTAGTGCAAATATGAACCATATTAAAATATATAAACTTGCATAGTATTAGAATAGATTAAAACCCTCTAATTACTTATTTCGCAACAGCAAATATATAGGTAGTAGAAATTGCTAAAATATCCACTTTAAAATTGCAGAGTCGAATTTTGTTTGGTACATTATAACTAGAATATAATACAAATGTGCCATTTTGAAGTCGATATTTAACCACTTCTATTATCGCCTTGCTCTTGCGTAATATATAATCAAAGGGCTGGTCTTCTAATTTCTATAAAAGAACGCTCTTGCTCAGTATAATTGTAGAAAAAAATGCCTTTAGCGCCATCTGTTTGCCAAGGGTTACTGACAATAAAGAACAATTAGACTATCTTTATACAAAAATATAAGATTTATTTTCTTCTATATTATAAGTAATTTGTAAAATTGTATAACGCTGAAATATATATGCCTGAATAAACGATTAGATTGATTTTATATGATTCTTTTTTTCCCCTTCAATCGATATCGCTAAAGCAGTAGAGGTAAAAGAAACATGGCGGTTGCTTATAATATAATCAAAAGTCTCACGAATTTAAATGCGTTCTATTACGGTTATATAACATCTGTGGTCTGGATTCTAATGGCGTTCAAAATCAAAATCAAAAACATACTTTATTCAATTCAAGCCCTAAGAAGGCACATAAATGACAGTCAAAATTCGGTTCAGAAAACATATAGTCCTCAAGAAGGAACCAGCAAAAAACTCGAGCGGGTTAATCAACTTTTTTTCTTATTGCGTTAATATTTGCTACAGTTTATAATTCTATTATTTTAGTGGATATAAATGGATTACTATCATTCAAGAAATGATCCACTTTGTAAGAACTATTTGACAATATAACCTGCTAGACATGCCCCTTAAACTTTTCTTCTGGTAAATCAGTAATGTGCTTCGGGATCTTATTATAGAATCTAACACCTATTACCCACAGACTGGTGTAGCTCGGTGGGGGTAAGGGGGGCGGCAAATTTTCACTATAAATTTAATAATCTATACTGATAAATCTGTGGGTAACCATTGCAAAGGGAGGATCCTCTGCCCAGACTGGTGCAATGTCTGGCGGGCAGCTGCCCAACGGTTGTTGTCGGGTTCTTGTGTATATATTCAATTGTTCGGTTAATTTTAATATCGCGATGTAAGATGCGTCGTATGTGGCGAGCTAGATATCTCTATGTAGGATGCGTCAGTTATGGCGAGGATAGATGTCGCTACAAATCTTATAATCAAACGGTAAAGATTCGTAATCTGCACATTAAAGATATTTCAGAAAAATTGCTACGGGGGTTAAAAATCAGGGACAGAAAATATTTCAATAGTTTTTGAAATTTTTGTGTGTCTATCTGTTAGTTTTTACGCCGATCACGCAGAAACTACTAGAACATATTTGATAAAATTTGGTTTGATTATAGTTTAAGTTGTGTTTATATAAAAAAGGAAGAACATATATGTATAATTTACATAGTATGTAATGTAACACTTTAAAAATAGAATGACATTATATGAAATAATCCAAATTATTTTTTCTTCGTGTAATTTTCAATAGAAATAAATACAAAATTATGTATTTTTCTCCGATATTCTTAAATGAATGAATGAATACTTTATTGTATTTTTAGTTTGTACACTGGCAAGCTTAATGCTATAAAACATTTTCTTCCAGCTAACCTGCAGTGGTAACGTGACAAATTATTATTGTCGGTATGTAGCGCAATAGGAAATTAAATTTAAAAATAAAACAAACCTGAGCAAACACAAAATACAAAATTAGAAAAGTAATACAATTTAAAAACAAACATACATAACATCACGCCTGTATTCCCCGAAGGGTTAGGCAGAAGTGCACACTAATGTATACCCAAAGTTCGCCGAGTATGTTTTTAGGTCCCATGTACTAGGGGAATTGAGAAAGGAATGCTTAGATGGTTTGGGCATGTTGAGAGGATGATTGAAAGAAGAATGACTAAACAAATTTATGATGCGAGTGTAAAAGGAATCGTTGGAAGAGGAAGACCTAGACGAACATTTATCGATCAAATCGAAGACGTTCTGAAGAAAGGTAAGGTCAAGAGTACTCTAAACCGACGAGCATGCATGAAAATATTAATGAATGTCGAAGAAGCGAAAGAGGTATGCCAGGATCGTAGCAGGTGGAAGGACGTGGTCTCTGCCTACCCCGTTGGGATATAGGCGTCATTTATGTATGTATGTAATAGGGGGCAAGCCTATTGCTATTAATGGGGCACGAAACCAAACTCCGAGCTGCTACTGAGAATTTCATAGGAAAAGCCCAATAACACTTTGCTCGACCTGGGATTCGAAACCAGGACCTCGATCATAGCAGTCGCGCTTACGACCACTAGGCTAACGAGGCAGTTAAAAATAAAAATATAATAATATACAAAAATAAATAAAATAAAATAGAAATAAATAAAAATATATACAAAAACATTTAAACATGCATTTAAATTTAGAAATAAAAGTATATTAATAAGTAAGTTATAATTGCAAAAATGTTGATCCCTCTTTGGTTTATTAAACAAATATCGATGCAGTTGTGATTTGAAGTCGGTGATTGTTGTAGCATCTAGAAGAAGACGCGGTAACGCATTCTACAGTCATGTAAAGAATTACTCAGTTTTCATGATTTGAAAATGATTTTCAAAGCGCTTCTGATACATTGTGTTACGATTGGAATTAAAATTATATTAAAATGCCTGATTTAAGCGGCTTTCCTCCCAAGAAGAAGGAAAATGTATATATATATATAGTTAATTAGCTCGGATTTCTACGGGTTGGGAAATTAGAAAGTTCACGACTTAATTGCAACTTCGGCAACACCCCAAGCCAAAGTTCGGACACTTTGGCACCCTTGAGCATTTTGTCACGCTTTCGCGGCTAAATGATTTAAGCGCTCGCTCCTAAGCCACGGTGAAACTGTAAAATCCGTCTGAGGCTTCAGGGCCCTTAAGGCTAACAGTGTAGTCGGATATAAAAAAAAAACTACAGGCAAACAAACCAGGACATTTCCTAAAAAAAATCGCCTAATCAAGGCGCTTCCATTTAGGGCATTAAAACATCCGCGCATTACACATCCATAGACTGTCAGCGAGTTTACCACACACCGACTATAAAAGAAAAAAAAAAAAACAAACGAATCATTTCTTTATTAAGTGTGAAAGCCAGCAACTGTATTTTTTACATGTCATTGATATCACGATACTTTATGATCTCCTCTATCCCTTCAAAGCAGAGCTTCGCGTACATCTCAGGTTTCTCCATTGCCAAAAAGTGACCACTGTCATTTAAAACTTTTATGTTCACTAAGTTCGTATATTTTGTTTCCAATGCTTTCTTTGGCATATAAAACAATTCATATTTGGCTTGGATCACGTAAGTAGGAGGTGTTGTTGGTAGGCTGTAATTACAATTTAAAGAAATAATTATTCTGAGAAACGAAGTCATTGTTTTACTAGAGTTATAGTTATCATAATTACAAATATTAGAATTATAAATAAAATAGACTTATTCACTTAGGCTCCTGTGCGTGTTTTGTCATAAACACTACACAAAACAAATTTTGTGTGTATAAACAGGCCGTCTCCTACTTCATAGGCGTTTATTTATTTCACTAGTAACGTAAGAAATAATATCAAAAATGGATTCAGTGCTTTCAGTTCATGAAATTGCGTAAACTGGTATCGAAGAAAAAACATGAACATCGAGAAAGAATCTATTTACCTTCTCAAGAAGGTAAGAATTAAAAGGTCAAGAATTAAAAATAGAAGGTTTATGTGGTGTAGATAGGTAACTAACTAGTTGTATACCTATGTACTCTTATTCAATAGCTGATACGATTCAGTTGACCCACCGTCGTTCCCACGAAAGGGCTAAACGTTAGGTCAGCATATTTAGATTAAGTAGAACTAAGTTGAGTTTTTAAGTCAGTCTAGAATCGACCATCATACAGTATGGTTAATAAAATCTTAATCTAATTAATTTTAGTTTTAGTTTAAAAAAAAGACTGTCGCTCCCCGGACTTAACTAACTTCTTTCACTATTCTGTGTTTACAGAATACACTAATATTCATAAAAAACTGGCGGTGTGTATCAAAAACGGAATACGATCTACCGTGCAAGTCATGCGACGCTTTCGAAATGATTGTATCCGTTTCACTCGCGCGGGGTAGAAATATTTTACAAGTCTTCCTTTTGGCACGGGAAGCAAAAATATTGATGACATCAACTTAAAACAAAGCTTGATGAACAAACATCTGTAGTAAGGCAACGTTTTCTATAGATGATTTTGTGCAGTATGTAGAGCAAAACAAGCTCAGAAGACAAGGCTTAAAGTAGTCACAGAAAATTGCACAAACGAGGTAGTGAGTTTCTCTGTGACAGGGCAGTTTCATTTCATCTCATGTATGAAAATTTAAAATCTTGTCTACATTTTTTTTTTTTAATAAATTAACGTTATAAAACGTATATTTATTTTGAAAACTCTATAGTAGAAATATATCAAGGATCTTTAAAAGTTCCTTCTTGATGAAGAGTACTGATGTACTGTTCACTGTTGAAGACTTCAAGAATGATCTTATTGGAGCTACAATCTACAATGTGGCCAAAGCACCGATAACAAATTATAGAGACATTTATACTTAGGGATGCTGTTTAGTCAAGCAATTCAATGTCACACGATTGTTTTCCTTCACAAAAATCTAAGAATTTAAATTCGAAACACGGATCGATTTAATTTCCTTTTTCTTACAACTTGCGACCATTTAACCTAATTATTGAATAATTCTTTTTAAACTTACGCGGCAATTCCATCATTCCAATTCTTCAGGTTAGCTGTATTAGCGTAGATTAAAGAAGCGTGTGTGATTTTACTCTCAGCCCAATAGAACATGGCGTTGTCTAACAATTCTTCTTTGCTGTAAACGCTCAATCCACCGTCTGGTTCGTTGACGGAATTTCTAGTTGTTCCTGATGCAATATGCTGAAGCAACCATGCTAGCAATCCAATTGGAGAGTCTGTTAAACCTACACCTGAAATTAGCATTTTATTGAGTGGTCTAAAAGTTTTTGATGTAATCCATCTAATAGCGGGCTATGATGGTATACATTCAAAGGAACAGCTAATGTATATAATTGTGATCTGGTATAATGCAAATTTTTTTGATCAGTTTTTTTACCCAATAAAAAAATATATAGAAAACTTGTATTGTTAAGCTGCACGTGTAAACAAAGTTGGAATTTAAAATTTTTTGGTTTTTTTTCTATAGTTCTTTAGGCAAGTTATGAAAAATTATGAGTGAATTTTTACTATGCAAGCGCACAGTGTAACAAAAGTCTACTCTATGAAGTTGCGAGCTAAACCTCTTGTATTATTGTAATGAAGATAGTCACACTCGATGTCGCGCGTCACTTGGTATCGAGAAGGATTATTTAACGAAGTAGTGATAACAATAATTTGAACTAATATAAAGGTGGCTCGTTCGTTAACCACGTCGATCGAAAGTTTGAATGTTTGAGCTTTTGGTAGCTAGACATTCTTGCACTTATCAAGTGCACCGCCTCACGGAGCACATTACGTTTAACTTTGCCGAGTTATATAAACCCCACCTTACACTTGCAGTCTTTTTTGACGTGGCCAAGGCATTTGATAAGGTCTGGCACGAAGGATTAGTCTATAAGTTGTACTGTCATGAAATCCCCGATAGATTAGTTAAAATCATCCGCGATTACCTCACAGATCGCACCTTCCACTAAAGAGTGGAAGGTGAATTATCCATATGCCACCCTGTACGCTCAGGCGTCCCACAAGGTTCCATACTGGCTCCTAGCCTTTTCAATCTGTACGCCGGTGACCTACCTAGACTCCCGAGGTCAAGGTAAGGCTATACGCTGACGATATGGTCATATATGCCTCTAGAAGGAACAGATTCCATCTCAAACGTAGAGTCCAACGCACCGTGACCACTCTAGGGGAGTGGTTTAACGACTGGTGTATAACCGTCAATCCCTCGAAGAGCGCTGCGATGCACTTCAACGTAGATTCCTAACGGTTGCCAAAGAGGCTCAAAACTCTTGAGCGCTTTGGTAATCCGATTCACTGGGTAAAGGAGACCAAATATCTAGGCGCAATCCTAGGTAGTAGGCAGTAGGCTCTCCTTTAGAACCCATGTCCGTATAGTCAGGAACAAGGCCGCCTGGGTCCTAAGCCGTTTGCATCCTCTGTTATGTTTGGTAAGAAAAATGTCCACGAGACACAAGCTTACGCTCTACAAGATGTGTATCCGTCCGATTACGAGGTATAGTTGCGCCGCTTTCGCACATATGTTGACATTGAACTTTAAACTGTTACAAATCATCCAGTATAGGTTTCTTTACCGTCTTACCAGGGCCTCTAGATATATTCGAAGTGAAGATATCCATAGAGATATGGATCTTCCTTCGATTCATGCCTACGTTAGACATCTCTCTCGTTCGTATCTCGACACCTCGTCGAATCACGCGAATCCGTTGATTAAAGCAGCTGCTACATATATACGGGACCCCACTGCGCCCCGGCATAAACGCCGGTCCCGTAACATTTTTATCGACCCGGACGATTGCGTCGAAAATGCAAAGTCGTATTATTCATCCGTCTATCTAAACAGAGCGTGTAAGCGCCCACGCCCGCGTAACCACCGTTCTCTCCGCAGAAGACGGGCGGTCGACTTCGCTCCCGCACACCTTGGCGTACCACGTCTAACCTCTCCAGCGAGAACCCAAGCCTAGGTCCGATCCTCGGTGTGAAGCCCTTGGGTCAGGCAACCGCCCACGCGATACAAGTGACACTATACGTGCAACACTTAGCTACCCACATACAACATTACACACGTATGAACATACACACGGGCATACCACACAGGCACATGGGTTCTGTAAAGGACCTTTTTTTTCTTTTTTTGCGCTAGTTAGTCCAGCGCTAGTTAGTGTAGAAACACTTTCAAATCACTAAATACACATACATATGATTCCTTCCTCCCTCCTAGGAGGAAGGGAACATGTCTATGCGTAATTGTAGGAGTAAGGAATTAGTCATATCGCGACCTATTTGCATGCGCGACGACTGCCCGAGCCGAGGTCCGGCCACTTTGGCACCCTCGTGCGAGTCGTCCAAAACTTTCGCGGCTGAGTGCCTTCTGCGCTCGCCCCCAAGTCCGGTGAAGCTGTAAAAGCCGCAGAGGCTTCAGAGCCTCTAAGGCTAACAGTATAGTCAGTTCTAAAAAAAAAGAATTAAATAAAAAAAGCTTCCAAAAAACCGTATTCTAATCGGTTTACCCATAATGATAACTGTAGTACAATTTCTTTCACTAGAAGTAATAGACCTTTTGTTTATGAATATAACCTCAATAACAATGTTTTGAAACGAGTGACAGAGGTGCGTTCTCTATTGGAATATGGCTTAATCATTTGGAATCCGAGGATCAGAAGAGGAAGGAATCAGAGGAGATTTAGCAAACACATTATGTTTAGACGTTATTTATTGGAACCACCTGGGCCAGTTCTGTAGACGCTTGCAAATCGTCAAAAAGAAAGAGATCAACTATTTTAATTTAAATTACTCTCAAATTATATTGACTTCCCATTCCTTGTTAGTGAAATTAGTTTTAGATGTCCCCGGCTTAATGCTAGGAATCATTTCCTTTTTTATATTCCAGTTACCAAGAACAGATGTGTAGGAAATTCCTTTGATCTTGATAGATCTTGTTATGATAAGTACTTTAATAAAATTGATATATTTGCATGTTCTATTAGTACGTTTAAAAGTATTTTATTAAGTAATGTAGCAAGTATTTTATGAAGTTCTTATTATTGATAGTTTGATAGATAGATTTTTTTTTTAAATTCATTTTGACTAATTTGGCTATTATTATTTGAATTTTTTGGACTGTTATTTGTTATTAGTAATAGCAACTCGTATTGTTTATTGCTAGATTTTATGCGAAATAATTTTGGTTTGTGTTTCTTCTAAATCTGTAATAAGGTATTGCAACTGTTTGTTTCCCTTGTAATACATCAAATAAAATTATTTTCAATAAAAAAAATATACCAATCAACATACCCACAGTAAAAGGTTTTGTCGCTTGAATGTGAAAGTAACCAGATTCTTGGGTTAAGTAAGACAAATATTCACTCATAGGAAAAATTCTGTCTTCTTCACAAGTGGAAACCAGCATAGATGGGTTTGTCGAGGCAGTCGCCAACAGTCCGAATGATTCCTCTGTCAATGCGAGACCCATATTGGAAATGTAGCCGATAACTTCCTGAAAAATTGGTTAACATACCTGATAAAACCGGGAAACTTTTAAGATTTTTTTTTTCAACATTAGACAATTTTATTGACGAACTAAATGTTTTCCAAATTCAAATAATTATACAGTAAACAAAAATACATTCAGTCAAACGATAAACTTTATTCTTTGTGGATCAAATAAGGAAAGTTTATTTGAAGATTCATTCTAAATAATTAACGGTTCTGTGATTACAGAATGATTTTGCGCTGATTTTATCATTTGCTCAAACGTACAGCGTAGCTACAGCAGCATGATCAGAGGACATTTTGATTTAGGAAATAAGAATCACCGTTTCTTAATGATAAATCTTAATTACAATTGAGAGCAGAATTTACAAAGAACACAGGTGTTGTATCAATATAAATATGTGCTAACTCTGTAGAACTAACAAAAGGGAAGCTATCTTACAACACCCTTGTTTGGTCACTATAAACTTTGAGCTTTACTCTAATATAACGATATTACTTTACTAATAGCACTGGAAAATCATCATCATACCTTCACGCCTGTATTCCCCGAAGGGTTAGGCAGAGGTGTACTAATCTACACCCACAGTTCGCCGAGTATGTTTTTAGGTCCCATGTAATAGGGAGCGAGCCTATTTTGCCTTTAATCGGGCAGGAAACCAAACTCCGAGCTGTATAACTGAGAATTTCATAGGAAATACTCAATAACACTTTGCTCGACCTGGGATTACCACTAGGCTAACGAGGCAGTCTATGAAAGTGAAAATTAAAAGTATGAAAAAGAGTAAAAATACCGATGGAAACAGAGTACATAAGAGGTAACCGATAATGGAACCCCAATCACCACCAGCTATAAAAAATTTCTCATGGCCAAGTCTGTGCATTAGGTTTCTCATCATTACTGCTATTTCTACTGCTCCCATTCCTGAATGGTCAGCTATCTGCAAGTATTAAAAAAAGAAGGATTATCCACAACACTGTATTTGACTGTAATCTGATCTGATATTTAATAACAAAGTACGCGATATTTATATATGGTGTAAGTATATGTGTTCATGTGGGTATGCGAGTAAATGGGGGTGAAACAATAAAATCATTTTCTCAGTCTTGAATATGTGAGTTTCATTGCGCGTCGTCTCCGATTACTAAATTAAGTGCTTATCTATACAATTAATAAAATTGAAGTGTCTGTTTGTAATTTCAAAATAACAGTTTTTTTACTAAATGCATATGAAAGTATATACGATACCGATAACAAAAAGCCCATTTTTTTAAATTTTTGTCTGTCTGTCTGTTTGTTTGTTCCGGGTAATTTCCGAAACGGTTAGACCGATTTTGACGAGACTTTCACTGATAAATAGTTTATGATATAGGGAGTAACTTAGGCTACTTTTATTTTACAAAAATAATTAGGGTTCCGCACAAATTAAAAAAAACTGGTCATGGTGAATCAATTCGAGCGCGTAAATGACTTATGCTGAGTAAACCATAAGAGATATAGCAAATTAATTTACTACATAAATATAGACATTAAAAAACCTACAAAAAAGTCCGGGAAAGTATACATTTATCTTCTAAGAAACACTCACATTAAGCATTTTTGTCTTTAAAATAGCCGGGAGCGGGGTTCAAGATTCGCGCGGGCAATATGTAGACCACATGAGCGAAGCCACGGGCACAGCTAGTATACCAATATAAAGGAAAATCAACGAAGGTGAATACTTTTAATTTTGGCTTTTTCTAATGTTATTATCAATACTATAATATATAAATGCGAATGTAACTCTGTCTGTCTGTTACGTTTTCACGCCTAAACCGCTGAACCAATTTTGATGAATTTTGGTATAGAGATAGCTTGAACCTAGGGAAAGAGTAAAAAATAGGAGATAAAAGTATGTAAGAGGGAAATGTCAGCTTCAATGACAACCAGTTTTGTTGATTTGAAATGACAGCGTTGTCAATGTTGATTTATTGGCAAAGTTATACTTAATTAGAAATGTATTGTATTTCTAATAATTACCTATTAAATGATAGTCCAGTATTCTTTTTAAGATTGGCTGAAATGTTTTTAAACTGTTTAACTACGCAGTACGGCATAATGACTGTTTTATTTTATGACGCTGTCAAACCACGTCTCGAGGTAGTTTATATATTGTACGCGATATACCTATTGTAAATTATCTGGATTATACAGTTTTGCTACAAGTGAATTATTTCATTTCGTTATTCCACATGTGGTGAAAATAAAATTTGGGTGAAAGTTTGTATGAAGAACCCATTCGTTGTGTTCCGAAATCATCCAATGCATATGTAGTAATATACCGAGGTGGTAGGGATTGTGACCACAATACACACAGTGATAAACCCATCTATGGTTTTCTTTTTGTTTGTCGTGTTCCGAAATCAGTCCGTCCATATTCAGTAATATATCCTGTAGGGATTGTGACCACAATACACACAGTGATAAACCCATCTATGGTTTTCTTTTTGTTTGTCGTGTTCCAAAATCAGTCCGTCCATATTCAGTAATATATCCTGTAGGGATTGTGACCACAATACACATAGTGATAAACCCATCTATGATTTTCTTTTTGTTTGTCGTGTTCCGAAATCAGTCCGTCCATATTCAGTAATATATCCTGTAGGGATTGTGACCACAATACACACAGTGATAAACCCATCTATGATTTTCTTTTTGTTTGTCGTGTTCCGAAATCAGTCCGTCCATATTCAGTAATATATCCTGTAGGGATTGTGACCACAATACACATAGTGATAAACCCATCTATGATTTTCTTTTTGTTTGTCGTGTTCCGAAATCAGTCCGTCCATATTCAGTAATATATCCTGTAGGGATTGTGACCACAATACACATAGTGATAAACCAATCTATGATTTTCTTTTGTTTTTTTTTTCTACTATATAAATATAGCTATCTATATTAATAAATCTATAGTCCTGTCTGTACTTTTAATATTTTTCCAAAATTTCCCGATACGCATATTATATGAATGATGCTGATCACGAATATGCCATTATTTATTTTTTACCGGCGGTCTGTCTGTATTTATGTCAAGATTTAACTCAAAAACGGCTTGACCGATTCCTATAAAATTTTGTACACGGGATGCTTATATCATCGGTCAGTTGATAGGGTATAAAAAATTTCAATATTACTTTTAGATAATGTAATATATAAATATTCGTTAATTATGTACACGGGAAGTATAAAGTCATTTCATGAATGATAAGTAATGAGTATTTTCAATAACACTTTTGGGAACCGTAAAAAAATGAATTTTCAAAAATTTTAAATTTCATTAAGTCTTAATCGATTTTGATAAAATTTTACACACGGGAATTCTAACTTTTTATATAATTAATGGGCTATAAAAATTGTCAATATTACTTCTAGAATATAAAGAAAATTAATTCAAAATGTTTAATTTTGATCAAATGTCAACCGATTCTGATCAAATTTTGTAGACGGGAAACACACATTATACTGTAATTGAGAGGCTATAAGAATTATTAATAATACATTAGAAATTGTTACATTCACAACCGATTTTGATGAAAATTGTACACGGGAAATAAATGCCACATCTCAATTGATCCGGTAAACGAATTGTCAAAAATATGTTTAAAAATAAAGAGATTTAAATAATTATTGCGTAGTAACAAACGCATGCGGAGCCGCGGGAACACCGCTATTAATCTATAAATGTAACCGTTGGAACATTCCAATAAACCGCGCAATATTTTTATTGATCCCGACGATCACATCGAAAATTCGAATAAATATTACACATCCGTCTCTCCAAACAGAGCGTGCCAGCGCCCACGCCCGCGAAACCACCGTTCTCTCCGCAGAGGGCGGGCGGTCAATTTCGCTCCAGCACACCCGTCACGTCCACCCTCTCTAGCGGTAACCCAAGCCTAGGTCCGTTCCTCGGTGTGAAACCCTTGGGTCAGGCAACCGCCCGCGCGATACAAGTGACACTGTACGTGCATCACTTAGCTACCTACATACAACACTACACACGTATGAACATACACACGTGCACACCACACAGGTACATAGGTTCTGTGAGGGACCTTTTTTTTTTTCTTTTTTTTACGCTAGGTAGTTAGCGCTAGTTAGTGTAGAAACATTCCGATTATTGAATACACATACGCACGGTTCCTTCCTTCCTCCCAGGAGGAAGGGAACGTGCCTAGGTGTATATTTAGTGAGCTCGAATCGTAGGTGTAGGGATTCGAATAGATCGCGACCTATTTGCGAACGCGACGACCGCCCGAGCCGAGGTCCGGCCACTTTGGCACCCTCGTGCGAGTCGTCCACAAAACTTTCGCGGCTGAGTGCCCTCTGCGCTCGCCCCCAAGTCCGGTGAAGCTGTAAAAGCCGCAGCGGCTTTAGGGCCCCTAAGGCTAACAGTGTAGTCAGTTCTAAAAAAAAAAAAAAAAAAAAAAAAAAAAAAAACAATAAAGGCATGGTAAAAAAAAATTCACTTTATAGTAACAACCATTAAAAAAGACATTATGTTTGGGCTTCAATAAGTTCCTCTGACGTTATAATAACGTTTGGATAGAATCGATATAAAAGAATGAATTAATACAATTATTTGCATTTAATAATAATGCATCATTGCTTTTAATGTAAATAGGTTTTAATGCAATAGTAACATCAAAATTACTTACACCCGAAAATCCGAATCCAGGCAAACTGGGAGCGATTACTTGTAAAGCAAAGTCTCTATCGTCAGAGACAGATGTCATGTATGGCAAAGTAGAGTAGAACTCTCGAACGGAACCTGGCCATCCGTGCATCAGTAGTACTGGTATAACATCTTTTCCGGTTGTATCCTGGAAACAAATTCTGTTACGTTGCCATGATGCTTCAAATTAGTTCCTTGTCCTCTGGTCATAAATATAGTGACTCATATAGGAGTTTTCACTATAGTTACTGGAAACTACACTCCTTAGCGGACCCTAACTTCTTTAAAAATTAAATGATTAAAAAGAGCAATGTTTTTCAGAAATATTATTTTTGTACATTACGAGTTTGATCTCTCTCACTTTCAATTACACTTGAGGTTATAAAACTTTGCGACCTGACTATACTTTTAGCCTTGAAGGCCCTGGAAGCCGTAACCGATAGAGGCTTTGATAGCTTCACTAGCCTTGTCTTGTGGGTAATACTATCTCTCAATTAAAACAGCCGGAACACACATGTAGATACTTGAACACAGAATATCAACTCCATGTGTGTAACTAACAAGATTAGTGTAGAAAATGCCCTATGTTGCTATGGCCATATCAGTGTTATCTTAATCAAAAGTTCACTCATTGAAGGATTCTAACCCAGGTCGATTAACGTGATATCTGACACTTACACTTTGAATAATCACTATTTGAGGAATAATAAAGTTTAAATTATGTACATTTGAGTTCATAATGCAGGAAATGGACTTCTGATTAGCCTAGAAAAAAATCAAAAACTTACCCCCTTGGGATAACTTTCAATGAAGTGGATCGGCACACCTTGGATATCAGTAATGTATTGACTTTCAGTGTTGAGGAACTCTTCCCTTTCAGTGAAATTGTAATTATCGGCCCAGTAATCGATCCAGTTCTTCAGGTCGTCCGTGTTCATGCCATAGTTATAGTTTTGACCTTCTAGGGAGGAGTTAGCTCTTTATGATTCTTTAGCCGATATATCAGATCCGCCGTCATCTGTATTAACAAAAATAATCTTTATTCCATTCTGCTCCTATAAACTTTCTACTGAATTATTGTTGTAATATTTATTAAAAAAATAATCGTAATTTTAGTCTATTGAAGTCCAGTGTCAACGTTTGCAGGATGGGTACGGGATTTTGAATGAGTTTGTGCTCACACAATGTCACCGACTTCGGAATCAGCATTGCTTGATGCCTACTAATATATACTGAAGATGGATCTCTTTATATAATCAATTAATATAATAATAATAATAAACGTCAATGCCATATTAGATGCAGAAATATAAAATACTATATCAATAACTAATACAGATAGAGCTCGACAATTGTGTCTGACCACGATAAACCAGATGTAGCACCCGCTATAGTGGCACCCTTACGCATGTCGCGGTCCAGGGTTAGCCGATGTGTATCCAGTAATCAAGCAGGGTCGTGACCACCACGCACTTTGTGATAAACCCAACTCTTTTTGGTTGGAAGAGGCTCGCAGCGATGACAGTCTATGAATTTCCGCTTTCTCCTTGTTCATTGTTGATTCTGGAATTTATAAATAAATTCCAAACCTTTTCGTCGAATTTGATCTTATACGGTCTGATGGTTTCGTCATCTGTTCGGCCTTCAGGTCCCCAGTTAGCTTTTATATCTATGCCTAAAGTTTCCCAATTCACCGAGTCAGCATTCAGACCGGCCGTGAAGAAAACTAATATCAGTAATTTCAACATTGTCCCCCGAAAATACAATTGAACTTCTTGCAGTTTTATCTCGCTTTTATATAGGTGTCTTATTTATTGACGTGTCATCTTTTTATATATAAACAAGTGTCAGACTCTATGTCAATAGTTTTCACTTAAACTAAATACTTAATATTTATTTTGGAACACATTAAATATAAATGATTGTCATTTCAATGCGATGTTAAATAAATAGTATTCTATTATATCATAAAATATAAAAAAAATTATTGTCTTCTATTTATTACTCGAGCGTATATTTTTTAATTGTTATTGCCTTATTGAATGGCATTCTACCATAATCAGAACTTATGTTTGCCACGCCGGCCTACTGAAATGTTTCTTCACGCCACGTTTGAAAAACCCAATATCATAGGAAGGCAAGAACACGTTGGCTGTCTTTCACAGTTTATTAAAGTATATTTTTTTTATAGAATAAAGATATCATTCCTGATGTTAAAGTACAGTATAATCCAATAAGAAGTGCGGCCACCGAGGCATCAGAAATGTATAGTCGACCGCCACCGCCGGCTTCTCGCCAGTAGGATACATAGGTACTAGCTAATCCCGAAACAAAACAAAACAAAACAAAAGAAAGTTACTTTGATAGGTTTAGCACCACATGCATGGTGGTTACAGTCCACTTAGATACAAATGTCTAGCTCTACGCTTATTTACTAGATATACATGGGCTGTTTCTGATACGAGGCTCATTTAAGTGCATTCAAGCGAGTGTTACGATCCAGTCGGACACAAATGTCATGTGAAGCCCAGCAGTGTACTTATCACAGTTATACCTGCATCGAGGCAGACTTGCAGAGAAGGCTTTGAAGATTAGTGAGAGGCACACAATTTTGAGGCATCACCTCCGCCCAAGCATTGTCGTGGACAGTGACGTTTTTAACATAAGTAAAACCCGGAGTCTCAAGCCATCCTTCTGGAGGTAGCTAGAGACATAAAAGTTGGTTGGTTGGAAAAAAAAAATGTTTTAATAGCTTATCTACATTTACTCACTTATTTTAGTATCATGTACAAAAATTCTAGGTCCCCTGTCTTTGTAAACATTAGTTACATTTGAAAAACGGGCTTCGACGGACTGTTTCCTCAGCTCGGTGTCTATGTGCACCTATTACACGTATATTTTGGCTAACTTCAATCATGCCAGAGTCTAGAACCTAGACCAATTCTTCCACGAAGTTTACCAGTAGACTGATATTGTTAAAGACCTTCGGAAGGGGCCTCGGTATTTCAAATGGCTTAACCAGGTACTGGACCAACTCTTAGCTCTCCTAGAGTACTTGTTTGGCTGTATCTTCCTTTCCCTATTATGGTTTGCAAAAGTTTATTTTTAAATTAAGTGTCATCCACACAAGCTTTGCAACACCACTGATCTCGTATTTGCAATCATCTGCAATCAATTTTGTACACCTCTCACGATCTTTTTCAAGATGTTCTCCGATGGAAATATATGGTTTATATTGACGTTTCAAAATGTATTAGGGAGTAGTGTAGTATATTGACTTCGTCTCAAATATCTACGACAGAGATAAGCTCCTATGACTGACGCAGTTGCAAGCCGACCGTATTGCGGAGCAGACGTATACTGGTGAGGTGTTGGTGATTTGATATAGATCAGAAAAATACAGGTAGTATTACATATTAATAGAAAATGTTATAAACCTGGTGTTTTAGTGGGCTAATTTTGCCTTAGACATGTTTTTTACTGAGAAAGCTTCTAGTGTATATAACTGCAAGCTATAATTATAAGGTGCGGACCAGACATCATAAACGTCAACTAATCTGGCATGCTGGCAGATTGTTAGCGCAGATAAAACCGTGTAACACACATAGGTCACAAAAAGGAATTTCTTTGGAGATTTATTATACTTCTACTTGGAGAAGTCCTAATGGTGGAATATCTCCAGGGTTATGAGGTCCAAGGTCGGCCACGCGCTAGTGATACCTATGATATTACAAGCGTCCTGAGGCTACGGTTACTACTTATCATCAGCCGGGCTGTATGCTTGTTTCTCATTGGTGTTGTATATAAAAAAGAGGTTATTTAGAACTTGAACGATTTTAATAAAAAAAGTAGAATACGGTCCTGTATTTCCTCGAACTGTTTTCTTCCACAGTCAGTTTTATTGGTGTCTATGCAGATATATTTAATTTAATTTAAAAAAATCTAATGATGGTTCACTTCTTAATTTTCCATCCGAAAATTACATCAACCGTTAAAAATTGTTATCCAATAAACAAATAGGAAGACGTCTTGTTACACATGTATTAATGACAACAACTGTATCAATGATATAAATGAAGGACACTCCATAAAAACAAAAGAAACAAAAACATATAAAAGTGGAAGAGTTTTGAACAAAGAACCTATTCGAAGCTAACGAAATGTTCGGGCTACTACTCTTGGCACTGTTAGCTGGAAGTATCAAGGCCGATTCATGTCCTGGTATTTCGAACATAGACTTTGAAGCCACATGGGGACCATCGGAGAAAATAGATGATACCAGCATCAGACCTTTCAAAATCAAATTTGAGGATGAAGTATGTATTTTTCTTGATATCAATTCTCATCGGTATTTGGTATTAAGCGCATTATGTAAGAGTACATCGTAAATTCGTCAAGCCTATTGGCGGACTGGTTTACCTACGGTGCTAGGTTCTTGATGCTGGGGGGTACCGAAAACCTGACTCTCCAAGGTAGAAGTAATCTATTACGGAGATAGAAGCTGTGCAAGCTTCGACTGCGGAAGCACCGTGTATACTTATTTCTATAGTAAAGCTGCAGTGCTGGCGGTACTCGCAGTGCTGTGTTAAGATCCGAAGGGTATAAGTTGATAATATGTTTTACCACACGCGGAGTGCTCTACGAAGCGACAGCTACACGGTATCGTCCACCATGACATGCACAAAGACGTTCGGAAATTCTTATCATTGTCGTAGTTTCTATGCAGATCTGAAATGGTCTGCCAGACAATGTTACCCCTCCTTCCGATATTTCTTTGCTTCATGAAGAGGAATTCATCAGGCTAGAATGTCTTCGACAACTGTCGTACATCATCGTCAGTTGCAGCAATCTATTATAATTCATTTTCTATTAGGCTGCAGTGATCACTCCATACCATTAAAAAATACAGAAAGAGAGGGTGTTAATTTTAATAATACATTGTATAAATATTAGATTACTATTTGCCTAAAATGGTCAAATTACAATCCAATTGCTAATTTTAATTGACATTTGCAGATGATTAAAGACTTACGTTACCGGCTGAATAATCGTCGTACAAAAACGCCTGTTCTAAGCGATATTGACGACTTTGAATACGGCGTACACCCAGAGGAACGCGAGACCTGGTTAGAATACTGGGCGAATGAGTACAATTTCACCGAAAGGGAAGCGTTTCTAAACGAACTGCCTCATTTTGTCACAGATATTCAAAAACTCACTATACACTTCATCCGTGTTATTCCCGAGGTAAGGGCATTCCGTTTATTAATTTGTAACATTTATTTTTAACTAGCTGGTCTAGAATATAATAGTCAAGGAGCGACGGGACCTTTTTCATGAGTAGCAATATACATAGTAGGGCACGATTTTGATAATAGTTTATGTATTGCTTAGTAATAAATCGAGCGTCAGACCGCGCGACCTCACTTAGTAACTTCTTAGCTATGATCCAATTTAGATGACTATGTTTCGTTGAAAATGGGATACCTCAAGGGTGGCACTATTTTAATTGTATTTGCATTAGATCATCGAATTCGAAGATACACCAGTCAAACCCTTAAAATTATTAAAGGTGTAAATCTTTATTGTTAAAAATTGTCTTGTTCATTTTTTTATAATTAATTTACAAGAATGGATTTCAACGAGCAAATGATGTCATATTATTTACTTTCCTTAATTTCTTTTAGGTGCCTGAAGGTAAAATCAGGTTGCCGCTACTTCTGTTGCACGGATGGCCTGGTTCTATTAGAGAGTTCTACTCCAGTATTCCACTGCTCACTCAACCTTCAGAGTACAGTGATTACGTGTTCGAAATTGTTGCTCCCAGTTTACCAGGTTTTGGCTTTTCTGATGTAAGTAATAAATCAATTTCAGTTTTTTGCCACATTTGTTACGTCGTCTGTAGACATACCATCGTTTATAGAATATCCAACAATAATAGGTCTTTACCTATAAAATTGCCGTTCTGCAGTACTGGCCATTTCAAATCAAAATAATTTTTGTTTGGCTAAGAATTCTAATTTCAAATTAATTTTATTTTAAAAACATGGAATTCTTTTTCCAAAAGTAGTCATTTGTTTATTGATTAGTGTTACATTTTCATCGCATTTAATATTTTTTGTCATCATGGATACGTTAAAAATTCGAGTAATTAT
This sequence comes from Saturnia japonica, assembly GCA_033032175.1. Lineage (NCBI taxonomy): Eukaryota > Metazoa > Arthropoda > Insecta > Lepidoptera > Saturniidae > Saturnia > Saturnia japonica. Next base: position 1,106,079 of record CM065328.1, on the reverse strand, counting down.
GGAATATGAGTACCGTCGTGGCAGCAACGTGGCACAAGCGGCACGCAACATCAACGACGTTTACGGAGCTAACACTACAAACCAACGCACCACCTGTTATTGGTTTGCTCGCTTCCGTTCTATGAATTTCGACCTGAAAAATGAACCTCGCGGTCGTCCGAAGACTTTGGTCGACAATGACGAATTAAAGGCGATTGTGGATGCTGATGATACACAATCTACGGCTGAATTAGCAGCAGCTTTCGACGTTAGCGTCAAAACAATATTGGTAAATTTGCGTGAAATTGGCCAGGTAAAAAAGCTTGACAAATGGGTGCCCCACGAACTCAATGATCGCCAGCGCGAAGTACGCGTCGAGACGTGCCTTGCACTGCTCAACAGACATACAAATGAAGGAATTTTGAACCGCATTGTTACCTGCGATGAAAAATGGATTCTGTTTGATAACCGCAAGCGCTCAGCAAGTTGGTTGGGTCCTGGTTTAGCACCTAAACAATGCCCTAAAAGAAAACTTACCCCTAGAAAAGTGATGGTCACTGTTTGGTGGTCTAGCGCTGGTGTGATTCATCACAGCTTCTTACCAAACGGGGTGAGCATTATTGCAGCAATCGCTCGTCTCCGCTGCTCCTGCACGACAACGCGCGACCTCATACTGCACAGCAGACGATCTCCAAGTTGCAAGAACTGGGGTTGGAAGTTCTGTGTCATCCACCCTACTCACCAGACCTTGCGCCTACAGACTACTACTTTTTCCAGAAATTGGATAACTCCTTGGCGGGGAAAAAATTCAATACCGAGAGGCAGTACAAAATGCCTTTGAAGAATTTGTTGTCTCCCGTCCAGCTGATTTCTTTAAGAAGGGAATCAATAAACTGCCACTGCGCTGGCAAAGATGCATTGATTGCATGGGTGATTACTTCGATTAATACAAATAAAGATTACATGAAAAAAATTCGTTTAAATTTTTTCATACAAAACGGGAATTTCATAGGTAAAGACCTAATATTTAAAAAAAAATTGCCATAAATTAAGTAACGATTTGGCCTAAGTTGGTTACACACGCTAAGCTTAGAGAAAACTGTGTCTCAAGTCCAACTGCTGGAACACACCTATAGGTGCTTGGTGACAGATTTTCAACTTGAAGGTAATAGTTGGTCAGGTTGGTATTAAAAAAAAAACAGTTGGTCAGGTTGGTATTAAAAAATACCCTACCAGCGTGCTACGGTTTCATCATGATGTTTTCCTTCACCGAAAGCTCCATACACGCTACCACTGAACCTGCATTGCTTCAAAATAGCTTATATTTGCATTCTTTACACAGTCCACTGGAAAAACAGATAGATCTTGCGGCTATAAGTTCATAAGTGCAACTTCGCGTATCACTAAGGAATAAGTTTATAGAATTTTGTATCTTAAAATTGTTCTCCTAGTTAATCGTGCAAAATTTTAAAATTTTAAATGACAGGTAAAATTTTGATACTAGAAATAAGTATAAAATAACACTCCATTTTTTAGAACTGGTATAAGACAAATTAATGTTTTTAGGAAATTGTGTTAAGTTCTATAAAATACTTCCTAAGCAACTTACCGATTTGCCGGATAATAAGTTCAAGAATCGTATTAAGCATGTTATATTGTTGAAAGGGTATTCCGTATGATTATATAGTAAATCATTACGTGAATGACAGTGATGTCTGGAAGTGATTCCCTGTCTGTACGTCCCCTGAAAATGATAATAACTCTAAACGAAATAATACTGTAAAAACGATTTAATAAAAAGGCGATTAACACGATTGAGTTTCTTGCCGACTCTTTTCGACGGGTGGGATGTTTTTCAAATCAGTAGTTGTAGATTATTGACTTTCATAAGCGGCTTGTTAGTGCCTAGTGCCTAAATTTTATAAAATATTTATGTTTTTGATTTCTTAAGTCACCTCAAATAATGAGTATTTAAATTTTTGCCCGTTTTTTGTTCAGTGCATGTTATTTTCTAATCTGAAGGTCTAACTTTACACGAAGGGACTAGTAATGAATTATTCCAATAAAGACAAAACAATATTTGTAATTAAAAATTCTCTTTGTCTTGCTTTCAGCCGGCTGTGCGCGCTGGAATGGGTGGCGTAGAAATAGCGATTATTTTGAAAAATCTGATGAATAGACTTGGGCACGATACCTTCTTCTTGCAAGGTGGAGATTGGGGAGCACTTATCGGTGCTTATTTAGTAACAATATATCCAAAAGTAATTTTTTTATTTAACATTCTTCAAATTAATTACTCAACCGCCAGCAATGTCCATGTTACTTTTTATTTTATTTGGTTTTTATTATTATAAGTAAGTATAACGTTATGACCACAATCTCACCTGATTTTAAGTGATGATGCAGTCCAAAATGGCGACACGATAAGTTTAATGGGAGACAGACTGGCTCTCGCATCACTCAAAGCTCAGGATTATTGCAGGGATTCGAACTCCCGTCGATCAACGCAATGTCCGTACACGCTGCCACTGACCCGCTCATCTCCTGCATTGGACAGCTTCTGTACCAGTAAAGACCAATCCACCAACCAACACTGCTGCTTGCGAATGAAGCAGTTGTGGCCTGGTGGTTCCGCTTTAACAGTTGAACCTTGTACAGGTTATAATACTCTCAAAGTTTACTAGGTGGTATGAGATGCTGCAGAGGTTCCTGCGCTTTGTAGGGTTTTCAAAACTCCTTAGGTGGAAGGAGGGTTCAAGATTGGTAATGCGCTAGTGATACCTATGGTATTATTTGCCGTTTACTATCGTGCATTTGTTTGCCACCTTTGATATATAAAAAAGAATATGTATCAGAGAGGTCGTCGTTGTTTTTGGGATGTATTGTGCTTACCATCAGACAGAATGCCGTCACTTTGTCGATCTAAAATAAATAAAAAATTACACTTTAGGTACTTAACAAGTTAATACTGACTTTTTAATTTCCAGGTGGTTATAGGATTTCACACTAATATGGCGGTTGCACTGACGTCTTCTGCATACAGTATGATCACGTTAGGATCTATATTCCCACCAGCTATCATGAATTCAGAATACTCTGGCAGGCTCTTTCCATTATCAAAAACGTTGTCCGTTCTCCTCCGAGAATCTGGCTACTTCCACGTCCAGGCCACGAAACCGGATACTCTCGGTGTGTATAGTTAACAAACAAGAAATTGTAAGTTATAAATGCTAGAAGATCCTATTGTTGGACCACCAGATTGCGGAGTTGATGATCAACTGAACTGTCTTTGGGTTTGTATTCGACTGTGGTCATATAAATCTGTTTACCATTTTTCTGACTGAACCGGATTACTTAAAACAAAGTGTTATGGGAGGGCGCGGGCGTTTAGTGGACTGTATTTTTTCTATAAATCACGTTAAACTAAGTTTTGATATAAAATATGGCGGAATCCCTCGTGTACTTCGATGACTCGATAATAAGGCAAAACCACTCACCTTGAACTCCGGTTTCTTCTTATATTTGGAGAATCCCTTGCGCAGGTCCAATTATACAAAATGTTCTTATTAGTTTTGGGCTGCAGACACCAAGAGTTTATAACATATTTATATCTCAATAGTAGAGATGATTGCGGCGCGGCGGACACATACGACGGTGTAAGACTTATTAACACTGCATCCCCGCATGGCGCGGTGTGAGCGATGCCTTAGGACGCGGAAGAGATTTTGCCATCGTTATTCACGGGAGGGTTGTACCCGATTATGAGGTCATCGAGTACACGTTTAGGCGCAAACAGTGTTATGATAATCAATTATATTTTTTATTACTTTTAGATGCTAATATTATATTCATTTAATTTTAAAAAAGGTGTTGTTAATATATTACCTAAGGATATTCTTCGTTAGCTCGAGAATTCCTGGGATTGACTAGTCGAGAAAAAAATAAGCCAAGAAATGAGAAAGCCTACTTCAAGTTGCCGCTTATTGTCTGATATAGGTATATCAAGTAATTATTAAGTCCATTTCTTGTCGGCTTTTCTCGACTGGAATGTTTTTCAAACCGGTGCGTGGTAGTGTTTAGACGTTTATAAATGCCTTCTCAGAGCATAATTTGTACAATGTATTTATGATAAAATTATGATAGGTATGTACTAGAAAATTCCTAAAAGTGTAGTTTCTATTTAGTTCACAAAATCGTTTTTCAAGGTGTGGGTTTAACTGATTCTCCAAGTGGCTTGTTTACATGGATAATTCAGCAGTGGTCAAACGCCAGTAATAGCACCTTCCTTTACTTGCCTGACGGTGGACTGCACATCTTCACTAAGGAAGAGCTGTTAGACAACGTCATGATATATTGGGTCACTGGACGAATCAATACCGCGATGAGGATCTACGCTGAAACCGCTAACAAGAGGAACTGGCATGATGCTATTTTCACGTAAGTAGATATCTCCGTGATCAGCTATTTAGATATAAATGTAGAAGAACCAGCCCCTTATAGATTAAGAGACCTTCAGGGACAGACGACCAGGCCATTTTAAACCAAATCCCAAACAAGGCTGAAAGACGTTCAATAAATAAATAAATGACAGTGTGGATTGTCATATCTTTGCCCAATTGTGAAGCGGTGGAACTACCTCCTGACCAGTGTTTTCTCTGCTTCTTAATTAAACGTTTATAGGTTCAGAGTTGTGGTCAGAATCTCACCTGATATTAAGTGACACGATGATGGTGACATGCTAAGCCTAGTGTGAAACTAGATCAAGAGCGGAACACGCCAATGTAACACGAGATACTTAGTGGTACAGATTTTCAACATAAGAGTGTCTTTGAGACATAACATGAAGATATTTAAGCAAGCCGGTATGAGAGCGATCATTAACTGTGGTATATAGATCCCTTGATTGTAACCGATGTTATTGAATTCCACTGTACTTACAACAATCAGATAAATGGTGTCATTTTGCCGTACCACGATAAAAAGCTAAAATGGATGATATGATATGTACAAAAAGTGTGAATACTGAGATGGGAGTCGAAGACAAGAAGTATAAAAATAATTATCTAGACATGTCTTTTTAGGTCATGCTTAAGTTGAAAATCTGTCGCTAATTACATATTGGTACAGTGTAAATTCTATAAAGAAAAACTCCTTATAACACAGACCTTAGTAAGGTTTGTTTGGTTCACATTGTTACCCATACATTGAATTGAAGCACTCTCAATAGCGAAAGATTACGTAATTATTTAGACACGAATACACAATGCTTTCACTCAACTTTAAACATAGTAATAGACAGACACAGAGTCGTAAATATTTTGTACTGACAATGAGAAAAGAAATATATTCATTTGTTTGTTGTAATTGCCTAGCATGTGTTTGCTTACTGTAATTATTTACTATGATGTTGTTGCAATGCGTTATTTTTATGTTATCTTAGTATCCTTTATACCTTTGGGGGAAGGGGGGGGGGGGGGGGTTGGGCATTGATACACCAATAATATCTCAATATCTTGTATCTTAAAACTGATTATAATCTTAAACGGGTTAAAGATGTTTCCTTTAAATTTTGTAATTCAATTATTACATCCATACTTATATTATTTTTTAGTACCAAAGTGCTCCATTCTAAGTACCCACTTCCCCCTACATACTCTCTATTATATTTATACTCTCCGTTTTATCAAAACTATATAGAACGTAATAAAATAAAATTCCCTACAAATTCGCTATATAGAGTTAACACTGAAGGTATATAAAACTAATTCTTACTTTTAGATGCCCCACACCTGTTCCTACATGCGTAACTCAGGCAGTTGGCGAGATATTCTACATGCCTCCATCAGTTTTAAACACGAAATTCACAAATTTGGTCAGTGTTGATCCTTTGGACTACGGTGGTCACTTTTTGGCAACGGAGCAACCAGAGACTTTCGCCGAACAAGTCCATCGTGGTTGCCAAAATGTAATGACATTCCGAGCAAAAAATAACATGTAAACATAAAAACCGAAATAAAAAAGCATTGGTTCAATTCTATGTGTCGTTTTTTTTTTCTAAAACTTACTGTATACAAACAAGTTCCGTTTTTTTTTAATCTATATATTAATACGTGACGCAAACGCTTTCTACCCCTTTTTAAGTTTATTGCGTTGTGACAGATCCACTCTAAATACTTAGCTATGAATTTAAAAGTTAAAATTTATACAAATAACGCCATCTAGTTGTAACGAATTTATGTCTATCTCATAAACATATGCCACATTAATATATTTTGCGATTGTTGAAGATAAAAAATTGATTTATGAGCATTATTTTTAGGCATGGCTTATTAATCCTTACGAACGATTACATCATCTTTTATGAAGTTAAATTTTGGTCTTAATTTGTTATTTGCACATTGCATTTAGGAGATAAACTAAAATTATAATAATTTGTATTTGTCGGAAGTGAGAGCAACTATTATGTTAAGCGATATGAGTGCTTTGGCGGCGCGGTGTTTATCGGATAAAATTAATACGGGTGAAACCGTGGGACACAGCTAGTCATATATAATGTAGGAATGTGTTCTGATATTTCTCATTTAGGTACGAGTTAAAATAAAAGGTCTTAGTGGTGTGAAGTCTTAAAACATATTTTGATTATGTTTTTATCCTTATCTTACAAGTGTAACGTGGTTGCACTTTGTTTTATCGCAAATAGGCTGCAACTTTGAGAAACGTTTCTTTACTTTTTATGTTATATTTCTGAACATGTTAAATTAGATGTATACTTACGCTACTTCGTTAAACGTTTGTTAACCTTGGCTGGCATCGACTTAAAAAAATAACAATAATTGTTTAAATTAATGTCCTAATAAAATATGTGGCAGACGCATAGTTAGTATGAATTTAAAATTGAGTTAAATTTTTATGATATTTTTAATTAAATTGAAGTAAAGAAATATCGAATTATTTATTTTAATTTTTTGTGCATTATTTCAGAGTAGAAAATATTGATGTCGGTTTGGTTTTAGTAAAAAAAAAAACTTCTTCCTTTTTAGTGAAACTTGCGAATACGGGTAGGTAAATCTAATAAACGCACAATCTATAATGGTAGGAAACCACCAAACAAGGTAATTCCTACAGACATTATTAAGAACTACTGAATGGATAGATCCATAATAATAGAAAATAGCTGGCCTTAAGAAGAGATCAACTGGATGATGAGGAGCTACCGGAAGCCATGTACGTATTTGATGACGAAACAAATAGTCTCAGGCTAAAAAATAGTAACTAAAACACGACAATTTGCATTACAAAATAATCAGGAAAAAACTTTCAATACAGTTCGAATATGAGAAAAAAAAATTTGCAAAATTATTAGGTACCAATATAAAAAACAATATTGTCTTTTTAATATCTAGAAAATTGTTTTTCCATCTTGTTGCCCAAAACTAACAAAAGTGGTATTTACACTTAACCGTATTTTAGTATTGTACAGCAATGTTCTACAAAGTACAAGACTCGAGACGTGCAAATGTGTTGCGCGGAGGGCGTGGAGAAAAATTGTAAAACAGTGCCATCTATGAAAACGTATAACAACTGCTTACGCAATACTGCGTTGGGCTCTTCCTCAAATTTGGGTACTACTCGGTGCTCGCATTCATATTTACATTCCCTTTATTGGCCCATCAGTGCTTACTCAAATTTTAAAGAGATGGCGCTACTGAGATCTTACTAAGTTACTATACACCTGTGTACAGCATTATAATTAAATGAAATAGTAGTAGGGCTTGCGGCTTGCCGTTGTGCGCTCATTACGCAAAAATTAATAAATAAAAAAAAAATTATTACGATGTCTTCATTCAATAAAAAGTTGTTAAAGCTTTTAGAAACTACGATTTTTATAAGAACCACGCCTTCCGCGATGTGTTATCTTTCCGTGGTGTTAATAATTATCAGGGGCATAAGTATTTAATTGCAGTTTCGTAATGAAAATTATAATCATATTTCTTTTTGTTGGATTAAATATATTTTATCAAAGTATCTAACCTCGTTTTAGATACAGTCGCGCCATGTAATAAAAAAAAATTAAACTTTTCCGTTAAGGTGTTGTAAACCAGGACTCGACAAACGGTTTTAAGCCATTTTTAACTGCTTCCTTAGACGCAATTTTTTTTCCCGTGGAAAAATTTCTCCAAATCGCAGAAAAAGTGGTAGTCGATTCCGGCGGGTATGGAAGACGACGGATGGTTTCTAACTGCAGTTCTTGTACTGTTAAAACTGTGTCACGAGCAGTGAAAGGTCTGGGCGTTATCATGGAGCAATAGCAATAATGGTGAAGACCGATCGACAAGTCGTGGCTGTTTTCCTGCGAGTTTCACCACAATAGACATTTTATGTTATTGCTTCTGAAGAAGCTGTAGTGAACTATGCCCTGAAGTAACCACCAAACAGTTACCATCACTTCTCCACTTTGCTTCGCTTTATGGTATTGTTTTGGCGCTTTATCTTGAGTCAACCATTTCGTTGTTTGCTTGCGGTTATAGAAAAGGATCCACTTTTCGTCATATCACATTTTGGTCCAAGATCCCATCATTTCTATACCAGTTTAACAAGGTAAGGCACGCTTCAACGCTGTATGTAGAACAGTCATATTATGAGGCATACATGTTTACAACATTTTAAATTTTACCGATTTGCCGCAAATGAGTCAATATAGTGGATATGGTAATGTCAGCCTCACCAAAGTTTTTGTAAACGTTTTCTAGTTAGATTATACAAATTTATACACCACTAGCTGTACCTGAGGCTTCGCTCACGTGAACTACGGAATGCCCGCGCGAATCTTGCTCCACGCTCCCGGCTATTTTAAAGACAAAAAATTGGTTGCCTGTAAAGTCGGTATACGGGCGAAAGTTTTACGTGACAACGACTTTATGTCTGTCTCTCTCGCTCTTAGGCGTAACCATGCCCGAGTGGAAGGGACGCGTGCCTCTCACTCGCTCTCATTGTGAGCGCATAACGTGAGCGGAGCGTAACGCAGTTTCTTGAAGTGTCACCCGGCAAACCAATTTATAAGACGTCACGTCAAAATGCTTATTGTGGTTGTTCCTTAAAAGATAGTCGTATACTTTCCCACATTTTTTGTAGGTCTTTTTAATGTATACAATTGTTTGGTACATTAATTTGATAAGTATATCTCTTATGGTTTACTAAGCGTAAGCCATTTAAGCGCCCGAATTGATTCTCCATGATCAGTTTTTTTTTACTTGTGCGGAACTCTTAATTCTTTTTGTAAAATAAAAGTAGCCTAAGTTACTCCCTATAAATTCAGCTATCTACCAGTGAAAGTCCCGTCAAAATCGGACCAACCGTTTCTCAGATTACCCGAGAAAAAACAGACATACAGAGAGACAAAAATTTTAAAAATGGGTGTTTTGTTATAGGTGTCGTATATACTTTCATATGTATTTAGTAAAAAGCTGTTATTTTGATATTACAAACAGACACTTCAATTTTATTAATTATATAGATTATAAATATTTATCCCATGATACCTAGCATTAAGTACGACAGATTTAGTTTCATATTTTCGCAACAACGAACTCTTGGATTGCCCCTGCCAAAGAAATTCAATTGCGTTCAATTTATACGGCACATTTTTGTTTTTTTGAGGATATACCCTTATCTCCCTACCAGACGTTGGCGAGGATGTGTGAATCAATAAAGGGCGCTTACAGAGAGGGTGTCAAGCCCCCGAATTAGGGATAGAAGTCAAGTGTTCCGATGCGATATTTTGGACAAATGATGGCACGTGACCTAGAATGAATTATTCAAAATGTATTTAATGTTATTTATTTAACTTATTTTATATGACTGGCCGTGCCCCGCGGTTCCATCCGTGTTAAGCTTATCGTTGTCCTCACTTTCCGTACTTGCCTACAGCTTATCAGATTTATCGACATTGATGGTCACTGCTCAGTTTAGATTTATAGTTTGAAAACCTCTATAAGCTTTGTTCAGTGTTTGGTTCAACCCTTAGTTGGTCAAGGTTTGTGACTGACAGCGTTCATCCGCTACTGAAGGGATGTAATGCAAATCCCAACTCCAAAGACCGGTTGAATAGTCGTACCGGTCATTCTTAATGTCTTTACGCTCGACAGTTTCCGACCGATATGAGTAAAAAAGCAAGTCTTTACGCCATGCGTGCTAACTTTTAAAAAGAAAAGAAAAGTAGTCTAATAGTGTTAATATTTGGCAATCCAATGTATCTTAAATTATTTTCTGTTTTCTAACTCACTGGATGTTTTTAACATTCGTAAATTGTAACAAATATTTATTCTTATTAATTCTTTTTAAGTATTTTAAGGCAGGCCGCATCGTACCGCATTGCATGTCTAAAATCCTCCTGCATCACTTAGCATCACTGTAGTGTACGCGAGCCTTTAGTGAACTATGTTCTTTTGAGTAATAATATTTCTTTAAACCGAACGAAGGCTGCCAATCCACTAATGCGTAGCGAGGAAGCGGAGCGAGGATGCGGAGTTTTGTTGACCAATAATATTGCATAAAAAACTCAGCTCCGCATCAATATTATAGGGGCTTGCGAGGTTTATTGAAATATCATACATTCGGCAAGCGGAACTGAGAAACGGAGCGAGGAAGTGGAGTGGAGAAACGGAGTTCGCACAACTTAGCTCGACGCCGCACAGCGGTTCGAGATTTGAAAAATAGGGACATTGAAATTTCGATCTAATTTTTATTAATTTGATTCAACGAGAAGCTGGACGTTTCAGAAAAATGGTAAGTGGATTTGCGTTGTTAGTTGCAGACCTTTTGCTAATTTGGGGTGTACTGAACACTGAAAGGGGGTGTGATAATCAATATTGGTCCTTCGTAAAATCACCAGCACAAAGTTGATTACCATCATCAACAACATTACTCAATTAATGACCTGTAAAATGCAAAAGACCTTAATGAAATAAGTTGGTAGTTTCATAATAACGCGTTCCTATAAAGAAGTAAAATCTCTTGAATTTTGTACTTTTTAAGGCTATAATACACATAAATATAAGCATGGAGAATGATGCTCGTGGCTTATTAACGATTTCTGTGGTGTACCCGCGCGACAAAAACCCGTCGGCATAGTGTAGAATAGTGCAGTATAGGAAACTTTAGAATTATTCATTGATGATGCAACTTACAAACACAAACTATAAACATAGTGCATTGAGGACAGTCACTATGTTGTTATATTATTTATCTGGAAGATAATCTTATTTAATATCTACTTTATATTATTCATCATAAGTTCATTTGATTTACCTTATTATTGTTTTGGTGTACCTATTCTTTTATTTCCAGGATACCAATTAATGATAGGTTTATGTATTGATGCGTTTAGATAATTTATAACTTGATAATTTTGGTTTAATAACAGCTTTGTTAATATTTTAGGTTCGTATTGTTTACATTGCAATATTATGACAATCTCTGTCATTGATAATTCTTTGATAGTAATAGAGCATGCGCAGTTAGGAGTTTCTCAGGTATAGACAAATATTCTATCCAGGTTCTAGTTTAGCAAAATAAATCTATGATTAGATTTATTTTTAATTTTTAAAATAAGAAAAGTCTAGTAAGATGAAATTTTGAATTGAAACGAAAAACAAAATAGAAAATTAGAACCGAGAGTATGACAGATTCTTCAGGATGGATCTGATCATGTTTTATTGATTGTACGGCCGACCTTTGAATCGTAGTAACGTTTATATAATATTTATCAAATGTTTTAATAGAAACCAAATTATTGTACAACAAACCTGGGAGTCGAAAAGACAGTTTATTTTATAACATATTTATATAGAAAAGTTATTTTAATTGTTATAATTTATAATTTTAATATTAATATGGGTGAAATACCCTTTGTCAAAACGACAAATACCTACTGAACATTGAAAGAACACTACCGGGAAAGTATCACCTGGATTTTGTATTTATAATACAAATAATAACTTTTCCTTTTACATATGAGGAAATCTCAATAGATAAGATATTTGGTGCTGCGTCGTCTGCTTGAGCAGTGTATCCTGATACGGCCTACACCGTGCTGTCTTCTATTCTAGATCCTAGGCAAGGATCTCTACGCTGAGCTGTCGGAACAAGAAGAACGTCTCGGGTTATGGACTTTTAAATTGTGTAATAATAATTTGTAAAACCTATATTAACTGAAAATTGTAAGGTATGCTGGAAATCTATACATAACTATCCTAAATTAAATTATAATCATAACAATGTCTGATTTTTATATTATATAACTATTATGACGCTGCAGCTGGATCCTCTGGTACAGAAGACTGGCTATCAGATCTCTGTTAGATTTTTTAACCTTTTGATCCTGAGAAAGCTAGCTCAGAGCAGGCTGTAAAAAAAAAGTTTTTTATATTACCATTTCATCAACCCTTTCATTAAGCAATTTCTCGTAACGAAAACAATTAAAAAAGATTTTTTAAAAATTGTTGAGCTTATCCAAATGGAAATCAATAGAAAACTTTTGGACGCCCGTTAAATCTTTCACGGGCGGATTAAAAATTTTAAACAAAAAGGAATTATGAAGATTCTAATTTATCGTTGGCCGTGGTAATATTATTTGTTTTTTAATAATTTTCATGTTTTCCGTGGTCTCTACTGAGCTGTGGAAATGTTAAAAATCTTAAATAGAAAAAGGCGCTACCCACATAAATTTAAATATAGCTTTGTAACTATATAATATTTTATATTTTTATAAATTTATTTAGTGAGAATATTTGATCATTTTTTATAAAGTATCAATTTCGAAATTACATTTTTAAATTTCACTTGAGTAAAAATTTTTTTAATCATTTCTATAGGTATTATTGATAATGTTTATAAATTATTATGTGTATTACTGTCCGTGTACAAAATTTCAATAAAATCAGACAAGTCGTTTTTGAGTTTTGTTTTTCCATAATATAACGGTGTCTAACAAACATATGGCTCGTAAATACATACATGTCACACATAGGTGTCATGAGCATATTGCCATCCTTGAACCCCCCTATCTCAGGGAGATCTGAAAACCCTACTCACAGCACGAACTCAGCACTACACTACGATCCTTTGTAGGGTGGAGGTATTCCACCCGTCGGGCTGCCCCAAGAAGAATCTGAAAAAAAATTTGTCTGTGCCCCACCTCTTTTGAAAAATCAAGACACACAAACAGACAAACAATTGAAACATTTGTGGGCATATTCCACCCTCAGCCTATCAATTTTCCTATAACACCAAATTATCTACGATAAAAATGCGTCAACCAAAACCAGTCACGTGAACAACCGGCCCTATGTTTAGAAATCGTCTATTAATATCACCCTATCCACACGTACGGGTGTTTGAAATCATAATTTGCTGCCTCACGAGGGAGGTTTTATTTGGGGATTTGCTATCATTGTGGTGTATTATGTGAAATTTTTGGGACAATATTATCCGTCATATAATGAACAAAATATATATTTTTAAATATTTCTAGAAATAGTTTTGAAAACTTTCAATTCCGGAATAACATATAATTCCCGTTTACCAAACTGTCTATGCCATCAAGCCGTATTTGAGTGAAATCCAGACAGACAGACGAGAACTTAATGTCATATTCGTGTTCAGTGAATTGTATAATAGTTACTTATATATATCACAGAATTTGGGAAATAAATTATGTACAGAGATAATTCCAGATATATTAATAATAGCGATTCGACTAGCGACTTTTTAATCATAGACTATTTTCTGTTTGATATTTGCAGTATTCATGAACCTAAACAATCAGTATTATCTACATCGCTTGCTGTCACTTTTCATTGAGTGACAATGTTAATATTTTGGGGGGTCTAAGTTCAATGGCACTGATCGGGTTAGGATTCACAGTATTAATTAATTTTATTTAATATATTAGTAACAGATATTATAGGCAAATTTTAGCTTTCTGCACTCCTTCTCCATATAAACTTTAACCATGCCAAATCTCACAGTTTTCCATGTACGCAATACGTTTAAAAAGGGGTAGAAAGCTTTTGCTTCACGTATTAATATATAAATATTTATTGAAATACCCCTAAAAATAGGAAAAACTCATTTTCCATAACCAAAGCACATAACCAAAATCTGTTCATAAAAAAGAAATTACTTTTATTAAAATTGAATGTGTTTAATTACGAATTTAACCAAAAAAATCATATCATACACAACGATTAAAACTGGAGACACCTCGAACGTTATTATGGTAATCAAAGAACAACTGCATTGCTGATAGGACATCATCAGCAAAGACTTTCGGCTCTTCCATAGCAAGGAAATGACCTCCTTCGTTCAGTACGGTCACTCGCTGTATATTAGTAAATTTCGTCGCCAACATTTTTGGGGACATGTAGATCACTTCGTCAGGAGCTTGGATTATGCAAGTGGGTACATCTGTTGTGTATCTGGAAGAATACAGTATATGAAATATAGAAGGACATGTTCATGTAAGTTGGAAGGGCTTTATTTATTGTTTACCGAGATATTCTACAAATATCAAATTCTAAATCTGACGTCAATTTTCTATCGCTATAAGCTGGCAGCTATATTTAATGGTCAGCCATTTGTAGGTTTAGCGTGTCTTCGAACATAATGAAACTTAACATTATCTTTAACTAGCTCTGCCCCACGATTTCACCAATATTAAATTCATTGAACCAACTCTCCATCGCCCGGCGCCAATTCATCCGTGTAGCGTGCGTGCAAACGGTCGATAGAGCTTTTAAAGTCGATCGCTGAAAGATCCGTAAAGTATAAAATACCTTAAAAATTTTGTGGCGGCTAACTATATTTAAACCACATATCAAAATTAAGTTATTATTATATATAATTTCCGATATACATCTAAAAACTGTAACATCTGATACCAAATTTCAATGTTTTGTGTTTTTGCTATTATACAAAAACAATCAAAGCAGTACCAGTTGATTATTTGTTAACTAAATACTCTGTGGTAGCTCGTCGACGCTCTAAAGCTGAGCATCCCTGGTGTAGCCTATTTTTGTTTTCAATATCCCTACTTATTCACAGCTTACCAGATTGCGTATAAAATTCATGGTTACAACTCCGCTCGCTCTTTAGTGCCATAGCGTGTAGGGTCATGCAGCGCAGAAAGGTAATCATAAAACCACTCATCACGAAATCTTCGGAACTAGAGGTCTGATTGCTTCAAATTAAGCATAGTTAGTCCATTTGCGAAGTATACTCTCACTAACAATGGGTTTTAAACAAATCCCACTCAAAATTTTAAGACGAACTAGACCGTGGAGCACAACTGCTAGTAGGCCAAAATATAAAAACAATTTTCCAAATATGATTGCTAGCTTTAGAGAGTAACGCGTTCCAACAAACAAAATAAAAAAAATATCTTATTGACTTGCCTTGTTTTGAACTTTATCTTTTATCAAAGCAAACAATATACAGCATGAGACCTCGCGACTCACTAAAGAACAAATTCCACGAATATGGTATATTAACTTTGCCCTGCCAATATATCCTTGATAACTTAATGTATATTTGCAAAAACTTAGTCAAAAGATTCCGAAGCACATTAATGATTTGCTGGACAACGGGTTCAAGGACCATGTCAAGCTGGTTTTTCTGTCAAAAGGTTATTATCGGGTGGATCATTATGTGAATGATAGTGATTTCTGGAAGTGATTCCCTCTCAGTGCATCCACTAAATGATTATTATTGTACCTGCTATATTAACATTTGTACAGTTGAAAAAAAAGAGAAACCCGATCGAGTTTCTTGCCGGTTCTTCTCGATTTCTGGAATATTTTACGAACCGGCAGTAGTGTTTTGACGTTCACAGATGCCTTCTTAGGGCTTAAATTGAAAAAAGATTATTTTGATATTGATTTTTAATTATTTCCAGAAAGAAGCTATACTCACTCCTCTACTTTCATTCCAAAGCTCTTTTTGTTGAGACTCTCTGCATAAATCCTACACGAAGTTGTAATCTTATTTGGTGCCCAGTAAAGCATTACAGTATCGATGAGTTGGTCTTGGGTATAATGTTCCAGGAGGCCGCCGTCTGCTTTTTCGTCATTATTTTTCCTCGTAACCATTGATATGATTTGTAGGAGATATGCCAGGAAACCGACAGGTGAGTCTGATAATGCTATTCCTATAATATCATTTGAAACTGTCATATGAAATATATACATGTCTGTTTGTAAGCTAAAATTTATCTATAATATTTGTTACTAATATATTAAATTAAATAAATTAGTACCGTGAATCCTCACCGGACCAGTTTCATTGAACCTAGACCCCCCAAAATATTGACATTGTCACTCAATGAAAAGTGTCAGCAAGTGATATAATATTCATTGTTTAGGTTCATACTGCAAATATCAAACAGAAAATAGTCGCTAGTAATTGTAAATATCTAACATTCTAAAATAAATGTGAGAGATGCTGAGAGCGGCCATTAAACAAATAAATGTAGGAGTTGCATAGCAATACCAATCACTGCACCACCGGTGTCAACACTTCAGGTGGCGCCTAAGAATTGATAAAAAAAATTACGCAATTTTTTAATATTATATATGCATATAATTATTATGTTTCCTTGAGCTCATTAAAACAGGTTGCAGTTTGGTTCAGGAATAAACTGCAAATGTATTAACTATGTATCCCAGTTAATTGATTCGAAGCAGAGAAAATTTATATTAAATTCTTAATAATTCGTATTTCTACAGCAGTAATATTCAACCATCGGTACATTCATTTTTTCTATTTCCTGTCAACCAACACTATTTGATCAATCGTAGGCTAGTCAGCATTTTCTATAGTAGTTTGGTAAATTGACGGTACTATCCCTCCCTTACTGCCTCATCAGCCTAGTGCTCCAACGCGCGACTGCTATGCTCGTGGTCTTGGGTTCGATTCCCAAGTTGAGCAAAGTGTTATTAGTTTTTTCTACGAAATTCTCAGTAGCAACTGGGAGAAACCCGTCATGGGTACACACCCGCCCGGGGGAGGATGAGTGGTTATGTGAGACTCTTACTCACTAAAACTCCACGGTGTACCTCAGCCGCCTTAGTGGGGTGACATGGGCTCGCGGTTGCAACCCTGTCTCCCACAGCCGCCGAATCTGTGCAATGGAAAGACGCCCTTCCCCCCCGGTCTTCCCTGGCTCGGCTAGGCGGCGGGAGTTTTCGACGAATCGCCTCCTCCTGCCGCCCGTTCGTCTTAGGCAGAAGGAGGCCACCGCCTCCCACGACCTCTCACTGCCGAGCATAGTGCTAACCACACTCGGGAGCGAGAGGTTCCCTCCTACCACCGCGGTCAGAGCCCGGCGCTGGCTTTCCCACGCAGCACACTCAGAAAGAGTAGGTATCAACAGGCGTGATGGTAAGTTATGTTATGTTATCCCTGATAGTAAGCACAGTTCTATCTAAATACAACGGTGACCACCGAGTGGTTGTTATCCATCGGCGGTCACCGCTGGTATGCCAGTCTGCGTAAATATCTGTTCACGTTACGCTTGAAGGACCTGATGTCGTAAAAAGGATCGATAAAGATAAAACATAGATCACTTTTTAGTTCGTGCTTTGATGAAGGTTACCATAAAACTGTGGCTCCGAAGCTCAGCGCGAGTACGTGTACTTCTGTAGTGGAAAGGGAAAATGGTAATTAAATTGAACAGCTCCTTGTACTAGAATTAGTGAAAATAACTTTTTGAATTAAAACTTAGTATTTAACCATAATTATGTATGATAAATCTAGACATAATTCTAGTCTAACAATTGGATTTGTTTCAAGTGTAACTAATGGAACCTAGGAAGTGGTATTAATTTACTGTTTTAACATTTTTTCTTAATACCAGTTAAGAGAATTATCAAATGGCATGTCATAAACAAGTAAAGATGTAATCAGTTACCAATGGTATCAGGTTTCGTTGCTTGAATGTGGAAATAACCAGACTCCGTCAACATTTTTGAAAATGTGGTCGTAAGAGGATAAATACGGTCAGCTTCCGACTCTTCGACTACCAGCTCCGGGAAGATCTGGCCAACTGCCGCCATTGTAACTGCCTTCATTGTAAACACCACGGGCATACTTGTGTGATATCCTAAAACGTCCTGCAATTAATATTTATTTACTTTTTTGATCATAAAGCCGGTGATGATCTTTACTGACGATATCTATAACTAAACACTTTTATCTGAAGGTGTTCTAAAGTAAGTAAAAACGTAAGTATTTGTATCAAAACCCAAAGCACTCGAAGCCGAATAATGTTGTTATACAAAAGAGGAATAAAAAAATTAATGGAAGCTAAATAGGTCTATGAAGATATTATAGAAAACAGCTTCAAATATTTTTCGATCTCTAAAAAACCGTAGGTTGTGTGCAAATCAAATACATATATACTATAAAATATATAGAAATAGAATATCTACTAACCAATACAAAACATTTTTTGGAAATAATTTCAGTGTTATCTTCGCCCTTACCTATAAAATAAACTAAATAAAATTCTTGACATATATTTTCTTAATAATCATAAATGTAATGAAGTAGTGTAATAATATACTGGCTAAAAAAAAATAATTTTGAAGATATAGAAAACTTGCTTGTAATCATAAAATAAAATAATAGAATTGTCATAGTTGTTCAAAATACTGTATTTCACCTATCCACATTTTTTTTATACATATACAAGAAACGTAACCTCATGTCTACATTGTGTGTGTACCATTTTTTTGAGTTAAGTTCACAATATTGTAGTCTAACTTGCTACATTATGAATGTAAGGTAAGTAGGATGAAAAGGAACAAAAAAATTACAAAGTAACTTATGTTTCTCATTTAAGATTATAGATTTGTGATAATGTTAATAAGATACAACAGTGTAATACTAGGTGTGTTATATGTAGGTACCTACTATGTAATAATATATCACGGGAAGAGACTAGCGTTTGAGATACAGGCTCAGCCTAGTTCATGCGCTAGGTTTCACTAATTAAGAACAAAACTATTACTGTATTTCCTAGAAATGAGCCTTACATTTTTGTGTGTTATAATGGTCAAATTAAGTTATTATTATTATTATTATCTACTAGCTGTGCCCCACGGTTTCACCCGTGTTAATATTATACAATAAAGACCACGACAAATTATTTGAATTTTTATTATCTCCTAAACTATGTGTCAAAATAACATACTATAAGGAGCAAAACTTAACTTTATAAAATTTTCTTCATGATGAAGAAACTTTTATTCGTAAGAATAAATATGCCATGCCTAAAAATAATGTTCATAAATCACTTATTAATTTTTAACAATTGTTTGTTACAAAATGGCTTTTTTAGACTTATATATAAGAGATAGTCATATGCTATCACGAACTTTTTTTATATATATTAAGGATCAGTGTTTTTGTAGCAAATTGTATATACGTATCATTAACCATTACGATAGCGCAAGCGGATAAAGCAACTCGGAAGGGCTTCTACCTCCGACTTAACAAAAATCAATATTACATACCATACGACATACCAAAAGATAATCATACTTGTGTTTATCACTATGTGTATGGTGGCCGCGATATCTACTACCCCGCTATATTATTGCATATACACCGATTGATCTCGGAACACGACAAACTAAAAGAAAATCATACATGTGTTTATCACTATGTGTATGATGGTCGCGATATCTACCATGCCGCTATATTACTGCATATACACCGATTGATCTCGGAACACGACACATACCAAAAGAAAATCATACTTGTGTTTATCACTATGTGGTATGGTGGTCGCGATATCTACCACCCCTCTGTATTACTGCATAAATACTGGATGATCTCTAAACACGACAAACCAAAAGAAAATCATACTTGTGTTTATCACTATGTGGTATGGTGGTCGCGATATCTACCACCCCTCTGTATTACTGCATAAATACTGGATGATCTCTAAACACGACAAACCAAAAGAAAATCATACTTGTGTTTATCACTATGTGGTATGGTGGTCGCGATATCTACCACCCCTCTGTATTACTGCATAAATACTGGATGATCTCTAAACACGACAAACCAAAAGAAAATCATAGATGGATTTATCACTCTATGTGTATGGTATTGTAAATCATCCCTTATTGTATTACCTTGCGTTTTAATTTTTCAAAAACGCGAAATCCTTTTATTTCTTCGTAAAACCATAAATATGAAATTTTATATCCCTAAATTGAGAAATAGTGGGTTCTTCATACAAAATGTTATCCCCTATTTAACCACTTCATGTTTTATCTTTGCGCTATAAGGTACCCTATGTCCGTCTCCAAGATCCAATATATCTCTATTCATCAAAATTGGTTTGATAGGTTCTTCATACAAACTTTCATCCCCTATTTAATCCATTAAAATTTTATTTCCAAAAGTGGCCTATGTCCTTTCTCAACCAATATTCATCAAAATTGGTTCAGCGGTCTAGGCGTGAAACGGGAACGGGTCAAGGTGTGTGACAGACGGGACAGACAGAATTACTTTCGCATTTATAATATTGGTAGGTATGGATTATTAATTTCATTATGCTATCATCTTCTATAGTATCATTTACCATTTAAAATACTAACAGTAAATTATTAGCCAACAGCAAAATAACGACAACAGTTTATAATAAGTAACAAATTTTTGAAATGAATTCTCTTTCCCTATTATACCTGTAATAAATTCTCTCTCTCTATACCTTTCTATGTTTCTCTATAATAACTAATACTTTATGGTAAGGTAAAAATGACAAAAGGTCGATTGTTGCGGTGTTCCTTTTAATTTTCTATTTTAGGGTTTTTTAGCGGAAGGGAGGAACAGGGTGTAAAGTTCCTCATCCGCCGTAGAAAAGGGAGGATTCTCCGACCAGACGGTTGTTATTGGCGGCAGCTGCCCAACGGTTTTTTTTAGGTCTGTCTACACTGTTAGCCTTAGGGGCTCTGAAGCCGTTGCGACTTTTACAGCTTCACCGAACTTGGACCACAACGGTTGTTGTCGGGTTCTTGTATATATACTCAATTGCTGGGTTAATTTCAATATCGCAATTTAGGATGCGTCGTATGTGGCTCGATAGATGTCTCTATGTAGTATGCGTCAGTTATGGCGAGGCTATCCTCGTTGCTATGTTGCTATATCGATGTCGCTACATCATTCCCCTCTGAGACCGGAGGTCGATAGCAGGTTGAGTCGTCCATACATCTTGTGATGTACCTATGCCGGGCCAGTGGAATGTTCCAGTGAGTCGGAACCAGATGCTGTATAGTTCACGGTGAGTCGGAACTGTCTGCGGTGAGCCCCAGTGAGTCGGGGTGATGCTGCAAGAATGCTCCAGTGAGTCGGAATGGTGCAGTGCTGCGTAGTGGCTGTCTGCTGCGTCGACCAGGAGAGAAGTGCGTCTCTGCTTGCTGACCGGCCGAAGTGCAGTGTACTGTGGCCAAGGTCGCTGAGAAGGCTGTGGGTGATGACCAGGAATGCGCGTCCGCTGCATGTTGGTTGGTCGATATCCGTAGTAGCCGTGGACGCTGGCTGGCTGTATGACTCTCTGCTCAAAAGCTTGAGGAAGTGATGATGACGAAGCTTTTTGCGAATAAGGTTGCGCTGACGTATCACGTCGGGGTCACCACTTTAGCAGAAATGAGGAATAGAGTGTGAAGTTCCTCATACACCATAGAAAAGGGAGGATCCTCCGGCCAGACGGGTAGTGTTGTCGGGTTCTTATATATATACTCATATTTCAATATCGCGATGTAGTAGCGTCGTATGTGGCTCGATAGACGTCTCTGTGTAAGATGCGTCAGTTATGGCGAGGATAGATGTCGCTACAGATTTTTATATTGTTAATATAAATTTGAAAGTGAATTGAAAAAAGATCGATTTTTGAGAGATCAATCTTTTAGAGTTCGATTCGAATCGATCTTTTTCGTTTTGATCTGGGATCAACTTATATTAGAATTTTTAAATTATTGAAACTTTCCATTTTTTAACTTTATGGAAAGTTTCAATCACCATCGTTTTACAAACCATAATTTACAGATAACTAAAATTTTAGTCAATTCAACTGAAGAGCTATTTTATAGCATTTTTATCGAACAAATGTTCGACGTGATTTTTTAAACTGATATAACATTTTTATTTATGAACTTATTGAAGTAAAACAAACACTAAATGTTAAATGAACCTTACCACAATATATTAGTGAAAACCGTTTCCAAATCATTTAAGTCGTTTCTGAGATTAGCGCGCATAAACGTTGGCAAAGAGACAAACCGACAAACAGACAAACAGAAAAAAATTCTAACAACCGTTGTTTTGGGTTCTACTGCATTGATAAAGGCCCCCATAATAGTTTTTGTCATATATCTTCTATGTAAAGACATCGATCAGTTACGTTTTTATTATATTCTTAGAGTAGAAAACTCAAGAAGGGGGCGTAGCTAGCTGTTTCACGTCGTTGCAAGATCAGAGCGGTCGGGGAGGAGGTTGAGGTGGCGTCGGGCGCAGCGAACACACCTCCTCGGTCACTTCGTTCTTGTTTTCAGGGATAGACGAGCGTTGCACACTCGCGTAGTTATCGCGTAGTTACTAGTTACCCACATTTAAGTCTTTTAAGGATAATTATTATTTTAGTTTGTTTTAATTATATTTTTTTTAATATCTTCGGTTTTCATTTCTCATTATATGTATAGAATAGATAGATTGTGGTATCTTAGAGCTTCTTCAATTCTGAACTAGTTTTGATCTTATAATATATGTTGATAAAATTACTAAAACATGACGGTCAAATAACATTTCTTACCTCAGGAAAGAGCGTGGCAATAATAGCTCCGATATAGGATCCCCAATCACCACCGTAAACGCCGTACTTTTTGTAACCCAATCTATGCATCAAATTTCTCATAACAACTCCCATTTCATTCGCTCCCATACCAGAACGGACTGCTCCCTTAGAGTGGTAAGATAGGGGTTAAATTAATGATTAGACTATATGGGTGGACTTTTTTATGTGAAAAGTATGCTGTTGTAGATGATCTCGCAAGCATTTTGAGCATGCATTCAAAAACAAAATAGGATGTACCTCAACAATTCAAGTTTGTCTTTAAAAACTGTGTAAATTTAGAAAAACCCTACTTTGCTTAAAACACGTTCTTATGTTTGGATAAAATAAACTTTAACACTGAGTAAGCGATACATTCTACTGAACCTATATTGAAGAACCGTGAAAGGAGAAACAATGATGCAATTAAACCCAACTGATTCACCATTTTAATATATTGAGCTTTATTTTTATTAAAAATTTCATTTCACCGTAATATCAATAGAAGAAGCGGTACGCTAGAATGCTTTTGGAATGCGTTCCAAGGAAACTTGCTTTAATTGTTTAAAAAATGAAAATGCTCTTTTTATTGTACCTTCCTTTGTTTTATTTGTCTTTTGTGTCGGTGACAGAATTAGATCACATTGAATATTTTAAACTTTAAAGCATTTAATCCTAAACTTGTCTAGAACTACGTGTATCATTCAATGCATATATCTTCAGATAACAAAAGTAAATGGTTACCATGAGTCAAAAAAAAATTAGTATCATGCAAGTCTTTAACACCAGTGAGACTTGACAGAAAAAATATATACTTACATCAGAGTAAGCGAATCCGGGTAAACTTGGTATAATTAACTCAAGAACAAAGTCGCTATTCGAAGACTCGGCTACAAGGTAAGGTATTGCACCGTAGAATTCCAAGAAAGAGCTTCCCCATCCGTGCAACATAAGAAGAGGTAATACTGTCTTGTTAGTCGATTTCTAAAAATTGAGGAAGAGAATTGAAAATCATTGGTCGTGAATTGGTGAATTCTAGTTAATTTATTGCTAAGTAATTCGAACTTTTGCTTGACAAATATTGGAGTATTGATAATTGTACGGTCAGTTACTCGGCAAGAGAATAAAAGCTACAGATCAGATCGATATAAATAAATTGGAATTTAATTTTGTTTTTTTTAATTAAAAAAAAAAAAAAAAAAAAAACAAAGTAAATCAGCGGAGAAATCCTCTATAATATTCGTTGTATATTTCATTGGAGCTAAATCAACTTGAAAAAATTTTCTTCTTTCACGAATATATATTTATTATGCTTTTAGTGCCAAAACACTTGACATACAGTTTATAATATATGGATCAATCCTTTATAGAGCAAAGTTATCATAAATAATCTTACCTCTGCTGGAACCTTCACAAAATGTATATCCAAACCTTGAACATTTGTTAAAAAGTGACTGTGTAGGTTCATGTATTCTGCTCTTTTAGCGAATGAGTAATTCTCAACCCAGTAGTGCAACCATTTTTTTAACTCATGTACATTGAAACCATATCGAAAGGTAGATTCCAAAGGATCGGCGGAGAAGCGGTAATTTTTAATACGATACATTAAGTCCTCTATCATCTGAAAAGCCAATTATTATTGCAACCCAAGTTTTTAACCAAAAATCACTCCTAAAATCGAAGTAGATATACAGAATGAAAATTGGCTTAGAAGTGCACCTGTCGAAATACGTGGTTATAAGCTTCACGGCTTAATTTCGAACCGAGGTGGTAGTTATCCAGGCGAGACCTACAGTTAAATGTACATGATACCTACTCTTCAGTAAACTCTTGCGATATTTTATATTTATATATAGATTAGGGTTATTCTAGAATTTCAACCATGGAATAGATTTAACCCAACTACTCTACCAACAACTCTATGAATGTGGAAAAGTGAAACAACAATTTTGACGTAGTTTTCATGACAAAATTGATAAATGTCTTTATTATTAATTTATCTATATTATATTATTAAATGAATAAATATTACGATTTAAGTAATGAGCTAACCAAAAACGGCTATGTGGTTAACTTCTATGTGGTAGAAGTGGGAGCGAAAGGTATTCCAGCGAAATCTCTCTATAACTTGATAAAAAATCTCGGCCTGTCGAGAACTGCAGTAAGTTCTATTTTAGAACGGGTATCTAAAGAAGCATTAACAGGCTCTTACCAAATCTGGCTTGCCAGGGAAGGTATCGCAGGCAATCAAGGTGAGCGCTGATGTGCATCATAAGGGAGCCCCTTAAACCTACACCTGGATCGCAAGTCCCGGGGGCTGTTCAAGTTCCCTCTGTCTGCCACACGATAGACCCGGCACCCGCACGGTGAATCCATGGAATGCTAAGATGTTTGTCTCTTAATATAAAAGGAAATGATCTAAATAAAATTAAAATATAAAAATCTAAACTTACATCATCTTCAAAAACGATTTTGAAAGGTCTAACGCTGGTGTCATGGTTTTCAGCATCGCTAGACGATCCCCACCAAGCATTCAGATCGAACTCAGGGCGTGTTATATTATTTGAAGTCACCACGTTGATACCAACAAATAACAGTACTATTGGCCAAAGCCCCATCTTCAAGTTCGCTGTACAGGTCTTCAATACTTAATTTAATGTAAAAGATGCAATTTATACCTGCAGCTGAAAACTGTCTGTTTACTTTTTTTTAAATCTAATTACCATAATAAAAGATGGATATAGTTGTATGGAAACAATATGAATATGTAGTATTTGCAAAAGTAAGACATAAATCAATGTATTTTTAAAGTAGACCAAAACAATGGTACTTCATCCGAATGATAGTTTTTAAAATGAAAACTTCTTTAGCATCGTTGTGATTTAAAAGTCGATGAAACGAAAAAGCGAAAGCGACAGTAAAAGATTGCCACGCAGTAATGAATTTTATTACCTCACTAAAAAGGCACGAAACAAAAACTTTTTAAAGAACACTTATGACATTCTGTTACTGATTGATATTGTGTTAGGTTACCATGGATATTTCAAATATGCATTAATTGAAAATGATATTGTGAATAATGATTGTATATATTATATTGTATATACATTTTCATAAAATTTTAAATTAGTGTGTATTTGATCATTTTCTGAATTAAAAAAAGACATAGATGTGAAGGTTTCACTCCTACCACGTGTGAAATTTTTTATAATTAATTCTTTTAATAAACACTTATAATAATTTTGTCCTGTGGAAAGAAAGATCTAGTGACAGTTGTCATCGTCAAGCCGTCAAAATTGGACATCGTTTTTCCCATATTATGTACCCAAAAACTCAACTTATGCAATTAATGAAAAATTACCGTTTTTCGAATGAGAATTTGCCTTGTTTAAACTATAATATATGAATAAAACCATCAGACATCATGTAACAATTATAAATATACTAGTTTACCCGGCCATGCATTGCTGTGGCTTAGTCTGTTTTTATAAGCGTTTATTTAACTTGCAATGTTTGTATATATGCAAGTGTTTGGAATACAAGTTCATTAACCGCATCGTACGATGCCGCGATCGCTGTGATTGGCGAATTGTATGCGCGGGGGCACTCGTTCTGCGCAGGTGCTGCGCCGCGCCGTCCCATCCTCTAGCTTCTTCCGACGGCTCTGCTGGTCTGTCCGCTTCGTGCTTTGGCCGTGAACTTGCGTTTGTTTGTTTTGTACGTACTACGTCATTCCGGACGTTCGGCTAGCGCTGAGATATATGTGATTTACGGTGGTTGAAGTTTTTGCATTGTATAACTTTGAGTTGGTGTCCCAGGAGGGTTTCGATGAACAGACAGCTTGCGTGATAGTGTCCTGTAGGATTGTGGCTGCACACACACTTACGCACAGTTCACTCTACATACACGTACTTCACAATCTGCAGTCCAGGTCGACGGGGCAAGGTCAAGGTCACCGCCCGCTCCTGACGAGGTGAGTCTCTTTTGTTTGTTATTAAAATAATTACTGTATATCGCAGCAATAGCTACGAGAGGGATTGATTCGCGATTGATTGAAGTAAGGGCCCAGCACATATTACGCGAACATTCTCGAACAGTATGTATGTTAGATTCAAAACTTGCAACTGAATTTTGAAGCAGTTATTCTCACCCGATTGAAATTAAATATTCCATACACATTTAATTTGAATGACTATGTATGGTTGTGACTCCATTCTAAATCCAACATGGTGAACGGCTCAAGATGGCGGATAAGTAATTTTTTGTGCATTCCCATGATGTGGGTATCAAATGAAAGGGTTTGTTTTATTCCATATTTCAATATTTTTAAAAGCTTGTAGCGCAATTAAAAATTAGAAAGGGGAGTTTAAGCTAAATAAATTTGTTGCAATTTACAAGCTTTTAAAACAAAAGAAATATTGAATAAAAAGTTGTTTTATAAAAATATTATTGGTAATATTTTTGTAACCTTTTAAACAACGCTCTTAAACGAATATAACGTTATGTCAAAATTACAAATCAATCAATATAATATAAAACCGTAGTAAAACTTTATATAGTCGATTGAAGGTGTGTATAAGCGCACATATACTAACATTTTTATTTTTATGTAGACATATACATATAGAGATAGACATATATGCGAATAGAGCATAGTAACAAGTACCAAGACATCTGTACAAATAGGAAAGAGAAAGTTGTTAACTTGTTTTTACTGACATATCCATACCCATAGAATTATGAACTCGGCGTGGTACAGTGAGCGGACTTTATTACTCTATGTCCATACCTAACTAGACACAAAAAAATAAAATTACTTCAATGTTATACTATATTGTAATATAACAAAACGGAATTTTTTTTTTGTTTGTTTATCACGCTAATCTCTGGAACTACTAATCGGATTCAAAAACTTCATAAACATAATTTTGTGAAGTTAAACATTGCATTTTAAAGCATGTTATTTGAACACATGGTCTAGGAGATAATGAAAATTTAAAATAATTTGTACTTACTGAAAGAACAATTACAATAGGCTACATGTGTGCGTTGGTGGCGCGATGATTGTCGGATAAAATTAACACAGGTAGTAAATTAATACAATAATAATAATTAGTGAAGTAAGCACTAATAATATATGATATTACAATCTACTACAGTCAATTGCTTAGGCCTGTCGCGTTGTGGGATTAGCCGATATATTATTAGTCCAAATAGAGTTTTCGAATCACGGTTGAGATGTTGGTTGTTTTTCCAACCCATCCATCGAATTTGTTCTTATACGATCTGATAGAAACGTCGTCTGTTCTGCTTTCAGGTCCACAGTTATCGTATATATCTATGCCTAAAGTTTCCCAATTCACCGAGCCGGCATTCAGATCGGCCGCGCTGAAAGCCAATATCAGTATATAGTTGTCTTATTTATTTAAAGCGTCTTGTCTTTTTATATATAAACACGTGTCAGATAGTATGTAAATATTTTTCGCTTAAACTGAATATTTTTTATACGTTGTTGGAACTACATACCTCTGTCTGTGGTTTGAACAGACTAGACGCGAGAATCCTACTAAATATAATAAATGTGAAAGTGTGTATGTTTGTTACTCAATCACGCAAAAAGAACTGAATGGATTTGAATGAAATTTAACACACAGATAGTATATAACCTGAAATAACATATAGGGTACTTTTTATCCTAGTAAAATTATAACTTGACTACTATTATCCTAAAAATATAATACCAATATATGATTTTTTTGCTTTGTCGTGTTTGAAATGAGCCGTTGCATAGGCAGTAATATAGCGGGGTGGTAGGGATCCACCATACACATAGTGACAAATCCATCTATGATTTTCTTTTGGTTTGTCGTGTTCCGAGATCAATCTGTGTATATCCAATAATACTCAGATGAAGTCGCGGGTACAGACGAGATGCTGTAAAACAACGGCAATCAAAACTATTCCAAAAGCGGCATATTCGAGTCAGTATCGTTCTAACAACATTGTCGTGATGACATGCAGCGTACTTTATTAAATAATCCAAAGATAATGTCAGTATGCGTAGTCAGACTAAGTTAAAACAATACTGTAATAAATAAGAAAGATGCTGGGATCACATACTATCATTAATTAGTATTATAATATATAATGTCATAGTTTCAACGTAAAATAATATGATCCAAAAAAATTTCAATGACGGCATTCAGTGTTACAGCGGACATAAAAATCAATTTCCCCATGGTTAAAACTTTTTATTATTCTGTCACTAAATATTTTTTTCTTCTGATTCTTCTTCCTAAATTGGCAACCGGTCCTCTTTAATGAAGACCATTACTGTCATTATCAAGTGAATAAAGTGTCCTGTCTTATGACGATTTCAGTAGCCCTAACAAGATGGTGGCTCTCTTTTTATACCTTTCTACAGAGTTTTTGTGGGGTCCCAGAATGCATGCTCTTAGTTTATATTCATAATCCACTTCACTTATGCACAAAATCCAAACTATATCACGCATAACGCCACTAATATTACATAATATAGGGTCAAAAACCTAAGTAAAAGAATTATAAATAAAAACCACAACATGTCACTTCTATATCCCGCTATAAACTCCATATATTTGTTTATATGAATTGGCTGTTATATTTCTAACCACCTTCAGAACAAAAGGAGGTTCATATTTGTAATATTGTACATATTTTTACCTAAACTTTATTTATGTGTATTATTCTATTAAATATGAATATTACTAGCGGTGTGCCCGCGGCTCCGCACGCGTTTATAGTTACGCAGTAGTTATTTACATCCCCGTAACTTTATTTTTACCCATATTGTTGACAATTCATATGTTCTTTGTAATTCCTTGTTTTTTTAAGCTTTATTCATAAGAGTAATTGAATTATTGGTTTCTATAAAATCATTTTTCTCATTAATACGGTAAAGTTTTGAAGATCACAACACAATTTCGTCACGCAAATAAGGGTCATTTCAAATAGTTACTACCTTAGAGTAATAATAAATCTGTCACTACAATTTACGATAATAAGTTGCTGTACTCTGAGAGCTATTGTTTTTAAATAGCGCGGCATCTAGTTATAGCGCCAGCGGAAACCAATTATTAACTTATGATGCATAATAAACATTATTTGTGTTACAATGTGAGGGTACTAGTGATAGTTTTTTATTGTAATAAAATTTGTTTTTAAATAATGCATTATTTGCTAAGGTGTGTTTATAAACATCTTTATCGAAATAAATATGTTATTCATCACAAGTATTTAATTTAGAACTCAATTGTCCTTTACATAATTTAATTTCAGTTAGTGTCTTAGGAGATATAATATCAAAGTGTTAAAATAACTCCGCAGCAAAATAATGATCAAATACCGCGCGCGCATTTCCATGTGGGAAGGGAGGGCGAATGGTACTCAAAATGTTCATAGATAAAACAAGGAAAATTTCAGCTCCTTTAGAATTGTATTACAGGTGCCTACAACCTACTCTCTCTATCTTATGTGACGCAGACGAAGTTGCACGGGTCAGCTAATTCAATATAATATATAAATCATTTAGTAATAAAAATAAACATTTAAATTATATTAATAGCTTATATTAATAATATAATTCATTAATGACTTATAATAATTATAAGTCATGATATTAATGCGTGAGAAGAAAACTTTGTACCCCTTTTTAAGCGTATTGCGTGCACGAAAGTCTGTGAGATTTGGCATTGTTAAAGTTTATATGGAGAAGGAGGGCAGAAAGCTAAACTTTATCTATAGTATCTGTTACTATTATATTAAATAAAATAAATTAATACTGCGAATCCTAACCCGACCAGTGCCTTTGAACTTAGACCCTCCAAAATATTGACATTGTCATTCAATGAAAAGTGACAACAAGTGATATAATATTCATTGTTTAGGTTCATACTGCAAATGTCAAACATATAATAGTCTATGATTAAAAAGTCGCTGGTCGAATTTCTATATACACAAAGTGACCTTTAAGCCGTTGCTCCATTGCAATACACGGCTACGTTTTATATGATATTGTTGTTCACTTTATATGAAGTTCTATTAAATCATACTTTTTACGTAACTGTACGAGTTTGCAAAAATGACTTAAATTTATATTTTTTGTATCAACTTTACGTCGAAGTCATTCGATTATATTGTGTGCACATAAGTTTCAAGCACAAATGTTTTCAATTTAATAGCATCTCATATAAATTAACATTTCTAGTACATTACCTTTATAGATAACTAAAAACAGTAAGTAATAGAAATAGGAGAGGAAAGACGAAGAGCAAACATAAAACAAGGAGTGCATAAAGGAGCGTATTCACATTCACATATTAGTTTACAGTATTTTTATAGAATGTGCCATAAGGCAAATTAAAGCATCAGAAAGTGGGAGGTTTTAAATTTACGGAGGCTTCTTAAAACTATTAGATTTACAGACGATGTAGCGGTAGTAACAAAGGCTAAAACTAAATTATAACGTTTACTAATAGAAATGGACACCAATTATTTACCCATTTTGGCCTTAATATAACACAAACAAAACTAGAAGAGTAATCCAAAACTGGATTAGACTTAATAATACGCTCATCAAACAACAAATATTTAGACAGAATAATTAAGAATAATTTTAGGTGCATCATATATCATATCATAGTCAAAATAACGATGGAAAAGGATCAAAATCTAGAATCAAAATGTGTTAAAGAAATTTATATGGAGAGTAGTTTTATTTGTGTGGTAAAAGTGGACGATGATAAAGAGAAATGAGAAAAGATTAGAAAAATTTGAAAGGTGGTGCTGGAGGTGAATGGATAAAATGATATGGCCGGAAAGGCAAATGAATGTGTCATTGAAAATAGGCGGAGAAGATTGGTGAGCCATTTGATTCGATACGATTACCTATTAGAAACTATCATAGAAGGGAAGAGGAAGAGAGGAATGCCAAGAAGGACTTCAGCAAGTGAAGAAAAAAATGGGCATCGTGTTGTATCAAGATGTCAAGAGGAAGGCACAGTAAAGAGAGAGCTGCATCGAAGAAGAGCAGGAAACTAATAAGTTTAATGTTTCATTGTTTTCGATGTATTTAATGAATCCAGGTTTCTTCACAATGTTAACAATAAAGCAGAAGTAGATAATGCTATGAACCCTTCGCTTCTGGGGACTATGTCCCTAAATCTAGTATATCGTAAAATATAATGTGGGATTCTCAGATGTGCGAACTAATTTTTGTGTTTTTTTTCTAGCATTGCTCATTTATTTTATTGTCATAGAAATCCTAGAGCCTGCAAACATATATTACACTCAGAATCATGCGCTGGGTTAACCACCTCTATTTGTATTCCTTCACCTTAAGCCAATAATGATGACCAAAGCTCATGAGTGGTTGCGCTGCTCCTAGTTATATACTTAGTTACGTACAGCTCCAACGCACGGCTGAAGTTTACTCTTTAAGAACGACTGTTTTGAAATATATATTATACTATTATACAATACACGAAGTTAAGTTATTAATATTTTTTAAGTAAATTGAGAATATATTGCGCGGAGGGGCAACATAACGACTTCGCGTTTGTTAACACTCGATTTAGTTCCCAAGTAATTTAACTACCGCGGGCTACATAAGAAAACTAGCTGTGCCCGTGGCTTCTCTCACGTGCACTTTAGAATGCTTGCGCGAATCTTGCTCCCCCGGTCCCGGCTATTTTAAAGACAAAAATGAATATTGTGGGTGTTCTTTAGAAGATAGGCGTATACTCTCCCTTACTTTTTTGTAGGTCTTTTTAATACCTACAATAATGTAGCACATTAATTTATTATATCTCATATGGTTTACTCAGCGTGAGCCATTTAAGCGCCCGAATTGATTCACCATGACCAGTTTTTTTATTTGTGCAGAACTCTTAACTCTTTTTCTAAATTAAAAGTAGCTTACGTTACTCCATATAATATCAGCAACCTATCAAGGAAAGTCCCGTCAAAATTGGTACAACAGTTTCCGCTTTGTAAGTTTCCTTAATTATTTTTCTGGTACAAATATTGTAAGTACACGTGGTACTATGGGCCATGCCGCAGTCATTAATTTAAATTTCCCGTAATCCGTGCACACGGTTTGGGATGTGGTATGTAGAAAATATGCTAACATTGAGTCAAGATTAAGTGATACGTGGTGGGTAGCCCCGGACAAATAAATATATGTATGTATATCTACATTATATCAGTGTATAAATGCAAGTAACGTATGCTATATATTGTTGTCTATATATAGATAGGTATTATATTTAATTTTCAGTTTGTGAGAGATCGTGCGTAACAGTACACGCTTGTTACGTTAACTAAATAAATCATAACATGTGAGTTTATCTTATATATTTTAAATTACTAAATTACAAGGATGTGAATATAATATCTTATCTCAATAACGATTATATTTGATGTGTCGTGCATGATGTGAATTGTAGAGAATCCGGTACAGATCTTCCGTCTCTCTCCATCGAGTTATTTGGAAAGAGATGGAGCGTTGTTATTACACACACGTACAGACTGAGGACGAGTGAGAAGTGTAAAGGTATTATTACACTGCAGGTCTATCGCAGCCGATTTTTGGTGGGGAGGGGCACGGCCGTAACATCAAGCCAATAGTGACGCACGGACCAGCGGTCCTTCGCCCCGCATGAAAAATCGGCGGCGACAGATCGTTCTGTCTAATAACACCTTTAGTTTTTATGTTTCTCGTAGTCGTGGAGTAGGAAACAGCGGTTTATTGACGTTCCGTCTCGCTCGTTTGCTTTAGCTGTAAGCGACAGAGCATCTCGCATAGTTAGAGAAAAGTCAATATATCTGTATTATATTATGTTAGCACATTGGGATTGTCTTGAAGCTTCTGTTGCTTGTAAGGCAGACAAATTATTTTTATGATATATTGTATATAATTTTATAGTGACTGATAGTTTAGATTTTATTTTGTATCTAGCTGTGCTTGCGGCTTCGCTTACGAGGACTAAAGAATCCCACCGATCGGGCACACGCGTGAATCTTAGATAGATAGATATGTACTCTAGCTGACTTTTTTGTGTCTTTTCAATATTTACAACTACCTGGTACATTAATTTGATATATATGTTATGGTTTACTCAGCGTAAGCCATTTAAGCACCCGAATTGATTCATCATGACGTTTTTATTATATGTGCGGAATCCTAATTCTTTCACTAAAATTAAAATAGCCAAGTTAATCTTTATAACATCAGCTATCCACTAGTGAAAGTCCGGTAAAAATCAGTCCAACAGTTGCGGAGATTAACCGGAGCACACAGAGAGGCAAAAATTTAAATAATAGATTTTATGTTATAGGTACCGTATACATATACATTCATATGCATTTAGTAAAAAGCTATTATTTTGACATTACAAACTGACACTTTAATTTTATTATTTGTATGTAGATAAACAAGTCGTCGTAACGGTAACAATAATGAGGGATTTTGAATCATATTTTTTTTAGAGTTCTATGGCGAAATTTGTAGCAGCGTTGGCCATCGTGGCCATTGGTGTTGGTATCTGGTATACACTGACCTGCGGTCCATCAAAACCTCCGACCCTCAATCCGAACGAGTGGTGGGGACCCAATGAGCTGAAGACTAAGAATGATTTAAGTATACGAGCCTTTAAGTTCAAGTTTGAGGAAGATGTAAGCATATTTTTATATTTTATAAATTTTAATTAATTGGATTGATTAACCACAATTTTAACTAGCATTAATAATATGAGGCAATAAAAAGTTTAACCTTAATAACAAGGGGAAATCGGATATAGCTCCATGGCATAAGCCTCTTGGGGGCGGCAGTTTTTACTGGTGTTATACGTGAGTTCGAATCCCAGCAATGAGTCTGCGCTTTCGGTGAAGGAAAACATGAAACCATAGCATGGGGCAAGAGCATTTTCTTATGCATACCTGGCTAGCTACCATCCTATAGATGAAAATCTGTCACCAAGAATCTGTAGGCGTCTTCCGACAACTGCACTTGAGAGCCATTTCCCCTGCTTGGCTTAGCATAATATTGGGCCACATTAGATTCTTTTAGTAAAATTAATAAGTGGATAACCCACCTTATATATGACATGTGGTTACCGTAACCTATATATGCTGGTAACATCAGAGGTTACTAGCGCGCTAGCGACCTTGAACTCCCCTTCCTAAAGACGATCTGGAAACCCTACTCACCGCATGAACACAACACAAGGTTATTTGGCTGCGATATTCCATAAAGTGGAAGAGGTGTTCCACCAATCGAACTGCCCCAAGTAAAGATAAATCTCCAAACAGATTTCTGTATACCCTAATAAAATGAATGAAGGTCAGTTAGGTAATACTCACATTTCGGAGAGATTTGATGACATTTTTTTAGAATCAAATACTTTTCGTACTTATCAAAGGCCCTATAAAAGGGCGTGAATTCTGGCAAAATTTTTGAAAGTTACGAAGTATAATATAAATTTTGTCAGGAACACAATTAGAGTTTTTTTTGTACAAGTGTTGTCTTATTGCTATTCTGTATTACATACGACAAACTATATGATGTCAAACTTGTTCTATAGCAAAAATTAACCGCAAGTGATAAGTAAATGTTCATTTCGAATGAAAGTTCACAAGTTAATGCGGATTTCAGAAAGGAATATTTGTATGGAATGGATATTTCATATCCTGAATTACCATGAAATTTCAAATAAACAAAAGATTATTGAGAAAGTCAGAGAAAGTAATGAAGTTTTAAAGTTATACAGTTTTGATATTACATTTATGTATGGCTATTATCAATTAATACATATTTATAACTAGCTGTATCCGCGGCTCCATTCGAGTGGACGATAGAAGAACGCGTAGTGCGTATAATAATCGTAATTTCCTAAAACTTTAAAAACTTTTTATTGAACGAAGATATCGTGATAAATTTTCTTTCTAATAAGGAACAAATACCTAAGAAGTAAAACAAAAAAAAAAAATGGTTGAAACAATTGCAAACTTTAATATTTTTTTAATATCGACGATAATTATGTTACGCACAGCACAAAGTGTAGGTAAAATAGTCGATTCATCTTTTGCGTCTTTTAAAAACTTATTAAATGTGTTACGTTAATGTGTTCTGATAAGTTACTTATTAAGAATTTACTGCAGATGATCAAAGATCTCAAGCAACGTTTGAAGAATCACCGACCGTTTGCACCCCCGTTAGAAGGTGTCGCTTTTGAGTATGGCTTCAACACCGCACACATCGACGGTTGGCTCAAATACTGGGCTGAGGAATACCCGTTTAGCGAACGAGAGAAATTCTTGAACAAATTCCCTCAATTCAAGACTAGTATCAAGGGTTTGGATATCCATTTCATCCGTGTACGGCCGCAGGTGAGACAATTAATTTTAAAACTGGTAAAAAAGTGTATGCCATAATGACCTATGTAAAACAAAGTTTTATTTTTTTATTTTACGAACTCGATAGTAGACGATAATGTAGACAATTCTGATTCGGTAGCGACCACCATACACGAGTAGTAATACTCACCATGATAGCCATCCGGGATCAGTTGGTGAATATCCAGTAATCAAGCGGTATGGTAGGGATCGCAGACGTGAAGCCAGTCATAGTGACACTCTCTTAAGTCTTGTCGCATTTCGGGATTAGCAAAAATATATATTTTGCTGCTTATATAATATTATTTATTTATTTACACTAGCTGTGTCCGTGGCTTCGCTCACGTGGGCTACTGAATGCCCGCGCGAATCTTGATCCCCCGCACCCGGATATTTTAAAGACAAGAATACTTATTGTCAGCGTTCTTTAGAAGATAGACGTATACTCTTGCTGACGTTTTATAGATATTTTTAATGTCTATAATTATTTCATACATTAATTTGCTATATCTCTTATGGTTTACTCAGCGTAAGTCATTTAAGCGCCCGAAACCCTACTTTAAAAAAAATAAAAGTAGCTTAAGTTACTCACTATAAAATCAGCTATATACCAGTGAAAGTCCTGTCAAAATCGGTCCAACCGTTTCAGAGATTATCCGGAACAAACAGACAGACAGACAATAAAAAATTTAAAAATGGATGTTTTGTTATTGGTGTCGTATATACTTTCATATGCATTTGGTAAACACTTCAATTTTATTAATTGTTAGGAAAACTAATAAGATTAGTAATAATAGAAGGCCAATTACAAGTTTTCACAAATAGAAAAAATTAATATATATAAAGAAAGAGAGTCGGCACCGAAGAGAAATACAAAAATTGGAAATACAAAAGGACTTGGGGGCGAGCTCTTATGGCACTCAGCCGCAAAAGTAAGGACAACTTGCGCAAGGGTGCCAAGGGCTACCTGAGGACCGGAGGGGCCCTACTCCGACAATTCGAGCTAACTAACATATACATACATATAGACATGTTCCCTGCCTCCTGGGAGGAAAGAAGGAAACATGTTTATGTGTAATTAGTGATAAGTAGAAGTAAACTAGTATGAAGTAAATTGACGAATGTTGAAGAAGCAAAAGATGTTAGCCAGGATCGTAGCAAGTGGAAGGACGTTGTCTCTGTCTACCTTATAGACGTGATGTATATACATTTCGTTGCCGAGAGGCTTGCAGGCTTGCATGACAGCGACGACCGACTGTAAATATCTTGCTGTTCACCGTTGTTTTAGATTTATGCTATTAGCTCATATTATGCAATGATGACGCGCGCCTCAAACCACACATGCATACGCAATTGTGTTTATCTATCTATTTAAATTTATTTCGAAACACTGTATACCATATCCTGTCTCATTCTCTCTCAGGCTAAATTCTGTAGATGTATGTGTTTGTCTCTTTTTAGTGTAGCTTTTTCGTTTCATCGAGTTTCAAATCACAACGTTACTAAAGTTGTTTTAACATCAAATAGTTGCCATTTTGTTATTAACTTTAGAATGTCGATGTATTTTTATCTTAATAGATACCGTAGTAGTAACAGTAACAATGAGTAGGTTTTTTTTTTATTTTTGCTGACGCACTGTGATTTTTTTATTCTAATATGTCAAACTGGACTTTGGTTTGTTTGCAATCGCTACTGATTTTGTAGTAACTACTTTTAGATTAGATACCGTTGGTTTTGAAGAACGATAATTAATAAAGAAAAAAATGAACTGATATAAAACTACCTGTGCCTGGGTTCCGCATGCGTTTATTGCGCAGTAAATGTTAACATCTCATAATTTATTTGTTTAACCGACTTCAACAAAATTTGGAAGAGATTATTCAATTCGAATGAATGTATATTTTTTATGGATGTTCAGCCAATAAATAACTTCTTTGTTTATGAACCGATTTCGATGATTTTGAGGGTGGTCCTATTTTTAATTCAATGGCATTCTTCAAACAAACAAATGCATACTTCTCTGTCTTCATACATATACATATATATACATACATTTGATTGCTATAAACAGGATGTTTATGCATTTGTGGCGTTTAATTGTCGTCCTTATTGTTGCTCATCTGCAAGAACTGACAAAAACGAGTCACTTAATGAGTAGGTCATTAAAAATTGTTTTACTCCGCACAGGTACCCTCAGGAGTACAAATAGTGCCACTTCTTCTTATGCATGGTTGGCCTGGCTCAGTCAGAGAGTTTTACGAAGCGATACCACTCCTGACTCGACAAACGCCGGGATATGACTTCGCTTTTGAAGTTGTTGTACCAAGTCTGCCTGGATATGGATTTTCTGATGTAAGTTACCATCGATATCACATCATAATTATATACAATTAAGTGTAACTTTTGGATTTTTTATCAGTCTATTTCAATTATGTTCCTTTTTTAAGGAACAGGTTTAGGTGTTTATTTAAAGTTGATACAGCTTGATAACCTTGATTTAACATAATGCTAGTATTATCTGCATTAAAAAAAATACGTCGGTTTTAAACAAGCGTGCAATCCACCTGATGGTAAGCGGTAACCGTAGCCTATGGACGCTTGCAATACTAGAAGTATAACTTGCGCGTTACTGACCATTTAAAAACTTGTTCACTCCCCTCTTGAAGAACCGCATATTGCAGCTCAATGGAAAAACCTTAGCAGCTCATTCCACTTCTAAAGCATTTGCGATAAGAAACTCCTTCGAAACCGGACTATTCGCAACCATTTAGGCTCCAAAGTATGAGGATGAACTCCCTGCTTATGGCGAGCAGTGCAATGGTGGAAAGTAGCCATATTATAACATTTTATTTTTCTGAGTAATAAACAATCATGCACTCCAATTGATATAAAGAGGTCATTGTAGTCTATAGCTTTTTATAACTAACACCAAAAGGCATTAGCTCTTTGTTGAAAAGGGGATACATCAAGGATGGTCCCATTTTAATTTGATTGACATTGGACCTTTGAATTCGGAGATATACCAGGGAGCAATTAAGTTGGTTTTCTTTTTTATTACAAATTTACTTGTACTTTAATAGTTTAGTCCATAATTTTAACATTACTTGAGATATACCTTTACAGTAACCTAAATAAAATCGAATATTGTTTGTCTCTAAGGCGGCAGTTCGTCCAGGATTGTCCATTCCTCACGTAGCAGACATCTTCAGGATTCTAATGCAGAGACTTGGACATAAGAAATTTTATATACAAGGAGGAGATTGGGGTGCAGCTATTGCATCTGGAATGGCCACTTTATTCCCTGATGTCATTTTAGGACTTCACAGTAATGCAGCAGTAACAGAGGTAAATTTAAGGGGTCAAGGTAAACAATTATGTTGAATTACGAACAAATATAATAACATGGAAATAATTTAAATATTACTCGTGTACCAAAAGAAATGGTTTGCTGGCTGCTACTAAGTCTATCCAAGGCAGCCCTGCCCAAAATTGAACAAACACTTGATAAAATCTTTTATTATGAGAGGATTCTATAAGTTACATGCTTTAGGCAAACCCAAAACAGACCAGATAAAAGGAAAAATCACTAGTTTCTGCCAAAACGAATCCACTAAATGAGAATTGTACTCGAGGAGATCTTAGAAGATTTTATTTTTATAGTATCTATGTATTTTACCTCAGTCAAGTATATTTCTCAAAATTTGATATAATTCAAATTGCTTAAGTATATTTAATTAGTAAACGTATGTAACCAAGTCGATTTCATTATCATCTTTTATTACAACAGCATCC
The DNA here is from genome assembly GCA_033032175.1 of Saturnia japonica. Lineage (NCBI taxonomy): Eukaryota > Metazoa > Arthropoda > Insecta > Lepidoptera > Saturniidae > Saturnia > Saturnia japonica. Next base: position 1,065,983 of record CM065328.1, on the reverse strand, counting down.
GTGTGCGATGTTCAAGACATTGGTAGGAGCTTTCATACCTTCGCTGATAGTTGAAAGTCACCTTGCGGATAGGATATACCCGCTGTCAACATTTTTCACCTATCTTCTGGAGGAGTTCGGCTACTTCCACCTTCAAGCTACTAAACCTGATACAATTGGTTAGTCTATATTTCTAACTAATTAATTTACGATACACTGAAATATTATGAGTATAAATAGTAGATGGAAGTGTCTTAGTAGGCTAGCGGTTCTAAGCGCGACTGCTATGCTTTAGGTCCTGGGTTCGATTTCCAGGTCGAGCAAAGTGTTTTTTGGGGTTTTTGTATGAAATTCTCGGTAGCAGCTCGGAGTTCGGCTTTGTGTGGTAATAGTAACGCCTCCTATTACATGGGACCATATATTAGTGCACCTCTGCCGCATAACCCTTCGGAGATACAGGCGTGATGGTATGTATGGTAAATGGTAGATTTGCCTTATAGAATGGCGGTCACCAATAGAGTGGTAATGAAGCACTTTTTAAGGCGATCACTGTAAACATCCATTACTAAGTTAAATTATGGTTTTTGCCAGTTGTAAATAGTAAATTAAGCCTACTCAAACTAAGTCAATATTATTTATGGATTAACAAAAATATACTTCTTCTGGTATCTAGAGAATATGCTTCTTTTATCGGATTACTTCAAACCAAAAAAGCTGTTGTTGCTAGAATCCTACTGTATTTTCCATTGGGTATTTTTCCGAGACACTATAGAAAACAGTCATCTACAGCTACCACTCTGAGCTGTTTTAATATATAATTATTATTTAGAAAATAATATTAGAGCATAGAAAGGAAGAAAGAAAGAACATTTATTTGACAACGAAAATACGGACATAATTAACACAATACACATTAAACAAGAAATTGCAATAAAATATTACTAATTAAATTTATACATATAAAAGCCGTACTCAATATCAAAAAGGACCTCAGCTCAGCATATGCTATAGCACTGCAAAAATACTATAGCGCTGGTTTTCTGCCGGGCCTAAACTACATACTAAAGCCTCAGATTAGACCAGTCCATGATTATTATTGCATAGTAATATTACATAAATATGAGTATTATTGCATAAAGAGGTAGGTCGCGAAAAGAAAGAAAGAACATAACAAAAGTTTTTAGTTTAGTTAACTTTTAGTGAGTTGTTCAACTATTCTCTCACATTCAATGATCATAATTATATTCAGTTGTTTTTTGAGTTCAAATGGATGAAAATGGACGCAACTGAATAGAGCACTAATTGCAAAAAAGTTGTTTCAATATCCAACGCTATTACAAAATCATAATGGAAATTATCAACGCAGAGAACGTAACATGTTTCCAAGTTTTCAGAGTTTCGAGAGTTTTCTAAACCAAAAAGTGGAGAATAAAAAGGATTCCTTTATTTTCAGGCGTATCATTAACAGATTCCCCGTCAGGACTTCTTGCGTACATTCTGGAAAAGTTTGCAACGTGGACCCGTAAGGAACACAAATTCAAAGCTGATGGCGGCTTGAGTTACAGATTCTCAAAGGAGAAACTTATAGACAACCTCATGATCTATTGGAGTACCAACACAATTACCACCTCTATGAGATTCTACGCTGAAAACTCTAGCAAGAAGACCAGAGATTTACAATTGGATTCGTGAGTATTCTTATTAAATTAAAATTTGGGTGATTTCACTGTTAGGTCTTGTATGCAAGGACAAAGTTAGCTGGAACATTAGCTGCTTTATCTATAGTTTTTTTTATTTTTTAGATAGCATTACTAATTATAATAACATTTTAATACTGCTCGTAAGATTACCATTGTCTAAAAAAATTTATACTTACGTGAAATAAAATTGGTGAATGTGAATTTCCTTTAGTATATAATCTTTGCAAAAAAATCGCATACAATCAGAGGTCAAAAATAGAATAATTATAATTACAGATACAAAACCCCGGTGCCAACGTGGGCTTTCCAAGCCAAACATGAGTTGATGTACCAACCGACATCTGTCCTGAAAGTGAAGTTCCCGAATCTTCTAAACACGACAGTTCTGGATGACGGCGGCCATTTTCTCGCCTTGGAACTACCCGAGGTCCTCGTCGAAGATGTGTTCAGAGCCGTTAAGGCTTTTAGGGAGTGGCACAAACAGAATGCCAAATCTGAATTGTGATATTTAAAACGAGGAAATATAAATAGAGAGTAATAAAAGATTTTCACATTTATTATTTTTGTTTTATTATTTCTGGTCATAAAAACCTGATAGTTGTCTCAGCATTGTTTGTATATGACTACGGAGAGTGTGCGGGAAGAGAGAAGAGTATTATAACTTCCATAGATCAACAACTAATCAGATGCGACATATTATGTCTTCTGCTTTTAAATTAAATAGTATCGCACAACTTGCAAAAAAACTGAGCTGTTTCTATTATTTGTAACCATAAAATTGGTGTAAGCATTTTAAATATATTTTAAAAATTAACAATTATCCTATCACTTTATTCTCCGTCTGCCAGTTCGTGTGTCAAGGCTCTTTTTATAGAAAACGGTTCGATCTATTAATTTCATATTAATATCGAATACTAAGGGTACATGTACTTATATTACTGTAAAGAAAATCAATTTTTTTAGTTAACAGAATAAAGAATTCAGCCTTTTCTTGAAGTCCCGCTTGCTGGCCGATTTTAGAAAGCTATAAGTTACTTCCAAGAGACCTACAATCTGAAAATTTTGCATTTTGGAATAAAGTGTAAATCCAAAAATAATATATCGTATCCATACTAATAATATAAATGCGAAAATAATTCTGTGTCTGCTACATTTTCACGCCTAAACCGCTGAAGAAATTTTGATGAATTTTGGTATAGAGATAGATTGGACCTTAGGAAAGGACATAGAGTACTTTTTATAGTGAAAATAAAACTTTATAAAATATGGGATGAAAGTTTGTGCCTTTCTCACCAGAAGAATCAGTATTACAAGGATCACTGTATAAAAATTATCAATAAACTAGACACGCAAAATTATTTTTCCAGGAGTCGGGCTAATGGATTCCCCAGCCGGTGTTTTAGCTTACATCTTGGAAATGTTACCCGTTTGGAGTACCGCTCGAAGCCAGATGGTGGGCTCAGCTTGAAGTGGACCAAAGACCAGTTGCTTGACAATATCATGATTTATTAGAGTACTGCATGTATCGTAACTTCTATGAGACATTATTCGGAAACTTTCAACAAAAAGCGTTTAGATATGAAACTTGACCAGTAAGCATTTTGTATACAATTTTCTACCTTATTCTTAATTATTTGTTTAAGTTATTTATTTACACATTAAATTAAAACTAGCGATCGCCTTAAGGTCGACATTCGAACAGCAACTTTTTGATTGATGTTTGATATTTGCAGTATTCATGAACCTAAACAATGAGTATTATCTACATTACTTGCTGTCACTTTTCGTTGATTGACAATGTCAATATTTTGGGGGGTCAATGGCACTAGTCGGGTTAGGATTCGCAGTATTAATTAATTTAATTTAATATATTAGTAACAGATATTATAGATAAATTTTAGCTTTTTGCCCTCCTACTCCATATAAACTTTAACCATGCCAAATTTCAAAGTCTTCCGTGCACGCAATACGCTTAAAACGGGGGAAGAAGCTTTTGCTTCACGTATTATATATATAGATAACAAAATTATTTAATTCAAACGTTTTATGTTGTAGAAAGACGATACTACGGTATAATAAATACTGTATAATTAGTTGCAGGCGGAATTAGCAAAGATTTTTCTGTTAAATTATTTAATTCCAGATATTTGGAGAATAGTGATTCTTTTCTTTTTTTACTCAGATTACTTGGTAATTTGTAGTTTCTTGGCTTTCGAACTGCTAAAGGTGTTCTCCGAAGATGACTTGAAAGCGGTCAATCAGTTCAAAAAACTGAATATTAACGTGAAGACTGAATTTTATAGAATGTTTTGTTTTAAATATTGTATTCAAAATCTTAATACATAAATGTGTATGGTTAGGTGGGCAGTTTTATTAATCCTATTCCGCCCGACAATATATTACATGCTAATATACCAACTTAAGAAGTGGTATTTACCTTAAGAATATTAATAAGTACTAAGATCCGGCGATTAATTCTATAAGTGTTATTTGTAGTGATAAAAGGAATGACTATTTTTTTTTATTCCTTTAACCTTTACACCATTGTGAACACTGCTTGTTAAAATAGCATTAGGTTAGGTAGCTAAAGGTAAAAAATAAACAGAAATTTCGAATGATAATGGCTTATTAATAGACGTAGATTCGATGCTTACAATGAGTCTGAGTTTTCGGCGATCGAAAACATCGTAGCGAAACTATAGCACTATTATAGCCCATTTTGTAATTATCGCTTAGCTTGCTACGCGACCCATTCATTGCATTTGGTAGCTAATCAACCTAAGCTTACCGTGTTACCATCATGGACCTCGTCATAATTTAAAATATGGTCAGATTGTAGTTTAAAATCTAAAGCCGATTCAAAACTATATACTTACATGTACTCGACCCAAATGCTTAAAAGATAATAAATATGACATTAGATATCAAATTTGTAGAAAAAAGAATTACCCGATATATGGCACGGAATTCACCATGCCACTTCACAACCTACTAACAAATTCAAATGGTGATAAATATTAAATTCTCTATTATCCAACTATACAGATATACTACGAGAACGTTAGGTGCGGAGTGAGTGGTTGTGATCGTGGACGACCATGCACATATTATTGATAAGTCTATGTCGTCGCAGTGACTCATTTTTGGTTTGTCGCATTTTGTGATCAGCCATAGTATATCCAGCTGCAGACGCTCGCAGGTCGACATGATATCGTCAACCGACGATGGAATACCGATCCCTCGGTTATCGGTTATCGGTTTTTGTATCGTAATTAAAATTACTTTTGTCTAAATTTACTGTGGGTACAGAGTCGATCAAAATATGAATGAATAAATACGAGTCTAATTATATTCTAATTTAAACGTTAAACAAAATGTAATGTGTACCGGCCTACAGTCTACGAAAATCATATCTAGTAATCTATCGACCCAAAAACAAACCGTTATCTTGTTGATAACGTTATATAACTGATTGAAATGACTTCAAATGACCATCGAATAGTCTCAGCAGTAGAGTTACGGTCACGAGTAAACGCACACGCGTTTTTAGATAGAGTTATCAACGAAAAATACGGAGATAATAAGTATTCAGGTGCTGATAAACATTCATCGGTAAAAAGTGAGTTTTAATTATTATATTAAATCATTTTTATCTTTGTAATTTATAGTTTATTCCATTTAGGTATACCAAATAAATATACTATGATAATTTTTAGCTTTATACGATGAAATCAAGTTATGTTGTTGTATAGTTACTTTTATAAAATACCTGTTTAAATAAATTACGAAAATTCGAAATATTTTTGCTTAATTATAAAGTGATTTTTTTTATTTGTCTATGTAATTAATTGACATAGAAAAAGGAGCAGGTTCTTAATTCAATTGTACAATAGATATACTTTTTACCAGAACCGATTTAAAAGATTGTTTTTTTTATTGTATAAGGCCCCACTTTAAATTCATTGGCATTGGACCTTCGACTTCGAATGTACACCAGGGAATTCAAACAAAAACATTGAAAATGGTTTTCTTAATTGTAAAATATTATCTTGTTTTAGTAGTATAATTTAAATATTCCGTGTGAGCCATTTTGAGGCTAAAATGTATATGTGTATTGTACATTAATTGGTTCAAAAGCGAAATCCAAAATAAAAAAGTTTTTGTAATGTTTTGAACTTTTCATTTGTTTACATAAATTTATTCATCGGTTGGGAACATTTATATATGTTTTTAATATCTTTTTAAAAATTTCTAAAAGTAGATTATACTGATTATAGACGATGAATTAAGAAATGAGATCAATACTAAAATTATAAATGCGTATGTAACTCTGTCTGTCTGTTTGTTACATTTTCATGCCTAAACCGCTGAACCATTTTTGATTAATTTTGGTATAGATATATATTGGGCCTTGGGAAAAGGACATAGGTTACTTTTTGTATCGAAAATAAAACATTAAGGGTAGAAAATAAGGGATGAAAGTTTTAAGAACAAAATATGGGAATACCAACGCGCATGCGCGGTAATGTTGGCTACCACGCCAACCGGTTTGTTGATTTATTATGCGCGTGTGCAGTAATTATGAAATGACATCGTTGTCAACGGCAACTGATTTGTTGATTTATTGTCTTTGTTATACTTAATAAAAAATGTATTGTATTTCTAATACTTACCATACGTAATATCCTCTCAGTAGCCTGTGTACTTACTTACCTATGAAATGAAAGTCCAGTATTCTTTTCAAGATTTGATGAAGTATTTTTAAGCTTTGTAACTACGCAGTTCGGCATAATTACTGTTTTATTTTATGATTGAAAAGTGAAGTGTTCTGTAAACCGCGGCGCGCGGGTGTTTATATTTATATTCTGAGCGATATGCCTATTGTAAATTATCTGGATTATATAGTTTTGCTACAAGTGAATTATTTAATTGTGTTATTCCACATGTGGTGAAAATAAAACTTGTGTGAAAGTTTGTACGAAGAACCCATCATGTCTGAAATTAGGGATATGAAACTTCATATTTATGCTTTTGATAGGAAAGAAATAAAATGGGTCAAAAAACCTTCCCGCAGGCCGATACAATAAGGGATTTTTAAATTTATTTTTGTAGTTTTATTGGGACGGTTAATGCGTTGGATTAATTTTGTCATATAATGACAATACCATACACACAGTGATAAACCCATCTACGATTTTCTTTTTGTTTGTCGTGTTCCGATATCAGTCAGTCCATATTCAGTAATATAGCGGGGTAGGGATTGCGACCACAATACACATAGTGATAAACCCATCTATGATTTTCTTTTTGTTTGTCGTGTTCCGATATCAGTCAGTCCATATTCAGTAATATAGCGGGGTAGGGATTGCGGCCACAATACACATAGTGATAAACCCATCTATGATTTTCTTTTTGTTTGTCGTCTTCCGATATCAGTCAGTCCATATTCAGTAATATAGCGGGGTAGGGATTGCGACCACAATACACATAGTGATAAACCCATCTATGATTTTCTTTTTGTTTGTCGTGTTCCGATATCAGTCAGTCCATATTCAGTAATATAGCGGGGTAGGGATTGCGACCACAATACACATAGTGATAAACCCATCTATGATTATTTTTTGGTTTATCGGATTACGGCAACAGTAGGTGTATAAGCAGTTATAGTGGCAGCGCTAGGAGACGCGTCGTTAGGCGACGTCAGCGACCGCCGACGGACGGCCTCGCGACTGCGGGGGCCCCGCAAATAACTTTTAACCAAATTTAACAATGATAGTTAAAGTTAAGTTATCTATATTAAATAATAGATGTAATATATTTTCCTAAATTTCCCGATAGACCTAGTTATAAGAAGGAAACTGATCTGAAATATAGCAAAAAAAATTTTTATCTGTATGTTCAGATTTAACTAAAAAATGGATTGACTAATTCTCATGAAACTTTCTACACGGGAATCATAAGTGATCGTTGGTTAACTGATAGGTTATAAGAAATTTTAATATTAATTTTAGAAAAAGAAAAGAAATACAATAAAAATATTTTCGTTTATTTTTAACCGATTTTGATAAAATTTATTTTAATGAATCTTGTGTTCTGTCTGTACATTTAATATTTTCCCAAAATTTCCTGATAGGCTTACTATATGAACGATACTCATCACAGTGATCACGAATATGCCATTAATTTTTTTTTGTCTTATCCGATTTTGATTAAATTTTGTACTCAAGAAGTGTAAGTAATTACTTAATTGATTGACTATAAGATATGTCAATATTACTTCTAGAAATCAAGAAAAAATTAACGATTTTAAGTTTCATGAATTGTCAACTGATTCTGATCGAATTTGTAGACGGGAAGGATACATAATATAGGAGGCTATAAGAATCTTTAATAATACAATAGTCGTAGAATGTAATAATAATTTTCAACCGATTTTGATGAAAATTTTACACGGGAAATACACGCCAATCCTCAGTTGATACGGCATACGAATTGTCAACAATATGGGTAAAAATAAAATTACGGGATGTAAATAACTACAGCGTAATTATAAACGCGTGCGGAGCCGCGGGCAGACCGCTAGTTCTATTTATATTTGGATATTGTCGTAGGCTAACAGTTTAAAATTGGATATTACAAAAATATACATAATCTTATTATATTAAGTGAACAATTCTTGTATACATATATATATATGTGTGTGTAATTGGTTTCACACAAAAGGCTCCAGCAATTTTGATGAAACTTTGCATTTAGATAATGTTTTAAATTCCTAGTTTACCTAGATAGGTGTTTTTCTTTCATTGTTTATAAGACACCGAGCACAGCTCGGTCACCCAGATATTATTATATATGTACATAATAGTATAATATGAATAATAACCTCCTGGGTCACGGGTTCCATTCCCAGTTCGAGAAAAGTGTTACTGGGTTTTCTATAAAATTCTCAGGCTCGCAATATTACATGGGACCTAAAAACATACCCGAGGAACTGTGGGTGTACATTAGTACAAACAACTTAGCCCTTTGGGGATACGTGCGTGATGGTATGTTATGTAATAAGAACCATTTATAATCATAAGACTAGAATTGCAAAATCCTGTTCCTAAACATAAATACACCGAAATTGTCAAGTCATAATGACTTGTATACTAAAAGCAATACGAAGCACAAAATATATACCCTTACGTCATATATTATAACCGTGCATACAATCTCAAGGCCAGTCTTGTTTTTAACAAGTCAAGTTTTTTTTAATTCTTTATTGATTACTGTTTCGCCACAATGCTGCAACGATGCAGTCGAAGATAGATCTCAAGTGCAGCTGCCGACAAATACCTATAAGTGTTTGTAGATAGATTTAGCGCTTGTGGATGGTAGCTAGTCAGGGAAATATTATAAATACAATGTTTTCCTTAGCTTAAGAGCAAATTTGGAAGGAATTTACTTCATACAAATGTATTCCTTTCTTTTATCCCTGAGTAATGGTACTAGAGCAAATATTTTTATACCATGCTATCTATATCTACAATTGCCATGTTCTTGTGTTTTAATTTTTCCTATAAATCAATAATCATAAAAACTAGAAGCTTTCTAAAACCATTTAAAAAAACCGTTATATCACCGTTATCAGACATTGCTAAACATAAATATAATTAAATAAAAAGAAAACATATACCTAGGCATAGCCACAGTTATACAGTCGTCCGGACAGAGCGCGACAGCAATAGCTTCGTTAAAACGTTTTCTTTAAATATCTTGCCGACCGCGCTAACTTTTAAAAGTAAGACTCTATAGTCACGTCGATTAACGCTGGGGTTGTCACTTATTATTAAATGGAGTTAAACTATATTGATTTTAAAGGTAGAAAAATGTACATTGTAGCAAAATAAAGTACCTATGTCGTAAGATAGCAGTGGAAACAGGTTGATCTTAAATTACGATAAACTATTTTGGTATTTACGTAAAATTAATCCTCAAAAAATCAAACTATGTGAAACTCAGTATTTTCACGTACTTTATGGTTTTCATATAGTATCGAAGTGTATAATTGGCCGAAATCACGGGAAATACTTTTTTTTAGTACGGGTGGCATCCCTAAATGTAGTGGTGTCTGTCTAAGCATACTTGACGAAGCTTCATTTGCCGTTGCGTCAAAATCAAAATCAAAAAATTAGATCGATCGGGTTTACCTTTTTTTAATACTAGAAATAAATATAAAATAGTTATTCAGTCTTTTAGAATTAGTAAAACAAATAAAAGTTTTTTAGGCACATGTGCTAGGTTCTATAATAAACTTCCTAAGCACATTACCGATTTACCAGATAATGAGTTCAAGAATCATGTTAAGCTGGTTTTATTGTCGAAAAGGTATAATAGGGTGGCTGATTACAAGAATGATGGTGATGTCTGGATGTGAGTCCCTCTCTGTCCCTACATCTACTGAATATGATAATAGCTGTATATAATTAAATACTGTAAAAACATTTTTTTTTTAAATAAGATGTTGATAAACCCGATCGAGTTTCTTGTCGGTTCTTTTCGATGGCTGGGATGTTTTCCGAACCGGCAGTAGTGTGTTGACATTCATAAGTGTCTTCTTGGGGCCTAATTGAATACAAGATAATATTCTGATTACTATCTATCTGATACTAACAGGGATAACGGATATGAGATACTGGAAATCTTAAGATTATTTATGTACGAATACGGATATGCAATTATATCAAATATCAGGTAGTTTCATACATTTTCGGAATTTTCTCAATCGGATCAGAAGTTCCAGAGATACCTCCTATAAATATTTAAACGTTAACTCTATATACAAGTAATATTAATATTATTATTAGTCGAAATCTACCTAGATATTATATTACCTATGTCTTTACATTTCATACTGACTTTTTAATTTTTGCTTACAAAATGTTGAAATATATCAATCTCATGGAAATCTTGATTATATTTTTGACAAGCTTGTGTTGGATATTAATGCATAATTCAGTTGGTTCAATTTTTTTTGTAATAACAACTGACCAACTTAGCTGAGTAAGTAGGGGTAATTCTGGACAATCCAATGAAGACTTTATAATATCATAAAATAAAATTGTATACAAAATTATTATTTCTGTTTTCAAGTGATAACTAATTTATAGTTTTTTGAAGTGAAAACTTCTTTAGCAGCATTGTGTTGAATTTAATATTATTGGTATTTTTTAGTTATATTATTATTATTTAAAATTTAGTTTTAAGTGTTATTATTTGATTAGTATTATTAATACAACTAAGGTGGCAAGGCAAACAAATGTACGGCCCGACTAATAGTCAGGGGTTATATCACAAGAATTTCACTAGCGCGTCCTCCTTCCACAAAGAGCTCTGGAGTTCCTGTTCATCGCAGGAACACGACACAAGGTTTTTCGACTGCGATTTTAGGGTAGAGTTCGTTCTTCTTTAAGTTTAAGCTGCTTCACCAGTAGAACCCAAACAGAAACAGAAATTTTCAAAAAGAATCCTCTGTGCCCTACCTCTCTTCCTCGTTCCTTACTTAAGTCCATATTCATCAGAATTGAATGAGAATTATATTTTATTTCAGATGGCTCGTCTACTGCTTGTTTTTCTGGTTCCTGTGTTATTTATCATAAGCATTCCACTATACTTGTTCGTTCTTCAAAGTACTCCACCTGTACCAGAAATGGATTTGGACGCTTGGTGGGGACAACCACAGCATAAGGCGAAGCAGGACAACAGCATTAAGCCGTATAAAGTATCTTTTAGTAAAGATGTATGTTGTATTCCTCTATTGTAATAACTAAGTATCCAGCTAGATTGTGGATAAGTTCGTCACAAAGAGTCTTTTTTCATTTGTCATGGTATACTCCAACCGATAGCCAATTTCCGTTCTCTCAGTCGTCGCCATTGCTTTTGAATGACACTGCATATACCATCATACACAGAGCCATAACTTTGCCATGCTATGATTAAAGAAATATATATCCGTTGCTGGCTTGGCTTGAGACTGAGAGTGGTGTAAACGGGGTACGAGTTAGGACCATTCACAAATATTTTAGTATTGACAAATAAGGTGCGAGAATTAACATCCTTTAAGAGTGTAAGCGCTGATTAGTTTCTCATTCAAACTAGCCTGATTATTGGTAGGGACTACCTTCTTAGCCAATCACAACATATATATAATGCTACGGAATGAAGGAATGCAAGAGCAAAAGAACGCACCAGACTACAGCTTTCTTCAAGTTTGTAGATCTCCTCTTAGGTCACTTGTATTTTTAGCACATAGTACGTGCTCACGTGATCACTAATCGATCTGAACGTTAAAAGTTTATTATTTGTTTTCATAAACCGCGCAGTCACCTTTAGTGTTCGCCATTTCCATTTCAAACTCATTGAAAAGGTAGAGGAGAAAGGGATAGGCAGATACGAAGAAATAGGATGGATGATGTATTATTTTGCATATTAATTAACATTGGCATATGTCCCTTTTTAGCCTAAACAAAAAGTTTGCTATTTGAAACAAAAAAAGCTAATAACTGCAATCCAATTGACCAAATACTTTATGGTTTTTAAAACTATTTGCAGATGGTCAAAGACCTCAAAGATCGAATCAAAAGACACCGAGTGTTAACCCCACCCCTCGAAGGAATCGCCTTCGAGTATGGCTTCAACACAATTGAACTTGAACATTGGCTGAAATACTGGTCCGAAGAATACCCATTCGCTGAAAGGGAGAACTTCCTTAACCAATTTCCTCAATTCACTACCAACATCCAGGGTTTGAATATTCACTTCATAAGAGTGAAACCAGAGGTGAGTTAGCAAATTTTTTTAATACAATTTTGCTAGTATCGAGACGTTTGCATGGAGAACTATCAGAATTATAATGCTATCAGGATGCTCCGATTCAGTATACTTCTGATATAGGAGTTTTAATACTAAGAAAATTATTGTGAATTGTCTACTTTTGCTTGGCACGCTCCTGTATGTGGAAACCGTCATCCAAACCAAACTAAGACATTTGTTCCTGTGAAGATCGATACCTATCACGGGTTCCATTTTTATTGTGTTATATATACATAGCATTTAAATATCATTACTCGATTTTAAGTGGCGATGGAGTCGAAGATGCTAAAGCGCTAAGTTAGAATAAAGGCTAAGAACCAAAGTACTGCTACAAAATTTCAATTTTCTCTTTCTTTTTCTCTATCCAACTTTGAGAGTCGCTATATACTCAGAGCTAGATGAGAAACAGCTCCTCATATCATAGATATTTTTTGGCAAAATATCACTATGATATTTTACTTTACCAAAAACTCAGACTTATATTTCGAAATAAAGTTCATCTGTGGCGTACGAGAAAATTATCACTTGGTCTCAATAGTTCATCAATTAGTAATATTTTGATCAATTTTTTAGCGAAAGAACAAAATTCAGCTCAATTTCAAGTTATTTAAAGCTACCATGAACTCCTTTCTTTCTAATATCTAAGAAAATAGGGCGTGAAGGTGATGCTAGAATAAACATATATATTCTACCATTTCAAATCGAGTAATGGTTTTTCAAATATGCTTAACCCATTAATCAGGTCCCAGTTGGTGTAGAGGTTGTTCCCTTGCTGCTTCTACATGGATGGCCGGGCTCCGTCAGAGAGTTCTACGAAGCGATACCCATCTTAACATCAGTCAGTAAAGACAGAAACTTTGCCTTGGAAATTATTGCTCCCAGTTTGCCTGGCTATGGTTTCTCTGACGTAAGTAACTATGTTAATATTTATTTTAAAAACATTTAAAGAAGCATATAACCGATATTAATTTAAAGTATAACAAATATTACCATAACCTCAAACGAATAAAGGAGAGCGGTTCTCAGGTTCTGTTAATGTGTTACTAATAGATGAATGACGACATTTTTTTAACTTGTATGGTTTGTATGATATGTAGGGACTGAGCGCTCTGTACTTTTTCACACTCTATATCAAAAACAGTTAAACATATAAAATATTGCTTCTATCAAGATTTGTAGAAATTTTATGTTTTGTAACTTTTATATTTATGTGTGTTGTGTGGTGTTATTATCGAATAAATGCTTTTTCTTTCTTTCTTCTTCTTATATTAAACGCAAACATCTTAAAGCATCGTAAGCGATATATTTACGAAAATCCTGTTTTTGCGACTTTTGATCTTGAATAACTTAAAACGCGAGCATGAAATCTTACGAATCTTTTGAACCAACTTTAAAAAGTTAAAACAATTGATCTTCCTTCCTAAGTTTACCTCCGTTTTGAGCCTATCGGAATGAACTAACTTTTATGAATAAGAGAAGCCAGAGATGTTTGCTAAGTTTAAGTAAAAACTTGTTTTATTCCTCAGCCGGCAGTTCGTCCCGGCCTTGGAGCAGCTGAAATAGCCGTGGTCTTTAGAAATTTGATGCACAGGCTTGGCTACAAGCAGTATTACATCCAAGGAGGTGATTGGGGCTCCGTTATCTGCAGTAGTATCGCTACTTTATTCCCCAAGGCAAGATAAGTTCGATAATCATTATAAAAATAAAATGGACCGATTTGACCGGCGTATCGCAGGTTTTACCCATATAATAGTTATTATAAAAGTCGCAAAGGATGTTAAATAATATCATGTTTTACCCAAAGCAGTCTAATTAGTAACACGTAAAATACATTATTAGACAGCAAATCAGGAAGTTGTAAGTCTGTAGCATGCACTTGGCAATTAAGACAATGATTTATATATCCAGCTATTTAGTATCTTTCACCTTAGTTGATCAACAGATCGATGTGATGAAAGTAACTGTCATTAGATCCTCGTTCCTCAATACTCGCTGCTGTTTTTGGATTATTTAAATATCATTTTAAAGAGCTCGGATAAAAATATTCACCATCATTCATATTTCTGCAACTCTTTTTAATACTTCAATTTTATGAAGATTAATTAATTAATTACGTACTTAAACCACTTTGTATATTTTTAGGAAGTTCTTGGATTACATTTAAATTTGGCTTTCACAATGACCCCAGCGGGTTCGTTCCTTGAATTTATTGGCTCAATTTATCCACCGCTGATAATGGACGCTGCAATAGCTGATTGGAAGTACCCACTGTTGTCCAAGTATGCTGGTTTACTGGAGGAATCAGGATATCTCCATATACAAGCGACAAAACCGGACACCGTCGGTAAGAAAGCAATATTTTTGTTATCCCAAATTATTGTCAACGACTTCCTTTAATATGTTCCTACTACTATGGTGTATAAATATTATAAAAAAACTAGACTCGCAAAATTTCAAAAAAACGACACGCAAAATTATTCTTTCCAGGGGTCGGGCTAACAGATTCGCCAGCCGGTCTTTTAGCTTACATCTTGGAAAAGTTTAGTACCTGGACCCGTTTGGAGTACCGTTCGAAGACAGACGGGGGCTCAGCTTGAAGTGGGCCAAGGATCAGTTACTTGACAATATCATGATCTATTGGAGTACCAAATCTATAGTAACTTCTATGAGATTGTATTCTGAATCTTTCAACAAAAGACATTTTGGATTGAAACTTGACCAGTAAGCATTTTTTATATCTACTCTATTTATTACTTGCGTTAATTGTAATATATTAATAACCTTCACGCAAGAGGCAATTCAAGAGCATGACCGATGTGCGAACAGATATAGAACACAAACAAATTATTTTTCATATAATATTATGAAGTTATAAAAAAATATTGATAACATTACAGGATTCCAACTCCGGTACCGACATGGGTGTTGCAAGCCAAGTATGAAATATCATACCAACCACCGCTTATACTCAAGCTGAAATACCCTAACTTGGTGAACGAAACTATATCGCATGATGGAGGACATTTCTTCGCTTTCGAACTGCCAAAGTTTTTCTCCGAAGATGTCTTGAAAGCGATCGATCAGTTCAGAAAATTGAATAAGAACGTTAAGACTGAATTGTAAAAAAATTTCGTTGTTTTTACGAAATAAACTATGTTTAATATATATAGAGAGAAGTTATTTGTTATTATAAGGTTTAACAACTAAAAGTGTACTGTTAGATTAGTACTTTCAATAATACTATTCCTCCAACAATATACTTTCACATGCTAAACTATCAACCTAATAAGTATTCACAGTAAGAAGTAGTACTCAACTTAGAATAATAAAAAAGTACGCAACTACCCACACAGACACGGCGTTATAATTCTGCGAATAAAATTGAGGATAAAAAGACTGACTGCATATTTTTCCGCTCTCAACCTTCACACAATAGGGCTACTGCTTCTTGATTGGTAGCAGTTAAAACTAATAAACTTCGCTTATATTTCGACTAATTCGACAGCGCGAGTCTGGCGAGATCGTATCGATTTACCATTGATTTCAGTAATTCCCCTTTATAAGCTTAAAAGCTCTGCTGCATTCGGAGTACGTAAAATTGCCACTGATATGTTCGTCTACTTCGCTTACTTTTATAGTTAATTGTACTACGGTATTTTACTGTGAGGAGTGTGAGGTTTAGCAGCTGACCTAGATCATAAGCACAAATAGTAGATACCATATTTATATTAATTCAACAGTGGGCAATGTGAGAAATCCACAAATAAAGGACCTGATCAATCATTAAAGAACAAGTTTCAGGAATTTAATATCTTAACTTTTTATTCTCCAAAACCCCGGTTTCGGTAAAATCAACTCGATTTCTTGGAGCGCAATTTTGTTTGAAACTGGCACAATTGGAAAAAAAACTAAACTAAAATAGCTGACCTTAACGCTTCCCCATTCCTCTTCTTACCTTAACTTAGGCTCCCAAGTTATCCTTCACTTGTTAGAATAAGCTTCGATAACAGAAGAGGAAAGATGATTGAACACGTGATACGGCAGGACAAGTCCTTTAAAACAGTATGTAACAGGAAAACATTACTATATAAAAAATATCTAAATAAAAGCCCTTTCAAAACTATATACAAATGCACTCAACCAACGGTTTAAAGATAATAATAATATTACAAAACAAGAAATATTTAATTTCTGTAAAAAAATAATCATACAATGGATGACACGGAATTTACCACGCCACATCACGACTTACTAACAAATTCAAATGATGATTAATATCTAACTATACACTATACAGATACTGCGAAATGTTAGGTGCGTATTGGTAGGGATCGCAATTCACATGCACATGATGTTAAACCCATCACATCGTACTGACTCTTTTGGTTTGTCGCGTTTTGTGGTCAACCATTGTAAAGCCGTCTTGAGCCTTGAGAACTATGATAACAAAAACCGGCGAAGGATTACCGAACCCTCGGTTATCGTCTTTGTTATTAGAATTCAATAGATTTTTTTTTTTTAATTTACTGTCTACAGACTGCTACTATTAAAAAAATACGACTCTCATTAAATTCTAATTCATACGATTTCGATTATCGTCTACGAAAACTATATCTTAGTAATCTATCGACCCAAAAACAAACAGTTATCTTGTTGATAACATTACATAACTGAGTGAAATGACTTCAAATGACCATCGGATAGTCTCAGCAGTAGAGTTACGGTCACGAATAAACGCACACGCGTTTTTAGATAGAATTATCAACGAAAATACGGAGTTAATAAGTATTCAGGTGCTGATAAACATTCATCGGAAAAAAGTGAGTTTTAATTATATTTAAACCATTTTTCTCTTTGTAATTTATAGTTTATTCTATTTAGGTATACAAAAAAAATATAGTATGATAATCTTTAGCTTTATACGATGAAATCAAGTTATTTTTTTGTATAGTAACTTTTATATAATACCTGTTTAATTAAATAACGAGAATTCTAAATATTTTTAAAGTGTAACTTTTATTAGATCGTCTCAAGTTTTTTGGTCTGTGTGTTGCATGTCGCGTGACGGTCGGCCGCGGAGTAGGGATAAAGTGAAAGGCGGTCGCTATTTCGTTTGTTTTTGTTAGTTAATGTGAAAAAAAGTTTCACTTTTACCGTGGTTTCATAAAACCACACAATCTTTTTTTGCTTAATAATAAAGTAATTTTTTTGATTTGTCTATGTAAGTATTAATTGACATACAAGAAGGAGGAGGGTCTCAGTTCGATTCTATAATAGATATATTTTTTACCAAAACCGATTTAGAAGATTGCTTTTTGGTTGTTTAAGGCTCTATTTTAATTTCAGTGGCTTTTGGACCTTCGACTTCTTCAAAATTATTGAAGATGGTTTCTTTTTTATGTAAAATATTGTCTTGTTTTATTATCAAATGATGAAGTATATTCCCTGTGAGCCATTTTAATATATATTTAATTTTAAGTTACATTAATTGGTTCAAAAGCGAAATACAAAATAATATGTTTTAATATCTTTTTAAGATTTCGAAAATTATTACTGATTATAGACGATAAATAATTAAGAAAATACTTTATAATTGGATATTTTCGTAGGCTAACAATTTAATATTATGTATTAAAAAATATACATTTATTATTTATCTACCTAATAATATAATGTGAATAAGTACTTCCTGAGTCATGGGTTCGTTTCCCAGATCGAGCAAAGCGTTACTGGATTTTCTATGAAATTCTGAGCAGCAGCTCTAAGTCTGGCTTTGTGTCCGGTTAATGACAAAAGGCTCGCAATATTACATGGGACATAAAATCAGACCCGGTGAACTGTGGGTGTACATTAGTAATAAGAACCATTTTAGTGCTAAGACCTAGAATTGCAAGATCCTGTTCCTAAACATAAATACATCGAAATTGTCAAGTCATAATGACTTGTATACTATAAAGCAATACGAAACACAAAATATATACCCTTACGTCATATATAATAACCGTGCATACATTCTCAAGGCCAGTCTTGTTTTTAAAAATAATCTTGTTGAGTCAAGATTACAAGTCAAGTTTTTTTTTTAAATTCTTTATTGATCACTATTTCGCCACAATGCTGCCACGGTGCAGTCGAAGATGGATCTCAAGTGCAGCTGCCGACAAATACCTATAAGTGTTTGTAGATAGATTTAGCGCTTGTAGATGGTAGCTAGTCAGGGAAATATTATAAATACAATGTTTACCTTCGCTTAAGAGGAAATGTAGGAGGAATTTAGTTCATACAAATGTATTCCTTTCTTTTATCCCTGGGTAATGGTACTAGAGCAGATATTTTTATACCATACAATCTATATCTACCACCACCATGTTCTTGTGTTTTAATTCTTCCTATAAATTAATTATCATAAGAATTAAAAGCCTTCTAATACTATTAAAAATTAATCAGTTATATTACCTATATCAGACGGTCACCAAACAAATATGGCGATTATAAAGAAATAAAATAAAAGGAAAACGTATTATACCTAGGCGTAGCAATAGATCTAGAAGTTTATAATTATTGTTCTTAAAAAAAATATCAACCCCTTGGCACCCTTACGTCACAAATATATAAGTACCTACGTAAAATTGACATAAATGCCAGCACCGGCGGCAGAGTTATTAAAATCGGTTCAGTTTTTGAGAAGGTAATACGAAATTGTGATTCATTTATTTCACATAGACATAATATATCCGAACTGCAGTTGTCTCTCTCGCGCTCTATTCAATCGTCCGGCCAGAGCGCGACATCAATAGATTTTTTTTTAAAACGTACTGTACTTCAAACGTCTTGCCGACCGCATTTCCCCATTAAATTAAGACTCTAGAGGCTAGGGTTGCCACCTTTTATTTGATTTTAAAGGTAGAAAAAGAGTACTTTGTAGCAAAATAATGTATACCGTAAAAGGTAAGTGGAAACAGGTCGATCTTAAATTACGATAAATTGTTTTGTTATTTACGTAAAATTAATCCTCAAAAAATCAAACTATGTGATAACATAGTGTTTTCATGTACTTTATTTTTCTCGTAAAATATCGAAGTGGATAATTTGCCCGAAAGAACGGGTGATAACCCTAAATGTAGCGGTGTCTAAGCATGCTTGACTACGCTTCATTAGCCGTTGAAAATATTATAGGAGTCATTGTTACTATTACGTACTTCTGTTATTTTGAATTTGAGTTTATAGCAACAATGGAACGGATAGGGAATTAGTCAGATCACGACTTAGTTGCAATCGCGGCCACAGCCCAAGCCGAGGTCCGGCCACTTCGGCACCTTATTTTACCTTAAAAGTACTTATTTTTTATATCCACTTTATGAGATTTCACTACTCTTCATTGACAAACCATCTCAATCGAGACTTGGCCCGTTTTAGACCATGTTTTCTTGGGATAAATAGTACAAGACAATTTTTAACAAATAAGAAAATCAACTTCAATTATTTTGAAGAGTTTACTGGTGTATCTTCGAAGTTGACGTTAATGAAATTAAAATGGAACCACCCTTGAGGTATCTCCCTTCTAACGAAAAAATAATCATCAAAATCGATTCATAAACAAAGAAATTATGACTGAACATTCATAAAAATATACATTCGAATTGAGTAACCTCTGTCTTTTTTCGGTTTAATAAGTAGGTAATATAAGCGTTATTGGCAATAGCCTTTGTTTTACAAATGAATAGATACAATCACGAATGGTTAAGTTTTATAGACACAAAAACAACAGCCGACCGTATATATATAACACAATAGGTAACGTAGACTGAATTGGATTGACCTTCGAGCTTCGAGCCAGTAACGTAGATTGTCGGTAGTCAAACTTAAAGTATGATAAAAATTATATACAATAATGTCAATTATTCTAAATACCAACTTTTAATTAGTACCTAATGCTTAAGATTTTAATTTAAAAAAATGTAAAAGTGAGAAGAATGTTCATTTATATTATATTATTATTTAATTGTATTATATGGATATTTCGATACCATGAAATTACAAAGAAACCATACATTTTAGAGAATATAATCAATTGTGTGTGACTATCATCAATTAATACATATTTATATTAAAATGTCAGAGACAGTAATAATGTGTGTTTAAAATAGTGACTGACCCTTATACGTAAGTTAGTTTCCCTTTTATAATATTTCTATTTAATATCAGTGATAACGGATATAAAACTCTGGAAATCTTAATATTATATTTTAATCAGTTTCCGTTACGGCTATCAAATTATTACAGATATCAGACATTTTCGGAATTTTCAGAATCGTATCAGAAGTTCCAGAGATACCTCCTATACACATAAAAACTTTAACTCTATATTATACAAGTAGACTATTAATATTATTATTATTAGTCGAAATCTACCTAGATATTATATTACCTAAGTCTTCACATTTTATACCGACTTTTGAATTTTTGCTTACAACATTTTGAATTATATAAGTCTCATGAAAACCTTGATTATTATGTTGGACAAGCCCGTGTTGGATATTGATGCATAATTCAGTTGGTGTTGAAGTTAGTTACAATTGTCAAACAATGAAGTTAGTTACGAAAGATAAGAAGTGAAGTTAGGTACAATTATTAAGCAATGAAGTTAGTTACGGTTGTTAAGAAGTGAGGTTAGGTAGAATTGTTAAGCTGTGAAGTTAGTCGCAATAAAATATAATCACGGAACGGTCGTGTTTCATTGTATAGCAGCAGCTAGCATCTTTTAAAGAAATCAAATATTACACATAAACAGTTGGTGACGTTTTTCTTGTAATAACAAATGACCAACTTAACTGAGCAAGTAATTCTGGACAATTCAATCAAATTCTTCTATTTTCAAGTGATAATTAATTTATTGCTATGGCAGATTTTTTTTTTTTATACAACTAAAGTAGCAAACAGGTGTACTATCCGCCTGATGGTAAGCGCTTACCGTAGCCTATAGACACTTGTAACACTGGAGGTATCACTAACGCGTTGTAGACCCTTGCACAAGGAGCTCTGGAAATCCTCCACATCGCAAGAACACAACACAAGATTTTTTGATTGCAATTTTAGGGTAGGGTGATTTTTTATAGGGTTAAGGTATTTCACTAGTGGAGAGCTTCAAAGAGAGATAGAATTTTTCAAAAAAGAATCCTCTGTGTCCTACCTCTCTTTCTCCTTCTTGTAGTTAAGTCCATATTCATCAGAATTGAATGAGAACTATATTATATTTCAGATGGCTCGTCTACTGCTTGTTTTTTTGGTTCCTGTGTTATTTATCATAAGCATTCCACTATACTTGTTCGTTCTTCAAAGTACACCACCTGTACCAGAAATGGATTTGGACGATTGGTGGGGACAACCACAGCATAAGGCGAAGCAGGACACCAGCATTAAGCCGTATAAAGTATCTTTTAGTCTAGAAGTATGTTGTATTCCTATATTTAAATATAATGAACTCGTATACATAAAGTCAGCTTGGTTGAGTCTGAAACTGACGTAAACCACGCATAACCAACCACAATACTCTTAAGTGCGAGATTTACTATCCTTTGAAAGTTTACCATTTGAAAAAGAAGACGATAAAGGTCGGGATCCATTTGAGCTTCATAATAATTAATGAGTGTTAAAATTATTTGCAGATAGTCAAAGATCTCAAAGACCGTATCAAAAGACGACGAGTTTTAACTCCGCCCCTTGAAGGTATCGGCTTCGAGTATGGCTTCAACACGAAAGAACTTGAACATTGGCTGAAATACTGGTCCGAGGAATACCCATTTACTGAAAGGGAGAACTTCCTTAACCAATTCCCTCAATTCACTACCAACATCCAGGGTTTGAATATCCACTTCATAAGAGTGAAACCAGAGGTAAGTCAGCAAATTTTTTCACTAAATTTTGCTAGTGTTGAAAAGGTTGAGTGGACAACTTTCGGAATTATAATTCTAACAGTATGCTTCGATTCAGTGTACTTCTGATGGAGAGTTTTAATACTTAGAAAATTATTGTTAATGGTCTACTATTGCTTAACACGCTCCTGTATGTGGAAACCGTCATCTAAACCAGACTAACATATTTGTTTATTGGTAACATATTACCAATTTTCACATTCTTAACTTCAGACCCCTACATACCCGGAACTATAAGAGTAACAGGGTTGTGAATATGAGTCGGCTCAATATTATATTTTCCTTCACCAAAAACTCAGACTTATATTATACAAGGTGTCCAGAAAGGGTATCGGGTATTTGTTTTCGCGCCATATTCGAAACGGGGGCGTCTAAAGGGTGCGGGGAGAGGTTCGTGGCGTCCGCCATTTTGTGGAGTTTTAGTCACGATGGAACAGTACTCGGGGATGCATCGCGCATTTTGCGTACGAGCGTATTATCGTAATGGTGATTCAATAGTGACTGCTCAACGTCTCTATCGTGCGGAATATCGTACACGCCACGCGCCAAGTGACGATAGCATTAGGAAATGGATCAGGATGTTCGAGAATACAGGTGCGACAGTTAAAATTCAAAACTCTGGTCGTCCTCGTTCAGTTCGCGATGAAGAAACAATTGAAGAAGTTGAGGCGTCGGTTCGTCAAAATCCGTCTTTATCCATCCGAAAGCGAAGCCAAGCGTTGAACATCAAAAAATCGTCTTTACATTCGATTTTAAAGAAAGACTTACATCTAAAAGCCTATAAAATTCAATTGGTTCAAGAATTGAAGGATACGGACTATGCTAATCGACTGAATTTTGCGAACGAAATGCTGCAGCGATTTAACAACTTCAACAACATACTGTTCAGTGACGAAGCAAATTTTCACCTGAATGGTCATGTTAATAAGCAGAATTGTCGGTACTGGGCAGTGGAGAATCCGAGACGACAGCATGAACGACCCCTGCATAGCCTAAACGTCGTTGTTTGGGCCGCTATGTCTGCTAAAGGCATAATTGGTCCTTATTTTCATGAAGATCAACGAGGCCGAGCAATTAATGTGAATAGTGACCGTTATTGCGATATGTTGCGAAATTTTTTGGTCCCAGAGTTGCAGGAGTTTGCAGGTTTCAACTCAAGAACGTGGTTCCAGCAAGATGGGGCCACTTGCCATACCTCAAATGACTCAATGGAAGTTGTTAACGAATTATTCCCTAATAAAGTCATTTCGCGAAGGGGTAACATCAACTGGCCTCCCAGAAGCCCCGACCTTAGCCCGCTTGACTATTTTGCATGGGGATACCTTAAAAGTAAGGTTTATCAAAACAATCCGACGAATCTAACCCAGTTAAAGCAAAACATCAGGTCAGAAATGGCAGCAATATCGATAGCTATGTGAACATGTTATCGCCAATCTTCGTTTCCGTTTAGAAGAGTGCCAGCAATGTAACGGTCATCATTTGGATAACATCATCTTTTCCAAATAATTCTCCAATGCATATGCTAATAATAAACAATAAACTTTTTTATTGCAAACAAATAATTTTTGTTTCATTGAACTTACAAATACCCGATACCCTTTCTGGACACCTTGTATTTCGAAACAATACCATTCTGTGACATGCGAGAATATTATCACTGGATATCACTATTTCATTAATTGGCAATATTTTTTATTCACCTTTTGTCAAAGCCCCCAGCTCAAATTTATAAAGGTTACTTCTTACTACAAGTTATTTGAAGCTACCACGAAATCCTTTCTTTCTATTTCTAATATTACATATATACCTACATATGCTGCCACTTAAGATCGAGTAATTGTTTTTTAAATATGCTAAACCCGTTAATCAGGTGCCAGCTGGTGTAGAGATTGTTCCCTTGCTGCTACTGCATGGATGGCCGGGCTCCGTCAGGGAGTTCTACGAAGCAATACCCATCTTAACGTCGGTCAGTAAAGACAGAAACTTTGCGTTGGAAATCATTGCTCCCAGTTTGCCTGGCTACGGTTTCTCTGATGTAAGTAATTTTGATTATATTATTTGTAATGTTAACTTCTGAATTTAATTGAATGAACCATATAATAAGCATGACCTAAATATCTCCTAATGATGAGTGAAGATTAAGTACGATTATAGTAATTCTTTTAATATAGCTGTAGGAATGTACGTTATTCAATTTATTTATAAAACGATTTGCTCCTTTCTTTGATATGGCAATTCTAGCTATTTGGATGGATTTTGGTCTAAAGTAGCTTCAAATGGTTCATGTTCGTTGGTTTGTCACCCATTTATTTTCCGAACTTGGCTGCTTGGTGCTTGTATATTTGTGAAGTTTTAGTAAAATTTTGTTTTAAATCTCAGCCGTCAGTTCGTCCCGGCCTTGGAGTAGCTGAAGTGGCCGTGGTCCTTAGAAATTTGATGCACAGGCTTGGATACAAACAGTACTACATCCAAGGAGGTGATTGGGGCTCCATTATCTGTAGCAGTATTGCTACTTTATTTCCCAAGGTGAGATTATTGTTTGTCAATGTATCAACTGAAGCCATAACGAAATAAAAATGGGCCTGACTTTGGATTTAATTTTGACTTTGACTTTAGATTGACTGGCATATCGCAATTTTTCCTTTATAGCAGTTATTGAAAAAGTCTAAAAGATTTCAAATAATATTTTGATATACGTAAAGCAGTCTTAGTTACACGAAGACCACACTGCTGAACACCAAACTAGGATATTGTATATTTGTCATAATTACCATGCACTGTAGTTGATCTAAAGGCCGGTATTATGAATTGATTGTCATTAGATCCTCGATTTTTCAACAATCGTTGCTGTTCTCTAATAATTTAAATATTTTTTTTTATATTTACTCTGATGGGTATGAACAACAGTCACCGGTATTCTAAGTCTATTAATTTTTCCATTTTGGAAATATTCATTAATTGCACTTAATTCTGTTCGAACACACTTTAAAGTAAAATATTTGATTAATGAGAAATATTTTTAGGAAATTCTTGGATTACATTTGAATTTGGCTTTCACAATGAACCCAGCGGGTACGTTCCTTGAATTTGTTGGTTCACTCTATCCATCGCTGATAATGGACTCTTCAATAGTTGACTGGAAGTATCCGCTGTTGACTAAGTATGCCGATTTACTGGAGGAATCAGGATACCTTCATATACAAGCCACAAAACCGGATACTGTCGGTAAGAAAGGTTTTTATTATCCAACAATTATGATATGTTATCTTTTGCTATTCAAAGACTTCTACTCAGTCAAAAATATGGATTTCAATTTTAATTTAGATCACAAAGTTTTGGGGATTTAACTATTGACAAATGTGTAATTTCAACTATTGATTTTTTTGCTGCAAGAGTTAATCTTAACCTAAGACTAAAGCAATGTATATCCAATATCAAAAGGAACATAGTCATAGTAGGTTGTTATTACTGAGGACTAAGTTGGAACGCTTCGTGATCCAGTCCATATTCCCGACACAGTAACGTGTACAATGCTGCTTTGCGGCAGATATAAGCGTAAGATGTTGCTTTCGCAGCCAAACCTTGAACAGTATCAATATCAATATCAATCAGTAACAGAATGTCATAAGTGTTGTCTAAAAAGTTTTTGTTTCGTGCCTTTTTGGTGAGGTAATAAAGTTCATAATATTCATGGTAACCTAACATAATATCAATCAGTACCAGAATGTCATACGTATTGTCTAAAAAGTTTTTGTTTTGTGCCTTTATGGTGAGGTAATCAAATTCATTATTGCGTGGCCACAAACTTCTTTTGTACCATTGCCTAAAACTTTCCTATCTCATTTTCTCCCACGTTAAACCTTATGAATTTATGTGTCTGTCTCTTTTTACTGTCGCTTTCGTTTTTTCGTTTCATCGACTTTCAAATCACAACGATGCTAAAGAAGTTGTCACTTCAAAAAGAGTAATTTTGGCTAAAATCTGGCCTATCTTAAACACGTTGAATTCCTTTCTTTAGAATGTACTATGCCTAATTGACAAGAATCTAAGGTTAACATACTCTTGTTACATGTTGTGGAATTTTATATGACTTGGCCGTTGTTGCTATAAACTCAAATTCAAGATAACAGAAGTACGTAATAATAACAATGACTCTTACAATATTTTCAATGGCACAAGTCTTTAAACGTGGAAATTCGGTTCACGTTCTACTTGGCTAACGACCATTAGTACCATCGTACCTTTCACATAGAATACCACACACTTTTGTACTACAGTTTTTTAATTAGGACTACTGTATATAATTACCAAAAAAAACTAGACATGCAAAATTAATTTCCAGGAGTTGGTCTCACGGATTCCCCAGCCGGTCTTCTAGCTTACATCCTGGAAAAGTTTAGCACCTGGACCCGTTCGGACTACCGCTCGAAGCCAGACGGTGGGCTCAGCTTGAAATGGACCAAAGACCAGTTGCTTGACAATATCATGATCTATTGGAGTACCAAATCTATCGTAACTTCAATGAGACTGTATTCGGAAAATTTCAACAAAAGGCATTTTAATTTGAAACTTGACCAGTAAGCAATTTTGTATTCCATTTTCTACCTTATTCCTATACTCTAGTTATTAAACATTGGCAAACTTATTTACTGCATACCAAACTATGACCTGGAGAAAAATAATCCAGGAAACTATAAAATCTGATATTTAGATGAACTTAATAGCAATTTTTTGACTTATTTTGTAACGGTAACTTATTGACCGAGAACATCTCGCCGTTTATTATACAAGGTGTCCAGAAAGGGTATCGGGTATTTGTAAGTTCAATGAAACAAAAATTATTTGTATGCAATAAAAAAGTTTATTGTTTATTATTAGCATATGAATTGGAGAATTATTTGGAAAAGATGATGTTATCCAAATGATGACCGTTACGTTGCTGGCACTCTTCTAAACGGAAACGAAGATTGGCGATAACACGTTGACACATAGCTATCGATATTGCTGCCATTTCTGACCTGATGTTTTGCTTTAACTGGGTTAGATTCGTCGGATTGTTTTGATAAACCTTACTTTTAAGGTATCCCCATGCAAAATAGTCAAGCGGGCTAAGGTCGGGGCTTCTGGGAGGCCAGTTGATGTTACCCCTTCGCGAAATGACTTTATTAGGGAATAATTCGTTAACAACTTCCATTGAGTCATTTGAGGTATGGCAAGTGGCCCCATCTTGCTGGAACCACGTTCTTGAGTTGAAACCTGCAAACTCCTGCAACTCTGGGACCAAAAAATTTCGCAACATATCGCAATAACGGTCACTATTCACATTAATTGCTCGGCCTCGTTGATCTTCATGAAAATAAGGACCAATTATACCTTCAGCAGACATAGCGGCCCAAACAACGACCTTTGGGCTATGCAGGGGTCGTTTATGCTTTCGTCTCGGATTCTCCACTGCCCAGTACCGACAATTCTGCTTATTAACATGACCATTCAGGTGAAAATTTGCTTCGTCACTGAACAGTATGTTGTTAAAGTTGTTAAATCGCTGCAGCATTTCGTTCGCAAAATTCAGTCGATTAGCATAGTCCGTATCCTTCAATTCTTGAACCAATTGAATTTTATAGGCTTTTAGATGTAAGTCTTTCTTTAAAATCGAATGTAAAGACGATTTTTTGATGTTCAACGCTTGGCTTCGCTTTCGGATGGATAAAGACGGATTTTGACGAACCGACGGCTCAACTTCTTCAATTGTTTCTTCATCGCGAACTGAACGAGGACGACCAGAGTTTTGAATTTTAACTGTCGCACCTGTATTCTCGAACATCCTGATCCATTTCCTAATGCTATCGTCACTTGGCGCGTGGCGTGTACGATATTCCGCACGATAGAGACGTTGAGCAGTCACTATTAATCACCATTACGATAATACGCTCGTACGCAAAATGCGCGATGCGTCCCCGAGTACTGTTCCATCGTGACTAAAACTCCACAAAATGGCGGACGCCACGAACCCCTCCCCGCACCCTTTAGACGCCCCGTTTCGAATATGGCGCGAAAACAAATACCCGATACCCTTTCTGGACACCTTGTATATCTGGTTGTAGGGTAAGGAAATTTTGGTTAAGGTGTTATATTTTTATGTCGTTTTTTTTTGGAGTATACTCCTTGAGAATTGATTTTCATAAAAGACCCCTGGTATGGAAATTAAATGAGTAGTGAATTTAACAAAAGCGCTAACTCAAAAACGTTACGGTTTTCTGCAAAACGTACCTTGCGCACCTTTCATTTTGAAATCATGCATTTGCACATGCACATGCAAAAACTGAGTATTTGTTCTGCGACTTCGATGGTCCATCCTGCTAATCTATTCCAACTTTCACTATCACGGTTCATTAATCCAAAACAACGGTAACATTGACCATGACGAGGATAATATGATAAATGCTGGGTGTTGGAAATGGCGACAGGCCTCGGGGATCACATGTGATCCTCGAATGCCTCTGAAGATTAAGAAAAAAGTGTATAAAATCATTATAAGACCTGGCTTAATGTATTGATCTGAGTGCTGGGCAGCGAAAGAACTGGATGAAAGAAGATTACACGTGGCAAAGATGCGATTGTTAAGATGAATGTGTGAAGTAACTAGAATGGATAAGATCAATAATGAGTTTATTGAAGGAAGTTGTTGCGGACAGCCAGCGGGGCGAGCGAATAACGATAGTCTAATAGTATAGAATGAACAAATAAATGAAATAATACGTGTTAGGAATAAGGTTTATAAATACGTGTTAGGAATAGAAATAATAATATGAACTGAATATGTGTGAATATGTGTATTTTAAAACGATTAGAATAAGAATACCTATAGCTAGTTGTAAGTTTAAATGTATAAATTTCACTAGTTGTAAGGATGAACCATGCCAGACTCGGAACATCTGGCATGGTGACTCATGGTACTGCCGTCCCTTTCCCACGGTTAGCCTCGCTCTGCGGAGAGCGCGCACACAGGGCGTGCGCGCTCATTGGCTAAGCGACGCCCAGCACGGAATCCATCGCACGACCGGTTACGAGGCAAAGGGCGAGGTTAAATATAGCGGAGAGGGCGGCAGTACTTCGGTCAGTTCGAGAAACACTACAACAACAGCAAGCAGCGAATCACCAAGCAAACTACAGTCAAGAACGATATTAAGAATCAACATTGTTACCACGCACTAATGTAACTTTGTAAAACGAAACAAGAATAAAACAAGCGCTATTAATTTAGCACACATTAAATATTGTGAACGTCTTTTTATTCACAATAGAAGTCATAAAATAGCACCAGTCACAGAGAAATTGAGGGGTTATAGGTTAGCGTGGTAAGGACATGAATGAATGGATGAAAGACATATATCTAGAGGAATGTTAAGTATGAAAGTGGATGGGTACAGGACTAGAGGAAGACCCCAGAGGGTATGGATGGATTGTGTGAGGAATGATATGCGTATAAAAGATGTGAATACTGAGATGATATATGATAGAGTAGAGTGGAGGGTGAAAACCTGATGTGCTGACCCTACTTAAGAGTATTAGTATATATACTTCAATACAAAATCGTACTTAAGGAATAAACTCCAGTAGTGCGTAGGAGCTGATACAGTTTTTTTATATGTATTTTTTTACAACTCTTATCTTTCTTCCTTATTAAATAATTAGGTATAAATATTTTGTCAATCATAAACATTTCTAATCAAAATTATTTCGTAATATTTTATTACAGGATCCCAACTCCAGTACCGACATGGGTGCTGCAAGCCAAATATGAATTATCATACCAACCACCGCTTATACTCAAGCTGAAATACCCTAACTTGGTGAACGAAACTATATCGCATGACGGAGGACATTTCTTCGCTTTCGAACTGCCAAAGTTTTTCTCCGAAGATGTCTTGAAAGCAATCGATCAGTTCAGAAAATTGAATAAAAACGTTAAGACTGAATTGTAAAGAATATTTCGTTGTTTTTTATCAAATAAATTCTGTTTGATATAAACCGAGAGAAGTTAGTTGTTATTGTAAGTCTTAACATCTGAATATGTACGAACAGGATCGTACTTTTATTAATACTATGTATTTCCCCAAACAATATATTTTCATATGCCAGTCTACCAACGTAAGAAGTATTCTCAAAAACAAGTAGAGTACTTAAATTATTTTTATACTTATAATTAATAAAATTGAAGAGTCTGTTTGTAATGACAAAACAACAGCGTTTTACTAAAACGCCTATTTTTTTAAATTTTTGTCTGTATGTCTGTTTGTTCCGGGTAATCTCCGAAACTGTTGGACCGATTTTAACGAGACTTTCACTCGCAGATAGCTGATGTTATAAGGAGTAACTTGGGCTACTTTTATTTTAGAAAAAGAATTAGGGTTCCTTGAAAATAAAAATAAAAACTGTTCAATGTCAACTCGGAAGCATAAATGGCTTACACTGTATAAACCGTAAAAGATATATAAAATTAATATACTACATCCTTGTAGACATTAAAAATACCTAAAAAAACTCAGCAAGAGCATTTATTATGTCTACCCCCTAACGATCCCCCACAATAAGCATTTTTGTCTTTAAAATAAGCGGAAACGGGGTGTAAGGGGTGTCGAATTACATCTTCAATCCTGAGACATCGAAGACAATCTCACCAGCACGTAGTGCACTCTGCTGAGTAACGAACGAGGAAATGGCAATAGCAGGGTGCTAGAGCTGTACAGTCCGATTAGGTCGCGACCATGTATGTATATGGTGGAAAGTCCGTCATAGTGACTCGCTTTTGCGTGTTACGTTTCGTGATCAGCCTGTGTATATCCAGTTAAACTATTACAGTCTGGCATCTCAACGGTGACCGTCGATGGATAACGATCTCGTTGTAGTTGCCGTTGTGTTAGGATTGTACAGTGGTTACCATCAGAGATACAGTACCGTCAATTTACCATGCCACTATATAAAAAAGTACGATTCGCGCGTGCGCCTGATCGACGGCATTTTATATTCCACGCGAGCACAGCCGCGGGTACAGCTAGTGAATAAAAAAAGGTAGCTGCCTAATCTAGCGCTTAACTCTGCGAAAAAAGGAAAGAATACAAAGAGTGACTTTACATTTTTTCAGCTTTCAACTTTCACCTAAACCTGTTGTTCTTGATAGCAGTTGAAACTTTTAAACTTCGCGTATATTTCGACTAATTTAATAGCGCAAATCTGCAGACATTTGATCGATTTTCTACTGATTTTCATCATTCAGGATCTTCGCCTTCCTGAAGTTTCGTCAGTTAACAGATTTTGCCACCGCTATGTTAGTCTACTTCGCTTACTTTCTCAGCATAATGTTTTAAGGTATTTTGTTAGGGGATTCATTTAGAATCTGAGGTAGATACCATATTTATATTACAAAAGTGGGCAAGTCGATCAATCAACAACATGGGACAGAAGTCCCATCAAAAAAATCACTAAAAAACAATTTCCAGGAATATAATAGGTATAAGATACTTTGCCCTCCCAATACATCCTTGATAAATTAATGTATATTCGTAAACTGGAATGTTTCCGAACTAGCAGTACCTACTACCTAGTAGCTAGTAGATGCTATAACGTTCATAAGTACCTTCCTTCTTAGGGCCTAAAATTAACAAATAACTTTATAATATTGAATATAAATTATATTTGTTATTATTTATAATTTAGTAGACAAATCAGTACCATAGAATATCATGAATAATCCAGTATTGTTGTGGGAAACAACGGGTTTGGACTCCCGTGAGTTAACGCGAACCCCGCGCCGTGCCGATTGACGCGTGCTGTCTCCCCCTTTTTTAAGCTATAGTTTTAAACCCCGTTATTTGTCAATTGATTAGAATCTATTGAAGCTTCTTGTCTCATATGATTTATGATATTTACCCAACCAAGATTAAACTGTTTTTGAGAGGTTTAACTCGTATTTAAATTTGTGCTAGGCCTTTTAAGGTGTTTTCCACTTTTTTTTTTTTGTATTGATACTATTCCTTTCTGTTTATTTATAGTATAGTTGTTTTTATTTTTTAATTCTTTCAATAAATAGATTATACACTAGTGTCCGTATTACAAAAATGCAAAGTGTTAAAATATATCGAATATGAGCGCCTATAAAACTAAAATACCAATAAAATTTATCTTTGCATTACTATTGCTATTAATCCGCAGCAGGCGTTTGATTCGCGATAAGTTAATATTTACGCGCGGATGCAACCGGTCGCGTGGCCGAACAACTCCCTCGGTGCGATAAAAAAATTTATATTGAACATTTAATTATGTATTTAAAAGCTGTTTATGCTGGGAATAATCTCTAGTAATCGTAATAGATTTGGTGAAATTTTGTGAAATTGATATTAATGAAATGTAGATAATTAATTCGATCAGGTTTTACAGTAATAATGTTTTATTTTTACTTTTTCACACAATAGATATGGAGATTTTCATGTGCAAATTACCTACAAGAATTTTCAAATATAATGCGGTCCTTTTTCTTATAACAAAACGTTTATCAAAATAAGTTAATCAATTGCCCGATGAAAATAAGCCCTGGACACGAACCCGTTTATGATCATAAAAAATATTGTTCAGAGAACGTGGGTTAAATTGATTCCAACATAAGTAGGTAGATACATGCATGATAAAAATGTCGTGGTTGTGGACCGGTTTAGACCGGCGAAATATCGATGCGTTGTCCCCAAGTTCGAACCCAACAAACGATTTTTTCAGAAATCTGAACGCTTGAGAAGTGTTCAAGTATAAATATAACGGAAATTAATATAGAATCGTTGATTCCCTGATGTTATTATTATTGTATTTAAGTTAGCTCGTGATAAACAAAAGTAGATACTTCCCTATGTTAAAAAAAGTAAATCTATATAATATACATTTCATAAAATTGAAGTCTGTTTGTAATGTCAAAATAACAGCCTTTTTACTAAATCCATATGAATGTGTACGATACCTATATCAAAAAACAATTATTTCAAATTTTTTCTGTCTGTTTGTACCGGGCAATCTCCGAAACGGTTGGACCGATTTTGATGGAGCTTTCACTGTCAGATAGCTGATGTTAATATATATAGTGCCAAAATATCTTTGGATAGTGGTCATTCTCCTTTAGTACTGTGTGTAGCAGCGCCGCGCATCAAAATATTCTTTTGGAGGTAAACATGCCGCGACGCGCCGCGCAGTGCCGCTCTAGTGCGTTCGCACCTTAAGGAGTAACTCGGGCTACTTATATTTTCTAGAATTAGGGTGCGTATAGAGATGCATAAAAAATTCTGATTCGCCATTTTTGGGAGTTCACCACAATAGATTTAAAATAACGTCACTTACCTAACCATTCATTGTCATCCAATTTAAACCTGTATGTAAAATTTCAGCTCAATCGATTTGAGATAACTGTTTTAAAATTCAGTATAAAGATTTGATCTACAACTAACTTAGGCAAATTAAATAAATGCTTGTAATAAAATAATAAGTAGGTATAGTGAACTTGTTTTGAAATTAGTTATACAGTTAGTTGATATATTAATAAGAATGTATCTAAATGAAATGTCCTTTGAATAATTTCCATGATCTACAATCACATTTAGGATGCTTTCTGCTAAGACGCTCAACATAATTCAAGTTCCTGTCATATGAGGGGGTAATAGGCGTGGCTTAATAAGCCACACCCCTGCCATCCAAAAAGGATGGGATATCTGCAGCTGTGCGAAATAATGAAATAGAAAAACAAAATATAAGTTGATAGAATTATTTATTTTGTACAATCTATGGAATATGTTAACATTTCTAACTTTAGATAATTGCATACCATCTTAAAGCATACTATACAATAGATATTATATATATGAAAATCTTCTCAAGGTGTCTCGTTTCATCGCATCGCACCTTCAATTCTAATCCACTTCTATTTAATTATCATTTCAAAAAGGTAAACAAAAATTATTGTTTTAGTTCACCTGATGTCAAATATATTTAGCCTTAAGATGATCGTCCACTGACGACAGATTCCTGTCTTAATGCAATGTCCTAATAGGACGTAAGGCATAGGATATAGGTACAATGTCTAACTGGACGCCTTGATGCAAAGTCGAACGAGTGGTACCATGCATTAAAATTTTAAGTTTACTCGCCGTGTATATAGACAGATTTTTTACTTGAGGGTGGTAGCTAGCCAGGGAGCATTAGCAAATACCTTACTCATTTATGGTATCATCATAATTTAGGCAATATGTTTTTTTCAATGCCTTTTCTTTTTTATGTGATCCCATATTCGCCGCTTCGATTCGGTAAAAAACAGGCACCAAACAAACACATGAAGATGTTCGTTTAAAACCACTGTTTAAAGAAAATAATAGAATTAAGTATACCTAGCTTACTAATTGTTCGAACAGGTTTTTTATTGCAAATATCAAAATCACAAAAAAAATGTCGTATCAAGTATCAAAATATTGTACGTCACAATCTAATGAAATGACTTCCGTATTTTGTTATTAATTATAATTACTAGAATAAATAGATTTAAGTGGAACATTCTAGATTTTAGTTAAAAGAATGCTTTTGTATTGAAATGTAATACCTACTTTAATCTCTTTAAACCATACCGCCGATGAATTTAGATACATTCTAACGTCCCATCGCCATTGACCTCACAATATACAAACCCATCTTGCTTCGATTGCTTGCATCGAGCTTGTGAGTGTTTCTGCTTCGAAGTGTTAGTTAACATTTAAGTTATTTCCCATCCCCCCTGTTCTTATCTTTAGTTACGTTAGAAGACTTATCATCACTTTCGTCTCTATGGTTACCGTTTTGCGCCGGCGCTATCATCAGTAAATTATTACCGTTCTTATCAGCGATGTTCCGAAACGGTATATTTTGTCTCCACCTTGGAGAGAAATAATACTGATTCTTTATCACCCGCAAATGATCTTTGCCAAATATTATCTCTGTTCTATTACCGATTGGTGTTCTCTGTCGTTTCGATAATAAATCGTCGTTTTCCTCATTACCAAATCTATGGTAATCACCAGAGTCGTATTTGGTTCTACTGTCTTCATAGAATGGTCTTTTAAGGAATAGTCGTCGTGATTGAGGGCTGAGCGGCGATTCGCATTTTACTGCCAGGCTTGCTGAGTTTTCCTTGTTCATTGATGAGCCGTGACTCTTTTGCCACTCCAATACTTCGCAAAGGAGACCTATGTATCTGTGAAATGATGGACATTGTCTAAGCAAATTTATAGGACAATCTCCTATATTATTTGAATTTTGCAGCCTCATCTCTATGAGAAATACTTAAATCCATTTTTACACGTTACCATTGCAATTTAATGAAAAAAGATATTTCATGTCTAATCACATTGATAATTAATTAGTTATAATTAACGAACATTGAACAGAAAGAATTCTGAAAATCGGAACATCCAATACATTTCAATCATAATGCAAAAGAAGGCCATTTTTGAAAATCATTGCTAAATAACTTATGATTTTATTCTAGAATAAGCAAGAATCCCAACATAGACATATTTGGCCAAAGTTACAAATGCTATAGAGACAAGGTTTTGAAACGCATATGTAGAGACTAAGTAGGTAAGTTATTTATCTATATTCTCTTGATTTTTTGTACATTTAAAGTTATCTATACTACTTATTTTCAGCATGTCAGAGCAACCTTAGCCTTAGCAATGCTTAGATTTTAATTTAAGCATTTTTTGTATTTTTATATTAGTAAAGTGTATACCTTTTGGTAGCTCAATAAAATAAATAAATATTGGGTATCAATATAGCGCCTACTTTCTACAACAGAGTTACAAGGTAAATTATACTTAATGTTAACAATACAATACTCATATTAAACCAACAATACCTAAATCAGAACAATCACTAAAAATTATATTCATTTGAGTTATCATCAAATCAAACAATTTACTAATACATAGTCAGTGCAATGTAAATAGTCACCATTTTGGCCAGCCTAAATGGGAACAATTTGTTAAATCAATAACGCTTGATAAATTCTCTTTATTATACTAAATCATAACGCTGTATTTCCTCCGAAGATTTTCTGATACTGGCATACCAAATAATATTTTTCTTGATAATGGTATTTTGAGAATAGAATAAATACATAAGTATATAGTATGATCCCTAAAATAACAGTAAGACAGTATATCACAATATCTAAATATGTATCATCACGTATTTGCAAGAAATTGATCACACTGTGTTTGTTTTGTAACCTTCTTAAACAAGACTAACTGAAAATTATGTTTTACTATCGATTTCTTCATGAGGCTGTTTTGGTTAATATACTAACACTTATAAAGTCATCTCTGAAGAGTCTTCATTCGTCATTATTATTAGTTTAGTATCTGGTTTTTAGCAATGTTACAAATATCCTCATTTCATTTCGCAAGAGACCAATTTGCTTAGCAAAGGACCACAAAATTTATTTGATTGATCAATGTTGCAAATTTAGCTCATTTTCTTTAACTTAATTTTTATAGGTTTAGCATTCTAAACATAATTTCAATTGATTTTTTTAAATGATGAAGTGGCCCAAGATGATAATATGCTGAGTCAAGTGGGAGGCTAACAATTTATTATAATTGACAGTGGAAAATAATCAAAGGAAGACAACCCTTACTTTCTTAGAGATTTTCAACATCTGGCTAATCGTCTGCTATCATTAGGTCTACCACCGGGTAGTATACTAAATTTGGTTTTTACCTTATAGCCATCCTAAGAATCTCATTCTTGGATAGCTTCTTATCAGGTGGGTGGGTCGGCACAAGTCTTCGGAGCTCAGCGAAAGCACCGCTAACATTCTGCTGTCTCCATCTTTCTCGGCAGTTGGTGAAGAGTTTCCGCGGAGGGCGGAGTAGACAGGAATTGATGGATACAATATCTTCTGTCTGGTTCTAAACGAAACATAACAAGTTCTCTGTATTATATTTCTGGTATATGATTTTCAAATTCAGATGCTACTTCAACTTATGCAAATTACATATATTATTTGAAATCTCCACCGCGCCGCCACGCCGGTAACGCATTTGTGATGCCTATCGCTATTCTGATATCCCGTATTCGTCTACAGCTTGCCCCATGGCTTGTTGTTCATAATTTTTGGTCCGCTTCGAAAGCATATACATATAGCTTTACAACTATATATAACCTTTAACAGCTTTATAGCAATCTATACAATATAGTTTTAGTGCGATTACCTTTTTTAATAATTGTGTTATAAAATACAAAGAGAATTTTTCATATAGATATGACTTGGAGGTTCCAAGGTTAGCACATTCAAACAAAGAATTATTAATTCCCTGGATTATTTATTTCTCAAAAGACCAAACAAAAGCACTTTTATCAGACAATGGCAGTTTTGCTGATCGCTGCTTACAAATTTCTCGCTCAGACATAAAATATTGTTTGCAGAGAAGACTGGCAATAAATACTACAATAAGCCCCAGATATAGGGAAAAAACTGCGCTATAACATGGTACTTTTTTTTACTTTTTTGTAAGTTTAACGTTGGGCTAAAATCTCTCCTGATGTTAAATAGCATTTTAGCTCAATATGCCTTATGAGAGCATTGACTTTCAAGTGCAGCTGCTGGAACACGCCTATAGGGAAAAGTCCTCCAGCACCGGCCCGTACAGGCCAGTTACAAATTCCGAAATTGTACAATATGTAAATGGTGCTTAATCAGTTATCATTATTTAAATAATACATACTTCCAAGTATATTCCTCGCGAGGAAGCGACCTGTTCCCAACTCTTTACTTTCAGTGCGAAAATTCTTGTTGCTCATAGAGAACGTAGAGTTTAGAGGACGAGTTCGAATTAAATCAGACCTGGTATGTATTGTCTATTCATATAACTAATCACTTATATGATTTATGCGTAAATTTTTGTCTGTGGTCGAACTTAGTCTTTTATCCCGTTGTCTACTACCGGCCACAAAATTTTCCTCCAGTTATACTGGCTACCGTTTAAATGCATTTTTGAATAATGGAAAAAATGGCGAAAAGACGAAAATGAAAGGCACCTGGGATCCTACCAGGATGCATAAGGCCATGGAAAAGTTGCTGAATATTGAAATATGTGCGAGTCAAGCTGCAGATCGTTACCAAGTTCCAAGATGAGAGAATTAGTGAAGCGAAGTAATATTAGTGAATTATTAGCGATTCCTGATGCATAAAAAAAGCTACTGCTCCTAGTCGTAAAGCTGGATGAAGTGAAATTTTGTACAATCCCTCCATTTAAAATGATCAAAGACTTCTTCATCGAAAAACCCAATAACACTTTGCTCGACCTGGGAATCGAACCCAGTACCACGATCATAACAGTCGCGCTTATGATCTCTAGGCTAATGAGGGAGTAGCATCCCGGAATTTGGCTTTGTGCCTGATTAATGACAATAGGCTCGCCTCTTATTACATGGGACCTAAAAAACATACACGGCGAACTTTGGGTGTACATTGTACACCTCTGCCTAACCCTTCGGGTATACAGCCGTGATAGTATGTATGTTAAAGAACTATTCAGGAGGAGCCAATATATTCTTTGTGCCTGGAATTCCACTAAGAAACTGCAATGTTTGGGTCCATGAGCCTTGTAAAAACAAATCAGAGCTGTCAAACCAAAAATTTCCATTATGCATTGTGATGCTTAAAATTTTGATGGTCGGTACTGGAGGTCATTTTTTTATGTTCATTTTCTATGTATTATAATTGCAGTAATAAAGTTTATTATTTCTGAATATACCGATATTTTATAGTTTTCTTTAAAGTAAAAGAGTTCCTTTACATATATCTGCAGTTATTAAAAAAATGACCTGACCGATTTTTATTTTATTCTAAATAAACCTTAAGGTAATGGTACTATAGGATTTTCCCCTAGGTGCTTGGCGATACATTTTCTATTTAAGGATGGAAAATGCCCTATCATCATAGTTTCATTACATGTTTTCCTTCGCCGAAAGCTCAGGTTCATCTTTAAATTCAAAACACGTTAGATTGACGCGGTGATCGAACACGCTATAACTAAATAGTAAAGTGTTTTGTAATAGCCATCAGAATGCCAAATACATAATGAAGCAAAAATCGCAGTCAAGAGCCGGTCCCTCAAGCGGAAGACTTAGACCCATTTACCGATGTTTTGAAAACAAGCTCCCTTTCTAGACTTAACGTTTGACTATTTTTAACTTTATTTTTATTGGATGTAATATTTGATTTTGGTCAAAGAATAGCATAAACTACACCAGAAAATACTATACAATACTTTATCTCAGAAGAATCTAATATCGTATTATATTAAGTGAGCAATTGTTGTTATAAATATATGTAATTAATTTTTCAGAAACGGCTTCAACGATTTGGATTAATCTTTGTATTTAGATAATGTTTTGCATTCCAAGTTTACCTGGATAGGTGATTTTTTTTTCCTAAGACTTCGAGCGCTGCTCCATTGCCCAAATATTAACACGTTATTACTTAAGTGGCTTCAATTTTATAATTTGCATAGGCACACCTGAAGAGTCCTCGTTTGTCTCTCATCGTCGCTATCAGGAAGGCAGAGATCATCGCTCAGCATTTCGCTATCGGGTTCCTCGTCCGAACAGGATTCTTGGTCCGAAGCCATTGCTTTTGGGTATCCTGAGACAAAAAGTACCTTGACTATAGCAAAAAGTTCAATTAACGTGAACAAAAATAGTCTTATCTACATATTCCTTTTCAGATAAGTAAATAATTCTTATATCAACTGCACATTACGGTACAAGTAAGTTTACTGTAGTTCCCATGAATCTTTGTTTTAAATAATAACAAATTACGTATTTTAATAATTAAAATAATAGATAATAAAAACCTAATTGTAATGGTGGGAAAGTAACATTACGTATGAATCTGTAGAACATTCTTATGCTACTAAATTAATTTAGTGAAAGTATTAACACTCTATTGAAAAAAATATTTATATCTCTAAATTTACATTTTTGTTAAATTAAATTGAAACGAGGAATACAAACTTATAGTAACTTCTTTCATTTAATGAACACAAAAATTCACCCACTATAACAGACTTTTGATGAGTAAACTTGAATATAACCTATGTCAGTGCGTAGAGATAACCACGGGAAATTTTGCTCTAGAAAAATATATTATTATGGTGTTAGTACTTCTAATCAAACACTATTTGGATTTTACACTATTCATATACCCAAAAATGCAAGTTAACGAACTAAAATGTTATGCTATGATGTGTAACATTGTTTTTCTATATAAAGCTGAGTTATTGACGGCTATCGCCGGATGCTGTTATCAGAGGAAGTTCTATATATAGCTCACGTCATGTTTAATAAAAATGGGTCCTTTTGTTACCGAGATCGATCTTGCTTGGGGAACACTTAAAGAAAAAGGATTGGGATTTTTTACCTTGATATTTTCTGGTACATATTCTAATATTGGTTTTGATATTTGAATGTATATAAGTTGTCTTTGACCAAAAGCGTATTTCATATTAAATGCCATTTGGCGATAGAATTTTAATTTGAGGGTGATAACTAGAGAGCATTAGAAAATATCTTGGGGCATTGTAAAAGCAGAAGCTATTTAGCTAATAACAAAGATAGATATGGCAAAATCTCCATCGACAGTTACTGTCGCTAAAGTCTAACACCACTACCCTCTGGTTAGAATTCAGATTGATAATAAAAAATTAGATCTCCAAAACAGCAGAATTTACACTAAAGAAAATTGTTCAATAGATGGTTTCAAGATGGGAGTTATGTATAGAGAGATTTGTGCAGTGAAGAGATTGTCCATAGAGTGGAAAGAAAGAGCAAAAGAAAATGTCGTCGATTCTAACGAACTGAGGATAAGGTGAATCAGTGGTAGCATATTCGGACATCGCGTCAATCGATGTTCGAATGCGCCTGAGCTTTCGGTGAAGGAAAACTTTGTGATGAAACCATAGCATGGTGGTACAGCATTTGCTAATACCCACCTGACTATCCAAAACTATTAAGTTGAAATTCTATCGTCAAGCACCTGAAGGTTTGATCTGGAAGTTCTCAAATAGAACGAGTCCCTTTCTCGAGGTTCAGCGTCTTGAGCCACATCGTTATTTAAGATCATAAGACAATTTTAGCAAACCCTAAACTTAGGTATCCAAAAATTAGCAAATACCTTTACAGATTCGTGTGTTTTATTTGTAAATAAATACTTATCCGTTTGAAGATATATATAATTTTTCTAAAGCATAATACCACTAATGTAATTGTATGTTTGTTTGTTTGTATATTTGGACGTTTGTTACTCAATCACGCAAAAACGGCTGAACGGATTTGAATGAAATTTAGCACACAGGTAGTCTGTTGCGGACAGCAAGCGGGGCGAGCGAATAACGATAGTCTAATAGTATAGAATGAACAAATAAATGAAATGATACGTGTTAGGAATAAGGTTTATAAATACGTGTTAAGAATAGATATAATAATATGAACTGAATATGTGTGAATATGTGTATTTTAAAACGATTAGAATAAGAATATAGCTAGTTGTAAGGATGAACCATGCCAGACTCGGAACATCTGGCATGGTGTCTCATGGTACTGCCGTCCCTTTCCCACGGTTAGCCACGCTCTGCGGAGAGCGCGCACACAGGGCATGCGCGCTCATTGGCTGAGCGACGCCCCGCACGGAATCCATCGCACGACCGGTTGCGAGGCAAAGGGCGAGGTTAAATATAGCGGAGAGGGTGGCAGTACTACGATCTGTTCGAGAAACACCACAACACCAGCAACAGCAAGCAGCGAATCTACAAGCAAACTACAGTCAAGAACGTTATTAAAAAACCACATTGTTACTACGAACTACTGTAACTTTGTAAGAAACAAGAATAAAACAAGCGCTATTAATTTAGCACACATTAAAATATTGTGGACGTCTTTTTATTCACAATATAGTCTATAACCTTGAATAACACATAGGGCACTTTTTATCCCGGTAAAAATCATAATTCGACCATTTATATCCTACACATAAAATACCAATCTATGATTTTTTGCTTTGTCGTGTTCCAAAATCAGCCGGTGCATCAGCATGGTGGTTGGAATCGCGTCCACCATACACATAGTGACAAACCCATCTATAATTTTCTTTTGGTTAGTAGTGTTCCGAGATCAGTCTGTGTACATCCAATAATACGCAGACGAAGTTGCGGGTATCAGCTAGTGTGCAATAAGCCGCAAATTTTGTTTTGCATTCCCTAAACGCTTTTTTCTGGAAACTATACGTCATGCAGTCACTGTAGATTTCTTTTGCCGCAGCATTACGAAATTAGGCCAAAAATCAATAATCGAGTCATTACCGTTAGTCTCTGACGTCACGGTTGGCATAAAACGATCTTTTTAATCACTTCACTTCATTCAAATTAAATAACCATTAATTTATCACGGCTTTCAAACAATCAGACGTTTACAACGCAACACTCGGTTGACGACTGACAGAAAAATTGCAGAAATATTTAAATTTCGAAGGGTTGCACGAGACCGTTTGGTATTGGTTGAACGTTGTACTGGGATCGTCCAATAGGGATACTGGAAGGCGGAGTAACATCCAAGTGTGAGTTAATTCAACTGTGGTTAATTTCATCTGGGTTTTCACGAATAAGCAGATTAGAATGAAAGATATCTGGGAAATGATGCATTATAATATATGTACGTATGGGAATAGGTGATGATAAATAATAATCTTCATAGCATTTTTATTTAGCTGTGCCTGCGACTCCGCTCGCGTATATTACAGAATGTGAATTCATAGAAGCTTTATATTGTTTGCGCTGAACCCTAATTCTTTTTACCCGACTGGGAAAAAGGAGGGTTATGTTTTTTGAGCGTTTATTTTTTTGGCACGCTATGTAGCCGAATCGGTTTGATGGATTTTACCATACGAGGTGTCGTTAAACTCGTTTTAATTGTAAAAGTGACAGGCTATATAATATTTAAGTACGAGGTCTTGCCATCAAATAAAAAAATATAATATAAGTAATGCATATATAATAATATAATGTAATATAATATAATGCAAAAATAGA
Source organism: Saturnia japonica (assembly GCA_033032175.1). Classification (NCBI taxonomy): domain Eukaryota; kingdom Metazoa; phylum Arthropoda; class Insecta; order Lepidoptera; family Saturniidae; genus Saturnia; species Saturnia japonica. Next base: position 1,022,372 of record CM065328.1, on the reverse strand, counting down.
AAATAAAACATGTTTTTGTTGCAGTCGGGTTTTTGTTTCCTTTTTAATAGTTTAGCGTGTTCTAATATAAAAGTAGCCTACGATACTCCTTAAAACATCAGTTATCTATCAGTGAAAGTCCTGTTAAAATTGGTCCAATAGTTTCGGAGATTTGGTGTTTTTTTTTTTAAATAGCTACCGAATACACACTTTCATATTACCTATGCATTTAGTAAAAATGTGTTATTTTGACATGATAAACAGACACTGCAATTTTATTAATTCGTTTATGTAGATTAACATAACATAACAATTACCATGTCGCATGTATCCCGAAGGGTTAGGAAGAGGTGTACTAATGTACAGCCACAGTTCACCGAGTATGTTTTTAGGTCCCATGTAATAGGGGGCGAGCCTATTGCGATTAATCGGACACAAGCCCAACTCCGAACTGCTACTGAGAATTTTTCATAGAGAACACCAATAACACTTTGCTGGACCTGGGAATCGATCTCAGGACCTCGATCATAGCAGTCACGCTTATGAGGCTAATGAGACAGTAGATAAGTCTAGGTATATACAGTTTAAAGTGTTCTTTATAGGTTTAGCATCAGATATAGACACAATCTCATTTGATGTTAACTGCCCATATGGACCAAAATTGTCACACATTTGTTACAGTATTGGCTCTCAATTGTAGCTGCCAGAACACACCTATAGGTGCTTTGCAACAGATTTCCAACTTGAGGGTGGTAACTACCCAGGCGGGTATTGGAAAATATCATACCAGCATGCTGCTTTATCACAATGTTTTCTTTCAACCAAAGCGCGGTCCTAATGGCAACTAACGGCTTCAGGGCCTATAAAGCTAAAAGTAAATTTAGCTAAGGTTCAGGTTAATTATAGAGATTCGAACTCACGTTCATCGCCGTGAGATCCGTACACGCTACATCTGAGCCATCATCGCTTTAAAACGAAAAATCTACATACCTAATCTAATTTATTATAAATAAATTGTATCTGAATCTAAAACAAAACAAAAGAATCCGCACTACATATATGCAGAGGTCATTACCCTCAGCCATAGTATATTTTAAATGAGCGCGGCGTCTGAATGTGCGACACAGGTATTTAATCTGTGACAGAAATATCACTGTACACATTAAACTAATTAATATCTATCCTATTAATGGAGATCTTTTACCATAACTCTAGGGATGTTCCAAAAGAAACGCGATCTTACATTTCCCGAGTAATAGTATAGGCTACCAGAATCTAACATTAGGCTACACCTCTCAGCCAGACGTAAATATTAATTTTCATAAGTAAGTAGGAAGTCAGAGCGCTCTTGAACTACTTTAATAATGCGTAAGGCGTAATGGTTAATGATACATATGCACAATGTTCAACAAAAATATTGGTCCTTAGTATATCTAAAAAAACTGCGGGATAGTATATGCCTATCTCTTATACATAAGCCACAATAAGTTATTTTGCGATTATTTTTTTTTTTGTTGAAGATTAAAAATTGATCTAAGCATTATTTTTAGACAGAGATAATGGAAAATTAAAATAATTTGTACTTGCGGGATGCTACACGGGTACGTTGGCCGCGCAATGTTTGCTGGATAAAATTAACACGAGTGAACCGCATGCGCGACGACCACCCGAGCCGAGGTCGCGGTTGAGTGCCTTCTGCGTTCGCCCTCAAGTTCGGTGAAGCTGTAAAAGACGCAGCGGCTTCAGGGCCCCTAAGGCTAACAGTGTAGTCAGATCTAAAAAAACAAAAAAAACCGTGAGGCACAGTTAGTTACAAAAACAAATGATATAGGAAAAAATAAAAGTCCTGAAGCCTCAGATGGCTTTTACACCTTCACCGGGCTTGGGTAGTAAGCATTTCATACAAATAAGAACAAAATAAAAACAAAGTCCATTTTGAATCAATTAATAATAAAGCAACTAACCAGTAGCGTCCACAATCTAAATACTTATTTCTAACGCAAACAATAAACAGTCAAACAGACGATAAGCGATAATAAAATAACAAGTTGATCAGTCAACGCGCGATATCCGATGCGACAGCGCGTTACGTCGCGTCCCTATTATAAATAACCACAAAGTTACGAAAACCGTGCCGCGAAATAATACTCAAAACATTTTGTTTACAAACATCGCTTCGTTGAACGCAAATATAATTGTGTTAAATATAACGTCACACGTGTATTGAATAAAATTAGTGTGTGTAAAAAAAACGAAAATATAATGTTAGTAGATTCTCCAGTGATTAACGCGAATTTTTTTTTACGTTTTTCGTAAGGAACAACTGTAGAAGATATCATTAATTCTTTCGTGAAAATTTGACAGCTGGAGTTTCTTTTTTTATTTTGGCTTTCTGCCTATGCAGACAATTTTGCCAATGTCAAGTGTGAAAAATACACGTTATAAAATTTAGTTGCCGAATGTTTGGTGTACTGTAGAATAATCCATAAAAAATATACATTGACATAACTTAAAACAATCACAAATGTATACATAATACTTATTATGGGATCTGCAGTGGTAATTTGTTACGTATTTTTAGCAGAAACAGACTATTTTTACCCAGTCGTATGATCTAAAATCGTAAATATCTTTTAGTCGCCATTGTACAGTGTTTATTGTGATTTTGTTTTTACACTTTTCGATTTAGGTAGTTATGGTACCTTACAAGATATCTTTATTGAAAATTTGACAGCTAGAGATTTTGTTGTTTTTAATACCCACGCTAGATGTTGCAAATAAATTCTTATAAATTCTGTCACGAGAAAAGAGCCATGTTCCCGCACGCGCCAGTGTGGCAGCAACGAATATTTGCATAGTTTATAAATAAAGACTTGGTACAAAAGGTGGTTATGTTATTATTGTGATAATGTTTAGCGTCACAGCTGTATTACTGGTTGGGTTTCCGTGTTGTGTATTTATTTATGACAGTTATTAAACTGGATTTTTGTTTATCATGCAGATAATGCGTGTACGTACGCGTCTTGGCCGAATTTTATTTATGTAGCATACATTATCGCATCGAGGAATATGTTTATTTATTTATGTTCATAGAAACAGTGATGGCTCAGTCGGACCTTTGTCGATCGAATTCCCACCTTACGTCTATAGCTGTGGAGATAGATAAAGAATTTTTTGTTCATTATTATTAACCGATTTCATAAAACAACGGAGGTTACTATTCAAATGTACATGACTGACAATTACTTTTTTTGTAATTATGTAGTACAATATTTTGATATGTCTATCAATGTTTACGTAGTGTAAGTCATTTAGGGGCCCGAATTGATTCACCGTGACCAGCTTTTTTATTTGCGCGGTTAGTACACAAATTCTTTTCCTAAAAAAGTACCCTAAGTTACTTCTTACAACATCAGCTATATGCCAATGAAAGTCCCGTCAAAATTACTCCAACCGTTTCAAAGATTACCCGGAACAAACAGACAGACATCATTTTTAAAATTGTTATAAGAACCGTATATACTTTCACTAGCTAACCCGCGTAGCTTCATCTGCGTCATATAAGAAAGAGAGAGAAAAGGATTGAGAGAGTGGGTCGTAGGCACTGTATTTTATGTAACGCCCGTATCCCGTATTATTCTGCATAGTAAAAATACGCTCGCGATACTTGATCGTTATTTTGCTGCCGTGTTATTTTAAAACTATGATATATCCTAAGATATTAATTCAAATCAATTACTGTAAAGGGCAATTTTGTTCAAAATTAAATACTTGTGATGAATAACGTATTTATTTCGATAAGGGTTTATACCATGTATATAAAAATATCTTCGCAATTAATTCATTATTTTGCAACAATTTTATTACCATAAAAAGGTTATATTGAGTAAACCTTAAAAGACAGCCATATGCTGTCGCGGACTATTTTAGAACTTTTTAAGAAAAACAATTCCGTCACACTATTGTTGCGTAACTTTAATCATTCACGCAGCGCACGCAGTGGAAGCTTTTAAAATTTTCCCCCGTTTTTTCGACATTTTTAATTGATGCTCCGCTCCTATTGGTCGTAGCATGATGATATATAGCCTATAGCCTTCCTCGATAAATGGGCTATCCACCACTAAAACATTTTTTCCATTCGAACCAGTAGTTCCTGTGATTAGCGTGTTCAACTAAACAAACAAACAAACTCTTCAGCTTTATAATATTAGTATAGATATGTATTTAGTAACAAGCTGTTATTTTGATATTACAAATAGATTTTAATATTTTTAAGTGACTTCAACCAAAGACGGAGTTTACTCAATTCAAATGTATTTTTTTTAATGGATGTTTAGCTATAACTTGTTTGTTTATGAACCGATTTGGATTATTCTTTTTTTATTGGGTAAGGGATACCTCAAGAGTGGTCCCATCTTTTTATTTCATTTGCATTGGACTTTGAACTTCAAAGATACACAAGGGAACTCTTCAAAATCAGTGAATTTGTTTTTCTTTTTCGTTTAAAAATTGTTTTGTATTAATTGTATTTTTTATAGATTCTATCGTTAAGAGCGCTATACTATTACAACCTGGATATTAATTGTTATTGTAGCTCATAATGCTTACACGTTAAGGAAGTGGAGAAACAGGCTCTTAAACATAGCTATATGCAATAATAGATACTTGGTGACAGATTTTTCAATTTGAGAGTTGTAGCTAGTCGGGCGGGCGGATTCATTACGATGTTTTCCTTCATCGAAAACTCAGGCTCATTGCAGGGATTCGAACTCCGTCGAACGACGCGATGTCCGTACAAGCAACTACTGAGCCTGAAGCATTATTGCTTCAAATTATTTTATTCAATGTATGCTCCAGGAAGGCTATTATGTATGTCTACATCCTATAAAGTCATCGAAAATAGCCGGCAAGAAACTCGATCATTTTTAAAGTAAAAAAACTTTGTGGTTCGTGTGACCTCGACATGCTCGTGACGTATTGCGCTTGCGTGAGACTAGCGACGCGTAATACAGCGGCCTGTGTATGTGCATACACATATATACACTAATAAATTGTATATACTGGACTGTATCATATGCGTGTTTAGCTTTTTGGATGGTTAAAATCTAGTGATTTCGCGTCACCGACATGCTTTGCAATAATTCAGACTATGATTGATATAAAAATTCAAAAGTGAGTTTTCATTGCTGTCGGCAGTTCTTATGACTGTTGAGTTTATTTTTTTATAATATAATAATGTATTGTTCACAGTTACTATCTTTTAGAGGGAGGGCTTATCACATTACCTTTGACCTCATAGCCGTTTAAATTGGGATCAGATAGTGACCTATACCTTACCTACCATTAGAGTTTAGAGTTGACTGATTATTGGATATCTATATTAACAAATCTGTAGTCATGTCTGTACATGTATTATTTTCTCCAAATTCCGTGATAGACATACCTACTGTAATTTATAGGAAACTGAACACAAATATGCCCTTAATTTTTTTTTTATGTCTGCCTGTTTGTAAAAAACGGCTTAACCAATTCACATGCAATTTTGTACACGGAAAGCTGATGTCATTGGTCAGTTGATGGGCTATATAACGATTTGCAATATTAACTACTTTTGCAAATCGCAATACAAGAATTTCTAGAAAGGCTAGAGTAATCGTTAGTAATACTTTTAGGTACCGAAAAAAAAACTTTGTATCGATTCTCTACCGACTTGGATTAAGTCAATGCTCAAATCATCTACCTATACAATTAATAAAATTGAAGTGTCTGTTTGTAATGTCAAAATATCAGTTTTTTACTAAATGCATATGAAAGTATATACGATACCTATAACAAAAAGCCTATTTTTAAAATTTTCGTCTGTTTGTTTCGGGTAATCTTCCAAACGGTTGGACCGATTTTCACGGGACTTTCACCGATATATAGCTGATGATATAGGGAGTAACTTAGGCTACTTTTATTTCAGAAAAAGAATTAGGGTTCCGCACAAATAAAAAAAGCTGATCGTGGTGAATCAATTCGGGCGGTTAAATGGCTTATGCTGAGTAAACCATAAGAGATATAACAAAAAAGTCCGGGAGAGTATACTTCTATCTTCTAAGGAACACCCACAATAAGCATTTTTGTCTTTAAAAAAGCCGGGAGCGGGGGAGCAAGATTCGCGCGGGCATTCTATAGTCCACGTGAGCGAAGCCATGGGCACAGTTAGTAAGTAATAAGAATTGTCAAATGATAAGATACAAAAAGTATTATTAAATTTTAAAAATTGCAATATATTTTATTTATTTTCAACCAATTTTGGTGACATTTTGCACACGAGGAGTATCTGTCATTCCTAACCAATAATTATAATAAAAGAGTAAAGAGTCGAAATCTGTACATTGAAGATATTTCAGAAAAATACTACGAGGGGTTTTGGATTTATGGACATAACAAACGCTTTTCCATAGCTTTGGAATTTTTGGCTGTTTGTCTGTATGTTTGAACGCCAATCACGTAAAAACTACAAGAGCGAATTTAATGAAATTTGGTGTGATTGTAGTTTGTAGTCTGAAGGTATATTAAGGATGTATTTTTAAACGTATGTACATTTGTATGATCTATAAATTGCGTTTAGGTTATATTCATATAAAAAGGAATGTATGTGTATGTAACTCGGTAAAATGTTTAAAAAATTTACTGAAATAACGTGAAAAGATACCAAATTAATCTAAATTATTTTATCTTTACATAATTTTCAATAAAATCAATAAATGGAAACATATATTTTTATTTTCCAACACTATTCATAGATGGCGCTATACGGCTTGGTTTAAATTATCACGAAATTGATTTGATAATTATTGTCACGCTTAAATGTATTTTCTTTAAGCACGTATATTAATCATAATTTAAGGCTGGGCTTTTATCATTATTTTAAACATTTTTAGATAGATTTTAATGTTTTTTTTTAAATATTCAAATTCGTAAGAATATCTATTTTATCTACATTTTCTACGATATATGTCGTTGTTTGGTATTTTTGCGCAATGAAGAATACTATAAAGCACTATTATTCACGGGAAAAACGGCTTATAAAGGAAAGTTATTAAATAAACTTATCTTTTCGTAAAGGATTGCAAAACTGAACATTTTTGTATGCCTTTAACATAATATACCATCACGCCTGTATCCCCGAAGGGTTAGGCAGAGGTGCACTAATATACGCCCACAGTTCGCCGGATATATTTTAGGTCTCATGTAATTGGGGCGAGTCTCTTGCTATTAATCGGGCACAAAGCCAAACTCCGAGCTCATACTGAGAATTTCATACAAAAACCCAATAACTCTTTGCTCAACATGGGAATCGAAGCCAGGACCTCGGGTATAGCAGTCAGTCCTTGTCTTTTAGATAATATCGGTATGTTTCTTAAACTGTGATATCGGTTAAAATTTTAAATGATTTTAGTTAAGTATTATCAAAGCTTATACGGATCAAATACGGTAGGGTAAGACTGAGGGAAGGTTTTTGTTTATTTACTGTTTTTCATACACGAAATATATCACGTTCACGAAGTCGCGGGCACAACTGATAGGGTGGTATATTTACACGTAGTAATTTCGCATTTATGAACGACGTTACGATTTGATTTGACCAATAGCGTTGCTTTTTGAAATTTAAAATTTCTCTTGTATTTTCAACACTTTTTAGTAATGAAAATATATAAATTAAAAATATGGGTATAGAGGTAACCCTACAAAAATAAAGACACCAAATAAAAATACTTAAATGATATTTAAACTACATACATATTCCCTATTGACTGGGAATAAGAACTGTCAAAAATATATGTAAAAAAAATTGCATAACAAAAAATGTTACTGCACTATAAAAGCGTGAGGAGCCGTGGGGCATACTTAGTTATATAGTATAATCCACCCAATAAACACAGCGATAAAACAGTTGCGAACAGAACACTTTTACACGCACTGGGCTAAGAATTTACAATTTGATATGATAAAAAAATGATAGGACGTGCGAAAACGACTGGCTCGCACCGAATGGAATTTTCCATACGGAGATCACCCGATGAGGCCGTGCTGAGTGTCAACAATCCTTTATCTCTTGCCTCTAGACTGTCAATTATATCGACACTGCGGATTACATACGGCGTAAAAGACAAATCATCTCTTTTCAGGAGAAGCAAACAACTAAAATTTTGAACGTGAATTAGGATTTTTTTTTTGTAAAAATTGCTACCTATACCAAATTCTTTAAAAAAGAAGTTTGTTAAAATGTCAGGATCTAAATTGCTGTGATGACCGTTGAAGTGTGTGTTTCAAAATGAGACGTATCATACGCCCTAAGAAAACAGTTGCAATTTTCCTTTAGGACCTGTTATTTCCAATTGATTTACACTCCATGTTTCACGTGACACAGTTATATCTTATAACTTTTTGAAATTGTTTTCGTAAACACCCGTTATATTTATTTTATATTATCTGCGTGTCCTGTATGCTCTATTTATTTGAAAATTCATATTTGAGAACAAAAAACACATGGGTCGTAATTAAATGACATTTTTTATCGATTATTAGAATGAGTATAAGACAGATCAAGAGAGTGTAAAAAATGTGTCGACTCTAAAGCCATTTTTGCCAAAATATCCTTTACACGCTTTGTTATCCAAAATGGCGTCATACTCTTTCTTAGAGCCACACTACTATACTTTTTACTATCCAATTTTCGTGAAGTATCCTAGTAGGTTCAGTCATAGCGTGTCAGGACATCGCGTCGATCGACGTGAGTTCAAATCCCCCTGAGATTTCCATGAAAGAAAACATCATAATAAAACCATAGAGTATATCCTGGCTAGCTACCACCCTCAAAACTTTCACCAAGTACCTAGGTGTGTTCCGGCGGCTGCATTTGAGAGCCAGCCCTCCACTAGGCTTAGCGTGTTACCTTGGGCCACATTATCGCTTAACAATAAAAAAACTATAATCATGATTAGATATTTTGTAATCGCTTGGCTATAGATGGCTAGTACATCCAAGTAGAAAATTTATCAATAAGCATCTGAGACCCACTCTTGAGATATGACCGTTACGATTTTCGACCCCATCGTCACCATTAAATGAAATTGTGGTGAAAAAAAATCGGATAATAAATAATTATGTCCACTGTGTGATGAGGCCGAAACGACCTCACACGTGCATATTATGTTGTACGCTATTATAAATAGTATTATATTTTGTATAATGGTCTCATGTGTAACGCACCTAAGTACCTAGCCTATTGTTACTCTCATTGCTCGCACTTGCCTACAGCTTGCCAGCTTAATTTACGTGTATGGTTACTGTTCTATTTATTGGCTGTAGCTTGAAGTTAAGCTTATTATAACCTTCTGCAATAAATAGGCTAGAACATGCAAGAATAATTTTTTGCAATTGACTATTGCTTACAGAGATTAGCGCGGTCAAATAAACAAACAATATCTTGAGCTTTGTAATTTAAAGACATAAGTAGGTACTTAAAACGAGTTATTTAAAAAAGACACAAAAAACCCGCCTACACCAAAAAAAAACTCTTAACTAGAATTTCTTTTTCTGTTTGCTTTTTCTTCATTATCAGTCGCCGTACATAAATATTATATAACCGATGTCACTCCCACATTTAAGACGAATCTAACAACACCTCGTATGCTACAATCAATGCATGCGTAACGTACATACATACGCTCGAAAAATATAACGCTCCTTTTTCGCAGTAGATCGGGTAAAAAGTACAAATGTAATATAGTATTATAATGATATTTAATTTTTATCTTAAGCTAGTTGACTTGGCAGACGTTGTTCTGCTTTTTCCAGTAGTCTATATCCTAACTATAGATCCATCTTTGCCAACTTTTTACCTGAAAACTCTTCCAAGACCTAAAGAGTAAAACAAAAAAGAATTACTCATATTTACCCTTTGAATCGTGGGCATATATTTTGAGTTAATTCAAAAATCCGATAGACAGAGGAAGTTTTGTTTTTCTCGAACTCAAAAACTTTCCGGGAAACAATTCCCGTTATTTTTTCCATAAAAATCTAACGTGGGTTATTGTGAGAATTTTAAAATTAAAAATAGCCAAATTGGTCAAGCCGTTCTCAAATCATGTGCTTATCAACGAACATCATTTCATTTTTATTAAAATAAATATCTTCTATACACATACCACGACGGTATATAAATATTAGAATAATTATCTTCAACACTAAAATATTTCTTATTATTGTGACCAAAATTATTGAACCACTTTTGATAGCCCTTGAATAAATAAATTTATATTTTCTTGTTGCTATGAAAGGATATGTAATGATAATAATTATGAATTTATTGAAGTGGAGTGTTATCAATGTAATCACATTTAATCTTTAATGACGGTGCTCAACCTATATTTACCAAAGAACAAGTTAACCAGAGCCGACATTAGGTACTAAAGATGCTTTTTCTTCTTACCCTTTATCATACTTAAGTAGAGTCACAACATGTTTTCCTCTGTCACTCTACTTTATGAAATATCATCACAGAATTCATACCTTTTACACATACACTAATTTCCTCGACCAATCCTTCGCCTTAAACAGCAGCACGACTGTGGAATTCGCTTCTTAACAACATCCAACTAGTCAACTCTCAGGATTCCTTCAAGTATTCGCTACGTAGATTTTATTTGGAGCAATTGAATATTGGCTAGATTTTTCTTTTATTTATACTAAATATTATGCACACCTTGCTTAGACCTTTCTCTTGCTCTCTTGGAAGACAGCTAGAGAATGCTTTTTAGTATTAAGTCCTACATTTGTATTTTTTTGTGCATTAAAGAATATATAATTCAGAAATGACAGACGCCACGGTATACATCTGTAAATTATTTCTTAGAGGTGTTTTTTCTGGTAACGTCATATCTCCATTAATTCTTCATCGAAATTAATGACTCAAACATTATTTTAAAGCTTATTTTTCCTGCTATTGATGAAAAATCGATTAATTTCTTATTAACATACATGGCAACTATTAGATAGATTATATTATAGAATGTGCGAAATATTCCCTGTAAAAGCCGCCCGGGGCTCGAGTTTTTCTTAGGCCCTTAACAATACCTATAGCCAGGTCATAAAATTCAAAAGTCAGTTGTCATAAAAAATAATAACACAGCTTGTATTTTTCCAAAATTTCCTGATAGGCATACTATATGAACGGTATTGATCACGAATATGCCATGAATTTTTTTTTTGTCTGTTTGCCTGTCTCTCTGTTTGTATGTGTGGATTTAAATCAAAAACGGCTTGACCGATTCTTATGAAATTTGTACACGGGATTCCTTATCATTGGTCAATTGATAGGGTATAATAAATTTCAATACAACTTTTATGAATCATTAAAAAATATATTTTCGTAAACACTTGACTGATTTTGATAAAATTTTGTAGACGGGAAGTATAAGTTATTATATTAGTGATAGGTTATGACAATTTTTAATCACAATTTTAGGGATCGTAAATGTTTAACAAAGAAGAAACTAACTTCAATGAGTTTGAAAAGTTCCCCGGTGTAACTTTGAAGTTGAAGGTCCGACGCCAATAAAACTAAAATGGGGTCAACAAAAAAATCAACCAAATCAGTTCATAAACAAAGAAGTTATGGCTGAACATCCCTTAAAAAAATCTATTCGAATTGAGTAACTTCTGTTTTTTTAGTTAAGTTAAAAATAAAAGTTAATTTTTAATCTAACACGAGTAAAATCACCGAAATAATCAATTACTCTAGTAACACTCATCGGGTGTTCACGTGTACAAAGTAATAATATCTTTAGTACGAACACGCATGAGATAACATGGCAGATTGGAATATATTATTCATATCTTTACACTGTAATCAATTCTGGGATAAACAGAGTTTCCTACGTCCTCGTCCTTGATTTTACATCTAGTCAAAATTAACATATACACACGTAAGAAGTTAGACTTCTTCATTATATATATTTAGTATGGCACCTAAAAGTTGATGTAAGATCTAAAGAAGTTGAAACACCCAGTGCGGGGAGCCCCTTAATTTGAATGTTGAAGAATTCTCTATTGCTTTTTACTTCGTAGCTATAGTGTTTGTAAGTGTAATAATATATAAAATTAAATAAAATTAACAAAAACAGTTGAAGTTGATCGTAAACGAAAACGCAGAGGTGAAGCGGAACCCGATAAATGGACGATAAAAAAATAATAGGCAAAAAGATGAACTTTACCTCTCAAGTAAAAGTTTTGTAAGACCAGCAAAAACATTGGGAGAAACGAAGTGTATGGGGACGTAGAGAGAAAAATATAAGAACAGATTTAGTGAAGAAAAGCGATTGGAAATCATTTCATGTTTTAATATTAATCAGAAAAGGCAGTATAATGTGGACTTAGTAAATCAAGTGCCTACGCAATCAAAACGAACTGCGAATTTAGACAGAAAAAGAAAAATGACAAACAAATATACCTTAAAAAAAAGGAGCTGTAGAAAAGGAAAAGGTGTCAAAAAATTTTTTAGCAACTTTGAGCATCTCAGAAATATTTTCATACGAGATCATATTAAATGTATTCCCCGAATGCCAGCTCACTATGCGCGAAAAGATACAAAAAAAGTTCTTAGATATAGATCTGAATGTAGCCAAGATATAATATATTGTGAGGTGCAATGTAAGCATATAAAATTCAATAATTCTTAACTTTTTCAAAGCTCTAAATGTATACCAATATATCGATATTATAAATATGTATTTTTCTTTCGTCAATTGTATATTATGTCTATTAAAAAGCTGGTAAAGTTTGAAGAGGCGAATTTTCAGTGTTTTTGCTCTCCTGTAAAATTGAGAAAATGTAGATACATCCACCTGACTCTTACAACGCTAAATTAAAAAAATTATAAATAATTATGATTATGAGTATTTCAAGGCGTTTAGTTCAATTTCATAAGAAAATATGAAAAGATTTTTAATAACCGAATTTTATTTAGAATTTCACATCCCTATGATAACTAGGGACGATTCGATAGTACTGATTACTCATTGGTATCGAACCAAACCACCATTCGATTCTGAGTACTTGTATCGACTGAAAACAATGGTATAGAATTAATTGGCGTCACGATATCGCCCCCGCCTCACGGTGGATCGTCCCCATACAAACTATTTGTCATAGACGACTTAAAAATTCAAAGTGGTAATTTCACAAAACTTACTGCCTCATTCGATTGTTATATTAATTGCCAATACATATGGTTGAAATTACTTTTTTGATTGGACTCATAGTTTTGGAATAAATCGAGAAAACCCGTTTTAATGTATGGGAGGCTACCTATAAATATGAATATCTCGTATGTCTCGCCGCTTTCCGTTCTAAAATTTTTATTCCAGTATCTAGTCATTTTATAACATGTTTTCTCCAAAGACACATGGTGCCATTTTTGTGCAGGTTTTGAGGTATAAATTAAAATGTTGAAAATATTTTGAAGAAACTGGTCGAAGTTAATATTTATAGATGTATATACTAGCCAACCACAAAAAAAAAAAAAAAAAAAAGTGGTCATAAACTATAATCAACCAAAACTTACTCAGACAGCATGACAAACACGTCGTTAACTTAAATAACCACAGGAACGGTCATAAAACACGCGCACCTACGTTTATTACCCAACTAGCTGGTACCCGCAACTTCGTCTGCGTATTATTGGATATCACTATCTGTGTGCCAAATTTCATCTAAATCCGTTTCTCTGTTTTTCCGTGATTGAGTAACAAAGATAGAAACTTTCCATTTTATTATATTTGTAGGATAACACTGGTTAATCTATGACTTTTACCGGGATAAAAAGTACCCTGTCTGTTATTCTAGGTCATAGACTATCTGTGTGCCAAATTTCATTGAGATTTGTTCAGCCGTTTTTGCGTGATTGAGTAACAAACATCAAAACATAGACACTTTCACATTTATTATATTATTAGTAAGATTATTTAATGAATAATGCCATGGAAGGGATGTTTGTGACACCACATTTTAATTCCTCAATCTATTTCGGCAACTTTAAAAATTTACCAGATCATAGTTAATTTAATTAATTAAGTTAATTTAATTTGGCCTTAAAAAATGACTTGAGTGTACTCACAATTAGTGAATCTTTGAAGTGGTATCGATACCTGAATGAGTACTTGCCACTTGGTATCGATCAAAGGGCGGTATCGAATCGTCCGTAATGATCCCTAAAACACGTTGATTCTCTCTATGAATATCTCTAATGAGAAACTGAAAAAGCCAAATTAATAAAACGATTGTTTTACTAAAAGGCTTCCCTAAAAAAAATATATTTGTTTCCAAAGTTCCTAACACATATTAACAGTTCTTTTTTTTTTAGCTCTGACTACACTGTTAGCCTTAGGGGCCCTAAAGCTGCTGCGGCTTTTACAGCTTCACCGGACTTGGGGGCGAGCGCAGAGGGCACTCAGCCGCAAAAGTTATTAGGACGACTCGCACGAGGGTGCCAAAGTGGCCGGACCGCGGCTCGGGCGGTCGTCGCGTACGCAATTAAGTCGCGAACTAACTGAATCCCTACACCTACGATTCGAGCTAACTAAATTATACTCATAGGCACGTCCCCTTCCTCCTGGGAGGAAGGAAGGAGACATGCGTATGTATATTTAGTAAACAGAAATGTTTTCTACACTAACTAGCACTAAAAAAGAAAAAAAAAAGGTCCCTCATAGAACCTATGTACCTATGTGGTGTGCAGGTGTGTGTGTTCATACGTGTGTAATATTGTATGTAGGTAGCTAAGTGATGCACGTATAGTGTCACTTGTATCGCGCGGGCGGTTGCCTGACCCAAGGGCTTCACACCGAGGAAACGGACCTAGGCTTGGGTTACCGCTGGAGAGGGTGAACGTAGGGAGTATGCGGGAGCGAATTTGACCGCCCGTCCTCTGCGGAGAGAACGGTGGTTAAGCGGGCGTAGGCGCTGTCACGCTCTGTTTGGAGAGACGAATCGACAGAGTTTTTTGTGTATCTACGAGTTGATAAAAAAATTTCGCGGCCGGCGTTTATGCGGGTAGTCGTGGGTTTCGCTGTCGAGACGGTGCAACGTCTCAACGAGGCGGGGGAAGGCGCATACGGTCTTGACGAGACCGTAACGCTCTAGATGATCATTGTACTCAATGACCTCTTGGATGCCGTGCTCACGAAGGAGCAAGATCATAAGATCGTTGCTCGCAACGTGAGAGGGAGCGCGGGGCACGGAATTATCCATCGCCATAGAGGCTGTGGATTTGGGTGACGGGGCCCCCTTGCGTTCGGAGCCGAACGCACGGGTTGTGATTGACCGCGGGACACGGGAGGCGGCCGGGAATTAACAGTTCTCATCGCGTGTGGTAACCTACATCTTTGAAACAAACAAATTAATGGTGTGATTTAAATGTACAGTGGAGCCATCTCTTGGCGACAGGCTTTTTACAAATATTTTAGTTTTTCATAAAATTCAATGTTTACTTTTTACTGTTTAGAATATAGTTTTACAGTCTGTACTCTCTCTTATTACGTCTTGTTAATTGCTACATACATTGGAAATGCTGATGGTACATATTTAATCCTCTATTATATCTACCAATTAACGATAACCACCAGGAGCCCAATTCTGCTAACAAAATAGTGTTTTAATAGTGTGTCGATAGTATCTCAACAGACATTTGGTCGCCATTTGGTATTCTCGTATTTGTTTCTCATTCTATCGAAAGACCACTGACGCATTTGGTATTCTGCTCTACAATGGCGTCTGAGTGGTATCTCGATAGTAACTCGATAGTAATCAAAACGGTATTCTCATAAACATTTGATAGCTTTATCAATCTATTGAGAAGCCATTGAACAACAATAGCTTTTCTAGCACGATTGCTTATACGTTTCGTAAAAATAATATCAAAATAATCTATACAATTAATAAAATTAAAGTGTTTGTTTGTAATGTCTAAATAACAGCTCTTTACTAAACACATACTATGAAATTATATACGATACGTATAACCAAACACCCATTTTTAAAGTTTTTGTCTGTCTGTCTGTTTGTTCCGGGTAATCTCCAAAACGGTTGGAACGATTTTGACGGGACTTTCACTGGTAGATAGCTGATTTTATAGGAAGTTACTTAGGATAGTTTTTTTTTAGAAAAAGAATTTGGGTTCCGCAAAAATAAAAAAGAACTGGTCATGGTGAATCAATTCGGGCGCTTATATGGCTTATGCTGAATAAACCATAAGAGATATAGAGAAATAATGTACCAAATAACTGTAGGCATTAAAAAGACTTACTAAAAAGTCAAGGAGAGTATACGTTTATCTTCTAAGTAACACCCACAATAAGCATACATAATATACATTCGAATTGAGAAACCTCGCGTCTTTTGTTGAAGTCGGTTAAAAAAGGAAGCGGAATTTAAAATAAAGAAATATGGAATTTAAGATTTTTATTAATGTTTGTTACGTGTCAATATTGTGATACTTATAAAAATTAAGGAGTTATTTCTAGAGATATGGAGCAAATCCTCATAGTATAAAAATATATCTTATACGCCGATAATTTAGTATGTCGCTAAGCTATCCTGAAAAGCTACTTTTAATTTCCAGTAGCTGGAACGGTGGTCATAATATGCAATAGAGTGTTTAATAAGTAAACTTTGTCTTCAAGTAATACTAACTGTATGTTTTTCCAAAAAAGTTTTTCCAAGAATCCAACGCATTTAAAGATTTTTGCCTTCTACAACAACTGTGACAATTATAATATAGTTTAAATTAATTGCAAATATCAAGTGCTTAAGCATGTGCTCGGAGCTGCTTTTATAATCGAGGATATAAAGGAAGAGTTATGTGAAGTTAAACGTTAGATTATGGACCCGCAAGAATTAGTACCTTTGGAGTGTGAGTATATATACTTTGTTGCACTATTTATTATGGGCACGTTGCTATGAACCATGATGAGGTTTGAAACTATGATTGTCGTGGTAATATACGATATTACCCATCACACCCGGCTAGCTACCAACCCTAAACTGTTTTATTTATCGGTATACAGCAAAGTAACAATACTGTACCTGATGAGAAGTACAATAAAATCCTAAAACAGCAGAGACCTAAAGAGAAGATAGTTTCTGTCATGCAATACATCTTTGCGTTTCGTTTAAAAGACTTCATTTTATAGCAAAGGTAGAAAACGCTAGCCGGGATGGTTCCTCAGCTTCAAGATGCGTGAGAAGTATATGTTTATAATTTTTCTTATTAGCTAGAAAATGGAGACTTTCATAAAGCTAAATATAGTAAAAGAGGGAATTAGGTGAAATAGATTTTCAGAACGCTCTCCATTATACAAGTGTTGTGTGTGTATTACGTCAGCAGTAGATAAATCCTAATATTAGGCCCAACATCCTCTTTTTATTAGATAACCATCTAATTCTTTTCTCATTAAACATCCCTGATTGAATAAACATTTAACGATGACTTGATATCACGGTCTTTTCAGTTTGACAAATTCATCAGTTACATTTCTTAATGGACTAATTTACTCATTTGATTATGAGAAAGAATCTTAACTTGATAAAAGAACATCACTGCAAAGTATTTGCATATGTAGCCTTTCTAAAGACTGACTTTGGAAGGAACATGGTTTTACTTTAATTCTCTGCCTCAAAACATCAATGTTCATTTGTTTTCCACAGTACGAAATGTGTGAGGTTAGAAGCATGCATTAATGCATGCTGTTTCAATTCAGCCCTCCCTTTTATGACTTTGTTCAGCAGGAGCTGATCACTTAACTTCAGATTAACTTACTGTTTCTCCATTATGTAAACAAAACTCATCGTCAGTAAATACCGATAGTAGTCATGTTGTAAACAATTCTGAAATTCCATTTCCAACATTGAAGTCATCAAGATTAAAACTATTTTTTTCTTCAGCTGGATTACAACGACCCAACCACAGACCTTCCAGTTCAAGGTACTATCAGCTTGCCTCCAGATCATGCTACAAAGCACCGCTGAGGATATTCAGGCTCCTAGCCCTTCTCATCATCCTACCTAGCGTATTCATCTTTGTGCCTTTGTATTTAAGGTAAGACAACGATGTAAACAAGATTTGTAAATGGCCGGCATAATTTTAATTCTGTAAATAGTTACAAATTAGTGATCCTTATGTTATACTTAGTTAGACCAGTAAAAGTAGTTAGGTAATAGTGTTAGGTTCTACATATAATAAGATCCCGAAGCACAATACCAATTTGCCGGAAAACAGTTTCGAGGACCACGTCAAGCAGGTTTAGCAATGATCCCTTCTCTGTAAATAACATACCATCACAGTTGTATAGTTTAGGTTAGGCAGAGGTGTACTAAAGTACTTCCACAGTTCCCCGGGTATGTTTTTAGGTCCTATGTAATAGGAGACGAGCCTATTGTCATTAATTGGGCACAAAGCTAAACTGCGAGCTGCTACTGAGAATTTCATAGAAAACCCCAATAACACTTTGCTTGACATGGGAAGCTTAGGACCATCAGGCTAATGAGGCAATTCACACAACTACCAAAATACCTAGTTCATTCTTTTGTATTTTTACCCAAGTATATACCTATTTGGTCCTTAATTTTACCCTCGCCGATTACAATGCATAATATGATGCATTCAAACACACTTATATCTATCAAATTTGGGTCGATAAACGTTACGTGTTGCAATCATAAGTCGTTGAAATCAGTGTCCTGATTGGTTAATATTAATCATAAAAGGGTAATTGCTTGATTGTTCGATATTTGAAGTATCACTTAATTGCGGGTTAATGTACTAATTGTCACATTCATATGAGTAGGTATATACTTTTAAAGGTAATGAAAAAAATATGATTGAATTATGATATTAATAGCTGATCCGTGCGAAAATATCGCACATTATAGAGTCAACTAATAATCTGATAACTTACAGCTATCACTTTAGTTATGTAGTTCTTTATTAGATGGCGTCTTGAATATATTTTCATAAGCATTAACAGCTGACATTCCTAATGAAAAAGGTTTTAAACTTTTTTATAGCGTTAATAGCGGTAAACGTAAGTTATGATATTTGGATAATTAATTTTGATGAAGAATTAACGGAGATATTGCCTAGATATTGAGACCTTTGAGTCTTTCTTACGTCTACTGCCAACACCTCTAGTAATAACTCGAAAATTTCGATACCACTACTACGGGTTCGTAAAGCTGAAAAAGAGGGGTTTTACAAGTTTATCGTATGTATCTGTATATCTGTGTGTCTGTCTGTAGCATCGTATTATTTTTTTTTGTTTGAATGGTTACGATCGAAAGTATTATCAGTTATGATTGAAAAAAAAATTTCAACTGCTTTCTATTTGATAAATAGACGTGAACATCTTTCACGGGTCTGATTGAGTCAAAATATGTTATTCTTTTACTTCAATGATATCAAAAAAAAATGGCAATCTTCTAATACTGCAGCGTCATCTGGAATCTGCAGGATATCTAACTTCTCATAAACTTGCAGCAGAGATATCGTGTTTAGGCTCATTGAAATGGTCTCGGTGAATACTTAGGTTACTTGTTTCGGGGATTACAATAATTAATTAAAGTGTAAACATTGATGTTTCAGATATCGAGTCTTCTCCGGGCAAATGTATCCTATGAGTATGACAGATATGAGATTGATCGACAGCAAGATATCACCGACGTGGTGTCAGGTATTTATAATTATGTATACCTTATTAAACTACACTAAAAAACATTTAATCTGAAAAAATAAACAGAATTAACTCAAACGCATTGTACATTGAGTGTAGAGGTAAGGAAAACCATCTTATGTATAGAACAAGTTGAAAAAAGTTCAGCTGTAAACAACAAATTACAATTCAAAACCCCGTCAATATGGCGCTAGTGGAGCGGGAGGGGACTGTTGTAAAACTTAAAAAAAAAATTGTACAATAATGAGAAAAGTTTGTGGAGTAAAATGTTGTCCAAATGGGCGAAAATTTTAAAAATAATAACTTTTGGCGTTATCTTTAAAATTCACGCACTTGTTTCATTGGCACAATCTTAATTTGACTGTTTTCAACGAAAACTTTCTCATATATAGAGAGAGTACTTCTTCTGGTCTCTGATTCTCCATAATTTTGAAGTTACAAACATTGCGCTGTGCATTATAATAAGTCATATTAAAAGTGTATGACATCAAGATTCAACGACTGACGTTTGGAGTTTTCGCTACATTTGGTGGTTTTTATTTTAATCCAATTTCAAATATGGAGGCGGTTTTCAAATCGATTTTTTTTAAATGGATATTTAGACATAACTTCTTGTATATCGACTTAGACGATACACTTTTCGTTGGAAAACTAACTTCAAAAATTTTGAGGATATATTCAAGTTGAAGGTCTCATGCCAATGAAATTAAAATGGGAGTACCCTTGAGGTATCCCCTATCAAACAAAAAAAGAATCATCCAAATCGGTTCATAAACAAAGAAGTTATGGCTGAACATCCATAAAAAAAATACTTTCGAATTGTGAACCTCCTTTTTTAAAGTATGTTAAAAAAGACATGACGTTTGTTTGAGTGCTTTGAAATCCGTTGTTTGCTAGCATAAGCGTTTACACGGCCATAGAAGTTATTTATAAACATGCCTTGAAATTATTTTATCTATGAAATTATTACTCATAGTTCGTTATACCCGCTTGCACATCGTTAGATATTCTCGCAATTACAAACAATCACATATTCACCAATACAATTATTCACAAAGGCACTCACACTCACAAAACAATCTATCTAAGTATATATTAATACGTGAAGCAAAAGCTTTTAGTACTTTTTAAGCGTATTGTGTGCACGGAAGACTCTGAGATTTGGCATGGTTAAAGTTTATATGGAGGAGTGCAGAAAGGTTACTAATAAATAAAATAAAATAAATTAATACTGCGAATCATAACCCGACCAGTGCCATTAAACTCAGACCCCCAAAATATTGACATTGTCACTCAATGAAAAGTGACAACAAGTGATATAATATTCATTGTTTAGGTTCATACTGTAAATGTCAAACAGAAAATAGTATATGCTTAAAAAGTCGTTGGTCGAATTTCAACCTTAGGGCGATCGATAGTATTCATAACTAAACTTTCTTCTAAGTCTCAACTTTCATCGCTGTATGAACCCAGAACGATGGGCGTTTTAACAACTACTACTATTGTAACAGCGTTCAAATTTGAAATAAATAAATTATTATTTAATAATTTTTCAAAATCAAACCAAAAATCAAAATCAACACTTTATTCATTAAAGACTCCAAAACGGACTTGTGATTGTCAAACCACTACTATCGGTTCGGAAAACGTACCAGTCACCGAGAAGAACCGACTAGAAATTGGATCGGGTTTAACGTTTTTTTTTTTTCAATTATACAAATAATATTGATAGTTAATAAGCATATTATTGAGTTTGTGGATGCACACAGAGGGAATCACTCTCATTCACATTAATGTTATCTTATGATCACTAAAGTGTAAATGTATATATCTGTATTATCACGCACTGGTTCTTTAAGGACGTTTTCTTCAGCCAACATAATATTTATTTAACTATAGCAGTGAAACTCATCTCACTCGACACAATGTACTGACTTACAAATAGAAACATTTTATTACCAAAAACAATTACATAAAATTGAATGTCACAACGTTACGAAAATATATTGACTTGAAAAGTCTTTGTTTTGCTATTGGTGGAAGTTTATATGGGCTATATAAGTAGTGTAGAACCTTAAATTTTATTCAGCATAGGTATTGTTGAGAATTCCGTTTCCTGAAAACATAATCTTGTAGACTAGCTTATACCCGCGACTTCGTCTGCGTATTATTGGTTATACACAGACTGATCTCGGAACACGAATAACCAAAAAAAAATCGCCGTTTTTGCGTGATTGAGTAACAAACATAGAAACTTTCCATTTATTATATTTGTAGGATAACACTGGTTAAACTATGACTTTTACCGGGATAAATAGAACCCTTTGTGTTATTCCAGGTTATAGACTATCTGTGTGCCAAATTTCATTGAGATCTGTTCAGCCGTTTTAGCGTGATTGAGTATCAAACATCCAAACATCCACCATACACACTTTCACATTTATTATATTAGTAGGATAATCGGTCTCTTGGTTCCAAAGATATAATTAAAATTAAATTAGTATATACTACATAGTATTAACAGTCTAAAAATATATTTATTTATTTATTTACACATTATGCGTTAAATACGCAATGGCGGACTTAATGCCTAAGGCATTCTCTGCCAGTCAACCATTAGGTGATGCAGAGATAAATGTTGGTAGGTGTAAAAGGTAAGAGTTTTTTGAAATTATGTTTAACCTATTTAATATCACAATATATAAATAAAACATCAACACCAAAACATAATATATATAAGACAAATATAATACATATATACTACACATATACAATACATACACATAACAACATCATACATAAATATCAATACAATAAACAAAAATATAATTAGTCAACATTAAGTATTAAATACAGCATTAACCAGATAATTCTGCTAAATGACACCGGTAAAGCCGACGTACCTTGACTTTAAAACTGAAACGATTAGATGACATCCTGATTTCATAAGGAAGCGCATTCCATAGGAGAATAGATTGGATATAGAAAGATGAATGTACTATACCGGAAGTATGGACAGGACAGCAAAGAATAAGATTATTAGAAGAGCGAAGGTTAAGGTTATGATTAGAGTATAAAAACTGAAAATGTGGAGTTAAGTAAGAGGGAGTGTTGGGAGAAAATAGAATAGAATACAGAGTTGTCAGAGCCCGCAAACTCCGACGCTGGCGTATGGGCAACCAATTAAGCTCTGAACGATGGCTCGATACATGGTCATACTTACGAAGATTAAAAACAAATCGAATGCAATTGTTGAGTAATCTGTCAAGTTTGTTAAGAAGGTCAGCGTTCAGATCGTAAAAGCACACATTACCATAGTCAATTATAGGAAATATTATAGATTGCACTAGCATGGTTTTCGTTTTAACTGGGAGAAAAATTTTCAGGCGATAAAAAGACTTTAGAGTACCGATCACTTTCTGACTAACCTTGGAAATATGAGTTCCCCAATCCAATTTGGCATCAATGTGTAAACCAAGGTCCTTTACTTCCATACTAAACGGTATGACAAGATCACTGAAAATAATCTGAGGTAGCAAGCTGAAGTCTATTCTGGTAATCATACGAGAGCTCCCTATTACAATTGCTTGACATTTGGAAGGATTAACTGATAAGCCAAATCTCTCAGACCAATCCCTTAAGGCATTTAGATCCCGGTTAATAGTATAAATTACATCTGATAGAGAATCTACTGCGGCCTGTGTGTATAATTTCAGGTCATCAGCATACAAATTATACGTACATCGCAGTTCATGAGTTAAAAGGTTAATAAAGAGGGAAAAAAGAAGAGGTGAAAGTATACCTCCCTGAGGGACGCCAGCACCAAGCTCACACCAATTAGACGTAGCCCCATCTATACGAACCGATTGCTGTCGTCCCTTTAGATATGAAGCGAACCATGCCAGTGCCTCTAATGAGATATTATAATGAGAGAGAATAGCCAGGAGAATGTCGTGACTAACAGTATTAAAGGCATTTGAAAAATCTACTAAAACCAGCACAGTAATCATTTTATTCTCCACTCCATTTCTCAAATCACCAGTCACTTTAAGCAAAGCTGTAACTGTACTGTGACCTGACCTGAAACCGGATTGTAGTGGACTCAAGATATTGTTACAATGTACAAAGGATGATAGTTGATTGTGCACACATGCTTCGAGTACTTTAGAAAGAAATTGAAGTATAGATATAGGTCGAAAGTGGCTGGGAAGAGAAGGATTAGCAGTTTTAGGGAGCGGACGGACATAGGCTTTACTCCATATGGATGGAAACTGTCCAAAGGATAGAGAAAAGTTTATGAGATGAGATATAATAGGAAGAATCTAGTCAAGAATAGTAATAACCATTTGTCTACTCAAATTGTCACAGCCCGTAGCATTAGATTTTATTGAAAGAACGGACTTTTTAATCTGATCACATGTAACCGTGGAAAACTTGAAATGGGACCATGCCCATACGAGGCAATGCAACTATGTAGTGAGTTGTCTTACTTTTAGTTTGATCACTCAGTTTATCGGAGGTTGTGAAATGGTTATTGATATCATCTAACTTTATTGTATTAGGTAGATCTAGATGTTGAGATTTACCAAAGCCAAGAGTCCCAAGGAACTTCCACATATCAGCCGAGGAAGAACAAACAGAGATATTATTAAGGATATACTGACGTTTGGCATTGCGTATGGTCTGGTTACATCGGTTTCTAGCAGACTTAAATAAGTTCCAGTTCATCTCGACACGGTTTCTTTTAAATTTACGAAAAGCACAGTCTCTACGTCTCATCGCCATTCGAATCTCATTAGTCATCCAGGGTGCTGGAGGTCGCCTTAATTTAACTTGTTTTATGGGCGCATGAATATCGTATAAGTTTGTGATAAAATTGTTAAAAATACAAACTTTATCATCAATATTGTTAGCATTTATCAAAGGCTCCCAATTTATTTCTAAAACATCTGCACAGAGCTTGTCCACATTCATTTGTACAAAGCAACGTATGAGCAATATTTTTGGTTCTTTTTTCGGAGGTTTAAGAGTATAAGAAACGAAAATAAGGTCATGATGGGAGAAACCTGGTGCAGGGTGCTGACCATGAGAGAAAACAAGTGACAGATTAGAAGTAAGAATTATGTCGAGCCAGGTGTCATCTCCAGTTACATTGTGGTGAGTAGCTTGGAGGGGTAAAATATGAAAGCTGGAAGATTCAATGGCACGCATAAGCTTAACAGTACGCGAATCACGCTGTGCAAAAAGATTTGTATTGAAGTCACCCATGATTATGTGATGTTCATAATCAGATCCCAAAGTTTCGAGAACTGGCTCAAGGTCAGTAAAATAATCTATGAAAGGGGGACAATAAGTAACACCGATTAATGTTTTAACTCCTCTGACACAAACCTTAGAAAAAGATACTCCACAGAAGCAAGATGCTGAGAAGAAGATAATTTAACAATTTTATAAGACAAATCGCTACGGAGATATATAGCGACCCCACCGCCTCTTCTATCGACGCGGTCGTTACGAATAAGAACAAAACCAGGGAGCGAATACATGGTAGAAAGTAAATGAGGTTAATAGTATAAATTGCATCTGATAGAGAATCTACTACGGCCTGTGTGTATAATTGCAGGTCATCAGCAAACAAATGATACGTACATCGCAGTTCATGAGTTAAAAGGTTAATAAAGAGGGGAAAAAGAAGAGGTGAAAGTATACCTCCCTGAGGGACGCCAGCACCAAGCTCACACCAATTAGACGTAGCCCCATCTATACGAACCGATTGCTGTCGTCCCTTTAGATATGAAGCGAACCATGCCAGAGCCTCTAATGAGATATATTCTGCTCTTTTAAAAATAAAATGATTGAGGTTTGCCGTTATGTGCGTATCAAGCAATAACTCAAAATTTTTTGCTTACTTCTTACATACTTGACCCTTATCATAAAAAAATTATCACGATATCTTTATAAACAATAATTTTGTAGTTCACGCGAGCGGAGCCGTGGACACAGCTAGTGATAAGATTAAATTTAAAATCAATGAAATCTTCAATTTCTATAGTAATCATAATCTTGGTCAAAACTAGTAAATTTTATTACGCTTTTACCGCCATTATGTTCTGCTGAGGAAACTTTAGTCAAAAACTGATTTCATATAGACATAACAGCAAGTAAATTTAGTGTAATAAAAAGAAATAATTATAAGTAGGTATGGTACAAAGAATCTTTTAATACTGGTTCCTAGCATATAATATATAATTCGTATTGTTGTCGCAGAGCTGAGTAATTATACTATTTTTAAAGTTTATTTTCGATCTCGTATTCACACATTCATGATTTTCTTTTAATCGAGATTGTAGTTCGGTCAAAGCTGATTTTTAAATTCTGAGATGTAATTATTCAGTAAACATAATAGGGTTTTTGAGAACATTTACGTAATCTCTAATAAGCGTGCAGTGACGACACTGTGCCTCAGGTAATCCATCACCGGTCAAAATCAAATTCAAACATATTTTATTCAATTTTGGTACTAAAATGGCACTTAATTTACACTTTAAATCAACACATTACTATCAGTTCCAAGTCACCTACAGAGCCCTAAGAATAGCTAGATTTAGAGGTAGTTGGCGAGTCACATAACTCGAAGAACGGATTGTCAATAGGGTCGAAGAGTTCATTAGTGGCGACCACAACGCAGCGGGGTAGATCCGCCACCAAGTAGATTGACGATTTGGTAAAGAGTACACCAATAGACCGATCGTTGTGAGATCTTTAGGAGAGCTCTATGCCCTGCAGTGGATATCTTTCGCTAAGGTAGTGATCACGATGAATCTATAATGATTGATACAATCTTTTATAAACCCTGATTACGACTTAGGACTATAGTACTTATCGAGAAAAATCCAACAAACCTAAACACGATCAGCATATCTCGTTTTAAACAATAAGTTCAAGGACCATGTTAATCAGGTTTTACTGTTAAAATGTGAACATTTTGTTTCCTTTGATTCCTTTTTCCCTGGAGGTGGATCATTATATGAAAGAGTCACGGTGAAAGAGTTATGGCTGAATATACTTAGAGAACTTCTCCTTTTTTGAAGTCGGTAAAAAAAATAAACCTGATCGAGTTCCTTGCCGACTTTTCTCGATGACTGGTATGTTTTAAAAACTAGTAGTAATGTTTTGACAAATATAAGTGCCTTCCATCTTTTACACTTAGTAATACTAATAAATGTTTATAAGTAATCGTGTCCTATGTAAACTTCCTAGGTACATTACCGATTTTCTGGATAGTAAGTTCAAGAATCGTTTTAAGTAAGTTTTATTGTTCAAAGGATATTATAGTGTGGATTATTCCATGAAAGACGGTAATGTTTGGAAGTGATACTTTCTCTGTACTTCCATTTAAAATGGTAGTAACCGTAAACAATAACACTAATTAAAATATAATTTAAAAAAAAATTGATATTTCCGATCGAGTTTCTTCCCAGTTATTCTCGAAGACTGGGATCTTTTCCGAACCGTTGGTAATGTTCCATTCCTAATGGCCCGTTTTTTTTTAATTTGATTTATTTTGGCGTCACTATGTCCATCATCTGGTCTATGCATCAGATCAGCCCATAATATCATAGCAGATAGGGCGACCGAGCTAAGCCCGGTGTCTTACAAAAACAAAAAAGAAAAACACCTATCTAGGTAAACATGGAATGTAAAACATTATCTAAATGCAAAGTTTAATCGAAATCGTTGGAGCCGTTTCCGAGAAACCAATAACATACATATACAAGAATTGCTACCTAATTTAATAAGATTACTGCATTGTCAGCCAAGTTACATTAATCAGCTCTAACGATTAAGTGGAAGTAGTTAAAAACTTAGTTAAAAGATTTAACACACACATACTAATATCTTCTTCTTTAATTTAAGAGCTCTCATGTCTGTGAAGCAATTGCAACTGTTCCCTATCCTCTGCCTTTCTTTTTACCTCTTGATACGATACGACTCCCACTTTATCCTTCACTTGTCGGAAAAATCTTCGTCTAGGTCGTCTTCTTTCTCGCTTTCCATCAATTTTTCCTTCCAAAATTGTTTTGAAAAAATTTGTATGATTCATATAAATGATATTATGAGTAAAAACGCATAAAATGATTCATATTCTAACGTCAAAGCTGAACGCGACAAAGTACAACTAATCTGTTAAGGAAGGCCAATAAAAAGTATTAATATAATTTATTGTAATCTAAACTTAAAACGTAGTAAAACATATTGTATAGATTATGTAAGGCATTTTTACATCTTCTAGACACGTGTCTGTATTGATACGACATACCAACTAAAACTTCTGCATCTAAATCTATATAATTATTACGTGAAGCAAAAGCTTTCTAGCCCTTTTTAAGCGTACTGCGTGCACGGAAGTTTATGAGATTTGGCATGGTTAAAGTTTATAATGGAGGGGTGCAGAAAGCTAAAATTTATCTGTGGTGACAATAAAAGACGGGAGGTTATTCAATTCGAATTTGGTTTTTCTTCCTAGATGTTCAGCCACAACTTCTTTGTTTATGAACCGATTTGGATGATTCTTTTTTGTTGGATAGAGGATACCTCAAGGGTAGTCCCATGTTTATTTTATTGGCATTTGACCTTCAACTTCGAAGAATAATCAGGGAACTCTTCAAAGGCATTGAAGTTGAATTTCTTTTTTGTTAACAATTGTCTTGCTTTATTTGTGTTGGTTATATATTTATATAATTTTAACTTTTGATGTGTTGTGTGATGAGTAAATAAACTTTTTTCTTTCTTTCTATACTTTTTCTCTCATTTCTTGAAATTAGAACTTTTCTAACTTTCCATCATCCTCCTATTCTTATTTACACACGCACACATAAACATCTCGCACACCTGTATTTGTATTTTCGTTCCTTTTAAGAAATAAAATTTATTATTATCAACATTATACATATGCTCGAAAAACAAACCCTTCTTTTTCGCATTCAGATAAAATGCTGTCATTTTCATATTACAAACAGACAAACATTATACAGATGTGCAAAATATTTGAACTTGTCACCTTAATTCGTAATGAAAAGTTAAATCACAAACATAGCGTTTCCTCTGCAGAGACAAGTGATGAAGTCGAATGCTACGTTCAACGCCTTCGTAGTTCCAGGCCCTCCAGAACTGACCGAGGATCTGGTGCCTGTCACGATGACCCGAGAACTGGAGTTAGAGGACGACATGAAGGAGTACTGGGGCTTCTATCTACTAAAAGGATCTTCGGTGACAGTGTCTGCTTGTGTCAGGTGGTACAAAACTTTTAGATAGTAAGTTCGTACGTATTCGTATTTAAAGCAACGATGGGTCAGTGGTAACATTATGAACATAGCGTTGATCGACGTTAGTTCGAATCTCTGCAGTGAGCCTGAGCTTTCGGTGAAAGAAAATGTCGTGATAAAACTATAGAACAGTAGTAGGTATTTTTCTAATGCTCGCCTGGCTATTTACCATCCTGAGTTTGAAAATCTATCGCCAAACACCAATAAGTGTATTCCGGCGGCTGCACTCGAGAGCCAGTCTTCTAGGTTTAGCGTGCTACCATCTTGAGCCACAATGTCACTTAAAACCAGGTGAGATTGTGGCCACAATGCTACCACGATCAGGATAAATGTATAAAAATAATATTAACACAATATTCATGAAAATTTTATATAAAAATTTTAAATATTCATATTTTGAGGAAGATCGGTTGGTCACCCAACCGAACTGGTTGGGTATTGACCCATCGTAACTCATTTAGCCATATTAAATAGAAATAGACATCGTTTACGATTACAAGTTAAAATCATATTATGTAATATGCGATGGTAAATAATATTACTAGAAATGTGAGGCATCATTGGATGCCTGGTAGATATTAGGTCCTAACATATGAAATTGGCGTTTTGTACGGGAGGAATATAATTTTTTTTTTTTGGAAATATATTTAATTAATCGAAGTATGCACCGTTGTTATCTATGCACTTTTGCCATCTCATAGGTAGTTCATTGATCCCGTTACTAAAAAAAACCATGGGGGCGAGAAACAATAAACTCTTTGAAGGCGATTTGGACTGCCTCATCGGAGTTGAATTTTTTTCCTTGTAAGAGGTTGTCAAAATTCCGGAAAAAATGGTAATCTGTTGGAGCAAGGTCCGGGGACTACGGTGGATGTCGCAGACATTCCAATTGTAGCTCATCTAACTTGGTGGTTGTTTGTTGTGCGGTGTGTTGTCTTGCGTTGTCGTGAAGCAGCAGTGGCCTAGAGCGATTGACTAATCTTGGTTGTTTAGCAGCTAGTTCTTCCGTTATGGCTTGCAGTTACTGACAATAGATATCTGCCGAAATAGTTTGGCCAGATATTAGGTGAACGACACCGGCGGTAGTCCTCCAAACACTCACAAGTAACTTTTTCTTAGTCAATTTTCGTTTAGGGCAGGATTTGGCTGGGTCTCCAGGGTTCAGCCATTGCGACGAGCGCTTCCGATTTTCGTACAGTATCCACTTTTTATCACAAGTAATGATTCGATTTAAAATCCCTTCATTATTGTGTCGGTTGAGCAAAGTAACACAGCAGTCGACGCGTGTTTTCAAGTTCGATTCACTCAATTCATGAGGTACCCATCGTTCAAGTTTTTTTACTTTCCCTATTTGTTTCAAGTGGATTAATACAGTTTTATCACTTACCCCGAAGCCTGCAGCTATCTCTGAAGTGGTATGTGATGGATCCGCTTCCACAATAGCCTTTAATTCTTCATTTTCCACTTTGGTCTCCGGCCGTCCACGGGGTTGGTTCTGAAGGTCGAAATTTCCAGAACGAAAACGTTGAAACAAAAACGTACCGTGCTTTCTTTTGCGACACCAGCACCGTACACATCATTAATCCTTCGAGCTGTTTCTGCAGCACTGGTGCCACGGTGGAACTCGTACTCGTAAATATACCAATATTTCATGTTTTCCATTGTGCGGTAATAAGCGACGCCAAAGAAAAAATAATGAGGAAAAAACAAATGAATGACTGTTTTCAAAACTCAAATGTACCAGCTAAATGAATTTATAAATTTGAATTTGGAATTCTTAACCAAAGACGAGATATTTCAGATCAAAGTGGTCAGTATGACAAAACGCTAATTTCATATGTAAGGATCTAATATAATCATATTTTTATATTGAAATATGAACGAATAATAAAAAAAAAACTAATAATCATATAATTTTCTTAGCTTCTTCTACCTATAACAGATTAACAGCAGTTAAGAATTTTCTGATAAATTATTTAAGATGGATTTCCGCAAAATAACGCCTTCGTCAGTCAAGTAATATATTTTAATGTTTATAATTAAAAGCTTAAATTTAGTTTTACTCATACTGTTGTACAGTGTTGTTATATAAAAATTCACTTAACCTCATTAATATTTACTAATAGGTTAGCATAAGACACAACACCGATACACAAGCACACACGTAAAGTAGTCAGTGTGTATAGTAGAGAGAGAGATGCGTTCAGTATAAATATTGAGAAGGGAGCGCTGAGTCAGAAAGAGTCAACCAAACGTGACGCTAACAAAATGGCACGTAGCGACGTCCCATCAGCACGTTTTACTGCCGTTCAAATGCCTTATTCGATGTTTCACGTGAAAAATAATAAAATATTCGCTTTTTGCTCGATCAGATGGCCAGGAGCATCTCTGATCATGATCAAAGGGTACAAACACTTGCAAGAGTGCGCGTACATAGGAGACGACTCCTCTGAAGAGCTGGATGAGCTTCTCGAAGCTTACCACATGGGTCTCATGTCGAACACTACTCTACTGCAAAAGATAAATGAACTGAATAAAGAAGATGGGAAGGCTAATGATCCTGGTGAGTTGACTTTTTAATCCTATAAGTAGCTGAAGATCATGTTGATTGACATGAGTTCGAATCCCTGCAGTGAACATGAGCTTTATATGAGGGAAAACATCATGGTATGGTGGTAGGGCATTTTCCAAAATCCATCTGGCTAATTACTGAAAATTTGACTTGCTAGACTCAGCGTGTTACCATGTTGGACCAAGTCATCACTTAACATCAAATGAGATTGTGGGGCCTATAGATAATTAGAAAACAAAGAAGAGAAAACGTAACTGTAAGAGTAAATATTAAACCTTGCTTATAGATCCAACAAGGCTTACGATTTCCTTTTTAACCGGCTTCGACAAAAGTTTACTCAATTCGAATGTATATTTTTTACGGCTGTTCAGCAATAACATCTTTGTATATGGACCATTTTATATGATTTTTTTTGTTGTACACGTGATACCTCAGGCTTGGCAAGAAGCTTGCCCTCTATTACATGAGACCTAAAAACATACCCAGCGAACTGTGTGTACAAATGTACTCCTTTGCCTAACCCTTCGGGGATACAGGCGTAATGGTATGCATTATAGATAATAATAATGAGGTTAACTATTCTAAACATTATTATAAAATACCAGATACGAATAGAATTAAACCTTAATTAAAAACCGATATAAAATATGATAAATATAAATAAAGTATTAAATCTATACTAACATTACAACGCTGAAGAGTTTGTTCTCTTGGTTGAACACGCAGTCTCAGGAACTACTGGTTCGAATGGAAAAAAATGTTAGGATATCCCATTTATCGAGGAAGGCTATATAACATCACGCTACGACCAATAGAAGGGGAGAATCAATGAAAAATGTTGCAAAAACGGGAGAAATTTATTCCTTTTGAAAACTTCCACTGCGAGCGCTGCGTGAATGGTTAAAGTTACGTAACAATGGTGTGTGACGGAATTGTTTCTCTTAAAAAGTTCTAAAAAAAGTCCGCGACAGTATATGACTTTACTCAATATAACCTTTTTTATGGTAAGGAAATTTGTTCTAAAATAATGAATTATTTACGAAGGTGTTTTTATATACATGGTATTAATCCTTATCGAAATAAATACGCTATTCATCACAAGTATTTAATTGTGAACAAATCTGTCCTTTACAGTAATTGATTTAAGGGAATATCTTAGGAGATATCACAGTTTTAAAATAACTTGGCAGCAAAATAATGGTCAAGTATCGCGAGCTGTTATAAGGGACTTTAAAAATCCCTTTTTAAAAAAAAGAATTATTTCAAGATAGATATATATTAATTATTTAACACTGAATTAAAATTAAGACGGACTATGAGTGTCACGGACTGGGTCTGAGATGGAACTGAGGATGAGCTACGGGATCGTGAGAGGGCTGGGCGAAGTGCTGACGCTAAATACTGGGAATGGTCTAAGGAGGATATGGTTTTGTGATACTAGAGAAAGGTTGGCACTTTAGGGTACATACTTCGGGTATAACAGCCCCCCACGTAAAAGAAAACTTTTGCAGTAAGGTGCAAAGTTTTAACATGATGTTCTTAAACGAGGAACGGAAATTTCCGTTGTTTCCTCAACATCAGGGCCAGGGACTGTGGTTCGTGAGGTTTTGAAGGAAGTTAGGGTTTGGTAAAATTTCTTATATAGTATCAATAGAATTATAGCTATAATCAATACAAGTGTACAATATGTTAAAATTGGATAAGTTGAATTGTATTCTAAAAGGTAATTTGGATCTTCTGACAGTTTATCTATTGAGGATAAAATTTGATTAGTAACAATATCTAAATCCTTTAACTTATCCAAGTTTGTTCCTACAATTTTCATAGGTGGTATGTTAGTTAAATCTAGTCTTTTAATATTACAACAAACATCAGTAATAATATTGAAATCGGATCTTACAGGGTTCACATTAATGTTAATATTAAATTTACCGGATAATTCTGTATTTCGGCATATGGCGGTACAATTAGAAGGTAAGTTTAAAAATCCTGTGCCTGATATTTTGAGTTCCGTTATATTAGCATTACAATCGACTGTTAACTTGGATACCTTTGATTGGACATACAGAAAGTGGTTGTTGTTAAGCCTATGCCATATGTCGATGTCACCATTAATAAATTTAGGATTACATTGATCCGGTAAGGAGTCTAATACTTTTAACATCAGTTCTGTTTCACAGGTGGGGTTTGTATTCACAGGATATTCTGTTACAGTTTTACAAATATAAATACTATTTGGAATTACTTTACACATTTTTAAGCTATCCATATAACAATAATAAGATTTATCTTTACTAATACTTACATAGTTAGAAGTAGGGATAATTAATGAATACGAAACTGGTTTTTCAACATCGTGTGGTAATGGTATAGGGATGGTTTTATAAACATCATAAATTTTATGAGTTACCAGCGGGATTTTGCAAGCAAATATTATTCGTTTACTTGCATAGTGGGTACTTAATTCACTTATATCTATAATAACATGAATATTTTCTAAATCTAAGTTTACAGGAAGTTCCAGCGATCTGGGTAAGTATCTAATATTATTCAATAATTCATAATACAATTCCTTAGGTGTAAGTACAGATGGGTGAAGAACATGGCTTTTAGTAAACATAATTGCATTCTGCAAATCTTCCATTTTAAACGACAAAGTTAACAAAGCGGAAGATAAACTGTTACACAATTGATTAAAATTTGACATTATAATTAACTTATTAGACGCTAAACTTAGGTTTCTTAAATTAGAACTTAAATTTTCGACAGCGTTATTCAAACGTGCTTCATTTAAATTTATAATAGATATGGTTTCATTGAAGCTCTTTAACGCGGTACTGGTAATTAACGTGTTATATTTCAGTAAGTTGGCTAATTTCTTATTGTTACTATTTAGAATTTGAATAGCGTTGTCATATCTAAGTGCATCGTCTTCATCCAGAGTACCAATAACATGTTTAAAAATAGTACCGATGCCGGATATCCATGCGGATCTTTTCGATAGTACGGGTAGTAAATGCGATATGGAATTATAATCTTTAACTATATCAGTATACCGAGACGTAAGAGGTTCTAAAATATTATGACATTCTGAGTCTAATATAACGTCGTTTTGTTGACACAGGAAACGGGTAGTACCTATAATGCTGTTGATATTATCAATGTGTGGCTGAATATAGGAGAGGTCGACTGGTATTAGCACGTGTAATTCCTCATCCGAAAATCGAGCATGTCCTATTGGATCAAAATAAATACCGGGACTCCTCGAAATTGTTTCGATGAGGGCTGATTGGACAACGTAAAGGCTCATGGCCATTCTGAAATAAAATATACAATTGGATTATTTGATAATATTGCCTAGATAAGCGGCTTCTGATGTCACGGTGAAAGAATGTGGATTTTCTTAAACCCTAAGTGGTCTCGGCTAACTTGATCTCGTCATAATGGTGACGAGCATGACACCTGTTGATCAGGACTGAGAGTGTGTTGTTGCCATGGATTTTAACCACTCGGTATGGTCCCTTCCAAACCGGGGATAGAGCTTTTCTTAGTCTTAAATGGTTTTTAATAAAGACAAAATCACCTACCTTATATTTCTTCGGTTTAGTTTTTTGATCATAATATTGTTTTGAGATACCTTTACATTTTAGAATATTCTCTATAGCCTTTTGACGGGAATAATTTAATCTGTGTTGTAGAATACGAATATAGTCGTGATATGTAACATCAGGGGCATTTTCATACACAGAATTAGGAATGAATGCTTTATGGCCATATATTAACTCATAGGGAGTAAAGTTGGTTGTACTATGAGTACTCGTATTGTATGAATACATTGCTGTGTAAACATAACGGGGCCAATTTGTTTGGTTTTCGTCAACAAACGATTTTAAATACTCCTTAAGAGTTGAGTGGCTCCTTTCCAAAGCACCCTGAGTTTGGGGGTGGTAAGGAGTGGACCAAAGCTGTTTGATTTTAAGGAAATTGCAAGTTTGTTTGAATAGATCTGCCGTGAAATTAGTGCCTTGGTCAGTCAAAATAAATTTTGGGATTCCGAAGAGTGAAATAAAATGCACGAGGCATTCACAACTTTCCTCAGCAGTTGCGTTGGATATAGGATATCCAACTGAGAATTTTGTTAGATCGTCCTGCAGTGTAAGTATGTATTTGAGTTTGGCATTACCAGATTCTGGTAATGGTCCTACGATATCCAGGGCAATGCGTTCAAAAGATTGTGTGGAAGTACTCGTGATTTGCATCGGGGCCCGGTTGGTTTTCCTTAAAGCTTTATTGGTTTGACATAATTCACATTTCTTTACATATTGTTCAACGTCACTTCTCATATTTTTCCAATAGAATCTTTCCTGAATACGCTTTAACATTCGGACTGAGCCTAAATGACCGGCTATAGGTAGATCGTGATTTTCTCTTAGAATTTTTATAATTTCCGACGGTGTAGGGTAAATCAAAGTGTTTTTATAAATATTTACAGAAATTTTTGTGTTATTGAAAAGATATAATAATATATTACAGATTTTAATAAGTTGGTATTGATCAAAAGGATTTTTAAAATCTGTTATAGCTATATTAATTTCTTCTGGATAGTTTATTATTAGGTCATTTCTTAGACATTTAAGACTCTTATAAATGTCTTCGTAATCGGCTTTGTCAAAATGATGAACTTTTGTGAATAAAAAGTAGTAGGTTTTGTTGTCATGTTCAAATTTTAAATACGAATGTAGAATTCTTTCCTGATTAACTATCTCACTACTATCTGTTAAATTACCTAATATGTCATTTATGAAGTGGTTTGACTCATCCATGTCTATGGATGTCGGGATTACAATAATTTTACTTTTACAGGTTAATATGCTGTTACTATGTTCGTGAATGTTTGTGTTTGATTTAAATTCTTTACTACTAAGATTCTTTAGGCATTTTGTATAGGAGTCATCGTCGTTTAAACATTCTAATGGATCTATACTTTGGTTTTCTGTTAAAGGTAATTCGTCGTGTTGATTTTGAGGAACAATATCCGGATCTTCATGGACAGGATTTATATTAATAGCATTATCAATGGGAATGCGGGAAAGCGCATCTGCGTTACAATTTAGCTTTCCCTTCTTATATTGAATACTATAATCATATTCTTCTAGTTTCAGGCGCCATCTAACGAGCCTGGAACCGGGATCTTTACAGTTAAACAACCAGTTTAAGGGTTTATGATCGGTCACTATAATAAAACGATGACCGAAGAGATAGGGTCGGAATGTTTTAGCGCCGAAAATTATTGCGAGGCACTCTTTTTCTGTGACGCTATAATTGCACTCGGCTTTGTTTAATGTCCGAGATGCATATGCGATGGGTCTATCTTTACCGATTTCGCCCTGAGATAGTATAGCCGATATGGCAAAATTGGAGGCGTCACATGTTAGGACAAATGGTTTACTAAAGTCGGGGTATGCTAAAATTGGTGCGGTAATTAGTTTTTCCTTCAGTTGTTCAAACGCCAACTGTTGTGAATTTGTCCAAACGAAAGGAACGTCTTTCTTCAAGAGAGAGGTTAATGGCTTTACACTTTTAGAGAAATTTGATATGAATCTTCTATAATAGGATGCTAGGCCTAGGAAAGATTTTACTTCTTTGGGACATTTTGGTACAGGAAATTCGCTTACTGCCTTAATTTTTTCGGGATTTGGTTTCACACCCTGGTCACTTATGATGTGTCCGAGGTATGCTACTTCTTTGCGTAGAAACTCACACTTTTCTGGTTGGAGTTTAAGGTTGAAATTACGAAGTTTTACAAACACTTTTGTCAGTTTTTCGATATGTGAAGATAAATCCGTTGAATAAATTACTATATCATCTAGATAGACGAAACAATGTACGCCCTGTAAGCCTGAGAGTACCGTATTCATCAATCTTTGAAAGGTAGATGGGGCATTTTTAAGTCCGAAGGGCATTCTATCGAATTCGAAGTGCCCTTGGGGAACACTAAAGGCGGTTTTGACTGCGTCGGACGGAGACATTTTTATCTGGTGGAATCCTGATGCAAGGTCCAGTGTTGAGAAATATTTACTTTGTCCTAGTTGATCAAGTATTTCGTTAATTTGAGGCATTGGGTATGTTTCTCCGATGGTTATATCATTTAATTTGCGGTAGTCTATAACTATCCGCCATTTCTTTTGTCCGGAAGCATCTCTCTTCTTAGGAACCACCCAAATTGGGGATGACCACGGGGAAGTAGAGGGTTTTATTATCTGTTGTTCGAGCATTTTATTGATCTGATTACTAACTTCCTGTTTATGGACTTCGGGGAATCTATATGATTTAACATTGATGGGTTGCGAAGAGGAAGTATTTATTTCGTGTTTTACTGCATTAGTGGCTGTCAACTTATCATCAGGTAAATGAAATATGTCTGAGAATTCGGAACAAATTTCGCACAATGCATTGGACTCTTCAGAATTTAGATGAGACACCCTTAATTGGTTAAGAACTTCTTTGGTCCTATCGTTACAAGATGGGTGAGTGTTATTTAACTGTCGGAATTCATTATAGTTAATAGGACTAAGAGTAAATTGTAAATTTGATAATATAGGAATAGGATCGTCTGATACATTTAGGACAGTTGTGTTTACGCGATTATTTGTTTTTACAGATACGATACAATTTGCAACAAGGAGGGAATCAGCGATATGCTGATCAACGATAACGCCTTCCTTCAATTCCGGATTCGTTACTGAGCATTCTATTATAACTTCCGATCGAGGAGGAATAACATATTGCGGTTCTTTGAAGCGTAATTGGAGAACAGAACCGTTTATATTAATGGACTTAGTACTATAGTCGATCCTACATTTGTACTGTTTGAATAGGTCATTACCTATTATACCATCATGTGGTAAATTTATCCCGTCAAGGATATGGAATCGATGGCTAAGAGGCTCATCTTTTTCGAGAAATAAGGCTAGCCGGAAATCACCCATGCTTCTGATGGGTTTCTGAGGGGTTATCCCCTTGACTAATACCTTATTTTCTGATAATTGTGGCATTTCTTCCACAGAGGATTTCTTTAATAAAGATATGCCGGCCCCCGTATCGACGAGGAGCGACAAGGGTCTACTAGACACCGAGGTTTTTATGGTTACGCAGGGTAAGTATCGGTCCTTTATATTAATTTCGTGAATCGTAGAAGGTTCTGAGTTTTCAATCGGATCGCTAGTTTTTAATTTACTGTTATTAATTTCCCTGGTTTGAAGGTTGGACTTGGAGTTATGAATCAAAATGGGTTTAATAGTTTTTGAAACATTTTCTGATTCGATGGTTTTCTTTTTAAAAACTCTAGGAACGTATTTTATGTGATCGTGTTTACCGTCAAGATATTTCGATTTAATTGCGTCGGTTTTGTTTGGTAAACGTTCCGCACGACGCTTAGGCGGAACGTCTATTCGTTTAAATAGTCGCAGAGTTGGTGTTCGAGGTTGTCTTGGATTACGTCATTATTATCTTGTGGTTCGGGGTCATTTGATGTTTCGATATGGTTTACACGTGGATTGGTGTTGTATGGGGATTTTTGTTTGTGGTCAAATGAGGTTTGGCCTTGAGTTTGGGATTGTGGTCCGTTGCCATATTTTTTATTATTGTATTCGCGTAAGCGGCAGTTCTCCAGCATATGCCCGGTCTTTTTACAATATCGACAAAAAGCTGTGGAAGGATGTTTATAGCCTGACGTCGATGGCCTTGTGTTACGGTAATTGTTATTATTATTTTGTTGTCTATAAATTGATTCAGACCGGCTTGGTTTTATTGGTATGTTTTTGTAAATGATTTTTTGAATTTTCTCTTCAGAAACGGCTAAGTTTATAGCATCATTTAAGTTTTTAGGGGTTTTACATCTCAAAATGTTAGATATTCTCGGATATAAACCTATAGTGAATATGTGTAGTGCCAAGTCCTCCATGGCTGCCAGACGGCCAACTAATTCGCTTTTCTTGGTATTAGAAATTTGTATTTCAGTTAATAATTGGGATAGACATGATTCTACACGTAACGCAAATTGGTTCACTGTCTCGTTGTTACTTTGTTTACAGTCTTGTAGATCCGTTAAAAGATGGGCGTAATGCTTCCTTTCACCGAATTGGTTTTTAAGGAAATCTTTCAGACTGGACCAATTTTCGAATTCTTTGATGGAACATGCAATTTCGGCTTTACCTTCCAACTGACTCAGTATGTACTTAAGAACAAAGTTTTGTTGATCATCATCTGCTAATGAATATGCACTGTCGCAGTTGTTAATGAATGCGTTCAACCGTTCCCGTGATCCATCGTAGGGTTTAATAAATTTAAGTAGCAAGGTTAACGGTGCACTTTTGGATTCAGGTACTTCCTTTTTACTTGTAGCCATCGTGAATATTTATTATTAATATCTAAAATTTATGATAAAATACAAATGAAAATAACAGATAAGTATAGACGGTCAAGTTATTAGCCTGCCTACCTATCAAGCAGACGGCGTAACGTTATAATATGTTTACTACTAACTGCGAACTCGATGTAGTTCCCGGTACAGAGATAAGAGACGTTGAAATTCAATACGCTGATGCGCGACCGTGTGGTCTTAGGATGAATACGATGTTTATGAATATGATGTGTTATAATTAACTTAATTAATTATTTAGAAATAACTAAAAGAAGAACATATTAAAATAAACACTGAATTTCACTAGATCTTGAAATCACTGCGGCACATTGAAAGTAAAATAAAATAGTCACTTACAGGATAATCTTCATGTTTTGTTATACACACTGTTGTGTGACAGGCTGGTCCTTGGTTGATCCAAGGTCGGGATGTAGTAACGGTAACCGCAATGGTCACTGTCGTCACCGGTGAGTGCACCACTATTGGTGCAGAGCCCCTGTAAGGCTCTATTAAACAACGGCAACTTGGGATGAGATGATCCTGGGTAACTTTAGGACATTTCTTTTGGCACTTTCGGAACACTTATAATTTTAGGCACTTTATATTATTGTGGAACACTTTTGATATTATATAATTTTGTAATATTTTGGACACTTATGATGTTAGGCACTTTTATTATTGGATTTATTAATTCGTGATGAATTTCGGGGCGTTACCGGGATATATATAGAGACCCGGTATCCCACCGCTGCCACCAAAATGTTATAAGGGACTTTAAAAATCCCTTTTTAAAAAAAAGAATTATTTCAAGATAGATATATATTAATTATTTAACACTGAATTAAAATTAAGACGGACTATGAGTGTCACGGACTGGGTCTGAGATGGAACTGAGGATGAGCTACGGGATCGTGAGAGGGCTGGGCGAAGTGCTGACGCTAAATACTGGGAATGGTCTAAGGAGGATATGGTTTTGTGATACTAGAGAAAGGTTGGCACTTTAGGGTACATACTTCGGGTATAACAGAGCGCATTTTTATTAAGTATGCAGAATATAGTGGGAGGTAGGCGGTACCTATAATACAGTGCCTACAACCCACTCTCTCTAATCCTTTCTCTCTCTCTCTCTCTCTGTTATATGACGCAGACGAAGTTGCGCGGGTCAGCTATTCAATTGTAATATAGATATTTTGCTCAGGTGCCATGAGACGACACAAAGCTGGCGTTAGCTTTCACGACCCAAACAATATCGCCAACAACACATCCTCATCTTCAGAGAGCGTTCCTGCCTATGACGTCACTGACCACGATCCAAAGGTAAACTATTTTTAACAATCCACAGAATATCCTCTCTCTCTCTAGCTATAATAATTAGTATCTTAACTAATCAACCAAATGAAGTGGTCGACAATACATATGATTAATACGGTTTAACAGAAAACTATTGCCGTCGCGCTTTGCTCTAACGACCGAATAGAGCGCAAAAGAGACAACTGCAGTTCTAACTGGTTATACCCGTGTAAAATAGACGATATTATAATTTCATATTCCCACGTTTCCTACTATAAAACTTTAACGACTTTTTTCAACAATAATACAATACAAGACAATTTTTAACAAAAAATAAATCCGACATAAGTGATTTTAAAGAGATCTCTGGTGTATCTTAGAAGTTGAAGGTCCAATGCTTATGAAATTACCCCCTTTCCGACAAAAAAGAATCATCGAAATCTGTTCATAAACAAAGAAAATATGACTGAACATCCATTAATATATATATATATATATAACAATAATAATATAATATAATAATATATATATATATATATATATGTATATATATTCGAATTGAGATAAATCTGTTATAAGCGGTTTAATTATTCAGTATAATTTTAGTAATTTTATATGGCTCCTTAGTTTTTGTAAAAATTAAATTATGTAAAATATATAACATATGGGTACCTACACAGCAGTCGTAGATATACATTATGGGGTTTAAAAATATTTGCTCCAGTAACTACTAAGCTTCACCCCCATTTCCTTTAAAAAGATGTTGATTTGTCTAACTAAAGTTGATTAAAATTGCCAGTATATGCACAATTAACAGTCGACCAATGAAGATTTATTTCATTTTTCTAATGGTTAAGCGAGCCAAGTCTCTATTTACTGAAACATTATTTGTGTTAAGACCCATTAATAATTTGTATATTATTTTGCAGCTGGAATTCATTGGTTACATTATTTTAGAATTTTACGGGTTCCCTTGCGGTAATTTTCTGTTTTATCTTTAAGTAACTTACTAAAAGGATTCAACTTGCTAAGACAGTTTTCAATTTAAAAAGGATTCAACTTGCTAAGACAGTTTTCAATTTAAAAAGGATTCAACTTGCTAAGACAGTTTTCAATTTAAAAAGGGCTATAGACAACATTAAATATTTATATGGTACTGAAGAAGACACAATATTATTAATATACTTGTTGTTTATATTTATTTACCAGGAGTTAAGAGAGATTCTGGAACGGCTCCATGCTCTTAAAGAAGCCGTTAAAATGGAGCAAATGAAATACTTCCAAATGCCCTCACATTTAATGAACTTGCCGGCTCTGCATCGGCATAGAGATGCCAATGTCGACAAAGATGAGAGGAAATGGTTGTCGTTTGAAGGTAATTTGTAATGGTTTAGCTATTATGGAATTATTTTGCTTGTAGGTAGATGTAATTGCTGCCAGTAGAATAGGTTTACATTCCATTTACTTTTAAATACCCATTATATCTCATGTCACTTATATGGCAGGGTTGTTCACTATTTCTAATTTGGTACTGCTAATATGTCAGTGCACGACTCTAACTATGCCTTTCAAATTGGATAAAACAGAGCGAGCACTTCTGTTTTGCCACAGAAAAATGTGTCATAAGTCATGATGGTGCATCTTTAATCAAACATTAGATATGATGTACTTCTTTGGCAAATCGCTAGGTTTTCTTTATTCACTAGTTTTAACTAATTGAATAGGTAGGTAGTACTTTCTTCGTATATTTAAATCAATACTCTACATTTGAACCTAATAATAGCTGACACCGTGATCTCTTTAATTTTAATAATATACCTTGACTGTCAGAGGCTGAAGAAGGGGTAGTTACTAAAAACTATCTATCTTTAGAATTCACATTAATTATTTTACTATTTTATACCGTTATCTTTGTAGATAGAATTATTAGAATGCTGTAGTGATACTATTTATGTGTATCTATCTTATTTCTAGAAGCTTCAAATATAAAATAATATTAAAAATGGGCTAGCTTAACCAATTTACGATGTTATACATATTATCTTAAATCCAACAATGAATTGTGATATTTAGAAGAGATATTAAAATCTCTGATCTATGATATATAACGGCCGTTTTCAATAACCTATCTATCCGCTGTTTCAGTTACTAAATCTATCCTTTTGTACTTACCTTCGTTTCAATGACTTATTTATAGATAGAATAGAATTTCTTATCTACATATATCTATGTTCTATAGCTTGTATAGATAAGAGAGAAACTGATACCTCTTTTAAGTTGAAGATAGTTATTACTTTAGTACTAATATGTTCTAATTGGGAATACTGATCTCAGATATGTTATTGAAAACGGCCGTAAGACTGTAATAAATAAATAGATGAATGTTCACATATAATGCCGTTTTTTCAGATATCGATGGCAACAATAGCGAAATAATTGATACA
This sequence comes from Saturnia japonica, assembly GCA_033032175.1. Taxonomy (NCBI): domain Eukaryota; kingdom Metazoa; phylum Arthropoda; class Insecta; order Lepidoptera; family Saturniidae; genus Saturnia; species Saturnia japonica. The sequence goes on along the minus strand of CM065328.1, from coordinate 978,564 downwards.
GAAAATAATCACACAATAAATACTCATTTAGAAAGAAAAGTATACAAACAAAATACTACAACAAAAGAACCTGTTATAGCAAGAAAACCTGTAAACAAGAGTGACACAGCAACGCAAGTGTTTGCTATTGAAATGAAGCCCGATGCAAGAAACTCTAACAAAACAATAAATGAATCTGCCATAGAAATTAATGTTTATAATGATAATACAACAAAAAAAGAATTTACTATAGGCATCAACTCTACAACTATCCCAGTGGCTACACTAACGAAAGAAGTTCACGTGGAAAGTGCATCTAGTGAGAACAAAGCTGGCCTGCCTTTGAAAGAACCTGTAGTGGAAATTGAATTAAGTGAGCAAGTTAATAATGCGATTGAGAGCCATGAAATAGATAATAATAAAATTAGTACTAAACGCAATAACATAGAAGATGTGAAGAATAAATTTCACATAAAAGAAATTGAAAGAAATACTGAAGCACCTATTTTAAATGAAGTCAGTACGCCTTATCCAGCTTTGGTAAGTTCTAAGACATTGTTACGTAACTCAATGGTAGTAAGAGGTGGAGTGACTTTTCCGTGATGAACACGACGCTCAGTTCTGCGTCACGGCGATTAACTGTATATCTATGAAAATCATCTCCTTTATTAGTACAGTGCAATCTATCCTAATTTAAAATCAATGACCGTTTGTGAGATTGTCAGAAAAACAAATAGCACGAGCTGCTTATCCTCAGCAATAAAATGGTTAAAGATAATGTTTATTTCAAATAAAACTAAAAAGATTAAAATACAAAGAATACCAACAATATCTTTAACTATAATAAAAAGTTTTCTTATCAAAATATTAAAAAATCATGCTTATAGTGTATTTTTTAATACATCCACGCCGCCGTTGTCGTTTAGGCAATTGTTTTGTAATCCGCGCTAATAGAGTACGTCATATTATTATTTACCAATAACGCTACCAGTCTGCACAATTTTATCCGACATCTTCAACAATCATTGTCATATTTCAGTCAATTTACGCAAAATCATAATTAATTATTTACATTCTTTGTGAATCACTCCGTTCACTGATGAAAACTGTATGAAAATCCATTAGGTAGTTTGAATTTATCTCGTGAAGACAAACAGACAGATTCGGTGAGGGACTTTGTTTTATATATACAGTCATTTAACATACTTATTTGTATTCAACTGGTTCTATGAAACATAATATACGAAAAAGTTTTCATTGGCAGAACGCAGAAACAGAGCAGTCTTCACGAGAGATATTTGAAGATGTACTGAATAGACTACAAGCTCTCGGAGACAAGGGGAAGAGGGTGCTGCAAAGGTTACATGAGACCATAGGAGTTGAATATAAGAAAGAGGTAACTGTAAAAACTTAAAACGCATCTAATCTACAAAATATTTTAACGCTACGTTTTAAGCTGTCTCAAACTTTCCACATTAATCCTTCTCTCCCGGTGAGTTTCAGTTTTTTACTAACACCACCAAAGATCTATAGGTGTTGAACTCAAAACTAACTTTTACGTGATGATTTATGTTTCTACCTCATAAGGATATTACAAGATGATGTTCTGGGCTTCATAAGAAATAGACGTACACACAATTTTTATCTTTACTTCCATTTATTATGCAGGCCTCTTTATGAAGATGGATTAAAATAAATGCCCCTATTTTATAATATAGTCCGTATTATGGTGATTTATTCAGGTTCCAACAAACTCCCGCTCAAACATAATGGCAGCAGTGGCTGGCAGTAGTGAAGAGCTGGATAGATTACGGCAGGTGTTGGTAGAAGCTATCGATGAGGAGAAGACCAAGTCTCAGAGTCAACGTAAGTTTTTACCATTAAATGTTTTTACCATTAAATGTTTTCCCAATCATTTATAGATTTCTTACAATCGCTCGGTAAACGAGAAGAATCCAAGAAAACAAGCTCCTGGGCTAAAGTCACTTTTACTGCTAAAATATTTCATTTTTTTTATGTATTATTATGTAGAAAACAGTTATGCAGCCACTTCACATCACAGAAACACATTCCTAACTGGAGATCTATACATATAATAAAAACGTAACTGATCGATGTCTGTACATAGAAGATATATGAGAAAAACTATTATTGGGGGTCTCTATAAACGCAGGAGAACCCAAAACAATGATTGTTAGAATTTTTGTCTGTTTGTCTGTTTGCCAACTTTTGTGCGCGCTAATCTCAGAAACGGCATAACCGATTTGGAAACGGTGTTCACTAATATATTCTGGTAAGGTTCACTTAACATTTAGTGTTTGTTTTACTTCAATAAGTTCATAAATAAAAAAGTTATATCAATTTAAAAAATCACGTCGAACATTTTTTTGATAAAAATGCTATAAAATAGCTCTTCAGTTGAATTGACTGAAATTTTAGCTATCTGTATATTATGGTTTGTATAACGATGATGATCGAAACCTTTCATAAAGTTAAAAAACGAAGAGTTTAATAAAATGAACTTTCCGATATACGTTGACCTCAGATCTATGTGTTAAATCATATTAAAAGGGGGTCTGCATAGGCTGGATATTGTCAGTTGAATATAGCTGCGCCGCTGCTAGGGATGGCAATTCATTTCGAAAAAGATTGATTCGAATCGAACTCTTATGAATCGATTCCCAAAAAAATCGATGTCTAAGATCGATCTCTCAAAAATTGATCTTTTTTCGATTCACTTTCGCATTTGTATTAACAATATAAAAATCCCTAATATAGAAAATTAAAAGGGAACCACAACAGTCGATCTTTTGTAATTTTTACCTTACTAAAGTATCAGTTATTATAGAGAAACATAGAAAGGTATAGAGAGAGAGAATTTATTACAGGTATATAGTGAAAGAGAATTCATTTCAAAAATTAATTATTATAAACTGTTTTCGTTAATTTTTTGTTGGGTAATAATTTACTGTTAGTATTTTAATTGGTAAATGACACTATAGAAAATGACTGCATAATGAATTGAATAATCCATACCTACTAATATTATAAATGCGAAAGTAATTCTTTCTGTCCCGTCTGTTGCATTTTCAAGCCTAGACCGCTGAACCAATTTTGAAGAACTTTGGTTGAGAAAGGTCATTGGCTACTTTTAAAAATAAAATTAGAAAGGGTGAAATGGGGGGTGGGGTGAAAGCTCGTATAAAGAACCTAATTTTGATGAATTTTGATATAGAGATATATTGGACCTTATAGAAAGACATTGGCTTACCTTATGTCGTGAAAATAAAACTTTAAGAGGTGATATAGGGGATGATAATGTATGAAGAACAAACTATTTCTAAATTTAGGGATATGAAAATTCATATTTATGCTTTTAGGAAGAAATAACAGTGTTTCGTGTTTTAAAAAATAAGGGTGATTTACAATACACATAGACTGCAACCCTTGATACTAAGAAAAATGTTCCTGAGACATAAGCTTACATTATACAAGACATATGTCCGTCCTATCATGACATATAAGCTGCGCTACATTCGCACATACGTCAAAGATCAACATTAATAAATTCCAAATCCTCTAAATCCGATTGTTACGTAAAATTAACAAAGCCCCTTGGTACGTTGGTCGAATCGTAAATTGAATATCTTACGCGATCGTACTTCGACACTGCTTCGAATCACGTGAATCTGTTGGTGAAAGCTGCCGCGACTTAAACCCCAAAACCGAACATCCCCCGCGAACAACTCCGGCCGCGAATATCTTCACCGATCCCGTTTATAAGATCGAGGAAATAAACAAATACTACTCCACCGTCTCCAAACAAAGCGTGCTCGCGCCCACGCCCGCGAAACCACCGTTCCCTCCACAGGTGATGGGCGGCTAATTTCGCTCCCGCAAACCCGTCACGTCCTCCCTCTCATACGTCAACTCTCTTAGGTCAACGGACCTAGGTCCGTTCCCTCGGTGTAGGACCCTTGAGTCATGCAGCCGCTCGCGCGATACTGGTGACACTGCACTTGCAATCACGTAGCTACCCACACACATCATTACACACAATATGTACATACATACGTGCACACCACATAAGTACATAGATCCTGTAAGGGACCTTTTTTTATTCTTTTTTTACGATAGTTACTTTCGATCATGTTTCCAGGATACTAAATACATATACACATGTTCATTCCTTTCTGCTAGAGGCAGGGACATGTTATATGTATGTGTTAGTTTAGCTCAAATTTTCTACAGATAGGGAATTAGTCAGTTCGCGACCTTTTCACAATCGCGGTAACAGCCCAAGCAGACGTCCGGCCCCTTTGGCACCTTTGTGCGCATGTTGCTCACGCTTTCGCGGCTGAATGCCTTAAGCGTTTGCCCCCAAGCCTGGTGAATCTGTCAAAGCCATCAGTGGCTCTATTTCTTTAGGGCCCCTTAGGCTAACAGTATAGTCTCTGAGAAAGAAAAAAAACAACTATAATTTTCTTTTGGTTTATCGTGTTCAGAGATTAGTCAGTGTATATACAGTAATATAGCGGGGTGGTAGGGATCGCGACCACCATACATAGTGTTAAACACATGTATGATTTTCTTTTGGTTTGTCGTGTTCCGAGGTCAGTCCGTGTATATCTATACTATTAATAATTTAGTATAGCGGACGAGTTTTTTTATTTGTTTGTTTAAACATGGTAATCTCTGGACAACGGGTAGCAGTCGGATTCGAAAAATTCTTTTTGTATATGATAGCCAGATTCACGAAGAATAGTATAGGCTATCTGGAACTAAGCTAAACCTCTCAGCTAGCCTTAAATATTGATTTTTGTTTAAGTAAGTCGAAGTGAAAGTGTTCCCGAACTGCTTTATCCGCATGCGCTGGCGTAGTGGTTAGTGATACGTAAATATAATATTCTACAAAAATATTGTTCTTTAGTATATCTAACAAAAGTCTCCGGTAACATATGCCTATTTCTTAATAGCATAAGCCACAATAAGGTATTTTGCGTGTTTTTATGTTGAAGATTAAAAATTGATTTTGAACTTTATTTTTAGGCTTATTATATTAATCCTTACGAACCAAAGTTATTTCATCATAAAGACAATTTAAATTTTTCTTTTTATAGTATGTAATTAGGACACATAGTTTAGTAGAAAATGAAAAATTAAAATACATAATTTGTACTTGCGAGAAGTGATAACAATTATGATAACACGGGTCCGTCGCGTTGGCGGCGCGGTATTTGTTGGATAAAAACTCGGGGGAAACCGAGGGGCACAGCTAGTAATTAATAATTTGAGTAGGTTATTCCATGTTTAAAAAAAAAAAAAATTAAATTTTGATATATTCGAGCTAGTTTCTTGCTAACTTTTTTTGATGACTGAAATATTTTCAAATCCAAATACTACTAATAGGTATTTATCTATATTACAATTAATAAAATTGAAGTGTCTGTTTGTAATGTCAAAATAACAATTTTTTAATAAATGCATATGAAAATATATACGATACCTATAACAAAAAGCCCATTGTTAAAATTTTTGTCTGTCTGTCTGTTTGTTCCGGATAATCTCCGAAACGGTTGGACCGATTTTGACGGGACTTTCACCGCTAGATAGCTGATGATATAGAGAGTAACTTAGGCTACTTTTATTTAAGAAAAAAAATTAGGGTTCCGCACAAATAAAAAACTGGTCATGGTGAATCAATTCTGGCGCTTAAATGGCTTTTGCTGAGTAAGCCATAAGAGATATAGAAAATTAATGTACTACATTATCAGAGGCCGTAAAAGACCTACAAAAATGTCCGGGAGAATGTACATCAATCTTCTAAGGAAAACCCATAATAAGCATTTTTGTCTTTAAAATAGCCGGGAGCGGGGGAGCAAGATTCGCGTGCGCATTCTGTAGTCCACGTGAGCGAAGCCACGGGCATAGCTAGTTATTTCATAAATGCGCTCTCAGGACTTAAATTTAATAAAATATTTTGATTGAGTTTTGGTTTATGCTGTTCAATAAAAATTTCCAGAGAAACGTCGCGACGCAAGAGAAGAAGCCAGAGCTAAGAGAGATCTCATGCTGGGTCAGATCGAACTGAAAAAGCAGTTCAATGAAGACGACGAGGCCAGGGACTATGCTGCTGAAGAGGTTACACTTAGCAATTCAGCGCTTACCACTTTATGTCATATTAAATCAGGAGAACAACCCATAAGAACTGTGGCCATTGAAAGATGAAAATGCGTAGGTTGCTTCAGAAGAATTCAGTTGGAGTTCGATAAAGCTATAAAATGGTTATAAGAGACTTTTAATATAGAAAACCTGTCGTCAAGCATTTAATTCTCTTTCGGCGGCCACAATTAAGAGTTTTCTTACGTTTACTATCTTCTGGCATATCATTACTGCATAATTATGTTATTATAGTCAAATACAATTAATGATGGCGACTGGCGAATTAATAATGGTGGTCACTGTTCCTCTTTTATTATGATTTGCTTATAATTACAATTTATAGCACTAAGTCTAGAGAGAAAAAAACTTAACACATAAAATATAGTTAAGTACCAAGAGAACATACAATCAAAGAAATCATCACAACTTCCAGGGTTTAGATCCAGATGGCTATGCGGAACATCACGTACAATTGAACGAGACAACAGCTTTCGATATGAGCAACTCGGAGTTCTGGTCTTCCTTCTCGAGCAGTGAAGAGGCACTTCTAGAATGCGAAGGTCTGATTCTCAACCTGCCACTGACTCCGCACACCGCTTGTCACAAAGGAGCTTCTGACGAGGAGACATTCTCTGCAGCTAAAGCCAATGCTCTAACTTATAGGTGAGAATCTAGACAAAATAGAAAATAACCAGTACATAATCAATATCGTCTGAGATTAGAAATATTTGTCAGTTTTCATTCAATGTTACATTTAGGCTTTTCTCAGGGCGTGCTGCTTTGCGCTGGCTTTGCATGGCAATGTGGAATGGTGATTCCATCACATATTCCATCATTTCCAACTGTTTACTATCTAGCTAGAGTGCTATTGCTCTCTGATTAAGTTTGTTAATAGGAATTCTTTGCCAACGATCACCGGTCTTACAATATAAATATGACGAAACCACTACTACTTCAGCTTATTAGAATAAATTATATAGGTTATTCTATTTATTTGGCAAAATTAATTTATTTTCAGTTTTGTCTGACAAAAACTGCGAGCATAATTCTTTACGGCTCTCGTTGGCAGACATTTGAGCTAATGAGCATATGACAAGAACTATGAAAAGAGAGATTGATGTAAGGTATCTTGATAGTGAATTGTGTTACATCATTATGTGAGAAAAGCAAAAAGATTTGAAAGATATTAAAACATTAGTTTATTTAGAGAGGACAATTATGAAGAGCTGACTTCCTACCTTCAGTATGTAGAAAGACATAAAAAGAATTTTTGTTTGTGTAAAACATAGACTTTGTCACTTTAGGGTACCAGCCAACGGCTACTACTTCTTCGTTTTCAACTCAGAGAACGAAGTACAAAGGAACTACATTAGAGCAAGGTTCAACCTTCAAAAGACCAGGTACGACGTTGCAAGAACAAAGCTCCGGGAATGTACTAACAGCACGGATAGATGTGATTTAGCTCTGGATATATTTTCAACTCAAAAGGTACCTAATTACCAAAAACAAGTAATATAATTGTAACATTTACATATACAACTACTAAGCTGTTTTTTGAGGAAGAATTACCCAACATGGAGTCCCATTTACGGGGCTACTGCAGCCTTTAGCTATCTGAAACCAATCCAAATCGCCCATATATTGGTGTGAGCATTACTAATTTGCTAATGCAATAGAACATCGCAAGAAATATATCAGCTTTAGCTTTTAATTAAAGAAAATATCGTAATTAATTAAAATGGTAGGAGGAATCATAATCGGTGCAAAAATATACGCTATTTCGGATATTTCCCCAATTTCTATGGTAGTTGGGATAAGGAAGAAATATAATTCTTTTGTCGAAATCTCCTGATTTACTATTTAGCAGGCATTATTGCGTGAAATTGTGATTGGCTCCCTCGAAGGTTAATCTTTCATTGTCAGCTGATGGTGTAATAAAACTAATGGCGACATAAGTCATTAAGCAGATGTTATTTATTTTTATTTTTAGGTGGTACTAGAGGTACCTCTGAGAGATAATGACTCTCTGTGGAACGAGCAGTTCGTGATTTTATCAGAATGTGAGCCGAGGACGTCGATCTACATGGTGTGCGTCATCGCTGTGCCAATACTCATTATGATATTCGCCTTCCAATGATAACCGGGTAAGAATAACTGGTTTTCTTTTTTATCTTTTACTGAATCATGCTCATCTTGCAATCGGTGGTTGCCACTGTCATGCCAGCCTGGATAAATATCTCATCACGTTACGCTTGAAGACCTCGATGTCATACGGAGACGGTTCCACAGCTTCACGGTACGACAAAGATAAGTCATAGAGAACTTTTTAATTCGTGCCGAGATGGAGGTTACCGTAAAACTGTAACTCCGAAGTCCAGCATGTTTAGTTCTGTCTCGAAGGAAGAGGAGGGTATTAAATTGAACAGATTGGTATTAGATTAGGTTTTGGTAAATATAGCATAAGTCCTGCGTAATAAACTTGCTAAATTTTTTGTACATATTGTATTCTGTATAAGATATATTTTTATCTCATACTCACCTTCAGTCGCGCCCTTTTTGCCCATATGGTGATGTCCAACACCCTTTCAGTGTTATTCGCAAATCATCCGAACCCATCAGTCTTATCCGCCGTGACTTATACTTCCAACGTAAACATCCCGAAAATAAATAGACGGTTGCACAAATATACTGTCTGACCCCCCTTATGAAATCGCGGTTGCTAAAACGATCTACCCACTTGGTTCCAGAGATCAAGCGTGTTCGCCATCACGCCTGCGATTCCATCATTTCCGCCGTTGGAAGGTGCGGTTAAATTCGCTCCCGCACACTCGCCGCATCCGCTCCTCGCAACGACTCAAGCCAGAGTCCGATCCACCGAATAGAAGATTTCAAGCCCTCTAATTACGTGATAAAATAGACTCTATCATTCAATAGTAAAACATACATTACACTGCACGGCATACATTAGGAATATAGGTTCCGTAAAGGTGTATTTACGAGCAAAGCCTTTGTGGTGTCAGTGACGACGTACTCTTGGACCGAGTAGACTCGGATTACTACTCGAACTTGGACATGGACATCAGATCAGAGTGAACTCGAACGCGGTTTTATTTTTCCGAGCATACTCGGATCATTTTGTGACACTGTGAAGATTGTGCAAGAGACAAATGCTACTCGGATGCTTATAAACTCGTAACGTGAAACCAAATTCCGAGTAGACCCCTATACGATCTAGCTCGTAACAGCTCACTTGTTCTGAGTGGACTCGTATCATTGACACTTCTCGAAAATCCACCATAAGATACCTTTTTTTGTAAGCCAAACTTAGAAAAACTATTTTCAGTGAACTATTTTCACTAAAATTAAATACGACTATGCATATTTTGTATATGTATTTGTATATTATATATTGTGTGTTTTCTAATCTCACGTAGTAAATTGACAATCACTAATGTTAAACTTAAATAATGTTGCTACGTTTATATTTACCCGACTGAAAATGGAGGGTTATGTTTTTTCAGCGTATGTTCGTATGTATATTTCTCTGGCACGCTCTGTAGCATAAACGACTTGATGGATTTTAGCACACGAGGTGTCGTTGGATTCGTATTTATTGTGGGAGTGACTTAGGCTATATAATATTTACTTACGACGTCGGGGAATCAAATAAAAAGCAAAACTATATTTAAAAAAATTTAGTCCAGTATTTTTGTTGTAGTAGGGTTTTTTGTTTCGTTGTTAATAATTTATCTTGTTGTAGTGCTGTGATACCGTATATTTAATGTTACAATTATTGAATCGAGGGCTTTTATTTAATAACTAAAATATTTTCTGTTATTGAACATACCAAATAAGTAGTTAACTATTTTCATTACATAACTTAAGAAACTATAAAATTTTAGTCTTCACATTTGGAGGGTTCAATATTTTTTCAGAAAATCTTATGAAAAGGTATAATTTCAAATGCGGTTTTACTGTTGGTTCCGATTGGTGAAATAACTGTTTTAAAAACACATTAAACTTGCAACACTTGAAATGTCATTTTATTCCGTGGAAATAAAAAACATATGAGCGTGTAAACAGTTATATTCAATTCATGGAATTGAACCTACCCTTCTTGCTGACACTTCAACTGAGCGCCTTCTTCGTTACCCACAACGTTCGGTAAAGATGTCAAGATCTTTCAGGCGTACAGCGTTATTCATTTCGAAAACAAAAGTACATGATGCCAATTACTTATCGAACTGTGTATATGGCGGATATATACTCGAACTGTGATATTTTTCTTAAGAAGTATTTTAATAAAGAAATATTAAGTGTATATCTGTTTTAAACCTGTATTGATATATTAAATAATCATTAAAAAATCCAATACTTTTAATTGTACCACAATTGTATTGTAATTGTAACTAAAAGAAACTATATTATGAGGCAAACTTAACTTTGCCGTTAGAAAACTGTTATCCCCATACATCGACATATGCCGCATTAATTTTACCAACTGCAAATAAGTTTATAATCCGATATACAACACCCAAACGCGTTTTTTAATTTTTTTTAAAAAACCAGTCTGTTTATTTGAAATAAAACGACTGAACCAATTTTCATGGGGCTTCCATTGGCATGTAGAAAACATTTTATAAACTGAGTATTATCTAGACTTCTTTTCTCTGTTTACAAACAATATCCAGCCACTGGATGCGCGTTAGTTCATTTGATAGAAACCTAGAAACAATTAATTTAATATTATATTTGTGAAATGTTTTTTTTATAGTAGTACTGCAAATTGACGGCACTGTCCCTGAAGGTAAGCTCAGTACAATCCTAACACAACAGCGACCACCGAGAGATCTGTAATGCCAAGCTGCATTCATTTAAATGGATACGCGCAGGCTGATCTCGAAACACGACACGCAAAAGCAAGTCACTATGACGAACTTTTCATCACATGAATGCAGGGTGCAGGGCAAGTTTGTCTCGGGCGTCTCAGCTTCAAAGAAGTTATTCCACACCCCACAAACTCCAACTTACCCCCGCTCTTTCTGTAACCATGGAAAAATCTGAATTCGCATTATTTTCGAATACGAGTACCGTTGTGACATTAACGCAGTACAAACGGCACGCAATTTCAACGACATGTATGAACTAAGTACCTACGTAGCGCAAGTGAACGATTTGGATTTCAACAATGAGTTCTGTGGCCAACCGAAAATGAAAATCGATATCGATGAATTGAAAGTCGTAGTGGCAGCATACACATTTTAAACCACATCGGCTTCAGCAGCAGTCTTCAACTTAAGCGATAAAACAATACTGGTTCGTTTACGTCAATTGGAAAGAAAAAAACTTAGAAAAATGGGTACCGTAAGAACTCACTGAAGAATAACAACAAAAACGCGTCGAAGCTTGCTTCAAAATAGGCATACAAACGAGGAGACTCTGAATCGGATTGTCACTTCAGATCCCATATGATAATCAATCAAAATCAAAATATCTTTCATTCTATTTAGGCCCCAAGAAGGCACTTCTGAATGTCAAAACACTACCACCGGTTCGAAAAACATCCCAGCCATCGAGTAGACCGACCAAATCACATCAAGACATCACCATCAGTCATGTAATCAGCTACCCTATAATACCCTTTCGATAATAAAACCAGCTTAACATGATTCTTGAACTTATTATCCGGCAAATCGGTAATGTGCTTAGGAAGTTTATTATAGAACCTAACACATGTGCCTAAAATCACGTCATAAATGCATATCGTGTCAAAAGAAGCTGCTTGTGAGTATATGGTGGACCTATGTCGGCTTTATTCATTACAACATCTAAAACTACTCCATGGATTTTGATTAATTGTTTTTTATTTTTGTTTTAAACATTAGATATTCGCGATTAGCGGTGGGCGATTATGAGATATACTAATGTAATCACTCGATAATTAAGATATCTTGAGATATCTTGATTAAGGTCATTAATAATATTAGTAGAAATTTCGATAATGAGTCATCATTCATAATCGAACTACGATTAGTAATTACTAATTAGTAATTATTACGACCCAACGACTTTTTTTGCTAATTGGTAATTATGAATGATCATTCATAATAGAAATAACTCGATTATATAAATCATTCATAATCGCCCATCTCTACTCACGATATAATACTTCAGAAGCTATAATACTGTAGTCAACCTAAGCGGAGCCGTTGACACAACTAGTATTATATTTTTAAAAGGACACCGCACCGTGAATTCATACATACAACGACAAGAGAGTCGAGAGACACCGTGCGTTTTTACATTGCAAACGCAGGATACAAATCATTGCTCAAACTTTTTAACAGGCGCTTTATTATTAAGTAGAATGTTGTTTTTTTTATTAGTTGCTAGGCAAATTGACGGTTTTGATCCTGATGGTAAATACAATTCAAACACATCAGCGATCATCGAGAGATTGTAATCCTTCAACGGTCGCCGCCGTCATGCCGGTCTGCATAAATTTAACTGGACTGGCGATCGCCCTAAGGTCGAAATTCAACCAGCGACTTTTTGATCATAGACTATTTTCTGTTTGACATTTACAGTATAAACAATGAGTGTTATCTACATCACTCGCTGTCACTTTTCGTTGAGTGACAATGTCAATATTTTGGGGGGTCTAAGTTCAATGGCACTGGTCGGTTTAGTATTCGCATTATTAATTTATTTTATGTAATATATTAGTAACAGATATAATAGATAAATTTTAGCTTTTTGCACTTCTCCATATAAACTTTAACCATGCCAAATCTCTCAGTCTTCCGTGCATGCAATACGTTCAAAAAGGTACCGAAAGCTTTTGCTTCAAGTATTAATATATAGATATGCATAGACTGAACTCGAAACGCGACGCGCAAAACCGAGTTACTATGACGAACTTTTCACAACACGCATGGGGCTCACGACACAGTTGGGCAGAACAACCTTCCTACCCCACTATCGGCATTTCCTCGTTGGTTACTCAGTAGGATGCATCACGTATAGGTGAGGTAGGTTTGGGCGTCTCAGTTTTTAAGATATAATTCCTGACACCCTTGCGCTCGTAATTCCATCAGTTACTAATGACTCGTAATTATCAAACCTGATATCATTACAAAATCTTAGCAAGGCATCCTGAGTGCCCATGCCTGTTTTATACGTTGTCTAATATTTATAAATACTATTGGTAGGTACCGGTATTTATACTATTGTTTAAAACATATAGAGTTTTCGATAACGTGGAAAAGAGCAAATTAGTTTTGTAATCAGAATTATTCGCAGGATAACGCACTTTAAGTAGAGGTAGTGTATTGGCGTTTCACTTTGATCTCATATAAGTATCTGGCGTTTGGTTAGGAATTCCAAATTCAAATTTATTTCAAATTAAGGCTTGTTTATTTTTAGTTTCGAATTCAGTGATTCATTTGTTTTCGCACCATTTGATTTTTCTTTGACATCGTTCTTTTCACAAAATGTAAAACATAAAATATTGCGTTATTTACGAATATGAGTTCCAAAGTAGTATCATCGCTACTGAAACAGCTCGAAGGATTAATGATTTGTATGGGGAAGCTATTGTAAAAGAAAGCACGGTTCGTTTTTGGTTCCAACGTTTTGGTTCTGAAAATTTTGCCCTACGAAAAAACCCCGTGGACGGCCGGTGACCCTACTTGATAATAAAGAACTAAAGGTGATCATGGAAGCGAATCCATCGCAAGCCACGTTAGAGTTAGTGGCAGGCTTCAGTGTGAGTGATAAAATAATTTAAATTCACTTGGAACAGATTGGAAGAGTGAAAAACTCGAGAAATGGGAACCGCATGAATTGACTAAAGCACACCAACAAACACGCATTGAGTGCTGCGTTACATTACTCAACCGTCACAATAATGAGGGAATTTTGAATCATATTGTTATTTGTGATGAAAAATTGATCCTTTACGACTATCGGAAACGCTCATCACAGTGGTCGAACCCAAGAGAACCGGCCAAATCCTGTCCCAAGCGAAAGTTGACTCATAAAAAGGTACTGGTGCGTGTTTGGTGGACCAGTGCTGTTGTCATACACTACAACTTCCTATGATCTGGCCAGACGATAACGGCAGATCCATATTATTAACAATTATTGCAAACCATGATGGAAAAGCCGAGACTGGTCAATCTCTCTAGCCTATCTATCTCTCTGCTTCAGGCCAACGCTAGACCACATACTTCACGACAAACGGCCGCTAAATTAGATGAACTGCGGTTGGAGTGTCTCCGATACCCACCATACACCCCGGACCTTGCTCCAACATATTACCACTTTTTTCGGAATTTGGAAAATTTCTTGCAATGAAAAAAAATTCAATTCCGGTGAGGCTTCAAACCTCCTTCAAAGATTATAATATTGATATTCGCTCCCACAGTTTTTTCAGCAATGGAATCAGTGAACAATTTTTTTAAATGGCAAAAGTGAATAGATAATAACGGCACATGCTTCGATTAATTAAATGTATAGTAAGACAACCCGTCCCTAGTACTTCTAGACGCCGTGATATACGTCTCCCGTCTAGGTACTATGATTACTCTATGTAGGTTGTATATGCATCGGTTGTTGTTAGTTCTATTCTTGAATTTGACAGAGAATAAAAAGAAGAGCTCTAGAGCTCTAGCTAGCTAGCTAGCGCGTCGTTTGAATGTCTTTTAAAATGACTGTCGTGTTTTCTGATTATTTTATATAATAGCCTAACTTACGAATGTGTAAATACATTGTGGTGGTTGAATAAACATTTCAACGATCTGCCGATTATATTATTTATAATACTGAGCTAGCTTGGCGAAATATGGCGTCCCAACTTGAAGGCCGAATCCCACAACAAAGTTAGTGAAATTTGTGGAATCTACGCTGTGTGTACATAATCGTGATCACAGTGTAAGTATAGGCAGAAAACAATGCCGAAAACACGGAAACGACAGTCTCTCAACAACGATGATCTCGATGGTAGCATCACGCTGTCTCAAGAGAACTTCACCGCCTTGCTGACTACTATACAGCAATCAAATGCTGAGGTCTGCGAACGAATGTTGCAACGCTTGTCGACGATTTCTTTTCCTCTGACCGTTCAGTCACCGGCACCAACACCGAGTACGGCAGAAAAGACTAGAAATTTTGCACAATGTTCATCTAGATTCTCGGGAGCGGCAGAAGAAAACATTGAAGAGTTCATCGATGCAATAAAAGCTTACAAAGAATGCTCAAATTTTGGCGATGACCTTGCCATCAAGGGCCTTTCTATATTGCTTACCTCAGAAGCCGCAATATGGTGGCAGAGCATACGCGCCGAAGTCACTTCCTGGAAAGAGGTGATACAGTTCCTTCGTGATGTTTATGGTGATCGCAGACCTGAATACAAAATCTATAGAGAATTATTCAGAGTCGAGCAAGGTGAAGATGAACGTACCGATATATTCGTCGCGAAGAGTCGAGCCCTTCTAACATGCCTTCCAACAAACGATCTGACTGCTAAGGTCCAGTTAGACATGATCTACGGTTTCTTACACAGAAAGATTCGAAAAAGATTAAGAAGAGAGGACATTAAGAATTTTTCAGAGTTATTATCAAGGGCAAGAGTCATAGAAGATTCATTAAAGGAATCCACAGCTACAAGGCAAAAAGCTCCAAATTATACTGCCAGTCGCACGAAGCGTAATGGTAACGAAATATCAACTCGTCCCTCATCCTCATCATATAATACACGATCTTCAAACTCCGCTGCGAGTGTACGGCTGCACGGGGGCGGGATAACGCCCCGCACGTCCCGACCTCGCAATTGTCCGAAGAACAATATACGCCACGCGCAACACACGCACGTGTGATCGCCTCGTCACCACGAGATGAGCGCGTGCTATCGGCCAGGCAACGGCCCTTCTGCGTGTATTGCAAACGCTATGGACATCAGCGTGATCAGTGCCGTAAGTGTGTGAACAAAGGTGAGTCAAATACTCTTAGTCAGGTTGTTTCGTGTTACAAATGTGGTTCAGAAAACGTAACTAGAAAAAACTGTCCAAAATGTAACAATGAACAAAGTTTTTATAGTGTAAACTCTAATAATGAAAATGTTCGTGATGATTTTAGGTCTGACTCTTTGCATACTTACTATCAAAATGTTCATACAAATGTTTCATGTGAACAACATAATAATTGGTCGCGTGATAGTTCGACAAAAGAACCTATTTTACAGTTTAATAAAATATTTCATAATAGTAATTTTCGGGCCAACAAATTGTCGAGCAAACACACAACCAGCAAAAATCTATCAAAAAGACGCAATGTCACATTTAACAATTGTTTTTTGAATAATGACAACTTTTATGTCAATAACTCGAAAGATGAAAAAGAAGTTAAGGTTGGATGTTTTAATTTATGTAATTGTAATAAGTTTTGTGATGAAAAAGTTCATAATGCAAAAGAACTTGAGAACTATTTCCATGATATTCCTTTTGTTCTTAAAGACCACACCGATGTAAAAGGGCATAAAGATTATTTTCGTAATTTTTCAGAAAATGATTTATTTTATTATAATGATATTTCTAAAAATGTATTAAATAATAATAAGGTGTATAGTGACATATATTGTGTTGAAAACGCGCGCGCAGGAGAGAGCTCTGAACGAACATTTACTAAAATTTTACGGCCGATTTTTGATATCGAAATTTTAGGTTCGACGGGAACAGCAATGGTTGATACCGGGGCAAAACATTGTATCGCGGGACACACGCTACACACCCTCCTCTGTCGTAAGGGACACCCTCTCGTTCCGGCACGAAGACGTATTAAGTTCGCTGATGGACTCGCTCGCGACATAGACGTCCTCGTGACCACACTGAACGTGCATTTAGAGAAGAATAGGACTCCTTTTCTTATCCTTCCTGAGGCACGTAATAACGAAACACTGCTCGGCATGGATTTCCTGTTGGCCGCCGAATTAGTTATGGATTTTTCTCGCAACCGTTGGTATTTTGCGAATGATCGCCGCATTCAATACAATATGCGCTTTGAACCCTCTTTAATCACAGAATATTCTTGCTCCTCTACTGATGTACTCAGGGATGACGAAGTCACATTGCTAAATCCACCTGACCGGAACCTGTTGGCGCAGCTCTTGGTTGACAATACGGACATTTTCCAGCTAGGGGGAGAGCCAACCCCATTTGCTGAGCACTGTATTGACACAGGGGATCATACTCCTATCTTTGTACCTCCGTATCGTTTGACCCCTGCGAAAAAGAAAATCATGCATCAGGAGATTGAGAAAATGCTGAAGGACGGCATCATTGAAGAGTGAGAGTCTGCTTGGTGTTCACTAGCACTCTTGGTTCCTAAGGCAAACGGCACCACTCGTTTCTGTGTGGACTATAGACGCTTGAACTCCGTAACCAAAACGTATCATTATTCGATGCCTTTGATTGATGAACTGTTACAATCAACTAAGAGAGATTGCTATATGAGTACATTAGACTTGAGATCTGGTTACTGGCAAGTGAGTGTAAATGAGCAGGATAGAGATAAAACCACATTCATCAGTCCGCTATGAACGTTTCGCTTTAAGCGCATGCCTTTCGGACTCAAGAACGCACCGGCGACCTTTCAACGGCTGATCGACCGAATGCGCTCTTGTTCTTCTCTGGCCAATGTGACAGTCCTTGCTTACTTAGATGACCTCCTGGTCATATCTGAAGGTTTCCAACAGCATCTCCAGGATCTCCAGGCAGTGTTCAGTCGGCTCCGCGAATTTAAATTACGCGTGAATCGAGAGAAGTGCGTTTTTGCCAGGGAGAGTGTCAAATATCTGGGACACGTAGTTACCCAACAAGGCGTCTCTCCAGATTCTGAGAAAGTTCAAGCCGTACTGAACATAAAAGAACCCACTAACTTGAAGCATCTACGTACATTTGTACAAACCTGTTCCTGGTTTAGGAAGTTTATTCCAAATTTTTCATCTGTATCAGAGCCACTTACAAGGCTTACAAGGAAAAATCAGACTTGGACCTGGGGTACAGCTCAAGCTACTGCTTTTAACGAGCTGAAACGACTTCTTACCTCAGCGCCAATATTAATCCAAGCTGACTTTAACCGACCCTTCGTGCTTCGCACCGACGCAAGTAATTATGCGATTGGAGCTGTTTTACTCCAGGGGGAGGATAAAGAAGAAAGACCCATAGAATATGCTAGCCGTCTCCTTAACACCGCTGAGCGTAACTATTCTACCAAAGAACGGGAGGCATTGGCTGTAGTGTAGGCAGTAGAGCGATTCCGATGTTACTTAGATGGACATCCGGTTATTATAGGTAGCGATCACCAACCACTTCGATGGCTGATGACATTGAAGTCTCCTACAGGACGATTGGTGAGATGGGCACTTAAGCTCCAGTCTTTTGACATTCAATACCAATACACCCCTGGAAAGGCAAACATAGTGGCAGACACGCTAATTAGACCGATATGTTCCGAGGAAACCCGTAAAAGTTGCGGTATCTGTTCAGTGATCATAAACTTACCTACTAAGAACCCTGCAGATTTAAGGAAGGAACAACTTGCTGACCCGGAGGTTGATAAAATCATCAAGGAAATAGAAAGCCTAGATGAAGTAGCATCTCGACGATGGACGGAACGGGGATATTTGTTATCACAAGGAGTGCTATATCGGTATAATCCCGATTCTGATAGTGAAACTCCTCAACTTGTGATCCCTCTTTCACTCCGTTCTGAGATTTTGAAAGAGTGTCATGATTCACCGCTGGCCGGTCATCCTGGAATCGATCGCACTTACTCGAAGGTTGCTAATTCATATTATTTTCCCGGAATGCGTAGGATCATTACGGATTGTGTTAAAGCCTGTGTTGATTGTCAGCGATACAAGACTTCCAACGAAAAACCTCCTGGATTACTCCAAACACCTGTTTTGCAGCAACGGAATGAGGTTCTAGCTGTAGATCTTTTCGGTCCCTTACCTGTAGGAGCCAACGGCGAGAGATGGATACTTCTGATTGAAGACACTGCCACACGTTGGGTTGAGCTCTTTTCCCTGCAGGAAGCGACTGCGGAAGCATGCGCCTGTACTCTTACCGAGGAATATTTCCTGAGATACGGCTTACCGCGCCGGGTTATTTCTGATAATGGTGTGCAGTTTGTCGGGGCAGTTATGCAACAATGCATGTTTATCTTAGGAGTCAAACAGAATTTCGTGCCACTGTATCACCCGGAAGCAAACCCTGCAGAGCGTAAAAATCGCGACCTTAAAGCGCAGCTCGCACAACTCGTGGAGACAAACCACACTAACTGGCCGGCAAAACTGCCAATGATTCGTTTTGCTATGAACAGCGCTGTATGTAGAACCACTGGTGTTACTCCAGCATATCTCATGTTTGCCAGGGAAATGAGGTCCCCCATGGAAGTTCGTCATGATCTGAGGGCGATACTTGACAAAGAGAACTTTATACCTCAGATTACTCCTTATCTAAGATCTTTTATTAGCTCCTTATCAGCGATTCGAGAACGAATCGAAGTGCAGCAAGATCAATCCAAAAAGATTTCCGATCAGTCTCGCCGACCTAGTCAGTCTTACGAGATAGGAGATAAAGTCATGGTTCGGTCGCATGTACTATGTCAAGGGAGCAAAGGTTTTAGCGCCAAATTTGCGCCCAAACGCGACGGACCCTATGTAATAACCAAGAAAGTTAGTCCAACCACTTTTCTAATATCTTCCTTGTGAAGTCCTGATGAAAGTTTAAGGAAATACCATGCTCAGGATCTGACTCGTTTTATTGATAGTGATACAGGAAACGAACTACCACCCAAACCTGTTGTACCTAAGCGACGACGCGGACGTCCGACGCATACGGATTATGAACTGGTCCAGGAACGAGGGCGTTCACCTAGACCAGAGGGGGAGTATATAGTAAGACAACCCGTCCCTAGTACTTCTAGACGCCGTGATATACGTCTCCCGTCTAGGTACTATGATTACTCTATGTAGGTTGTATATGCATCGGTTGTTGTTAGTTCTATTCTTGAATTTGACAGAGAATAAAAAGAAGAGCTCTAGAGCTCTAGCTAGCTAGCTAGCGCCTCGTTTGAATGTCTTTTAAAATGACTGTCGTGTTTTCTGATTATTTTATATAATAGTCTAACTTACGAATGTGTAAATACATTGTGGTGGTTGAATAAACATTTCAACGATCTGCCGATTATATTATTTATAATACTGAGCTAGCTTGGCGAAAAATGTATAATTTCATTATATTATTTTTCGTTTTACTTCTTCCTTAAAAACGCTAATTTCATAAGTAAGAACCTAATTTTTTAAGATCTGTTAACAACTTAAAGTGGCGTTTAATTCCCAACACGACGATCTCTAAGTAAAATAACACATGTTGGAGACTAATAAGATAATTTTTTTCATAACTCAAAAAAGGAAATAGGCGTGGTATAGCTGTTTTGAGAATTATCATAATAATAAACAAAAGTATAACCCTTCACCATTAAACAAATCTTATAATAACGCCATCTAGTAATTAGTAACAAAACCATTTACGAAAATATAATTAAACTCTTGACTAAGCAGTAAACTTACACTTAATATATTGTGACGGTACTAAATAGAGGGCACCAGTATAGTACGTACATACTCCATATTGACAGAAGTAAATTTTATACAAAACATACATCATGCATAGAATTAAAACACTAATTCTACGATATTATCTATCACAAAACAATCTTTAACAAAAAAGAAAAGCAACTTCAATGATTTTGAAGAGTTCCCTTGTGCATCTTCGAAGTTGAAGGTCCAATACTAATGAAATTAAAATGGGACCACCCTTAAGGTATCCCCTATCCAACAAAGAAAGAATTATTTAAATCGGTTAATAAATAAAGAAGTTGTAGCTGTACATCCATTAAAAAAACATGCGAATTGAGTAACCTCCCGTCTTTTTTATCCGTCTTCAACAAAAGACGGTCAACTCGAATGTGTACTTTTTTTTATTTTAAAGGGGGATTTTCAGCCATAACTTCTTTGTTTATTAACCGATTTCAATGATTATTTTGGTATCACAAGGGTCATTTCTTGAGCTTTATAATATTAGCACCGATGTAACCGAAACCGAGTTAGTAAACTAGTATCATCCATGTCAACGTAAGACCTTGAAATCTGCAAATGATTCCACCTTGAGCCAACGTTTATGTCCAATAAAACTTCCTGGAACTGAATCATATAGAATGTAGACTCCATTATTTTTATCAATTAATATGTTTGTTAATGGGCTAAACAAAGGTTTAATCATAGCTTTGATATTCCGGTATCTTCATTCTTATGATGTTAAGGAGTAAATAAGAATGGGTAAAACAACAAGACTATTTTTGTTCGAATAATGTTTTTAATTCTTAGGGTTTCGTAGTCAATAACTTAAAACGAAACTTTTATATCACTAAGTTGTCCGTCCATCTCTCTCTGTTCGTATGTCAAGGCCCCTTTTTCTTCGAAGTTAAAACGAGTAGGTACGTGATGGTAGGGCATTTGCGAATACTCATATAACTAGCTACCATCCTCAAGTTGTAAATCCGTGGCCAGTCACCTATATCTACGTCCCGACAGAAGCGCTTGAGAACCCGTAAACTAGGTTTAGGCTTTTATAACATCTAGACCTAGAGCCACATCGTAATTAATATCAGATGAGATTATAGCTACACGCTATCAAGAACATATCAATAGACAAAGATACAGCCCTTCATACGAAAAGTACCGCTTACTGAACGGTCTTCAAATCCTATAAATAAATAAAACTAGAAAACGATCAGAGTTGGATGTGTCTTTGGAGTAGAACGCAATTTCGCACATAGACAAAAGAGATGATTCATGCAATTGTTATTAACGAAAACTGTTTATGTACTTTGATTTAGACCATAATTATAAGGCATAGTTCATCATTGCCTTAGTAGATTCTTGTTGTATGGAAGCTTAACTTCAATTAGACCCTGTTGCTTTATGTTTTTGGAGACAAATGAAGATATTCAACATGTTTTTGTTTAAAAAAATTAACCCCTATTTCCTCTAGAGACAATTTTTACCCCACTGTGCTCCTGATACATCGTACAGAACGCTTCCAATTTCAATTTGTTAAATTCTGTCTCTTACCCACCATTCCACAGGGGAAAGATCCGTTTTCTACTTTTGTCATTATCCCCGGCAAGTATCATCGACATACTTTTCTATTTTTTGCATACTAGCAGAAAAGACACAGCGCGGGTTAAATAAAATAAAATTACGAATGCAAATTTAATTTATTTTTTTGGAATTACCTTCATAAATAAAAATAAACAATTCAATGTTGAAACTTTATCACAAAATAGTCCGCCATTAGGTGACCCCTAGCTTATAGAATAAAAAACCATTTATAGAGAGAAAATATTAAATACTAGCTGGTACCCGCGACTTCGTCTGCGTATTATTGGATATACGCAAATTGATCTCAGAACACGACAAACCAAAAGAAAATCATAGATGGTTTTTCACTATGTGTATGGTGGTTGCGATCCCTACCACCCCGCTATATTACTGCATATGCACCAGCTGATTTCAAATATGAAAAATCATAGCTGGGTATTATATTTGTAGAATAACACCGGTTAAACTATGACCTTTACCGGTATAATAAGTACCCTATGTGTTATTTCAGGTCATAGGCTATCTGTGTGCTAAATTTCATTCAAATCCGTTCAGCCGTTTTCACGTGATTGAGTAACAAACATCCAAACATACACACTTTCACATTTATTATATTAGTTGGATGATTTAACGATACTTATTTGAAAATCGGTACCTATTTTCCGATATTTCTCATTACCAACCTAAGCGGTATTTTGTACATATTAAGTGCGTAATACGACGTGAAGCTATGAAGGTAATAAAAACAAAAACAGACATACCTCCGACAAATGTTACATTAGGTCCTAACGATATACACTTTTAAACACACATGTACCGAATAATAAACATACTACAAGGTCGAATTCTTTGTTACTGACATTTATTTAGGCACCCAGTACGATATGGTATTTTAATTTATTAACTTAAAATACTTTGTTGTCGAAATAAATTAGATCAAATTGAAGTTGTAACTGGAAAAATCGTAAACCCTGTTAAAATGCTTTTTTTATCGTTCTATGTTTAGCGTTGTGGCCACAATCTTACTTGATCTTAAGTGACGATGTACCTAGCCCAAGCTCTAACCTTATGGAAAACTGGCTCTCAAGTGCAGCTGCCGGAACACATCTATTAGTCTTTGACGACAGATTTTTAGCTTGACAGTGGTAGCTGGCCAGACGGGCATCAGAAAAAGCCCTACCACCATACCAAATACCTCGTTTTCGTTTGCCCAATAGATATCCTGGCGTATTTATCGTAAAACAAAACAAACTTTTAACAATCAATAATTTTGAGGAGTTTTTGGTGTATCTTCGAAGTCGAAGGTCCAATGCTAATGAAAATAAAATTATCCCTTTTCAAGGAAAAAAATAATCATCTAAATTGGTCCATATGACTCAGCTGTGTTATGACCAGATTTCTACGCGTTGTTTATGTACAGTGCGAGTGGTTTATGGTTCGAATCCCGGGATTTTATCATCTACTTAACCTAAAGGAGTGGGAATTTTACCATCATCGGCCATATCACTATTTCCAGACAGCTGTTCCAGAATCACCCCACATTTAGAATTTTTTAAAGTAAAACACCCTGACGGCTCTGATACCAAGTGGACGATATTTTTTAAAATTCACCCCCTATGTGAAGAACCCCAGAATCCGCCGTCTTTTTTTTACCCAGTAAGTAAACCCCCTTGTATATTTTGTACCTATAATTTTTCCCTGGTGTAAATACGCAGCGAAATGAGCTGCGAGATGGCACTCGGGTACAGTGTTTACTGTCAGAAGTCTTCAGGGTCATCAGAACCTGATCTGTCAAGCTCAAGCAAGAATCACTACAAAACCTTTCCTTTTCTCGATCTGACTATACTGTTAGCTTTATGGATCTTAAAGACTCAGACAGCTTTTCAGCTTCATCGCGCATGATCACTTCAAATCGGTCGCTGCCTGCATAAAAAGTGCTTCAGACCGCAAGAAGTATTGTACGAATACTAAGTCATTAGTACGAATTCTATAATCACTTTATTTATTATTGTGTTGGTACAGGGAGCCGGTCTTTGAAATTGGCAGCTGCATTTGATAACCAGTCTTCCACTAGGCTTAGCGTGCTACTTCTTTACACCACATCGCCACTTAACGACGTATGATAAAAAATGCAAGATAACAATAGACCTGTACCTATTCAAATCAAAAGTTCAAGAATTACCTAGTCAAATTATTTTCGCAAGTTTCTATAGGTGAGCATGCTGTTTATTATATTTACGTACCTAAATAAGGTCGGAGATAAAGTTAATTAGGTAAAAATGATAACGAAGGTACTTTATGCCGAAATTCTGAGTTAAGGCAGTATTTAGAATGCATGACGTCAGCAACTAAAACAAAAAGCTGTTTACGGTATTGCTACGTGAGCGTTAGGTGCATTGTGTTTAGATATGAAAATCCCATTAATACTACACATGGTCATATACCTTGCCTTCCATACTAGGATTTTTGTTCTATATTTATATTCTACACATTTCTAATAATTTGAACTGTGTTTTACAATATTAATAATAGTTTCAAGAAAATATTACTTATTCAGTATTAATTACTTTGATTATACTACAAGATATATATGTCTTAGGTATGTGTAATGTATTAAAAAATGTGTTACTATTTAAATATTATTAAAAAGATCATCTTAAAATAATAACATTTATGTATCCGTTTGTAAAGCCCAATGTAACAGGTTTTTTTACTAAATGCATATGAGAGTGTATACGGTACTTATAACAATAAAACGAAACTTTCACTGACAGATAGCTGATGTTATAAAGAGTAACTTAGGTTACTTTTATTTTTAAAAAAAATTAGGGTTTCGGATGAAGTCGTAGGAACAATAATTTAATTTATAGATTTTGATTTTACAGTATTATCACAACAAATACAATATAAATATAAATGAAATAAATTAAACCTTTAAACCTGTTATTATAAATACATTCAAAAACAACGTCAAAAATATTTAATTAAATTTAGGCCACTATGAAGGCACTTATGAATGTCAATACATTAACACCTATTCGGAAACATCCCAATGATAGAGAAGAACCAACAAGAAACTAGATCGGGTTTATCAGCATTAAAAAAAATATTTTTACAGGTATTTATATTATTTACAGTCATTATCAATAGAATGAATATATAAAGCGGGAGTCACTTCCAGGCATCACCGTCATTCAAATAATTAATGATTAGTAGCAATAGGCTCGCCCCCTATTACATGAGACCTAAAAACATATCCGGCGAAATGTGGCTGTACATTAGTACACATCTGCCTAACCCTTCGGGGAATACATTCGTGATGGTATGTTATGTTTATGTTGTCCTGTCCAGATGAACACGAATAGAGAATTTAATATCCATTTTAGTTGGTTGTGTATTATTTTGACATTATTAAGTTCTGCTATATAGCTTATATCTTATATAATCTTACTTTGGCTATTCTTTTAACTCCAGACACGCTTCTATACGATTCTGGCAAATATTTTAAAGTGATAACTTCATATGGCAGGGTAATCTGCTTTGTAACGTAACGCGTTACGGCGCCACTCTATCTGGCTTCCCTTTCTCTCACGCATACGGCAGCAGTAGGCAGGCTCCTCCTCCCTCACTTTAACCCACAACCACCTTTTTTTTGTTTTTTTTTTTTTGGTATTTTTTTTTATTTTTTTATTTATGTTGTTATCACTTTTATCGAGCGTCCTGAGACGCACACGTTTTTATTTTCTTAGAAAGTTTTTTGTAAGTGCCCATATTGGAAATCAATACACAAAGTTCTGTAAATTCCATAATCATAACAATACAGACTTTATTTAACTTTAACAATTGAAATTCATGCTTGCATTATTATTGCAGACAAGCATTTGCATCGCAAGTAACAAAGGTACCTATAGAATAAAAAAACGACCTACAGTTCCCGGTACTGTCATGCCGAATTGATATTCATTTGTTTTTATTAAACAAAGCGACGCTGTGCAGCGATGCACGTAAAACAACTTCATTCATTTTATCCAATGAAGCGGAAACAATACCAGTCTTTAGGGTTGTCACATACTTATCAATTTCTTTAAGTTCCTCGATAGTACCACGGATGGTATTAATTTTTTATCAATATGATGATTGTAAAATCCAAAATGACAAGTCCAACCAGCCGTTTTGTCGATGTCTGGTATGAAAACAAAATAGATGTCGTATAAATTAAATATAATTGAAAGTCCGTATAGCTGCAAGGGATGTTAAATTATATTTTAAAAGCTGAGACGACCAAGTCAACATCACCTGCACGTGGTGCATCCTGCTGAGTAACGTATGAGTAAGTGCTGATAATGGGGTGGTTCCGTGATTCCGTCATAGTGATTCGGTTTTGCGAGTCACGTTTCGGGTTTAGCCTGTGTATATCCAGTTAAATTATTGCAGGCTGGCATGACAACGGCGACCGTCGGAACAAACAGATAGACAGACAGACAGAAATTCAGGGTATTTCTAACAGAATGTAGGTGGGAATTGAGAGGTGATTCGTGGGTTTAATAATCACAGTTGAGTAATCAACCTTCCGGTTATCGTGATATGCCATACCTACTCATGATAAAATACCTTTCATGGTAACTCCGATTGAAACGTAACTTCTAAGGATTAAAAGAGACGGATAATCTTTCATATAATCTTGAGCCTGAGTAAAACGAGAGATGTAAAAATATGAAAATGGTCACAGTGAAACTGTAAAAGCCGTCTAAGGCTCAAGGGCCTTCATGGCTAACAGTATAGTCAGTTCTAAAAAAAACATCAAACAATCACCGAAAATTCTGCCGATTTTGTCAACCTGACAGCTGAGTTTTAAGAAATTTCGTAAAAGTCAAGACAAGTAGGGCATAGAGAAATTCCTTTGGAGATGTATCTTTACTTGGCACAGCCCGTCTGGTGGTATACCTCCAACCTCCACCCTACAGAAGATTGCATCCAAATAACCAAGTGTTATGTTCATGCGGTGAGTAGGATTTCCAAAGCTCTTGGGGTAGGGGGGTTAAAGCTCAGCATTGCGCTATCGATGCGTATGCTTGTTTGCCACCTTTGTAGTTTAAAAAAAAGGAAAACATGTAACAAATACTTTTGCAAAATCTCATGACTGGATTCCGGTGTAGCATCTACAAGGCTCCATGCAATTTATAATAATAGTTTTTCACTTTTATTAAGCGCTTTCATAAAAACCCAACATAAAAACTATGGAGTCATTTGTTTAGTTATTTTTACAGTATTCCAATGAAGTTAGCCTCTACGGCGTCACCCATTCCGTGGTCTATCAGTTTGTAATAAGTATCTTGTCATCTTCACAAACATTCTGAATAATTTTCATTCATGAATGATGAGGAAAAAGAGAAAAAAATAATGAAAAAACACATTTATTAATACACTTCGTAAATAACACTATTATTTATTGTGTTAGTTTGAAATACTTGATACATAATAACGTTTTAGTTTCTGTTAAGTAGAACGAAACGAAATGTGTTTTTAAATTAAAAATTATTTATCCTTTACAGCCAATGCTAACTTTTAACTTTCCTTAATTTTACAAATCTATTTATTCTACTTTTTATAGATTGTATAGTATGGTATAGGCATATAAAATTGGCGTTTTATTAATCGAAGTATGTACCATTATTATCGATGTACTTTCGCCATTTTATAGGTTGTTCAATGATTTCATTACCGGAATCATTGTGGGAGCGAGAATCAGTAAAATCTTTAAAGGCGGTTTGGACATCCTCATCGGAATTGAATTTTTTTCCATGCAAGAAATTGTACCAAATTCGGAAACAAGTGGTAATCTGTTGTATGCGGGGGGTGTCGGAGACATTCCACCCGCGTTTCCTTTAATTTAGCGATCGTCTGTAGTGAAGAACCGTGTCTAGTGTTGTCCTGTAGAAAAGGCAGGCTGGCATGACAATGGCGAATGCCGTTGGATCTTGATCTCTCGGTGGTCACCGTTGCATTTGTATTGTACTGTGATTATCATGATACTATAATAGTACATTATGGTACAAGTGTGTAATGTTGGTGATTACCGCTGAGGCGCCATTGAGACCCGAGCCGTCCGGTGAGGGTCTTAAGAGAGCCGAGGACGGTAATCACCAATACACACGTGTATCATACGACGGTTTTCAACACACTTGTGAAGAAAATAATAATAAAAAATCATTTTTCCTTGGAGTTTTCAGGTAGTAAACTTTGCATAACGTTAACGGGCTTCACACCTTACATCGGGCGGTGTACAACATGAATCATTTTCTTCATAACTAGTACTTGTAGACATTTTAATTAATAAATAACTAAAATTTCAACAGTGACAACGAGTTGTGAATTTTTTTTCGCTATGGCGGGAAAAATTAATCAGTTTGCGCGCGCATATAAACAATGGCGATCGGCCATAGACTAAAGGAATGAGGTTTCTTTTTTTTTTTTTGCTTTCCGCAGATAGCGTTTTAGCCACGTATAAAACGGGGAATTTAAAGTTTTCTTTATTACAGAGAAAACAAAAGTTATATTTGAGTGAAAGTTTTATTTATTAAACACGTACAAGTTGAAATTATCTATTTAAATACGAAGTTGTATGAAATGAGCAAGCAATAGGTACATTAATTTATTTGTTCTATTGATCATTATCTTTTTTGTATCGAAACTTTTAAGAACAAAGCAACTCGACCAATAAAATAAAAAAAAAACTATAACTCACTTGTGAATAATAGCAATGAAAAAGTCACAGTTTGATTACAGGTGTCATTATGTGCCTAATTGCGGTGATATTAGAGCCACTTTATGAGCAAGTGTGTTGAAAAAACAATAATGGTAAAAGGCGAAGTGTATAAGGACGCAAAAAAAAATCTTCGTGAGTTAACGATATCAAGGGTGCGTAATTCCTTTACAGAATTTAAATTCGTAATTAATGTTTTATAGCGTTAATAGTCATGTTTCGAATAAACTGTCTTTTTACGATTTTAATATCAACGTCTGTATATCTTCATTGAGTATTTTTTAAACGAATATCAAAAAGATATGTATTTTTTTTTTCTTATTTTTAGTAAGTAAATTAAATATACATTGACTTCGTTGATAGAAAAAGCTACCTTATAAATAATTTCTAAATGATGTACCCTATGTTAATACCTGAATAATTAACTGCCTTCTTAAGCTATAGAAAAAGTTTTAAAAAGTAATATCTGTATGTTTGAATGCACTAATCTCTGAAAGTACAAATCAGATTTGAAAAACTCTTATTGTGTTTTATATCATACTTATTGAGGAATATTATAGGCTATATAACTTTACGCTACGACTCGTAAAGAGTGGAGCAATGACCATGAACATGAAGCAATCTAACAAGTAAGGGGAGAGAAAATAACGAGCATGTTGGAGGTAACTAAACTCGAGTGAGTTAACTTGACTCCTCGCACGGAGAGACGCTGATAGCCCTACTCTAGTTCCGTGGCTATCGCTCGACTTGTAGTAACATATTAATTGTAACATAATATTATCTCTTCAAGTGGAAGCAAAATTGCAACAACTCAAAATCATATTGTGGCATCGTAAGTCGTAACACGTTTTCCTCATTTTTGTCGTCAAATATTACATAAATATAGATAAAAAAATGTTCTATTAAAAAAACGTGTACCTATATATTATCGGTGTTTTGTACTCGTGGCATTTATCCAATATTATATTCGCAACCAAGTTCGTGAATATTTTGCACTATTAATACATTCCGCGAAACGTCGCGTATGTCTTGATTGTCATTGGCGTTATATTCAAAGGCGCCATTACAGAAATATAAATTACAAAATGTCCCGCGTTATCTGGATGCATTTTAATAATTTTCTGCTCAAAAACAACATGTAATCAAACTACTCACCCACGAGTTTATTTCTAAATAGCTGTGCCCGTGGCTTCGCTCACGTGGACTACATAATGCCCGTGCGAAGCTTGCTTCCCGCTCCCGGCTATTTTAAAGACAAACATTCTCATTATGAGTGTTTCTTAGAAGAAAGATGTATACTCTCCCGTACTTTTTTGTAGGTCTTTTTAATGCCTATAATTAAATAGTACATTAATTTACTATATCTCTTATGGTTTACTCATCATAAGCCATTTAAGCTCCGGAATTTATTCGCCAGGACAAGTTTTTTTTATTTTTGCGAAACCATAATTCTTTTTCTAAAATAAAAGTAGCCTAAGTTACTCCCTATATTATTAGCTATCTATCATTGAAAGTCCCGTCAAAATTGGTCCAACCGTTTCGGATATTACCCGGAATAAACAAACAGACTTTTTGTTATAGGTATCGTATAAGTATTTTTTCATATGCATTTAGTAAACAACTGTTATTTTGACATTACAAACAGACACTTCAATTTTATTAATGGTATAGATGAAATTACATAAATTGCTAATAAAAAAATATAAAACTAATCACAAGATTTTTTATTTAACGTGAATACGTACATAACTAGT
Source organism: Saturnia japonica (assembly GCA_033032175.1). NCBI lineage: Eukaryota > Metazoa > Arthropoda > Insecta > Lepidoptera > Saturniidae > Saturnia > Saturnia japonica. The sequence continues at coordinate 947,678 of CM065328.1, read as the reverse complement.
TTCTATGATGAACATAAATGTTAATTTATGGAAAGTTTCATTATTTTTACAAGTTAAAAAAGTGAACTAAATTGGTTAAATAAATTTACATTATTATCAAAGATGGTTAACATCTTCATGTCTCACTTCCGTTAAATGACGCCCACAGTTCTCAAATTTTACCCACCACTCACCAAAAGGAATGCCTAAAAATTCAAAAATTACTACTTTCCCTTAGAACTTACACAGTGTCAGCCTTTAATTCCTTTATATTATTAACCCTCGTCTCCGCAGATCAGTACTGACTCTTTCGGAGTTAACCCGTGCTATCTAAAAACTATTTAAAGTGGATTTTCTTAAAGTAATAGTATTCAACGTTGAAAATTTATCAAAACGTAGTGGGTAGTACTTCTTCTCGGAATAAGGTATTTACCCAATGGGAGCTACTAAATTATTTATGATAGATATGAAAAAAATCTCTAGTTGTTAAATTGTATTTTAAATTATGACGTCATCTTGATAAAGAAAAATTCAAGGAATTTGATTGCAGTCCACCGCGACGAACGCGACCTCCGACACAAGCTATCATCAACTGATAACTTGCTTTAAAACTCAGTTTACTCCACGAGAACGGCAGATGAAGACTTTCGATATGCCAAATAATATTATAAAGTTTCTCACAATATTATTAATAACTCATAACTTGTACGGACAATGTAACAACTATTGGGCACATAAGTACTTGCAGAGATCATTATACGAGTTCACAGCTGATCTTGTGTCGAGGATTAATCAGGAAACGGACAGCCATTTCGTCGCATCAGGATTCTCATCATGGGCACTGTTAGCATCACTATCACTAGGCGCTGCTGATGAAACCCTCGACGAAATTAAAAAAGTGATTAAACTGCACCCGCACGTTTGTTTTAATAAGAAATACTTCAACATCATAAAGGACATAGGTAAGAACGATGGCGGTGTTTTAGAACATTCCGGTGCAATGTTCATCGATGCAAAAATGAGTGTCCGCGAACAGTTTAAAATCGACGTCCAAGCGACAGGAGTGTCTGAAGTTAGTGAACTACCTTGGGACGACGTCGTCGCAACCGCTAGGGCTATAAATGAATACGTTAGACTAGCAACTCACGAAGCTATAGACGAAATAGTTACACCCAGTGTTTTGAATGGAGTAGCACTTGTCTTGATTGACGCTTTATATTTTAAAGGGAGTTGGAGGAGCAATTCGCTAACGAGAATACAGAATTGAGCCCCTTCTTCGACACCCAAGGTAAACAGATAGGAAATGTCAATTTGATGTACGTATCAGGAACTTTCAACGTAACAACAGTAGACCAAATAGGAGCTACAGTTTTGGAGCTACCTTACGGTGACGATAGCAGATATTCTATGGTATTTTTCCTACCGTACTTAAGTTCGAATGTAACTGGCGTTATTGAAAACCTCATGATTGTGTCATTACATTCAATATTCAGCTTGTTTGGTAAGCAGATACCACAAAAAGTTAGCGTCCAAGTACCAAGATTTAAACTCATATCCGATATAAAAAATTTGAAAGAAATTCTTACAGATATGGGTTTAAGAACTATCTTCAATAGCGCTGCTGCGAAATTTCCAGAAATTTCTAATAATCAAATTTACGTTTCAAATTTAATACAGAAGGCTAATATCGAGGTTACGGAGGAAGGCACTGTAGCCGCCGCTGTCAGCGAAGTGGAATTCGTGGAAAAGATGGCACCTGATCAATTTATAGCCAACAAGCCGTTTTTATTCATGATCGTCGATAGAGGTCTTGAGATACCGCTGTTCATAGGTGCTTATTCGAAACCGGAAGTTTATTAAGCGCTTTCATGTTGAGCATGCGAATAGGGTTTCCGAATCTTAAGGTTTCCTTTGCTAATTTCTATTATTCTTGTTTATTTCAATAATATAACAATAAATATGGTGATCTATAAATAATATTAAATTAACTTTAATTATGTGGTTATACGAATACTTTTTGTAAATTTTAATATTATATATAATTTTATTTCAAAAAATTCAAAATAATATTTAATGTTTTAATTAAACACTCGCACATAAAACATATTATCTGTATGTTCCTGAGTCAAACATAATGAACCTAGCTAACTTTATCTGTAAGTATATCTATATAAATAAATCTGTAGTTGTGTGTAGATGGAATATTTTTTCCAAATTTCCCGATAGGCATGATCACGAATATGCCCTTAAAAAACGGTTGTCTGTCTGTTTTTTTATTTTGGCTTCCTGCCTATGTAGGCAATTTTGCCAATGAGGAGTGCGACAAATACAGTCTGTCCGTTTGTATACTCGGATTTAATACAAAAACGGCTTGACCGATTCTTATGAAATTTTGTACACTGGAAGTGCAAGTCATTCCGTAATTGATGATCTATTAAAATAATTTTTAATATTACTTTTAGAAATCACAAAAAAAAACAATTTCGAAAAATTACATTTTCATCAATCCTCAACCAATTCTCATCTAATTTTGTAAACGGAAAGCATAATCTGTTTGCTCGTTGGAAGTAATTTAAATAAAGTTTCAATTTTTATTTCAGTGTTTTTTTGTTTTTAAATTTAAATAAACTAATTTCTACTATTCTACATACCTACCTTTATGTACCTATATGAATTTAAATTCAAACGAGCAGCGCTATTATAGTCAAAGGAAATCAACAGAGCCGTCTATAGTATTGTTTCGTTCGTAGGTAACTAAAAACGCCGCGTATTGGGATATAAGATTTTTTATACAATTAATCAGAGAAATAAGCATACAGCCCGCCTGATGGTAAGCGGTTACCGTAGCATATTCACGCATAAGAGCTCTGGAAATCCTATTAACCTCAGGAAGACAACACAAGATCATTTGTAAGGTAAAGATATTCTACCAGCCGGACTACTCCAAGTAAAGAGAAATAACCAAAAACATTGAAACCCCCTTCCTCAAAGAGCCCTGGGAATGCTACTCACCGGAGGAACACAACACAAGGATATTTGACTGTGAACCAAATAAATTTATCTAAAGGGTTATTACATTTCACAATCTTCCACAACCGATTTACGGTGGAGAGCTTGGCCACAGTATCGTGCCTCGCAATTACACTACACTGCCATTCCAACCCCTATTACATCTCTATCACACTATCTCACAAAGCTACAATATTATACTGCTATCTCAGTTGAAAAACAAACGTCGAGAGATGCGTACGTAAGTTATATCATGGCGCTAACACTCTTGAAACTACAAAAAGTAATTTATGATCGTATAAAATTGTAATATAACCGATTGTTTGAAAATTCGTTAGTACCTATCTATTGTTCTGTAAAAATAATCAATGTTTAGAATACAAGTAAAAATTATAAAAAATAGAAGTTATGTGCGGGGATTGAAACCCCGCGATCTTTCAGCTCAATAGTACGGTTGACTATACGGACAGCTGTTCTCCGTGCTCGTCCGGCGACTGAAGCTAAACTACGTTAATAAACGTTATCGTTGCGTTGCAGGCGATCGGAATGACAATTCGCCCTTGACAGGATCCTACATTCCGGGTTCCATAACAAACTACACTGAATATTGACAAAAATCGCAGTAGCTCGTGTAGTATAATTATCCTATATGGCCCTACCTCTTTAGAAACATGAATTTTATGTAACCACAAAAAAAGTCTTAATAATATATATTACCTCAATGGTTTTAACAAAAGATCCATCATTTTCTTAAACCGTTGCTTGAACTCTGAAGATTAGGAAAATGACCTAGCCACGTGAGTCTCTAGTAGTTAATAAAAATAAGACATCAAAGAAAAGCTTAATGTCAGATACGACACGTGCAAATAATATTGTTATAAATGTTATATTGTGATATTTAAATATTGTTCATAAATCTTTTAAATACATACAGAAGAACCGGCAAGAAACTCGATCGGGTTTATCTTTTTTTCAACTGTACAATAATATAATATTAACATAATGCATTAATATACGTTATATATTACAGTAATATATTGTAATTACGCAGTACCTAGTTATTTTCATCCCGTAATTTTATTATTACATAAATTATTTACAATTGTTGTAGCGTATTCGACATTTACTTCTCGTGTACAAAATTTTGTGAAAATCGATAAGGAAATATTTTTTTTACCATTACAAAAATATTAATAATCTGTCAATATATAACCTATCAATTATGAAATGACGTAGGCTTCCCGTACACAATTTTTCATGAAAATCCGTTGAAAAATTAACGAAAAAAATTAGTTTTGATTTTTTTTACTATTTCTAAAATTAATATCAATATTTCTTATACTCTATCAATTGACCAATGACATAGACATCTCGTGTACAAAACTACATAAGAATTGGTTATGCCGTGTTTGAGTTAAATCCGAACATACAAACAAACAGAGATTTATTAAAATGACATATTCGTGATCAGTATCTTGTGTCCTTCATAGAGTTTGGAAAAAGTTGGGAAATTAAAAAAAAACATGTAAAGGCAGAAATACAGAATTATTAACAATAGATAATTTATACAATTAATAAAATTGAAGTGTCTGTTTGAAATGTCAAAATAACAGCTTTTTACTAAATGCATAAATTAAAGTATATACGACAACTATAAAAAAAAAAACCATTTTTAAAATTTCTGTCTGTCTGTCTGTTTGTTCTCTGTTAGAATTCAGAAATGTCCTATAATCTTTCAGCAGGACATTATCGACGTTTTTTTAACAAAAGTACCTTCACACTTCTGGTCCATGCTTGCAGCGTTTTTCTCTGTGGATTAAACAGAGTCAAGGCCTTAAATACTGGTTCACCACCCGCCTTCAGAAGGTCGGCTGTGATTCTGTCATCGCCAGCAGGTTTGTTGTATTTAATCTCCTGGAGGCCTATACTAATCTCGAACAAGCTCCGGTATGTCTTCGGTACTGATGTCTATCTTCTAATGAAAACTCTCAATAAGCATTTTTGTTTTTAAAATAGCCGGGAGCGGGGGAGCAGGATTCGCGCGGGTATTATGTAGTCCACGTGAGCAAAGCCGCGGGTACAGCTAATACAATAACAAAACCATATTAGAGGGGGGTTACTAGCGCCTCGTTTGTCACCTGGTAGAGTTATTTAGTTCCAGGTGTCCGCTTCCCATGTGGCGAAGATGTTATGCAGGGACGTGAAGTTGGACTCTAGGAGGTCAATAATAAAACCACATTAATAATTCAGAGAACGCAGATAGACGGAGTCACCTGCAAGCGTCACTGTCATTCAGATAATGATCCAACCAAGAAAAGAGGTTGGGCACAGAGAAATTTCATTGGGGAATTCAAGATTGGCAACACGCTAGTGATACATATGGTATTCTAGCGTCCATACGCTACGGTAGTCGCTTACCATCAAGCGGGCCGTGTGCTTGTTTGCCATCTTAGTTGTATAATCGAAGAGCGATGTGGGTAAAAGTTAGAAAAATCTCCCCACTACAATAATTTACAGAGAAGCTAGTCAAACAGGATCCATATGTTGTTTTCTAGACTTAGTATTTGTTACCTAGGTCTATTTTGCTCGCCGTATAATAATAACACTTTCAAATTTCAAATTAAATCGGCTTTGACAAATTTCATTAGAATCCATCCAGCTATATAAGTGAAGGCTAAACCTTCAAACAAATGTAATTTTGTTTTTTAAAAACTACCTTTGCTCCTGGCTTCGTTTACTTTGACTACAAATTAAACGACTCGTGCGCAAACCAAAAGTATCATCGCAATCGGATGAATAAATCGTTTAGGAACGCATAAGGATTAAACAAACAATGAAATATTCGTAATTATATAATTAATTCTTATAGCTCATCAATTAAGGAATAATGTATGCTTCCCGTCTACAAAATTGTATCATAATCATATAAGAGTAACAAAAAAAAATTTTTTCAAAATCTTTTTCTTTTTTGAGGTTTCTAAAAGTAATATTAAAAATTGTTATAGCCCATTGATCATGGAATAACTTATGCTTTCCGTTTACTTTATTTACTGTGTTTAGTATTCTACATGTATTATTGAATCTTATACCCTTATCAATCGAACAATAATATAAATTTGCCGTGTACAAATTTTATAAGAATCGGTCAACAGTTTTAAGTTAAATCCGGACCTACAACAGGGAGACAGAGAGATAAAAAACGGGTATATTCATTATCGGGGAATTAGGAAAAATACATGACTTTTTTTATTTTGTTTACTTTTAGTGATTTATATTCTTTCTCTTTGTATTTTTATATGTGTTTGACTTTGATGATTTTTATTACATTTCATATTTTTTAATACTTACCTAGTTAATTTGACATAATCTGTAATAATTCTGTGTTATCTGAAATTTGTTAAATTTTTGTATTATTTCAAATACTCACGTCTACTACCGCATTTTGTGATTGCCTTATAAGGCCTAGTGCATTCTATCATTGAAACTGTATTTTTTTTTAATATTTGGAGTTGTGTTTATTGGCACTGGCAGTCTAAATAAATAAAATATGTGTAATGTACGCAATGAAACACGGACGGTCGCAGAATGAATGTGTATTGTCGCAAGCGCATTGACAAAGGTGAACGTGGGGGTACATATGAAAAACTTGATCAATCTATACATTACATTGTCCTCCTTCTAAATAAAGATCATCTTAAAACTAACAGAATAACCAAAATAAAGTATAAACGAATAAAACCTAATTTTATAGTTTAATCCACTATCTAAAAATCTAAAATTATTTCTTATTTGACCTAGATCTATGAGAATGACCAGGTTCCCGAATCTTTATTCGTGGCCTCAGAGTGATAGCTTTAGGCGAGCTCTGTTTTTGGGTAATCTCTGAATCTACGTTATCTGTTTGTTTAGGTACCACCTCTTTCTGGATTTCGTTATTTATATCGGATGAAACAACGTTATTGGAACAGGGAAACTCATTAACCGGAACCATCGGCTCATTGTTTTCATTAGAATTAGTTTCTGTATCCAATTGTTGTGTATTTACACATGATAATGAATGACGTGATTTTCTTTTACTTAATAATTGGTCGGTGTGGCGCTTAGATATGCGATCATCGTCTGTACCTTTAACAGTGTACGAGACAGGCCCTGTTCTATCGATAATTACACCATCTTTCCATTTTATATCTTTATTGACATAATTTCGCATCAGTACCCCCTCCCCTGGCAAAAACTCACGCAACTTCCCACCACGGCGCGTCTTTTGCTCTATCTGCTTATCGTGGACTATTCCACTAGTAACCATATTCAGCCGAAGAAAACGGTGGTCCGTTGTCACTCACTATACTTCTCGGGAGACCAAAACGAGCAAAAATTTTGCGCAAACTATTAATAACTGCCGTTGCTGAAGTACTATATACTTCTTCAACTTCTAACCACTTAGAATGAGCATCTATTAATATAAGAAAATACTTGTTACGATATGGCCCTAGAAAATCTATATTCAAACGGACCCAAGGTTCCTTTGGCCAGTTCCACGAATGTAATGGCGCTGGCGGGGCTTGTTCGCGTTGAGAAGCGCAAGCCTGACATTCACGACATATTCGCTCTATGTCTGCGTCTAACCCCTCCCACCAGACATAATTTCGTGCAACTTGTTTCATTTTGACAATACCTATATGCCCACTATGAATCTCATCCAAAATAATAGAACGTAAGTTATTTGGTATTACAACGCGATAACCCCAAACTAAACAATTATTTTCTATGAAAAGATTATCTTTTTTTGAGAAATAAACCCTGTCTCGTTCACTTTCTACACGTTCTGGTAAATGTAACTGGTAAATCGTTTTCTATAAAATGCAAATAGCTACCAATATAATTTTCAGAATTAATGTTATATTTATCGCTTGACTGTAACGGTAATCGAGACAATGAATCAGCAAAACAATTTCTTGTGGAAGGTACAAATTCTATGTCAAAATTATAAGCTGCCAATCGTATCGCATACCTTTGCAATCGACTCGCAGCTGTCTGCGGGATGCCTTTATTTTTGCCAAAAATAAAACTTAAAGCACGGTGATCACTACGTAATATGAAATGTCTACCATACAAATATTGGTGATGTTTGGTTACTCCAAATAAAATTGCCAGTGCTTCTTTATCAAATTGAGAGTAATTAAGTTCGGCCTCATTTAATGTGCGAGAAGCACAGCTAACGAGTCTCTCTGAACCGTCAGGAAATCTGTGAGTAAGCACTGCACCTAGCCCATACGCACTGCTGTCCACAGATAATATTAACGGTAATGTAGGGTCATAATGAGCCAACACCGGACTGCTACTCAACATGTTTTTGATTTCATTAAAAGCTCTTTCACACTGATTATCCCAATTCCATTTAACGTCTTTTTTTAATAAATTATATAATGGATGTAAAATACTACTAATATTCTTACAAAAATTAGCGTAAAAGTTAACTAAACCTAAAAAACTTCTTAACTGAGATATATCTTTAGGAGTGGGGGCGGTCACTATCGCCTCAATCTTTTTCTTATCAGTGTGAAGACCAAACTTATCTATGCAGTAACCTAAATAAGTGACACTATTTTTAAAAAAAATCACATTTTGACCAATTTACACGTAACCCTGCATCCCTCAATCTACATAGTACCGCTCGTAAGTTTTTAAAATGAGTGTTTCTGTCTACTCCAGTAACACAGATGTCATCTTGGAATGCCACCGTACACGGCAAGCCACTAATGGTTTCCTCTATTAATTTTTGAAAGTTCTCTGGTATGCACTTTAAACCGAACGGTACGCGTTTGTAAATGAAAGTACCCAAATGTGTGGTAATCGCCGTCATCGGTTGTGAGTCTTCCGTAAGAAGTAATTGCTGATAAGCATTAGATAAATCAATTTTTGAGTATTGTTCTCCTCCCGCTAATTTAGCAAATATTTCCTCAATTCGAGGGACCGGATAATGAAAATCTTTTAAAAGTGGATTGATTGTGACCTTATAGTCACCACAAATACGTATGTTACCATTTTTTTAACTATAGGAACAATAGGTGTTCCGTAATCTGAACGATCCACCTTATATATGACGTCATCTTGCTGCAAACGTTCAAGTTCGCGCTCAACCGGCTCGCGCAATGCTAACGGGAGCGTCCGCGCTCCAACATAAAACGGAGTTAAATCTGTTAAATGTAATTTAATTCGAGATTTATAAGTTCCTAACCCATCAGCAAATACTTCTGAAAATTCTCTACGTAATGCTTCTATCGAACATTTGTTTATGTCTGGCATTATATTATGACAATGTGTAACATTCAAATTCAAACAGCGTATCCACGTACGGCCTAACAACGGTGGGCCCCCGTTCTCTATAATAAACAATTTTAAATTTATATTTATTAGTCCGTACACAACATTAACCATAATATAACCCAGAGGTCTAATCACATCGCCAGTATATGTTTTTAAACTAGGCGACTCCTTAATTATGTTTTTAAGTGAGAAACATTCATCATAATACTTCTTAGATAGATATAACAGAAATTTTACTACCAGTGTCAATTTCAAACTTGATAAAACAATTCTCAACCTTAACATCAAGTAAATAAGGACCATCAGTATTATTACATAGAAAATTGTAAAAACTTATATCACCGTCAGAATTCGATTCACTCAAAAAAAATTGACTTTTCACTCTCCTCGACGAATTTGGTCCCGAATCTACGTCGTACTTACGACACATGACCTTCAAATGTCCTTTTTCACCGCACCGATCACAAGAGTACATCTTGAACCTGCATCGCGCGGCCACGTGATTGTCCTTGCCGCAACGCGTACAGGGGGCTACACGGCTGGCGCGGCCGGCGCGTCGCACGCTGTCACCCGGCCCCGGCACCGCCACGCTCACCCGATGTAGCCCGTCTACCTCACCGTCGCCCGCACCGCTCTCGGCGCAGTTACCGCTACCACCGCCCGCCGCAATCGCCGCGTGCTGCTCCGCCGCTTCAAGTGCTAAAGCAAGCTCCACTGCCAGCCGGGATCTCATATCCTCAACACGAAGTCCAGAAACGAACTGATCTCTTAAATTTACCTCTAGACCGTCACTAAAATTGCAAGTTTTAGCGAGATGTTTTAAATTTTGTAGGTATTCGCTTACAGTTTCTTCAAGTCCTTGCTTCCTTTGCCGAAATACATGTCGTTCTGCGATCTCCGACCGTCGCGGTTCCAGATGTTCCTTGATTATTCTCTCTAATTCTTCAAAAGATTTGTCTTCAGGATGATCAGGAGAACACAAATCACACATCAGCTCATAGCACGCGACTCTTACATGCGTCACTAAAGTCGCCACATGCAACTCTTTCCCGATGTTATTCAACGCTATAAATTGCTTCACACGTCTACAATATGCGTCCCAATTATGTACGCCTATTAAAAAACTTTCAATTGACCCGAATGGCATTTTGAAAATTCCTTTAACCGACTGCGCCAATGTAATGTACGCAATGAAACACGGACGGTCGCAGAATGAATGTGTATTATCGCAAGCGCATTGACAAAGGCGAACGTGGGGGTACATATGAAAAACTTAATCAATCTATACATTACAATATGACTACAGATTTATTAATAATAGCGGTCGCCTAATGATCGAAATTCGACCAGCAACTTTTTAATCATAGACTATTTTCTGTTTGACATCTGCAGTATGACCTAAACAATGAATATTATATCACTTGCTGTCACTTTACATTGAGTGATAATGTCAATATTTGGGGGAGGGGTCCAAGTTCAATGGCACTGCTCAGTTAGGATTCGCAGTACCAATTTATTTTATTTAATATATTAGTAACAGATATTATAGATAAATTGTAGCTTTCTGCACTCCTTTTCCATGTAAACTTTAAACATGCCAAATCTCACAGACTTACGTCCGCGCAATTTTCGTAAGAAGGGGTACAAAGTTTTTGCTTCACTTATTAATATAATGATAGATATTATGTAAATTACATTATCATGCAAATGAAAACCCCGAACGCCTGAGCTTCCGGTATTTATAATCAGAATAAATGAAAAAAATCAGTCGAAACCACTAATACAAGTTAGTACTAATAAGTAAAACTTTGTTATTTCAAGGTAACTTCGGTAATTTAATTTTGTCTTTTTCAAGACAATAGCTCTTAACCTCTTTTTTTAAACTACATAATGGAGATTTTATCTTCTATATTATACTAATTTATACCTACGGCTTCGCACATTTCAAATTAGTGTTGTATTAATAAATAAAAAATTTCACTATCCATGTTTTTATTGATTTTCTACACTCTACAGAATTATTGTTTATGAAGATATCGTTATATATTTTAAAGATAAAGACTATGTATATATATATATAGGAGTAAAACAAAAAAAAATTGATCAGACTTCTATCATTTTATTTATACAGAGAAAAAATTTGCTTAATCGCATCAATTTTGAATTTTAACCTAAAGACTCTTAACAACATTTTTTATATATATTATTTATTTATTTTACATTAATAAGAAATCTTACGGCTAATAGAAACATTAGAAAAAATAATCGAAATAGAAGGCCAATTACAAGTTTTCACAAATAGAAAAGATAAATATAAAATAAAAAAGAAAGAGACTCAGCCACGAAGGGAAATACTAAAGATAACAAAAACTAAAATTATTACAAAAATTATTTAAAATATCTACCCGTAGCCTATATATACTTCTTAATTCATTGATTTCAATTCAAATTCAAACAAACATTAAAATATTTCTACATTTTAAAAGTTTAAAATTTTCTCTATGATAGTTTTTTATCCTTTTAACACTTAGAATGAGTTTTTGGCGGGATACTGAAGTGACATGTTGTGTTTTTTTTTATATTAATTTATTTAAGTTTTTAACCTTATATTATGTAATATAGGTGGCGTTTTGTGTGATATAGTTTGGTTTTTGTGCATAAGTGAAGTGGATTATCAGTATAAATCAAGAGCATGCATTCTGGGGTCCCACAAAAATTCCCTAGATCGTTCGAATAAGGCAGTCACCATCTTCTTGGGCGCAACTTTGTATATAATGTATATTACTCCGAAAGCTTGAAAATATTGACGGTGGAAAATTTTACTAAGACTTTAAAACATTGACACTGAATACCTCACTTTGTATATTGGAAAATGTTATGAAGGCTTAAACACATTGACACTGGCAAGTACTATTGCGGCGCCAAAACAACAAGAAGAAGAAGAACACTTAAAATTCGTTTTATGTACAAATGCAGCTAAGTACATATATTCTAATGTTATTAGAGTGTAAATAATACCTAATTATCGCATATTCGTTAAAACCTAAATAGATGATAGTCGATAATTTTTAAATGTTGTGGCTATTTACGTAGTTTTGATCAGTATCAAAGATTTTAGAATTACATACGTAATAATATTATTTCGTTTACTTTTTCCTATAATTAGCGCTAAGATTGCATGTTTTTTATAACTGACTTTAAAAAACACGGGAGGTTTAATGGATGTTAAGCCATAACTTCTTTGTTTATAAACCGGTTTCGATGATTATTTTTTTGTCGTATAGGTCAAGGGCGGTCTAATTTTAATTTCATCAGCATTGGACCTTCAACTTCGAAGATACACCAGGGAACTCTTCAAAATCATTGAAGTTACTTTTATTTTCTGTTAAAAATAGTCTTGTCATAACAATATAAATCGCAAACTTAGACACTTATATTTTTAATGTAAGTTATTTGAAAAAAAAAAACAATCCTGATACAATTGCCTCTAATAAATAATACAAATGGAATTCTTAAGATCCATGTTTGTCATTGATTGACTAGTTTTTTCTTCAGCTTCGTACCGCATTCGCTGTGAACGTTGTAACCAAAAAAGTTTCAAGGGTAACAAGTGTTGTTGTCTAGGTACTGCACGTGTATATTAGACCTAGATTTAATCTGTATTGTATACACTTAATCATTCTAAACACCATTTAATGATAAATAAAGTGCTTGACAGAATTAGAATTAGATTAGCGATGTTTGCTAGAACCAGTTCTTTAATTAATATAAATTGGTCAAAATTTGTGCTATTAAACTAAACAAGGGCTATATATCTTACTAATATAATAAATGTTAAAGTTTGTATGTTTGTATGTTTGTAACGCAGTCAGGCAAAAACGTCTGAAGGATTTGGATGAAATTTGGCACACAAATACTTACTTTATGACCTGAAATAACACAAGTCTGGAATAACAAAGAATACAAGTCCTAGGAAGAATAACATCAAAATAAAATAAAAAATCTCAAAAACTGTTATTTTCCCCAAGTTTTTCTTCACGTTGGGATTACCACTCGCTCTCCCACGTTTCCCCCACCCTTTCCCATTACCAAGTTCAGCGGTATATACTCTAAAGTTCAACTGCAGTTATTTTTTATCTCGGTAAAAGTCATAGCATAACAGCTTCTGCTATCAATTTATGTTTACAGTTAGTTATCTTAAGTTCGATTCTGGGCTATGAATTAATTTCTATTATTGTTATCACTTTAGTACCTACATTCCATGTTACAAACATATTAAGTTACTTTCTGGATTAGATTTCACGTATATACTTCGACAACCATTAACACAGTAACTTTAAATAAAATAAAATACAGTTTTTTCTTTTACTATAATCGTACTACATAATATAATAAGTTTTTATGTTTGGATGTTTGTAACGCAATCACGTAAAAACGGCCAGAAGGGTTTGGATCAAATTTGGTAGAGTCAAAGTTTATGCCATGGATTAACACATATACTAAAAATACTTTAGTTATCCAATATCCACGCGAACAAAGCAGCGGGTATAATTAGTACTTTAATAATTCAATTGTTATTGTCAACGCATTAATTGAACGAACTAAATTTAGCTGAATACTTAGAATTTGATAAAGGAATAAGAATTGGAAGTTGGAATTTTGGAGTTTACTTTTCAACTGACTTCAAAAAAGTTTCAATATACTCAATTCGAATGTATTTTTTTTATCTATGTTCAGCCATAGCTTCTTTGTTTATGAACCTATTTGGATGATTCTTTTTTGTTGGATAGGGGATACCTCAAGGATGGCGCATTTTAATTTCACTGGTATTGGACCTTCAACTTTGAAGATACACCAGGAAACTCTTCAGAATAATTAAGTTGGTTTTCTTTTTTGTACAAAATTGTCTTGTCATTGTAGATGGGAGCAAAATCGAATGTTAACATAAATTAATGTCAATAAGTTTGTCTGTCCGCGTAACATATTTGCACATCTTATACTTGTTGTTTATGGAACTAATAATATATGTATGCTTGTATATTAATAACTAGTTGTGTCCGTGACTTCGCTCGCGTGGACTACAGAACGCCGTCGATTGGGCATACACGTGAATCGTTCTACTCCCGCTCCCGGTTATACGCTTATTGTGAGTAATCCTTAGAAGATAGACATATTCTCTCCCGGTTTTTTTTGTAGGTACTTTTAAAATCTAAAATTATGTCGTACGTTAATTTGATAAATCTTTTGTGGTTTACTCAGCGTAAGCCATTTAAGCGACCGAATTTATTCAGCATGGCAAAAGTTAAATTAGTTTTTTTTCTTAAATAAATACTTAAGTAAGTACTAGGTATGTTTATAATAAGTAATGAAATATGAAATTCCTTTAATTGTTATGGCCTCTAATGAAAAAAAATTGTCTAATACTGCTTAATACCAAAGTGATGAGTAATGTCTTACATGTTATTTTATTTGTATGGTCTATGAGACAGCAATAAATATTCCTAAGTATCTGAAATGTAATATTCCCTGACCACACGGCTGGCGCGCAGTTTAAAGAAATATTAAATTTCATTGAGTAAGCTATAAAATTGGCAAAGTGCGAGTCGAACTCGCTCACCGAAGGTCCCGTTTCAACACATGATACAATTTTTTCCCCTTAGGATGAGGCTGACCCATAGTTGACATGTTTTTATTATTTGTTTTACTTTTAGAGTATGCAGTATAATAACATCAAGTCTGATACTTACGATAATGAATGTTATTATTAAGATGTTATTATTTAAAAAAACCAGATAATCCCAAAACACGACAAACTAAAAGAAAGATGCTGTGAAGATGTTTATTTTATTACTATGTGTATAGTGGTCGCGTACCCTACCAACCGCTATTAATCTATTTAAGTATTAACTTGAAAGTAATGAAATGATCTAGTCTGTCTATTAAAAAAATGAACTCGGCTCCACACCACCAACGTTGGACCGAAGCGTCGTCACACCAACATCCGCCAATAACCGGTCTGAACCGCCGCATTATATGTTTCACGTCATAAGTGAAAACTTGCAGATACTTATGTACTGGCATTAGAACAGTTATAATTGTTTGAATAGTCACACTCAACGCAACTCACAACTTTCATCATTCAAAATCAAAATCATATAATTCTTTATTCAGTATAGGCCCTTCGGAAAACAACACAGTCACCGAGAAGAACCGGCAAGAAACCCGATCGGGTTTATCCTTTTTTTACCAACTCTAACTGTGATTCCATTATTCATTGTTGGTGATTGGTGTTCACAGATAAGGTTTTATTATTATTATTACTAGCTGTACCTTCACGCGTATCGTATTATCCCCGTTCCCGGCTATTTTAAAGATAAAACTGCTTATTGTGGGTGTTCCTTAGAAGATAGACATATACTCTCGCTGAGTTTTTTGTAGGTATTTTTAATGTCCATGATATGTAATGTGCACATTAATTTGATATATCTCTTATGGTATATTCATCCATAAATGGCAGCCATGCTTTTTTAGCTCCCAAATTGATAGGTATATCATGATAAGTTCTTTTTAATTGCCCTAATTATAATCTAATTAATCTTATCTAAATAATCCCTAATTATTTTCCTAAAATAAAAGTAGCTTAAGTTACTCCTTATAATATCAGCTATCTGCCCGTGAAAGTCCCGTCAAAATCAGTCCAACCGTTTTGGAATTTCACCCGGAACAAACAGAACGACAGATAAATAATTTAAGAATTGGTAATTTGTTATAAGTATCCTATAATACTTTCAACATTTAGTTAAAAACTGTTAATAACTAACTTCAACAAAAGACGGGAGGTTACTCAATTCGAATGTATATTTTTTTAAGGATGTTCAGCCATAGCTTCCTTGTTTGTGAACCGATATGGATGATTCTTTTTTTTTGTTGGATAGGGGATACCTCAAGGCTGGACCAACTTTTCGTTTCATTGGCATTGGACTTTGAGGTTCGAAAATGCACAAGGGATCTTTTCAAAATCATTGAAGCTGCTATTCTTTTTTGGAAAAAATATATATTTTGACAATACAAACAGACACTTCAATTTTATTAATTATCTATATATTAATATGAGAAGCAAAAGCTTTCTACCCCTTTTTAAGTGTATTACGTGCACGGAAGACAGATTTGGCATGGTTAAAGTTTATATGGAGAAGGAGTTCAGAAAACTAAACTTTATCTATAATATCTGTTACTATACTATTTCCATTTCTTCATTTTCTCGATGACAGTTCTAATTTGATAGTTGTAGTGTTGTGACCAAACAAGTAATGATATCGATCGCATATATCGTGACGGTGACGATTCATCAGATTTTGATTAAAATAAATAAATAAAGATTGCCTGTCGTTATAATTATTTCGTTTCATTGTCGAGTACCTACCTATACCTACTTATTGTACAACAGCTTCGAAAATTTTGAAGAAGTTGGCATTATCAATCAAGAATTAATACGTGTAACATCTTGTAATGAAATATAATATTAGTTAATAAATTTGTACAAAAGTATCCGGCAGTAGTTTAGTTTCTTACATTTTGTAAAAAAAATACCGGGTCTGTTATCGTGTTACGTTTATCGATATAGCCCATCCCTATCAGATTCTCCGACTCTGGTATAACCTTGTACGTGTGTAAACGTCATATTTTTATAAAATATACATAATGTAAAAAAGACGCTCGTTCAAGTTTTCACAGGAGCTGTCATCGAGAAAATAAAAAAAATGGAAATGGTATAATATATTAAATTATAGATAATACTCATTGTTTAGGTTCATGAATTCTGCAAAAGTTAAACAGAAAATATATCTATAATCAAAAAGTCGCTGGTCGAATTTAGACCTTAGAACGATCGCAAGTAAGTATAGATTAGTGTAGTTCATTTACCATCGGGCAAAGTGCTACTATAAAAAAAAACTTACTGATCAAATTTCCTATTTGCAGCTTACTCAGATTAAACTCTCGTCTGATTTATGTTGTTGCAGGCATACCTAGGTATAGATAGAAACTAGGTAGTCTAAACAGCGAAGGAGGCATTAAAATAAACACGGAACTGATTGCACAAGACCATGCTAACTTAACTGACTATTAATTTCCTACTGGATCTAAATACTTATACATAATATTTGCAATACATAGCCACTGCCATGTAAAGTAATAGACGTGCCGTAGAACACAGAATCTAAACGTAATCTATGAGTAATTGCCAATTGTCAACTGTTGTATCCCGTGTCTGGATACAGATCCATTAGACATACTAATGTTCGCCGGGTATGTTTAGGATAAAAATTCTAAAACAATACAAATGTGGTAAAAGTATAATCGTTTATTTATTTAATTATCCTTTGGAAAATTAGTATTTTTTGTCTGTGAGTCACGTGATTTGAAACGCCGATTAGGAAACGTGACATCAACATTCAGGAAGTATGAACGTTAGACTCTTGCTTGAGTTATCATACAAAATTACATAAAGAATGAATGATGACGTCACGGGACCATAATGCATCGTTTTTGTTACGTACTTTTTATGCTGTATTAAACATATAAAGTGTTTAAAATAATTTTCCAAAAGTTGTCAACTCCCGGATTTATCGATATAGTAGTTACCGGTGAAAAACAAAATTTACAGAGACGCCCCAGCGTAATAAAATTCACTTTCACGTTCGGATTATTATGTAAGCAATGACCTATATATTATATTCAGAGGGCAAGCAATCCAATACGAAAAACAATTGATAATATTTTGCGACTTTAGTGCGCGTTGATAGCTTCAATGTTGTTGAATATCATGTTTTTAGGGTAATTGTAGAAATGTTTGTATATTCTATGGTATATTGTTATGATCAATAATTTTCTATATTATAATAAAAATATCAAATGAACTAGTTCACTAAAATAAAGTTCAAATCATATAAAATAAAAAGAAAAGTAATTATCTCTATTTTGAATAATATAGACTTCACTAGTCTCGCATAGAAAGGAGAATGCCCAATCATTGAGTAAAATTTTCACGTACCTCTTTTTTGCTACCAATTTAGTTTTCTGGACGTTTTATAAATATATGCGTTATAATCTCACATTAAGGAATCTTAAAAAAAAAATTCATTACTTAATTCTCAATCGATTTTGACGAAAGTTCGTCTTTAGACGGGGAGTAAAAGTTATTAAATAAATCGATTAGCTATTTTAGTAGTCAATATTACTTTTAGAAATTGTAAAACAAATAAATGTTATAAGAATCATAAATAATATAAGTAATACATCAGAAATCGTATAACAGATTATAATGAAAATTGTACACGGGAAAAACATTTCATTCTTCACTTAATAGGGTATATGAATTGTCAATAATAATATGAGTAAAAATAAAATTACGGGATGTAAATAGCTACTGCGTAGTAACAAACGCGTGCGGAGCCACAGGCACACCGCTAGTCTACTTATAAAATATCATTGTTTCTATGTGGGAATATTATTCGACAAAGTCTCGACTGCCAGTAGACTATCACAGTTCGCACTTCCCCTACTTGTCTCATCTTGCTAGATTGCTTTGCGTCCATGGTTATTGCTCTGATCTTTAGGGTCATAGCATGAAGTTATTTATTAAAATATACTTAAACTAGCTGTGCCTCACGGTTTCATATAATTTAGAAAAAATGACTGATTGATGATTCATAATACTTCAATATTTTTATCGGGTGGCCAGGTGGTCACATCGCGGTTTCGCACGGCTCGTTCGCGTCACTACTACTATAGACATAGACCCGAGCCGAGTATTGAATTAATTTAATTTTGCAATATCTCTAAAATTATGCGTCCAAATAACATGTTTTAAATAACAAAGTTTATCATCATTAAATTGTCTTCATGGTGAAGTAAATTTTGTTCGTAAGGTTTAATATACCATGCTTAAAAATCATGCTCATAAATTCATTTTTAATCTTCAACAAAAACTTACTTTTTTTAGATATACTAATTGCCAATATTTTTTCGAAAATAGAATTTATGTATCATTAATCTTTAAGCGAGTGCACATTGATACAGCAGTTCGCGAGAGCTTCGATTTCTGACTTACGTAACAAAAATCAATATTTAAGGCCAGCTGAGAATTGTAGCCTAATGTTATATACTATTCCTCGTGAGTCTGGATATCATATAAAATAAGATTTTATCGAATCCGACTGGTAGTTCCATAGTCTAGCGCGTTTAAACAAATAAAAAAACATTCTCTTGGATTTTATAATATCGATAAGTATAAATAAATAGAAAAAATATATTTCAAAATTTTTAAGTTATTATTTTACATTATGTATAATTACATAGTATGCTAAGTTAGGTATAAAAAGTTCTATGTATTTGTATAAATAAATAACTTATGTATAAGTAACTATACATAAAAATATATCTCACATATTATTTGATATTTAAATAAATACTTCAAATGCGAAACTAGACAAATGCCACAATTTATTTTGGTACTCTGAGCCAAAAAATACAATATTATAGTCAAGAATTCTAGTAACAAAACTATTCATACGAATATTCCTACTTATCTAAAAGTCACTGTACCAGCCCTTCATATTGGCCTCCTTGTCAAACATTGAACGAAACCAGCTTCGTACTTAAAAAAAGTACATCAAAACATGATTAGACTTCGACTAACATTCATATCTTTGTCCCGCACAAACACTAATAAATAGAAGGAGACGAGTATACCCCGGCAAATAGAATAAATTCAGTTGGCCTATCGACTATCATAAACGCGAAAGGTCTGTTCGCGACAAAATTAATCGTCTTATTATCAGCGACTAAGAAACCAGGAGATTCACGAACCCACACACCTTTCTCTGTTACCTCTATATCAGCGATCTGAGTTACAAAAGATGCGTGTAGTTTAAAATCACTTATTCGACCAAATTCTGCGTTATCAGGATCAAATACACTCTTAACTCCCATGTCGTACAACAGTTCTGGTATGTTCTCAACATTTGTTTTGATTTCGAAACGCGGTAAACTAACATTCACCGCTTTGATGCCCTGATGTTTAAACATATTGAATATAGAACTCAGCTGTGTCCTTTGTAGCGAATGGAATATATCACCTACCCACATCTCCCTTATAGGCAGGAACACAAGCATTGAGAAACGACCGTCCATGCAAGGCAACTCAAGAACCCTTGCGTTTATCATTGGAAATTCTGTTATGTTAAAATAGCCCATTTGATTCATCATTAGCACTTCACCTTGGTTCATATACTTGGTCAAATAAAATGGTCGACGTCTCGTGTACACTGTATTGAAAGGATATTTCCAGGCACTCTTGAAATACGACGCATCGCTCACAAGTAAAACTGTGTTTATAAAATCATCGTAATAAACTATTTCTGGTATTTTCCCATTTGTCGATGACTTGATTATCTTGTTCACCAGGGCCGCTGATCGCGTTGGATTATTGAAATCGCACGGTAAGACCTTCACTCCGTACAGCCTTTGCACTTCTCGTATAAACTTCTGCTTAACACCCATCACTTTGTCGATAATAATCAGGTTTCGTCTTCGCGACTCGAATCTTATATCCCTGGCCATTTGATAAAGAATAGAGCTGAGTTTCCTTTTGAAGCAACGGTTTCTATGGTGCCGTGTAACGCGCCATATCTCCCTCAGTGTTCTACCTTTAGCCCCTTCAGCAAGAGAGACCAGTTGCAGCCAATTAGATAAAGGTGAGAAGACGAAATGTCCATCGGATTCCTGAGCGACACGCTGTAATATTTTCATTGAGAATTCGTACGTCGATCGTTTCAGTAATAGTGTAGCGGAGTGTCGACTGCAATTGTAGTTGTGCGCGAAAACCGTTTGCCATAGTAATACAAACGCGAGAATAAATCTTAGAAGCATTTTCACGCGTCTAGTAGGTAACGCTTTATGTAACTATCTCGCGGAACAAGCGTCGCGGACCGCGATCGTCGACTGAATACACGAATGGAATAGTGAATGAAAGTTGGATCGCTCTGTGTTGTCGAACTATTTTTAAAAAGCGAATTTGTTGCGAGTTTCATTTATTTTATTCGCGTTTCTTTAAAAAAAATTAGTGATAGTGATGTTACACTAATTAATTCTAATTGTTAGTACTATATACGTTATCTAATCTTAAAATAGTAACAATTTGTGATGTTTACAGTTTAACTACATATTATGTTATATATGTTATACTGTTGCCCCGCGACTCCTCACGCGTTTCTTATGCAATGTTTATTTGTGTCTCGTAATTATTATTATTTTTATCGACTGTTGTGAACATATTTTATAACCTAGGTGTCAGTTTTGAATTTAAATAATTTAGACCTACTCACTGTAAACAAAATTTCATTGAAATCTGTTGAGAATATATAATATGTATAATACAATACGTGAAGCAAAAACTTTGTACCCTTTTTTAAGCGTATTGCGTGCGCGGAAGACTGTGAGATTTGGCATGGTTAAAGTTTATATGGAGAAGGAGAGCAGAAAGCTAAAATTTATCTATAATATCTGTTACTAATATATTAAATAAAATAAATTAATACTGCGAATTTTAACCCGACAAGTGCCATTGAGCTTAGACCCCCCAAAATATTGACATTGTCACTCAATGAAAAGTGACAGCAATTGATACAATATTCATTGTATACTGCAAATGTCAAACAAAAAATAGCCTATGATTAAAAAGGAATGAATTTTGATCATTGGGCGACCGCTAGTATCTAATTATAATTACGAAAATTGTAGTCATTTAGCTATAAACTTTATATAGGTTATCCATTTTTATTTTGTTACAGTATTACTTTTTTTTATTACATATTTTTAGAGAACGGTCACGCCTAGAGTACTTTTATCCGATGAGCGTGCGTGAAAATATGAATTTATGTTGAAGAAGCGAAAAATGTTTCCCAGGATTGTAGTAAATGGAAGGACGTGGTCTTTGCCTACCCCGTTGGGAGATAGGCCACATTAAAATACAAATATGATAGGATAATATGAACAGTAACGATATGGTAATCGTAATGCGACATTTTATTAAAAACGATTGAAAAAAATACAAAGTATTTTTTTTTCAATATTTTATTTGCGATTTCTAAAAGTATTATTAATAATTTTGATAGCCCATCAATTGGGGAATGACGTCATATACGTTCTAGCACAAAGTTTCATAAATATCGGTGAAGGCCGTTGTTGAGTTAAATCCATACATACAGACAAAAATTTATTTTACGTCATATTCGTGATCAGGGTCCTTTATAATGAATATACATCACAAAAATTGAAATAAAATACATGTACAGACCCAGACAGAACTAAAGATTTATATAAAAAGATAACAGATGATTATGTAAATTTTATACGTTGGATCGATTTCATTAGTTTTATTTATTTACATGTTTAGAATTGATTAGTATGCATATTGTATATATTTTGCTTACAAATCGATGTGGCCATTTTATTGGTAGCTGCTACTAGGAAGTTAATTTTTATTCTGACGGGTATATGTTTATAACAAAACTTATTTGTTCCTGAATGAGGGATTGTTCTAAAGTTCAACTGCTGGAATGTACTGATAAAATCAAAATCAAAATATCCCAGACATCGAGAAGAACCGGTAAGAAACTCGATCGGGTTTATCTTTTTTTGATAACTGTACAAATGTTAATATAACAGGTAAAATAATAATAATTTAGTGGATGCACAGAAAGGGAGTCACTTCCAGACATCACTATCATTCACATAATGATCCACCCTATTTTTACCTACCACCCTACCTTTCAGCTCAGTGGTACGCGTCGGTCGACATGAATCCGAATCCCTGCAATAAGCCTGAACATTCGGTGAAGGAAAACATCATGATGATTGCACAGCAATGTGGTAAGGCTCCATTCGCCAAACATCTATAGGCGTGTTCCGGCAGCTACACTTCCACTAGGGTTAGCTTGTTGCCATCTTGGGCCATATTGACACTTAATATATGGTGTAAAAAAATATTGACAAACCCAATAGTTTCTTACCGGTTCATCTCGACAATCGAGATGTTTGTTCGAACCGGTAATTTTGTTTTGACATTCATAAGTGCCTTCTCGGGTCTAAATTGAGTAAAAGATTTTAATATCTGCTTATGCTTGTTCTATATTTCGCATCATCGGAAGGAAGTTCATCCTCACACCTTGGATCCTAAATGACCGCTAATAGTTTGATTTCCGATGACTTTCCTTCCGTGAATGCTCCGGATGTGGAAACGAGTTGTCTGCTGAAGAAACGGTATCTCCGAATTACAGTATGGGATTCTTCAAAAGAAGACAGAACAGGTTTTTAAAGGGCCTACAAATAGTATATGATACTTTTGGTTTTACAAGATGCGGTACTAGATTATTATATTTGTCACCACCGTGATAAAAAACAAGACAGTTTTTAACAAAAAAAGAAGTACAAATTCAATGATTTTGGAGAGTTCTCTGGTGTATATTCGAAGTTGAAGGTCCGATACCGATGAAATTAAAATGGGACCACCCTTGAGGTGTTCTCTATCCAACAAAAAAAGAATCATTCAAATCAGTTCATAAAGAAAGAAGTTTACAAGAGTTGGCATCGTCTTTTTTGAAGACGGTTAAAAAACACGTTCAAATTAGTTCAGTGGATTTTAAGTAATAATGCGCATTCCAACAAAAATGTGTATACTTACAACAAATTCACGAATTGCTGTATTTTATGTTTGACGTTAATTTACACTAATTTTGGTCCACGTCCAAAACGTCCGAACAGAAAATAGCGGGCAATACAAAGCGAGTTACAATTTATGAAAAATAATTATTAACCTAATTTATCTATGTATTAAAACGAGAAGAGAAAACGGACCCCTTTTTAAGCATATTGCCTGCACGGAGGACTGTGAGATTTGGCATGGTTAAAGTTTATATGGAGAAGGAGTGCAGAAAGCTAAAATTTATATATAACATCTGTTACTAATATATTAAATTAAATTAATTAATACTGAGAATCCCAACCTGACCAGTGCCATTGAACTTAGACCCCCCAAAATATTGAAATTGTCACTCAATGAAAAATGACAGCGAGGTTCATACTGCAAATGTCAAACAGAAAATAGTCTATGATTAAAAAGTCGCTGGTCGAATTTCGATCATTGGGCGACCGCTAGTATTATTAAATCTATATATTCATCAATATATATATGTATATATATTCTTTTAAAAAATTCTTGCTAGTTATCCGATATTATAAAGGTTTGCTCACGAATATGACTTTGCCTGTCTGTCTCTTTGTATGTCCGGATAAGACTAAAAAACGGCTTGACCGATTCTTATGAAATTATGTACACGGGAAGCTTATGTTCTTACTCAATTGATAGCCTATAAGAATCGTCAATAATACTTATAGAATCAGATCAATAGTTTTGGTTACTACCCTTATCCCCACAGTTCGACGGGGCTTAACATTAAGAATTAATTGGTTTAAACCTTATTAATGTAAGTAATATGTACGACGTGGGTGTAACCAAGCGCATCAACTAACTCACGATAAGATCAACTCTGAATAATGCTGGCATTGATGCTTAAAAAACAAATGCTCGTGGATCATATTATAACGGTGCAAGGTCGATTATCTTCACCAGTTGGAAGCACTTTGTTGCTAGCTACAAAAATATTCGTTATCTTTTAGAATTTTTCCATTAAATTTATTTGTAACGTAAAGGAAATGTTGATTAACATCCTTTTATATATATACATTGAAGTAAATATTATAATACAGTTATATAGTATACTATTATTTTTTTTAAGTTTTAATATGACATTGTTAAAAGTGTTTTATTATTTGTAGTATCATGGCTAATTGACGAAACTGTGTGTGAGTACTATAGCGAATGTTCTGAATGTGGAATGAGGTCTATGCTGAGGTTTTTCCAGGCGTCTACAGTATGGGATTCTACAAAAGCGGAGTAAATAAGTTTTTAAAGAGTCTGCAACGCGCATGTGATCATTTTGGTGTTGCAAGCGTCCATGGGCTGCGGATACCTTCAAGTGGACAGCATGCTTGTTCGCCACCATCGTGATATTAAAAAAAATAGAAACTCGATATGCCGCGGCTGATTTTGAAACGCAACCCAGTCGGGCTATACAGTCTTAGTACCAGTTATCTCCATTTCATCATTCATTACTCAGCAGGCTGCACCATATGCAGATAAGGTTTTCTTGGGTGCCTCGAGCCTTAAGATGTTATTAGACCTCACACCCCGTAAGCACCACAGGAACACGTATTTCTGTCCCAAAACAGCAATGCTAGCACCGTTTTGTTCCGGAATGAGCAGTCTATTTGGCAAGAAGCATTGGCTCGCAAGCCGTTCTAGCTCTGTTCTGAGAATTTATCTGAGCAATATAGTTTATTTAGAACTGAGGTCCTACTTGTTGCTAGAAACAAAAGTTGAAGTAGCGGGAAGGAAACTCTAAAATTTGTAATTCTGGAGACTTATAACTCTGATAAGTGTTACAAATTATTTAATACTTGCTGTGCCCTACGGTTTTAGCCGTGTTAAAAAAATCCATACAAATGTTGAAACCCCGTTACACCCTTTTAGGGGTTTAATTTTCAAAATTCTGTTCTTTGCGGATGCCTACGTCATAATAACTACCCGTGTGCCAAACTTCATTCCAATCCGTTCAGTGGTTCGAGCTATGTGTTGATGGATCAGTTAATTACTTTGTCCTTTTATACATATTTAGACAATTTTTTATACAGTTATATAAACCCTATGTACTCGTATATGCTCCTTGAAATTATTATGGTCAAATATGGTAATAGGATCTTTAATTACTACTATTTTCCTATTTCAAAGGAATATTTGTTTTTATTTATTAATAGCTGGCCCAGTGAACGTTGTTCTGCGCTTTCTGGTAGTTAATTTCCCAACCGCAGCACCATCTATCGGATCTTAACAGCTTTGAACCATCGTCGCGGTAAGACAAAAATATGAGCTCAATCGGTGAAGTCGTTAGGAAGTAGAATTACTAACAGACGTACACAAGATTTTTGTATGTCTACTAGCTGTACCTGACGCTTCGCATGTGTTAACTGCAGAATTATTGTTTATGAATATATCGTGATAATTTTTTTTTTGTCAAAGACCAAGTATGTAAGGCGTATAACAAAATTTTTTTAATCAAAATCTATCCATTAGTTTTTGCATTATGCGCGCACAATATTAAGAGCTGAAACTTTAACACAATATTTTTTTTCGTCAGCTCAGACGTTATTTTCATGGTAATTAATTTAAAAAAAATTAGTTTTTTTTGGCCCATCCTAGGCAAACATGTGTTATTTCATTTATTCATGTATATTAGTTTTGGTAATTTATTTTATTTAAAGGCTGACAACACCAATCATCCATGGTTGGTTGCACTCAAAGGGCCATGTGGCATGTGGCGTATCGTAGCAAACCGTATTAAAATCATTAATTGCTATCAAGTCATATCTAAAAATATTCATTCTGATTATCTTATGAAGTGACTCTGTTAAATGTTACCTTGCATTCTATTCTGCATTAGACACGCTGTTTCGTACTAAAAAAACATGTGTGCAGTTCAAACCTGGTACAAGTGAAACCTTCAGAAAACATAAAAATATCTTCTATAAACCCACTTTTTAAAATCTTCAATCATCAGGACTCGGACTATCATACAACACTGTATATACAACAGTACGTACAAGTCCGGTCGCTACACCGCTAGGCCAATTCGTCGACGATATTAAGCGTGGAAATCAGGACTTACATTAAAGGTGTATAATGTATTCTATTTCTCTCATTCTCTGGCAGACTAAATCCTATAAATTGATGTATTTTTCTCTCTTTTTAGTGTTTCTAATGAGAACGGTACTAAAGAGGTTTTTACTTCAAGAAGCAGGTTGTGACTATGTGTAAACTGCCTCATTAATCTAGTAGACGTAAGCGCGACTGCTATCCTTCAGATCCTGGGTTCGATTCCCAGGTCGAGCAAAGCGTTATTGGGTTTTTCTATGAAACTCTCAGTAGCAAATCGGGGTTTGGCTTTGTGTCCGATTAAAGGCAATAGGCTCGCCCCCTATTACATGGGACCTAAAAAAACATACTCAGCGAACTGTGGGTGTATATTAGTACACCTCTGCCTAACCCTTCTGGGATACAGGCGTGTTGGTATTTTATGAGTATGTATACAGCCGTATAATTTACGTGATAAGTGTCGAATTGAACGCTTT
This sequence comes from Saturnia japonica, assembly GCA_033032175.1. Classification (NCBI taxonomy): domain Eukaryota; kingdom Metazoa; phylum Arthropoda; class Insecta; order Lepidoptera; family Saturniidae; genus Saturnia; species Saturnia japonica. Next base: position 920,057 of record CM065328.1, on the reverse strand, counting down.
CATTTCATAAACCCTCCCCGGCCGCGGAATCGCTTCATTTTATCATATTACGGTTTTTTACATGTATCTTTGGATTGATGTTGAGAATCCCTTACCAACTATATACAATTTCTATATTTTGATTCCAGTTTTTAACGATTATAGGCCGATAGTTCAAGCGAGTATACTCTTTAGACCTTTTGTTACTCGTTTGTATAATGCGCGCGGTAATGGAGCACACATGAGGAGGTAGGAGCATGTTTAAATGTGTAATTAGTTAGCCCGAATTCTAGTAATAGGGAATTAGCTATATTGTGACTTTTTCGCAAGATCAGCAACATCCCAAGCTGAGGTCTGGTAACTTTGGCAACCTTGACCATGTTGTCGAGCCACGGTGAAAGCCGTCTCAACATAAAAAAAAATAAGAAAAGGGCACACCTGTTGCTGTTGCGCCCCGTCAGTAGTGCGGGTCATTAGTACGGTTTCAATATTCACACCAACAAATATCTAACCTAATTACCAATTCAAATTCTAGTAAACTCAACATTGCACATAATACCTTCAAATAACCGTAGGTTTGTTTATTGAATGACGACGCGCGGTCTCGCTCGGTCACATGAACATAACACCACGTTTTTGTGGTATATTTTTTATTTACTCAATTTCATTCACTCATATGTTTATTACTCGCGGATGTTAATTTCAACATATAAAGTTTTCAATCAACTTTTCAAAAGTTAGCAGGATTATGTTAGTATAAACCAATGACGTTTTATAAATAGACGCGTTGTACTCTCACTAAAAGCAATTTAAAAACGTTACAAATTTTGTTATCAGCATGTTGAAACAAAAGAGATAGGAAATCACAGAGTAAGGCGGAAACTCGGTTATCAAAAAAGGATAAAAGTTTCTTCTCGTTCACACCGAAATCAAGTCGAAAATGAACTGAAGGCAATTGCCCACCATTCACGATGGTATGTAATGAGCGTCAATGCCGTATCTACAAAATATCATTGATATAAATAAACATTGTCTTTGTAAGCCTCCGTGGTTCACACTTCGTTTAAGTCCTTCAAAACTATTACAACTTTAGTTCCAAGCGTCCTGTGAAATACCTACATAGATTCATCTGTGTTTGTTTTTCTAAACATTTGTTTGTATACTTCAGAGTGAATAAAATATGTACATCGTCAATAATTCTGGCTAAACGAAAGAAAGCGGTTTAACGACCTAACAGAGAGTTCGTTCACATCTCCCTAGGCATGATCCATGGTTATTTAAGCGTCTTCATTTTGTATCTAGCTTTGATCTTATCCCGTTACTAAACCAACGTCATTCTAACTACGTAGGTATTACATTTAGCGATTGGAGTTATCTGGGTGACCCGAGAATTATGATAGGTGCTTCTATTTATAACTAACAATAAATATAATCACAAGACAATTTATAACAAAAAACAGAACCAACTTGAAGAGTCCCCTTGTGTATCTAGGAAGTTAAAAGTATAATGCGAATTCAATTAAAATGGGGCCACCCTTAAGGTATCCCCTATCCAATAAAAAAAGAATCATTCAAATCGGTTCATAAACAATGAAGTTACGGCTGAACAAAAAAAGCATTTGAATTGAGTAACCGACTGACTGATTAACTTTTATTGAAGTCGGTTAAAAAATTATATTTGACTACTAATTATACACTTAAAAATACAAATACAAATGTATGTACGCAAGTAATATACGAAAGAAGAACACAAAGAAGAAGAAGAAACATGTAAGAAGTTAAGCTTAACAAAACAAAAATAATTCCAAAGATATTTTTGTTCCGCTTGTCAACAACACGATAAAATTGACCAAGTTAATCATGATAATAATACGAATTTATTAAACCGATATATATTTATTTTAATTTTGTAAAGAATACAGCTTCTTTAAATCTGCGTGACGCTTCTACTCACTCTGTATAAAATAAAGCGTAATGATAAAATATCCTATTGAAAGAATAGTAGGAACCCAATAAATACATCCCGATAGACTAATGTTTTCGAGGAAATTGTCTGAAGTCAACGACCTAAATTAATGACAACATATTCACAAAGACGTCTAATACAAGGAGAGAAGTTTCTGCTAACGCATATTACGTACATCCAAAATCTAAACAAGAGAATAAAAATCTCCCCGGAAATACTTGGGGGGGCTCTGTTGAAAAGGATGCTACTGAAACTGGTATTGGCTAGAGAGAGCTGGAAGATGCTTCTGAATTAAATGGAGATCCCTTATGCATAGCATATGCTCCTAAAAATAAATTTCATGATTATAATATCATCATCATCAGTCTAATAGGCGAGCCGTTTTGAAAATTAAGTAAGTCATAATTTTAAAGGACAAAGCTTGATCCGATTGGAAACGTTGCGGTGGCATAATTCAATTTTGACAGCGCTATTCATTGAACATACTATAAAAACAATTTTCTTAAAAAAAAGTAGTTTCTAGATTGCAGCAATAACATTGTCATTGTACATGGCAATATCAGTAAAGGTGACAATTGAGTTCTTCAACTTTTTCCTACTTGGCAATTAGTCCTGTTTACAGAAGACCATTACTGACATTATCGAGTGATTATCTATTTCGTTTCACAGAGAATTCCGTGATAATTTCTTTATTCTAATAAAACGGTGACTTCTTTTCCAGGGAGTTTTTGTAGCATCTCAGAATTCATGCTCCATGATATTATTTCCAATCTACTTCACTTGCGCACAATAACAAAGCTTTATTATGTCAACTGTATATCATATCAGACAACATAAATTTGTGAACACAAACTAAATCACAAACTAAGATTCCACCAAAAATTCTCGGACAATTTATGTACTAAAGCAGGGCTTCTTACTCTATGGGTCGCGAAATGGGAAGCAAAATTCTGCGGTCGCGAGAGATTTTAATGTCAAATATTTATATATACCATTTTATAACACCACTAGAGTTTTATAATTCTTTGTGCAATTTTTAATTTTAGATTTTTGTATGTTTCAAAACGAATTCTAAAACTACATATTTTCATATGTATATGTATATTATTACCTAATAAATAAATCATCAAAAATATTAATTTATTTTTCTTTTATATTTGTATGGGGTCGTCAAGAAACTCGCAATCATAAATGGGGTCATGAATGACAAAAGTTTAAGAAGTCCTGTACTAAAGCATTAGACGTCTAACGGGTATGTAGTCGATGACACCAATGAAGGATAAACTTAGGTTTTGTTTTATTTCCAATAAAGTTCATTCTCGGAAAATATTTTTTTTCTCTGAACAAGTTAAACGAAAATTTATATATAGCAATCGACTTTTTATTGTCCATGTACGATGGGATTGAAGAATCTGTTTTATTTTTGTTGAAATAAAATTGGGAGCCGTATCTACTGGCACGGATGGAGAACTGTAAACATTTACTCCACTGGAGTTATTTGCCTCTAAATTTACCGATAAAATAGTATGTTTTATATCCGCGTCTGGTGTGAAAATATTGATTATGTATTTTTTGGAGTTTACTCTTATGAATAGTTTTACATATTATAAGAACCCTGGTATGGAAATTTTGTGAGGAGATAAATTTATAAAAGCGTTAACAATAGCGCTACTTATGTTAAGTCAGTTATATGTTAACAAAGAGCGTTAGGTTTTCATTATCATCTTGCTTTTAGATAAATCATTAACCACTCAGTCTCAGTCTGTAAGTCCATCAGTCCATCAATACATCAGTCAATCAATATCAATATTGCATATTCAAATTCAGTCGTACTTAAGGACAAACTCCAATCGTGCGTCGGAGTTGACACACACAAAAATATTTTAAAAGTGAAAACTTCTTTAGCACCGTTGTTATTTGAAACTCTAAAAAGAGACAAACACATACATACATCTATAAGATTTAGACAGCGAGACAATGAGATAAATAAATAAATATAGGGTACATAATTTCACACACGACCGTTTAATTCTAAACTAAGCAAAGATTATATATGCGGAGATCAAAACCGCTTCCTCTCAGCTCAATAGTGAGACTAGCTACCTTTGCATCATGTGGACTGTTACAATAAAAAAAAGTTTATTTAGCAAAACAGAAAGATACAAAGTGACGCCAACTACCAAACTTACAGTTGGTAGCTTCCAAGATTAAATTAATGTTAGATTACAAATAAACTTAAAACAATTATGATTGGGTGAATGCTTGTGTTGGTATTTGAGTATGAGTGTGTTTTTTTGTATAGGACTACAGGTATAGCGTATATTGATGTCATAATTATTTATTTATTTAACCGACTTCAAAAAAAGGAGGAGATTACATACTCAATTCGAATGTTTTTTTTAATGGATGTTCAGCCTTAACTTCTTTGTTTATGAACCGGTTTAGATGATCATTTTTTCATTGGAAAGGAGATACCTCAAGGCTAGTCTCATTTTAATTTCATTGGTATGGAACCTTTGACTTCGGAGATACACCAAGGAACTCTTCAAATTCATTGAAGTAGTTTTTTTTTTTGTTAAAAATTGTCTTTTTGGAATAGGTTAAGTTACAATTTTAAATAAAACTTCAGTTTCCTGATAAGTAAGATTTAGTAATTAGTTGTTTGTTATAGCTGATGTTTTGTGGATCTTACTCGTACCTTTAAAGCATCTCAGACATGTTCACTTGGTTTGAGGTCAGGACTTCGGGCTGGCCAATCTATACGACGTATCCCAACTTCTTGCATGTACGCTTCCACGTCGCTAGAACGACGAGGGTGAACATTGTCGTCCATAAAAATGGAATCTTCCTCGAGAGCAGTCAATGTGGTCTGTGCATGTGGAATTAGAACTTTCGTTATGTACCGGTGTGCATTGAATGTTCCATTTTCTATGAAAACTAACTCCGTACGCTCCGTCGAATTAATTCCTGTTCAAAACATAACGGAACTTCCGCCATATGGAATGATTTCTTCGAAACACACTTCCGAATAGCGTTCCCGTGGTCTTCGCAGCACTCACCGGCGTTGGTCCTCTCCACACAAAGAGATTCTAGCTTCATAAGAAAATAATACTTTGTTCCAGTCCTCCAGAGTTAATGAAGCACAGCTTCGAGCAAACTGAAGTCGACCAACACGGTGTTCTCGGAGTAATTTAGGGCCCCAGGCTAGACTGTAACTGCTGATAGTGGCAGCCAAAATCCTCCTCCTGACCGTCCACAAGCTAACTTCTAGTCCTCTTACTTATTCAAGGCTTTCCTTTAGGTCCACACTTGACGCTTTACGATTCCGCAACGTCTTACTCACTGAAAAACTGACATCTCGTAATTCTATGCATCGTTTTCTTCCCCAACCTGGTCTTCTTTTGACCAAATCCTCTGGACAGTTAAACGACTCATACTTAGCCGCTGAATTTTCAATTTGTAACATAAGGAATTATGCCAGGATACCTCAAATAACATTCCAATACATCGTCAAATTAATAAAAATCTTTCTTTTAAAATTCATTGAAGTAGAGAAAAAAAATCTATAGTGGCCGTTTTTTTTTTTGTGCAAAAGAATTTTGGCTAGCTGCCTGACTGTGAGAACTGCGCAGTCTCCATACAGTTGGGCTGTTGGATACCTGTAGAGTTTCTTTATCATGATTTTAGGACTTCTCTTTGAGCCCTTTCGAAGGTACCTTCCCAAACCGAGATACAGACTTAGATACCCATGAGTATTAACACTGACGAGTCGGAAAGCGCCATTGGCGGATTTGCAAACTGGGTGACGGGATTGATTCAGTTAGCCATCCTAAATTACAACATGAGGATGGTTATTAGGAGCCGTGATTTTCTAGATACAATTTCGGATCTAAAGAAAAATAAACATCCACAGCCCTCTGTAGCTGAAGATGTGGACCAACTTGAAAGCACCTCTCGTGATCTCACTTGGTATAAGTCAATAAGTTGTGTAGAATTTTGAATGTAATTAATGTTATATTCATTTTTGTAAAGAGTGCGGACCAAGAGTGTGCAGCATAAAAAACCGGGATACAGTAAGTAATAGTAATAGATTGGTCTGAAAAGTATGTGATCTGAGTAGATGTGAAACATCGAAATTGTTTGTATAACTTATATGCTTATAAAAACATATTACGAGAGGAATCAGATATGTCATAACGAAAAGATAAAGCATTACAAGTTTGTTCCATAAAATAATGACTGTTTATTACATAAATATTCATTTTTAATAAATACAAAATATAAAAATTAAAATTTTTATTTATTATCGTAACAACTTAATTATTTTTTTAATTGTATATTCATAATTTCATAATTCATAGTATATAATTATATTCCATCATATAACGTGGCGATGCGTCGCCACGGCCTGTATCGCCACGCCAACAATCGGGTTTAACCTCGCCTATTAATTTTTTACATCAAAAAGAACACATGAGATATAATTTACAATTTATTGTAAAAAAAATTTCGTAATATATTTCTATGGTGTACTCTGTATATTGTGTTAGGTGTCATTTGTCAATTACCTAACATTATGACCTTGCCGACTGTTCACGCAATATTTGAATTGTTTGTACAAACAAACTTACGATCTTTGAATAACATTATTGTTATCAGACAATACAAAAAAAAATGGCGATACGCAATAAGCAAAAATATCAATGCATTTCAATGGGCTTTTGATAAGTCGTTTATTGAATAAAAAAATAAAATTGATTCATTCACAGTATAAATTTCAAGTTATGTTTAAATAATTTATCTCAATGTTATAGACAACATCTTGTTGTATTCACTAGACCAGCGTTTCTCGAACTGGGGGTCGCGTTCAGAAATCTTTTATTTTGCGATTTGTTTAAATAAGAAGACCAGTATAAGAAATATCCAGTTATTAAAGTATTTTTAAATATAAATAATAGTTAGAAAATAAGATATTGCCAGGTGATAATCTACACACATATCTAATGAGGCGGTGTTAAGAATGGTTGACGAGGAGAGACTGTTGTTGAGGAACATAGATAACAGAAGAGAAAAGATGATTAGACGTTTGATACGGTACGATAAGTTCTACAAAACAATTTTGGAAGGAAAAATTGAAGGAAAGCGAGGAAGAGGGGGGTTTAGACGAAGCTTTTTCCGAGAAGTGAAAATCAAGAGATGAAAAGAAAGTCAAAGGAACAGTGGCAACTGCTCCACCTACAATTGCTGAGCTCTTAAATTAAAGAAAAAGAAGAGTCTCAACATATTATAAAACAAAGTTCCCACCGCTTCTGTTGGTCTATCTGTACGCGAAACACTCAAAAACTGCCGAAAGAATTTTTATAAGGTTTTCATCAATGGTCAGAGTGATTCATCATGAAGACTTAGGTTTATAACTTATTAAGGCTTAACTTGCCTCAGTCTAACTCGATTCGAAACTAGTCCCTGCATATACACCTAAATGGAACTTGCGAAGTAGGCTTATAGGCTTTCATGATTGCCATAAGATCCATATCCCCTGACAGATATATACATTTAACCTAGTAATGGTGAAGTATACGTAAGTATGTGTAACTCAAGACAATTTTTAACAAAAAAGAAATTTAACTTCAATGATTTTGAGGGTTTCTCTGGTGTATCTTCGAAGCCTAATGTCCCAATGCCATTGAAACAATAATTGAGACCACTCTTGAGATATCCCCTTTCCAACAAAAAAGAATCATCCAAATCATGCAGAATGTCCATTTAAAAAAAAAACATTCGAATTGAGAATTTCCTATTTTGAAGTAAGTTAAAATTACTGTTTCTTCCGAATTTTCTGGCAAAGATTCCTAATAGGTTTGAATCCTAACCTAATTTCATATCCCTTTCACTACAGAACAGCGCGTTCTGATCTACGGAGTCACAGTTACACGACACTATCCGTCATGGCACGAACAAATAAATTCGCTAATTCCTACCTTTGCCGTACCATGCAGATAAGGAAGACTTTCCCAGTCAACGTGTCTTCCTTTCTATGATATTGGGTCCTTCAAACAAAGCGTGAAGAGACATTTCAGTATACCAGCATGATATCGCCGAATGCCGATGAAATTTGTATATGCCATAGTTACCATCATCTGCTCATAATGGCCTACCTAGCTACCACCCTGTAGTTGGAAAGCTGCCGCAAAGCAGCTATAGGTGTGTTTTGGCAATTGCACTTGAGAGTCGGTCATTTGGTTCACATCGACACTTAATATCAGGTGAATTAGAAATACGCTAAACCTATATACAATAAAGAGAATATTTAATTGACGAAGGTGTTATTTTGCGGAAATCCATCGTAAATAATTAATCTGAAATTTCTTAGCTACTTCCGCCTAAAATGGATCAACAGCAGTTTTCATTTTCCTACAACATAAAAAAGTATAATTAGTATGACAATAATCTATATATTAATACGTGAAGCAATAACTTCCGGTACTTTTTAAGCGTATTGCGTGCACGAAAGACTTTGAGATTGGGTATGGTTAAAGTTTATATGGAGAAGGAATGCAGAAAGCTAAAAGGAGACGGATACTCTTTCATACAGACATGGGCCTGGGTAAAAAAGAGATGTAAAAATATGAAAACTGTGTAAATTAAGAGCTAATGCATTATCAGTCACTGAAAAAGAGCGAATTTTTTTGCAATCTAAAAGCAGAGATTTAGTATATTTTGTAAAAGCGAATTCATGTAATAAACTTCAATGAAACTATTTTTGAAGTAGAATTAATATTAAAAAAGGGTTATGTTTATTATCTTTTAAAGCTATCAGTTTACTTATTTTATTGATTGCGAATTTTAATAATATTGTACGATTTTAAAAACAAAAATATATTCGATTTTATAAAACATATTTCAACTAATTACATTCTGGGTCCAGAAAAACCCGTCTCCCTCTATCTATAATATCTAAAAAAATTAATAAATTAATAAAATGAAACAAAATAATACTGCTAATTCTAATTGACCAGTTCCATTGAACTTAGACACCCTAAAAAATATTGACATTGTCACTCAACGAAAAGTGACAGCAAGTGATGTAGATAATACACATTGTTTAGGTCCATGAATACTGCAAATATCAAACAGAAAATAATCTATGATCAAAAAGTCGCTGGTCAAATTTCGACCTTAGGGCGATCGCTAGTAATAATAATTAAGGAAAGTAATAAATAATGGTACTAATCAAATAAAGACACTTAAAAATTAATTTTTAAATAATAATAATATAAAAAATAATACCTAAAAAATACCAATAATATTAATAAAATTAATTAATTAAAAAATATGCTGCAGATGAGACGTGAAATGATGACAATCGATAAAGTACTGTAACTGGATGTAACAAAGAAAATTGACAAATTAATACGCACACTGGTGTATTTTGTCTTTGGGCTTGTCTTATTTAACCTATTGTTGATCGGATTTAACTAAAATATTTATTTGATGTGTTTTGGTAAAACTCTTGGAATGTTTCTTAAGATTCTACAAGTGCTTTAAGTGCCGATAACTATGACAAAATATTTAATTTAAAAAAAAACTCTTGCGCTTCTCGGGACGCTCGACAGAAGTGATAACTTAAACTAATCAAAAAGAAAAAAGAACCAAGCGAAAGAGAGAAAGGGAAACCGGCGAGGATACGAACCTAGGACTTCGGTCACAGCAATCACATTCATGACCGTTAAGCTACGAGCGTGTTGATAGGATTAACTGAAGCTATGCTACTATTAATGGTGCCGTAACGCGTTACGTTACGAATAAGTTTACCCTCCCATAAGAAGTTATCACTTCAATAGGACTTGCTAAAGGAGCTGGCTCCAGCTACTCTATTATTAAGAGAAAAAGTTTATGACTACCTGACATTGCGGTATCTAGGCGGTATACATATAGTTTCTTAAATCCCTGGTTGTTACATACCTAGCGAAAACGTTGAAGGAAAAAATAAGAACACTTGAGTTACCTCGGGGAATTTCGAGCGGTGTTTCCATCGAGCGGTAATTTCTTACGAGTACAAGGCATGCCAACAAGTTTTAATTAACAAGGTCGCAGTTAGCCCGTGGACGCGTGTATGTCGTAAACATCAAACACTTTGATTTAGCGGTGTCGTTGCTAAATATAATATATACGTTTATAGGAAATTGTTTAATGGTTGAATTATATTTGTTTACGGTCGTTGCGCTTGCAAAATATGTTCCAGTCTTATTTAATAGGAATTTTAAGCAATTATCAGTATACGTAAACAATTACGGATAGTTAAAAGTTTTAAAATTCCTTTTGCGTGATAAGTTGAGCGTGAAATTCACACCGAAGCCTGGCGCTAACTCTGACGTGGTTTGCGATGGATCCGCTTCCACTATCACCTTTAATTCTTCATTATCAACTAGGGTATTCGGCCGTCCACGGGGTTTATTTCGTAGGTCAAAATTTCCAGAACGAAAACGTTGGAACCAAAAACGTAACGTGCTTTCTTTTACAGTAGCTTCCCCATACACATCATTAATCCTTCGAGCTGTTTCTGCAGCGCTGATGCCACGGTGGAACTCAAATTCGTAAATAACGCGATATTGAAAAATTTTCATTTTGTGAAGAGAACGATGTCAAAGAAAAATCAAATCGTGCGAAAACAAATGAATCACTAAATTCGAAACACAAATACACAAGCCTAAATTTGAAATAAACTTGAATTTGGAATTCATAACCAAACACCGTGCCAGACATTTGAGATTAAAGTGGCCTGTTTAACAAAACGTCAACTTCATATGTAATTACCTAATGTTTTTACTTTGTTACCCCAAAGTATAACCTCTCATGTGCATACATAAATTTCAGTCATTCTCTTTACATAATTGCTCGGCAAAGTTACGGCACTGGTGGTAACCACAGTGGAATTCAAAACCAACGGCAAACACTGTGAGATTTAGTTCCATCAGCAATCGCCACTGTCATGGTGGTCTGCATAAGATCTCTCCACGTTACGCTTTAAGGACCTGATGTCGTAAGAAGGAGGGAGGAGGGAGAAGTTGGCTTTGTTTGTGAAGGTTTGCCTTGGCATGCCACCGACCTATTGCTGGTTTGCCTATTTTATTCAAGCGTTTGTATAGGTTTGAAGTTTATTTCAAGTGGCAAAAGTAAGGATAAGGTTTTACGTCTACTTTTTAATTCAGAGAATACAGTATCTATATTGGTACTGTTTATGGGATTGAAAAATTCCAACATCGTTTAACCGATCACCGTGGTTTTAGATTTAGAGATTGGTTCTATAGTTGGTAGATTTAAGTGTTTTTTTCATGTAGAAGATTATACAGATATATATATTTGTAGAATATTTAGTATGAAATATTTAAAAGCGCAAATATGCCCTTGACCCAAGTGTTTTTGACGAAAACTTTCAAAGCAACTTTGTAATATTGTTTCAGTTTCGCGAACTCAACGTTTAGTATTTAATGTTATATCGATTTTGTTTAGACTTACTTCTGTTTATTTCTGTTTAAACTTTCTGCCCCGGTTAGAAAAAAAAATTGTAGATCCTGGGCTGCTTGTAGGGGATTCCACATGTTCACAGTACGGAAAGTTGCAAGTTTCTTTGTTCTCGTCGAGATGGATGCTGCTGTGTAGCTGTCGCTCCGAATACCAGCCCACGTGGTTCTGTATTGGAACATATAGCTTACCATACTGCCTATATCCCTGAAGGGTTAGTCAGAGGTGTACTAATATACACCCACAGTTCGCCGTGTATGTTTTTTTAGATCCCATGTAATGGGGGGCGAGCCTACTGCCTTTAATCGGGCACGAAACCAAACTCCTAGCTGCTACTGAGAATTTCATAGAAAAACTCAATAACCCTTTGCTCGACCTGGGAATCGACCCTTAACCGGCTTCAAAAAAAACATAGGTTACTCAATTCGAATGTATATTTCTTTTTTATGGATGTTCAGCCATAGCTTATTTGTTTACGAACCAATTTGGATAATTCTTTTTTGTTTTGTAGGGGATAACTCAAGGATGGTCCCGTTTTAATTTCATTACCATTGGATCTTCAACTTCAAAGATATAGCAGGGAAATCTTGAGAATCAATGTAGTTGGTTTTCCTTTTTGTTTAAAATTGTCTTGTATTTATATAGATTGAATTCTGAAAGTACTGACATGAGGTCTATAGATATATATTTACACTTAACGACAATAAAAAGACCTTTTTAAAAATCTAGATTTTAATCCTGCCCACTCCTCCACAATGTTTATTGATAAGAGTATGATATTTCGTAAAGTAGTTGAAACCGTTGATAAATTAAATCTTTGTGGTAGGTATTTAAAATTCCTCTTACCTCTACCCTACCCCAATGAAATATGTTTCAAGATATAACATTCCTCGGTAACTACGTAACGTTTGAATTTTCACTGGGAGTGTTTGTTATTTCTCAGTATTAAAAAATAAATTTAATATTTGTTTTTTTAATTAGATCTACGCCGATCGACCGCAGTCTAGACTTCGGTGGAGTCTGGCTTCGATCTAGAATAATTTTAACGGTAATTTAGGCCTCTCTTGACGTTGATTATTTTTTTATATCTAAAATATGGGCTAGGGTTGCTACACGTACAAAATTTTGATCGTGAAAAGCTTGTTTCGTACTAGACGACAATGAAGTCCTGATTTTAAGAGGAAATGCGGCCAGCAAGTCATTTAAAGAATACATTTTAACAGAAATCTATTGCTATCGCATTATGCCCCGTGTTACCCTATTTCCTCCTCCTAAACTGGACCGATATTTTTTTTCATAAATAATACAAGAAGTTGTAGCGACATCTATCTCGCCACATACGAAATAAGAACTGACGCATCCTACATCGCCATATTAAAATTAACCCAACAATTGAACATATATACAAGAACCCGACAACAACCGTTGGGCAGCAGCCCGCCAGGCATAACACCCGTCTGGTCGGAGGATCCTCGCTTATCAATGGTGGATGACATCCCCCCAAAAGTAATTTGGCTATGCCAGTATGTTTTTCTTTTCTTTTTGAAGTTATACGTCTTTTGCTGCGTTTAGTAAGGGACATTTCCTTTGGAGAGTAAATGGAGATTTTTACGCGCACCATAGTGACGGAAGTACAACATCGTGAAGTTAGTCATCAATGTTAATCATGTGAATACTTTACCCGACTGAAAAAAAGGAGCGATGAGGAGGAGCAGGGAAGATTAGGAGGAGGAGTAGGAGTGCGTGTTTTTCGAGCGTATGTATGTATATGTATATTTATTTGGCACACTCTGCAGCCTAAATAGTTTGATAGATTTTATCATACGACGTGTCGTTAGATTCGTCTTAGCTGTAGGTATAACTTACTGCATGATATAGTTTGTCTATTGTCTACATTGTCAATAACTTATCTTTAACAATCTCTTAATTATGTCCCTGTTAAAATTCAAATACTAAGTTACCTTTGGGATTTTGCCAGGAAACATGTAGATGGGTTTTGCGACGTAAGTAGCTTCAATTATATCTGCCTTCACTGCCACGTGCCCGATTTTTTCAATTTTTTTTCGGGACCTTTGATCATAATAAACGTAAAGTAGGTAAATGTTATTTTTCGTAAATATTTTTATCTAACCTCTCTAAAGTGTTGACTATTAACATATTAGTTTATTGGCCAAAATATCTATGTATTTTTGTATGTAAGCTGATCGATTACCACAGTACAAGTTGTTTTATTTGTAATTAAACTTGTAACTTGAAACAAGATTGTGTGTAGATTATCTCCTTAAAACTTGAACATAAATCATAAACATAAAAATAATTGGCAACCCTTATTTCTTATAAACTAATGTCTTACCACACGATACTTTATTAGTGCCGCGAATTTCTTGCTCCTTGTTTTTTATTTATTTAAACATCGGTTTATTGCTGTTTTCAGCTTACAAAACATCAACAGAAATATGAATACAGGCTTTTAAACTAAAATATTTTATCCTGTTATATCCTTAGTGCTTATTTTATTTACAATATGGGATCGATATTTAAGTATATTATATAAATAATCTATAGTTTTTGCTCTACGCATATATTTATAAGATAGGTATTTAAAGAAAATGTATAGAGAAAAATATAGCCTTATCTTACGTTCAGTAACAATCGTATATATTAAAATTAATAAATAATTGGGTAAATTAACTGTTGCTGAGTTGTAATAAACCATGTGAACGATCAAATAAAAAATATGTTCAAGCTGGTTCCAGTGGAGCCAGGCAATAATCAAAAACTCGGAATCGCTGCGTTGTTACGTCAGGTCGTGTGGAACAGCGTTTACTTTAATGTAAACAGTTTAAAAACTGGGTTAGTAGTTAAGACATAGAGTAATGATTTATTTATAGAATTATTTTTAAACCTGCTAACGAAATCTATACATTTTGCACGTAAACTTCTGAGAAACTAGGTGGTAAAAGATGTAACACTTGACCATAGGTATTGAAGCTTATTTTCTGATAACCGCACTCCATACGTTGGTATCAACACTGGCGCCAACGTGATAGTGCTAAGAAGCAGTCTCTACTCGGGTAAATAGAAGGGAAGGAATATTAAATCTTTCTATCCTTTGAAATTTCTTTCGATTACTATATAATTAAGGTGGCATAAAAATATATTGAGCCGATTTAGCTGCGCAGGAAAATTGCCTCGCTGAGCAGGTTCTATCGTCTGTATTATGGTGAGTGTTCTGAAGAATTGTTCAATCTAATTCCCTCATCTCCCTTCCACAACAGAACCACACCCGCTGGGTTTCGGCGTCACAGTTTTATGGTAACCTCCATCTCAGCACGAACTAAAAAGTTCTCTATGACTTATCTTGGTCATACCGTGAAGCTGTAGAACCAGCTCCTGGCCCTTCTTCTTGCGACATCGAGTCGTTTAAGCGTAACGTGAAGAGATATGTATGCAGGCCGATGTATTTAGATCTCGCGGTGGTCACCGTTGTGTCTGGACTGCGCTGTCAGGAACAGTAAAGTCAATGTGCCAAGGTATTATTTAAAAAAAACTGTACGGCTCACCTGATGGTAAGCGGTTACCGTAACCTAAGGACGCTTGTAACACCAGAGGTATCACTAGCATGATGACAGGTTAGAACCACATTTACCCAAGGAGCTTTGAAAACCCGCAGGAACATAACACAAGGTTGACAAGGTTATTTGGCGGCGTTCTTGTATTGAGCGGAATTACATCAGTCGGAGGGATTTTTTTTTTCTATGTCTAGCCTCTCTTACATCGGTCGTGCTTCCATGCCCTTTTGGATGATGAAAAGTTAAAGTGAGAAAAGCTGTCAAAAATTATACAATTTCTTAGTCTTTATCGAAACGCAAATAAGACTACGTATAGAAAAACAGATGCTGACCACATTTGATAAGTTTCCAATATCAACCAAGAATAGTTATATTTGTGGGGTCATACGCAAGAACTAGACCAGGTACGGACTCATAAATCTGAATGCCAAAACATCAAAAGATACATTTTTTATCGTTATTTAATTGGCGACACTATCTGCCTCGCTCACACTTCATAAAGTTCTCTCCCTTTCTCACTGAAACTGGAATCATGAAGGTATGGCCTTTAGGAAAGCCATGGATGCATTGGAATCATAAAAAATTGGAACAAAACTGGATTTCTTAACAAAAAATATTTTCACAATTTAAGGGATAATCTATAAAGAGTCATACCATTTTGGAATCCATATTAAAGGCCCAAACTTTCAAAGTTACTTGCCTAAGTAGCGTAGTAATTTTTTTTCAATAGGTACAGTCTTAAAATTTGGCGAATTTTGAAATTTATGTTCGGCAAAAATTGATATTTTCTTCTAAGCAAATCCCTTTAAATTGTAGACGACTATTTACAGAAACTAGCGATCGCCCTAAGATAGAAATTCGACCAGCGACTTTTTGATCATAGACTATTTTCTGTTTGACTTTTGCAGTATGAACCTAAACAATGAATATTATTTACATCACCTGCTGTCACTTTTCGTTAAGTGACAATGTCAATATTTTGGGGGGGTCTAAGTTCAATAGCACTGGTCAAATAGAATTAACAGGATTATTTTGTTTAATTTAATATATTAGTAACAGATATTATAGATAAATTTTAGCTTTCTGCACTCCTTCTCCATATAAACTTTAACCATACCAAATCTCACAGACTTCCGTGCACGCAATACGCTTAAAAAGGGGTAGAAAGCCTTGGCTTCGCGTATTAATTAATATATATATATATATATATATATATATATATATATATATTATTCAGCATTATATAAAAGAAATAAAGTTTAAAAAAAAGTTAAGATTTGTAGTAACGGAAATTAAAAGACCATCCCTTTTTGTATTGGAGAATGCTGACCAATACAATCAAAGTACAGTGATGACCATCTAGAAATCAATAAACCAGCCGCCAATGTCATGCCAAACTGCGTAAGTAGAAACTGGTATTCACTGACTGATATCGAAACCCGATGGGCATAAGCGAATCATTACGACGAGCTTTTCATTTGAATGGTGGTTGCGAATAAGTCGGTACAGCCCTTACCAACTCGCTACTGCTATTTCCTAGTTCAGTTCTCAAGATATTACTCATACCCCAAAACTTAATAGCTGAGGTGTTATGTTTGATTGAAGCTTGCCTTAGTATTCTCACTAAAAGTACACGCTATGACTGAACGTGACCACCACATACAGGACGGAGGATGCTTCATAAACGTACATGTACATCAACGTACTAACTCTTCCTATGGTGAGCAGGCAATTTCTTCAATTGTACAAACGAGGGTAGTAATATTGATATTTTTAACACTACTATAAATAAGGTAAGAATATTTTTAAGTATGAATTTATTTCATACTGTCTCGTCGGCTGTGAGCAGTAAATTTCTGATTTTATATCGAAAATAACAAAAAAACCTAGCTAGTTAAACAGAAAATAGAATGTAAATCATTATCTAAATACAAACTTTCATACATTGTATTGCATATATAAATAATTGTTCACTTAATAGTATTAGATAGATTAGCAATGATGGCTCAGTTGGTAACGTGTACGGACTCCGCGTCAATCAACCTGAGCCTTCGGTGAAGTAAACCATCGTGATGGAACCATAGCATGGTGGTGGTCTATCACCAAAAAAGCTGTAATTTTTCTAAAGCCCGCCTGGCTCGTTACCACCCTCAAGTTGAAAATCTATCGCCAAACACTAATAGGTGTGTTCCGCCAGCTGCACTTGAGATCCAGTCTTCCACTAGGCTTAGCGCGCTACCAACTTGGATCACATCGTCACTGAAAACCAGGTTTGATTGTGCCCACAATGCTAAACCTATAACAACAAAAAAGATAGTATAAATATTCGATTAGATCTGAATAATAATAACTTCCTACAATCACACACCCCTGTCAGTTATTAATTCCTTCATAATTTTTCGTTCCATTCACTGTTTTTGTTAGCACCTGATATAGCAAAGTTTCTATCAAACTGTGGATACGTCCTGGTCCTACTTCTCCTCAGAATAAGACCTTTCCTCATTAGGTATGTTTATCTGTTAATAATAATTACTTGTTATTGATACAAAAAAAAATCTACACTCATTAAAATATGGATTTTACGTTATGAAGTTATAACTTGATAAAGAGAAGTCGAAGCAATTTGATTGGACTCGAGCGCGACGAACACGACCCCCGACATAAGTTATCGTCAACTGATAACGTGCTCCAAAACTCAGTTTACTCCACGCGAACGGCAGATGAAGACTTTCGATATGGCAAATAATATTACAAAGTTTCTTACAATTTTATTAATAACACAAAACGTGTACGGACAATGTAACAACTATTGGGCCCGTCAATACTTGCAGAGATCATTATACGAGTTCACAGCTAGTCTTGTGTCAAGGATCAATCAGGAAACGGACAGCCATTTCGTCGCGTCAGGATTCTCATCATGGGCACTGTTAGCATCACTATCATTAGGCGCTGCTGATGAAACCCTCGACGAAATCAGAGAAGTGCTCAAACTTCACCCGCACGTTTGCTTCAATAAAAAATTCTTCAACATCTTAAAGGACATAGGTAAGAACGATGGCGGTGTTTTAGAACATTCCGGTGCAATGTTCATCGATGCAAAAATGAGTGTCTACGAACAGTTTAAAACCAACATTCAAGCGACAGGAGTGTCTGAAGTTAATGAACTACCTTGGGACGACGATGTTGCAACCGCTAGGGCTATAAATGAATACGTTAGACTAGCAACTCACGAAGCTATAGATGAAATTATTACACCCAGTGATTTGGATGGAGTAGTCCTTGTTTTGATCGACGCTTTATATTTTAAAGGGGGTTGGAGGGTGCAATTCCCTTACGAGAATACAGAATCGAGCCCCTTTTACAACAGCAAAGGTAACCAGATAGGAAATGTCAATTTAATGTATGTGACTGGCGCTTTCAACATGACTTCACTGGATCACATAGGAGCTACAGTTTTGGAGCTACCTTACGGTGACGATAGCAGATATTCTATGGTATTGTTCCTACCGTACACAAGTTCGACCGTAACCAGCGTCATTGAAAACTTTAAGCGTCTGACATTACACTCAATATTCAACTTGTTCGGTAAGCAGAAAACTCAAACGATTATCGTCCAAATACCAAGATTTAAACTCGTATCCGACATCAATAATTTGAAAGAGTTGCTTACCGATATGGGTTTGAGAACTATGTTCGATAGCACTGCTGCGAAATTTCCAGAAATTTCCGATTACCAAATTTACGTTTCAAATTTAATACAGAAGGCTAATATCGAAGTTACGGAGGAAGGCACTGTAGCCGCCGCTGTTAGTGAAGCGGTGTTTGAATCAAGGATGCTGCCTGACCAATTTACAGCGAACAAGCCATTTGTATTTATGATTGTCGATAGACGTCTAGAAATACCGTTGTTTACAGGTGCATATTCGAAACCGGCAGTGTTCTAAGCGCTTTCATGTTGAACATGCGAATGCAGTTTCTTAGGCTAATTTATATTGTTCTCTATAAACATGATTGTCTATAAATATAATTATAATATTAGCTTGAATTCGGTGGTTTACAAATTATTCTGTGTTATCTTTATCTTAAATAATTATGTACAAAAAATGAATAGTACTATATAATTATGTTTTAACTAAATATTATCAGTATGACACTGGGTCACAAATAGTATGCCTTATTAACTTTATCTCTATATATTAATTATAATATACAACATAACTCCATCTATCTGTTTGCTCGTTGGATTTAATTTTAATAAAGTTTTCTTTTTATGTGTTTTTTTAATGAACAAATTATTACTCTTCTGTTTTATCTGTATCTGTTTAAGTACATTATGTTAGATTCAATTGAGTGCTATTATTGCATGGAATATAAAAGCCGCTTAAATTATTTAATAGATAGCTAGACTCAAGTTTACTCTTGTCTGGGAATATAAATACAAGTCTAAGTTAAATTATTAATATAGTATTTAAGTACCATTGTTATTCGTTCCGTATTCGTAAGTACAAAATTAGGAAATTGAGGTATTTCGCATAAATTACGCGGTCAGTATACTTTTAAGATTTCACGTTTTGTTAACGCTCGATTTTACTCCTCATATAATTTACGTACACGGGCTATATAACATGAAAATCGATTTCTAAGAACTACACTCTAAAAATGCTATAGTGATGGAATGGACAATGTAACTATATTTAATTACATCATGACACCCCATCTCAGCGTGTCCATTGTTCCGGCTTCTGATACTTTTAATAAAAGAATCAAACAAATGAAACAAACAACAAAAAACGCTTAAGAATGGTGATTCTCGAACCTTCTAAATACCTGCATTGTTTTCCTATGCCACAATGCGCACTCTTACTTTTATTACGAGTTGTAAGTTCCGACTTCAAACAACTATATTATTTCTGTATTATCTCATGATACCATGTTACTATGGGATCATTATTCAAGCGTACAAGCTTACTCATTATGTTCTTTCGCTATCTGCTAATAGTATTAATATATATTTGCAAAAGTATAAGTGGTGCTATTTTACAAGCTTTTATTGAAGTGAAAACTTCTTTAGCATCGTTGTGATTTGAAAGTCGATGAAACGAAAAAGCGAAAGCGACAGTAAAAAGGTTGTCAGGCAATAATAAATTTTATTACCTCACCCAAAAGGCACGAAACAAAAACTTTTTAGACAACACTTATGACATTCTGTTACTGACTGTAATTGTGTTAGGTTACCATGGATATTTCAAATGTGCATTAATCGAAAATGATATTATAAATAATGATTGTGAGTACTTGTAAATATGTACATTTTCTTAAACTTTAAATTAGTGTGCATTTAATCATTTTCGGAATTAAAAAAAACATAGATGTGAGGGTTTCACTTCTACCACGTGTGAATTGCACACATATATTTTTTTAATTTATTTTGACTTTCTGCCTATGTAAACAGTTTTGCCATTGTCAAGTGTGACAAATACACGTTATAGAATTTAGTTGCCAAATTTTCGGTGTACTGTAGAAAAACCTATAAGAAGAATACATTGACGCAACATAAAATAATCACTTTATCACTTTTTTTTACTTGTTATGGGAAAGACAGGGATAACATAAAGCTACATAAGCTAAACATATTAATAAAAAGCATAAACGATTTGCCTTTGCTACTTCCACCTGAAACTTATTAAAGGTTGTTTCAACTTTCTGCAATAAAAAACGTTTGTTATTAATTATTGAGATGAATTTGAAAATAATAAATCTGAAACTAATCATGGAAAAGATCAAAAATCGAAAATTGAAATGTTATTAACTAAAATGATTCAAGAGATGCGGTCGAGCCCGGAGACCCGATCGTTACTAAATCTAAAAGGAATAAATGTTTAAAATGTTTAACAATAATAATAAACAAATAAAAACTATGTGGCAGATGAGACGTGAAACGAGCACAATCGATTACACGTGTTTCGCTTCTCAACGAGGCATCTTCAGATAGATGTTGACTTCTACGAACTCCGAAGCTAGCGGGCGAGTGATCGCCATCGCCCGTCTATTCGCTATTTCCAAAATGTCGTGTCTAAGCTGCTGACAGTTGAGGGGTTCTTTTATCTGGAGCTAATCTAAAATGTCGATTCAGGTCATGCTATTAACATATTTATACCTTTCAACCCAACTTGCAATGTTTGTATGCTAGTTTGTTTGTTTAGGTCAAATCTTTAAAGCTGAATTAGAACCACTGTTCTTATCCCACGGATAATTTTGTGTTAGTTAATTTTTACATGTTATTTCAGTTTCGATGTCAATGCATTTTTATGGTAAGCATGACCTGAATCGACATTTAAGATTAGCTCCAGATAAAAAAAACCCCTCAACTGTCAGCAGCATAGACACAAAATTGTGTATGCGCATTTAATCATGATATTCCATTTTAACAAAAAAATCTTGTTTTGCAATATCATTTTTCAAATTAAGACTTATTAACGAATAACTAAAAGATAATGTGAGTGGAGTTTTAGCGATTGACAATCGCCGATTGTTGTAAGCTTGCGTATAGATAAACGAAAGTCTGTTCACTGTATGCCAACAGCCAACGTCGCACTTGCATAGCGGCAAGCAATCATCACGTAGTAAGAGCGGCAACATATCACTACTCAAGAGTATCGCAAGACGCAACGACTATCAACGATCGATAAACTTTCTTTGTAATGCCGGCCTCGGCAGTCACTTTTGTTCATAATAGTGATCATTACATATTCTTGTCTATTTTTTTTACCGCCTGATTGTAAGCAGTCACTACAGTCTATGAACGCTTGCGATACACGAAGCATCACATGCACGTTGCCACTTTAAAAACTTGCTCACTCCCCTCTTGAAGAATCCCATATCGTAGTCCAATAGAAAAACTCAATCAGGGAGCTCATTCCACATCTGAAGCGTTCGTGTAAGGAAACTCTTCTGAGACTGGACTGTCCGCGACCATTTAGGCTTGAAAATGTAAGGATGAACCCCCTGCCGATGGCGAGCGGTACGACGGGACGGTGGATAGTATCTACTGGCAACATACTAAACAATTCCTCGGAACACAGCCCATTGTACAAACAGTAAAAAACTGGAGAGATGTCATGGGCCGCGGGGGCCGGTGGAACACCCAGTAGTACGTATTGAAGATCGTTTCGCTATATTATATTAACGCTCTGTTGTATGCACAGTAAGGGCTGTGTTCGATGGTTCGAGCCCTACTGATGTCGATTTTTTTTAAATAAACTTATTTATTTTTAGTTTTTGTGTTTATAAAGTTATTAAAAAAACATTTTATTATTGAAAAAAATATACAAATTATATACTGAATGTATTCGTGCAGCCTATAAATGACGACAGAGGGCAGGTCGAGATATTATTTCACTAATGAAAGTCTCCGTATTCATATTTTATATTTTAATACGCGGGAAACAATCAACGCATTTTGATTTGACCGCAAGACGCTCAAACACGTAGGTACTATCTCACCGCACTGGTCGCGTTCGGCTCAGCGTGGCCTCTCCCACTAAGCCTTAAATTTTCTCTTCCTTGCCCCCTCCCTTTACTGTAAACGATATAGATTCCGAAAAATTTATTAGTTTACATTCAGGCACGAACGAACTATTCAACTTGATTTTTTTTTTAGATCTGACTATATTGTTATCCTTGAGTTCCTGAAGCCGCTGCGGCTTTTACAGCTTCACCGGACCTGCTTCAACTTGAAGTGAGGCTAGAAATAATACGTCGATTTAAAATTATCTTTCCCGCATCGAGATGCGCGTTCAACGGTGCATTATGAAGATGCATTATAATTACATCGCATAATAAAATCGCATATACTCCATGATTTAGTCCTTGAACTGTATTTGAATTGGCATATATTAAACGCAACCACGATTTATTGTTTACTATACTATACCTACGAATTTGCCCGCTTAATATAATGTAAATAATATAATGTATATTTATGCTGTAGAAGGACCATCGAAAAGGGAGGATCCTCCGACCAGCCGGGTGTTATGTCTGGCGGGCAGCTGCCCAACGGTTGTTGTCGGGTTCTTGTATATACACTCAATCGAAGAGTTAATTTATATAGTGCGATGTAGGGATGCGTCGTATGTGGCTCGATAGATGTCGCTGTGTGTCGCTATGTAGATGTCGCTACATCACTCTCCTCCGAGACCGGAGATCGATAGCAGGTTGAGTCGTCCATACATCTTGTGATGCTTGCCGGGCCAGTGGAATGTTCCAGTGAGTCGGAACCAGATGCCGCATAGTTCACGGTGAGTCGGAACTGTCTGCGGTGATGCCCCAGTGAGTCGGGGTGATGTGCCCCCAGTGAGTCGGGGTAATGCCCCAGTAAGTCGGGGTGATGCCCCAGTGAGTCGGGGTGATGCTGCAAGAATGCTCCAGTGAGTCGGAGTGTTGCAGTGCTGCGTAGTAGCTGGCTGCTGCGTTGACCAGGAGAGAAGTGCGTCTCTGCTTGCTGACCGGCCGAAGTGCAGTGTGCGGTGCCAAGGTCGCTGAGAAGGCTGTGGGTGATGACCAGGAATGCGCGCGCGTCCGCTGCATGCTGGTGGTCAGGATACCCGAAGTAGCCGTGGATGCTGGCTGGCTGTATGACTCGCTGCTCGAAAGCTTGAGGAAGTGATGATGACGTAGCTTTTTGCGAAGAAGGTTGCGCTGACGTTCATGCTCGGGGTCACCAGTGTAGAAGGACAATCGAAAAGGGAGGATCCTCAGACCAGACGGGTGTTATGTCTGGCGGGCAGCTGCCCAACGGTTGTTGTCGGGTTCTTGTATATACACTCAATCGAAGAGTTAATTTCTATAGTGCGATGTAGGGATTCGTCGTATGTGGCTCGATAGATGTCGCTGTGTGTCGCTATGTAGATGTCGCTACAATGCTTATTGTAGTATATTATTCTTATACGACTACAAACCAAAAAATATGAACAAATATATTCCAAGGTCTATTTAGAAAAATGATTGACTATAAATAAATTTATTCTAAAAACCTCACTCAATGCTTTTTTGATGACAACTAAATGCGGCGGGTCAAATCTGTTGTTGGCTCCAATGTTGGCGGTGTGGATCCACAATTAAAATCCAAGATTATAGTTACATTTTAATTTATACTAGTGATCGCCCTAAGGTCGAAATTCGACCAGCGACTTTTTGATCATACTTAGACTATTTTCTGTTTGACATTTACAGTATTCATAAACTATGAGTATTATCTCATGAGTATTACATCACTTACTGTCAGTTTTCGTCGAGTGACAATGTCAATATTTTTGGGGTTCTAAGTTCAATGGCACTTGTCGGGTTAGGATTCGCAGTATTAATTTATTTTATTTAATATATTGGTAACATTTATTAAAGATAAATTTTAGCTTTCTGTACTCCTTCTCCGTATAAACTTAAACCATGCCAAATCTCACAGTTTTCCGTGCACGCAATGCACTTAAAAAGGTACCGAAAGCTTTGGCTTCACGTAATGTATATGTAGATTATGATTTTAATAATCATTTCATAATTACGTTCCCAGCTGTGAACAGATTATATACACATATCTTCATAAGGAACACACCAGTCGAGAGACGGTACCATAAATTCACGGTATAGTAAATACCAATAAAAAAATGTTTTAAAATTTGTTATTGTTATTGGTTAAACACACAAATAGTCTTTCTACACTTTATACTTCGATATGCAAAACACTATATTCATTTAAAATTATTCATTGCATATAATTGACTATTCAAATGTAATCATCGGCGATGAATTCTCTAGACGCCTATCGTATAATTTTTTTCATTGAAATGATTTTATCAATTACTTTAATATGAGGAAGCTAATTATGAAGTGAGTTATTTCTTTAAAAGAAACGCAACTTTAATTAAAGGCTACTTATAAGATTTATAATTCACGAATCGTTAATAATACCAGTTTTTCCCGTGCGATTGCTTTAACAGTAATTTGCGTTGACACAAACCTATTACCTGTTTTTAATCCTAACACGTCAAAATGACGTCACTACAATCCATTTTCAGTTATCTCACTCATGCCTAGTCAAATGACTCTTCACATTATGTATATGCTGTATAAACGGCTTCACAGTACAGCAAACAAATGACATAGCAAGAATCTTTGTTCATGCCGCAATGGAGTAATGCTTGTGCGTGTGGTTCTGTTATGAAAGGAAATTAGGTTAAACAGCTCTTCAGAACATTCGCCATGATACAAACCTTAGTACGTTACACACTAGCGAAAACAGTGTGTCCGCGCCCACGCCCGCGAAACCACCATTCCCTCCGCAGGTAACGGGCGGCATACTTCGCTTCCACATACCCGTCACGTCCTCCCTCTCTTGTGGCAACTCAAACGCGATACATGTGACACTGCACTTGCGATCACTAGCTACCCACATACACCATTACACACAATATGTTCATACATGCACACCACCTGTTCTGTAAGGTCCTGTAAAGAACCTTTTTTTTAATTTTTTTGATAGATAATTTCGACCATGTTTATAGATCACTTAATACATATACACATATTTCTTCCATCTTCCCAGGAGGCAGGGACATGTATATATGTATGCGTTAGTTTAGCTCGAATTCTTTTGGATAGGGAAAGTCAGATCACGACTTCCTTGCAATCGTGGCAACAGCTCAAGCCCAATCCGGCCACTTTGGCACCATTACGCCCCCAAGCCACGGTTAAGCTGTAAAGTCATCAGCGGCTCTAGGAAGTTTTAAGGCCCCTCAGGCCAAAAGTGTAGCCAGTTCTAAAATAAACAACACACTAGAGAGGCAATGTTCCTACGCTGTTGAAGTGGTTTATTAGCTGTCTTTATAGTTAAGTTGTCGTCACAGATCTCTAGTTGTCGATGCACACAATGTTAAGCATAATTTTATGGCATGTAATAAAAATTTTATAATCGATCAATTTGGTTTTTATGTTCTGATTAATAGCCTGCATAAAACTAGTTGTTAATTGTAATGCCTTATTTAGCTTGTGTACTGTATACACTATACTAGTAACCCTTATTAGGTTCGGAGGTGGAATTCAAAGGGGTTGTAACCAAAAATAGATTGTTATTAAAGGCACATTTTTTTTCACCTACATTTTTTCTTATTTTGAGAATTCTTGCGAGTTGTGAATATGTTATCAACGGTCACTTTCAGTGGTTGAATATTTACCTTGGTATCAAAATACCTACAAAGCCAAAGCGATTTCATTTATTACAAAATCGTGATAAAGTTTTTCTTACCGTCTTCTAAAAACCAAACAAGTCATTTAAATATACACGTTATTTACTTAAAAAACTACGGACAATTATATTTTCTTGTTTCTTGCTTTTAAGGCCGGTTACAATGCTCCACCGACCGTCAGTGCGTACGTTTTGACCGACCGTCAGTTTGTAACATTCAGAGCTCTCATGACCAACAAACTGACCGGACTGGTACAGTCGGTACACGAATTGGACGCGTTTGCAAACAGTTTAGTTACTGCTTATTATCTTCGTAAACATTTATGGAACAGAAGACGTAGACATTACGTACACCCAACCGTCGTCCAAAGAGCAATTCAAGGGGAATTCACTACTTTATTTCAATTTAAAATATTCATTATTTTGTGTATACAATTAATTAAAAAGGTTAATTGATTGATATTTTTAATAGAAACAAGTAACAAATATAAATAAAAACAATCAATAATCGAAGTAGGTAGTTATGCAGTCTGTACCCTCTCTTATTACGTCTTGTTAATTGGTACATACGTTAGAAATGCTGATGTTACGTTTTTAACCCATATTATGTCTGCAAACTACTGATAGACACCTGGTGTTTTGACTGAATGTATTGCGACATATTTCTCATTATTTCATAGTAAACAGCCCCACTTTGTGTTTATAGAATAAGAGTTTATAAAAGAGACATTTGTAACAAATAAAAGCATTCTTAATAAAGCTTCTTGAGAATCAGTCTTGTCTTAGACTTTTTAAAAACCCTCGGCAGTGCTCCCGAAATTTAACTGGCGCAGCCGGTAGGATACTCAATCAACAATAAAAGTCTGTGTTCGAGTCTTACAAATCGGTCTCATGTGCAGATTTTGAGTATCTACGAACCAATAAATAAGTTAACGTCGGGTTCCACATCTATTTCCGAGAGATCCTGTCCTAAAAGCGAAAGCAGCTATACGGCAAGACATGGGAACGAGCAGACTGTAAGTGACCATTTTTACAATCCTTGTCTCGTCCTTGTTATTTTCTGTGGTTGTATTTTTCGTTGGACATTGTTATAATTTTCAAACAAAAATCGTTGAAAATTATTTAACAAATTTTTATAATTTTCAAACAAACATCGTTGAAAATTATTTTTCATAATTTTCGAATAAAAATCGTCGAAAGTTATTTGACTTCATAGATTATAAGATATTGAGAAATATTAATAATAAATATTAATTTTGAGAATTTTAATTTGATAATTTTAATTTCGATAATTTTAATTTTGAGAATTTTGATTTTGATAATTTTGTTATAAGATTTATTTTGTGAATTTTATTTTGAAAATATTATTTTGTGAATTTTAATTTTGTGAATTTTACTTTGTGTGTGTTTAATTAAATAAATACAATTCAAAATGCAACGCAACAATGAATCAACAATTCAATTAGTATCAAAAGAACTTTTAAGTTTAATTCCCAAGTACGATGGTGATCAAAATACTTTAAATTTATTTATTAAAAAAAGTGAATATATAATCAGAAATTTTAGCGGATCAAACAATGTTGTTCAAACTACATATGTGTTTCATGCTATAACTAGTAGATTATGTGGTAAAGCCGCTGCTCTACTAAGTGAAAGAGAAGACATAACAACTTGGGAACAATTAAGAGCTGTTTTGATTCAACATTTTGGTGATCCTAGATCGGAAGAGTGTGTGGCAATTGAGTTGGAAAATTTAAAAATTAAAGTTGGTGAAACATATACGCAATTTTGTAACAGGATACAACAAACACGCTGCACCCTCTTCTCCAAGGTCAA
The DNA here is from genome assembly GCA_033032175.1 of Saturnia japonica. Lineage (NCBI taxonomy): Eukaryota > Metazoa > Arthropoda > Insecta > Lepidoptera > Saturniidae > Saturnia > Saturnia japonica. Next base: position 891,946 of record CM065328.1, on the reverse strand, counting down.
TTTATTAACTGATGAAGGCCTCAAAGCCGCTAAAATGATTATCTATAATAATATGTGCTTGAATGTATTTTTATATAATTTACCAGAGGATTTAATTCGAATTGTGCGACTTAAAGGTTGTACCGTTTTAGAAAACGCACTAAGTGTTGTCATGGAGGAGGTCAATTTTCAATATCAGTACAATTCTAAAAATAAAAATAAATCTAATATTAAACCAGTTCAACAATTTTTCACGCCTACTTTAACAAATAATTTTAATAATAATTTCAAACCTCAACCTGCATTTGTGCCAAATACATTTAATTCCGGACAACAAAATTTTAAATTCGGAATTCCATACCAAACACAAAATAATTTTAAACCGTATAATAATAATTTTAAATTCGGTATTCCAAATCAAAATGTACAATTCAGACCTAACCTAAACCAACAAGGATATAAACCAAATTTTGGAAATAATAATTTTAAATTCGGTATTCCTAATCAACAAGGGTTCAAACCACAATTTAACAATACACAAAACCGACCTAATTTCAACATGCCAAATCAACAATTTAAATTTGTTATACCACCACAAAATCAACCTCAACGTAATCCACCTCAATTTCAGGCAAGCGATGTGTCAATGCGCACAGCTTGTCCTATTAGACAAAATATGATAGAGTCTTTAGAAATGAACGACCCTGAAATTGAATACCAAGACTATCAACCTGATTATACAGAATATGAAAATCATTATTTCATTGACGATAATCAACAAACTGCTTATGACGATTATCATGAAAACATAGAACCTGTTGAAACTGAAGAAGCTGAGTTCGATTTTGACATAATATACAAGAACGGTAAACAAAATAGTAATGCTGATGCTCTATCACGAATTAAATTAAATATATTAAAGGACGATATGTCCTTACGAGTAAACGTGAGTGACACTGAACGATCTGAGAGTCCAATACTAATTTCAGACTCATCAGAAACGTTAACTATTCCTTCAGATTCCGATAAGACTTTAACTCACCCAATTCGTTCTCCTTCATCCAGTACTATTACTGCCTGTTCATTACCGGAAACCATACATTCTGCTGAAGATATTGATACGAATGGTATTCCCATTATTGAAGAAGCCATCGACACAAAACCTAATCAAATCCTTATTTTTACTTGGAACAGAAACCAATTATCAATAAAAGACTTATCACATGAAAAACAAAAAATTTTGGAAGTACATTTACCTGTAAACAACACTAACCTTGTTAAGAAATTTCTTTTAGAATATATAAAACCTAAAATTAAATATTTCTTTTACTTTGAGAGCGAAATTCACCGTAAACAATTTACAAATGCCGTGATAAAACTATTTAAAAAAGATACCGTCAAAATATATGAATGTACTAAAAGAGTTATATACTTAGGTGATGAAAAAGAGCAACGTGCCACTATACTTGCTTATCATCAAGGTAAAACAAGTCACCGTGGAATCAAAGAAACTCTTATGAAATTAAAGCGTAATTATTTTTGGACAAATATGGATATAACAGTCGCTTCTGTAATCAATTCTTGTGAAACTTGTAAAACTCTAAAATATGATCGCAAACCTTTAAAACCAGAATTAATGTTAACGCAAACTCAAACAAAACCTTTTGCTGAAATATTTATAGATATATTCTCTATAGAAGGAAGCTACTTCCTTACCATAATAGATGCTTTCAGTAAACTAGGTCAGGCTTTTGAAATATCCAATCGCTCTACACCTGAAGTAGTTCGTGCCTTAATTAAATTTTTCTCATTTTATGGCGTACCAAATAAGATCAGTGCTGATTCTGGTACTGAATTCAACAATACACTTTTAAAAGAAACATTACAATTTTATAAAATAGAATTACACATAAGCACTCCACATAATCCTAATTCTATGGGTTTAATTGAAAGATTCCATTCAACTATTTTAGAAATATATCGTATCGCTAAATATGAACATAAAATAACTGACGCGGCTAACGTTATGACTTATGCAATTATGTCATACAATCAAACCATTCACTCAACGACTGGTCTTACACCATTTGAAGTAGTTTTTGGACACACTGATTCTAATAGTACTTTTGAAGTAAACTTTAACAAACAATATACGCAACAATTAGTAAACGATCATATGAAACGAACGAAATATCTTTATAAATATTTAACAGACAAAGTAATTGAAAATAAAGAAAAGATTAAAACAAAACGTGGTGGTGAAACATCATTTGATATTCAAGAAGAGGACACTATATTTGTAAAAGGTGTTAATACAAGGCGAAGTAAAGATAAACCGCGTTATCAAAAAGCACAAGTATATGGTAAAATTGACAGAAATATCTGTCCTGTAAAAATGAAAACTCGAAAAACAAACGTGCCTATTAAGGATATAAAACGACCTTCGCAGGTACCTCCTCGGGCTCCTGGCTCTGATCATCAGGATTCACGCCCTTCAACTTCACAGAATCGATAAAAATCCCGGTATAGTCCTTGTGAAACAAGGTCAAGCTAGTGTAAGTTATGATAAGTGGACAATAATTAAGATTTTAGATTTAAGTCTGATACGTGAGGATTTAGAATTCAATATAAAAAGATATACTAAATTTAATCAATATTTAAAAACACATTTTGATAATGAAACATCTAATGTTCAACTTTTTAATGTAAAGCTTCAAACGAATTATGTAATGAATATTAGTATTCAAAAATTAGAACAGTTATCTCCATCAACTAGAATTAAACGTGGACTTCTCAATCCTCTTGGATCTATTATTAAGCTTATAACTGGTAACTTAGATCATAATGATGCTTTAAGATATGAAAATATGATTGATTCTTTAACGACACGCCAAAATACACTCATTAAAAAGGTAACCTTAATATCAGATATTTCTGAATCAATGATAAAGATAACAAATTTCACGAAGGACAATTTCATTCGAATAGATAAAGAGTTACGAGAAATAAAAAAATTAATAAATCAAACTAATATTGATATAACTACCCATAATTTTATTAATGTTTATAATTTATTTTTCCATAATTTTCAACTACTCTACATTCGGTTGAATGAAATTGAAACTTCTCTGGCATTCAGTAAATTAAAAATATTACACCAATCTCTTATAAACTCAAATGAATTATTAGAATTGTTAAAAAAGATAGAGAAATTCTACAAACTTGTGTATCCAGTAAGTTATGACAATTTAGTTAAAATAGAGCAATGTATAGAGCTTAAAGCTTATACAAAAGGAAGTCAAATAACATTCATTTTAGATATACCAATAATTAGAGATGAAATTTATACATACTACAGAGCAATTCCAATACCTATGACCAATCCTTCTAATCATACCACCATCATTATTCCTAAATTTCCTTACCTATTAGTAAAAGGGTCTAAATTTGTCTCGCTCACTTTACCTTGTAATGAACTTCACGACGAAATGTTCCTGTGTCACGAGGATGATTCTCGAACAACTTCAGAAGACACTTGCATAACAGCATTAATTCAATTTTCTTCGAATACGAGTTCTTGTCATCCAGTACCAGTTGAAATCAAGACCATTAAGATACAACCAATTGGAAAAGAGAGATGGATTCTTCATAGTAACGCTGAGAATATATTATCAAAAATTTGTAACGACGAAATAACGAAAGAAAATATAGAAGGGACATACTTCCTCGTCCTAGATGACCATTGCGATGTTAAAATTGGTGAAATTACGCTAAAAGCTCACCATATTACTACGAGTAATTTGAAGATGTCAAAATTACCGATTATTAATCTTCCCGAAATAACAATTACTGAGCAACAATTGCAACGTGAACCCATCAATTTGGATAACAGTGAATTAATAAATCTTCAACATTTAAATAATCTTTTAAAAATCAGTGAAAGTGAACTAAAAACATCAAGTGAAAGAATTATTAATGTAAAAAGTGTTAGTGCCGGAACTTTATTGTTATATGTGATTATATTTCTATTAATTCTTGTATTCTTAGTATATAAGCTCAGTTTTTGTAAAAATTATTGCTATCGAAATAATCATAGTGATAATCATCCCTCTGATAATTTCGAACTTGAGGGGGGAGGAGTTATGCAGTCTGTACCCTCTCTTATTACGTCTTGTTAATTGGTACATACGTTAGAAATGCTGATGTTACGTTTTTAACCCATATTATGTCTGCAAACTACTGATAGACACCTGGTGTTTTGACTGAATGTATTGCGACATATTTCTCATTATTTCATAGTAAACAGCCCCACTTTGTGTTTATAGAATAAGAGTTTATAAAAGAGACATTTGTAACAAATAAAAGCATTCTTAATAAAGCTTCTTGAGAATCAGTCTTGTCTTAGACTTTTTAAAAACCCTCGGCAGTGCTCCCGAAATTTAACTAGGTACGTGACATGATATTTTTTAACATAACATAAATATACTATATCAAAGATTTCGACGTTAACAAAAGTCCGTAAAATTTATTTATGAGGGAAATTTTTATCATAATTTCATTTAGGTAATATGGCATAGGGATAATAACCGAATATATTCACGACAATATTTTATTTCATACTCAAATTCTTTATGTAGAGATGTATGTGTTAATATCAGTATTAGATTCAAGTAGGTAGCGATTAGTGAAGCGGAGATTATTATTTTCTTAATATTCGGTAATAGGTACGGTAACCTAATACGAGATTACTAATATATTCCATATTAAGGATATCTGACTATATAAGCTTAATATAACACCTCTAATGTTCTGTAATCTTACACGGTTTCTTGAAACCGTGTGGTCGGTGCAGCACTGAACGCATTCATTTGTTTCCATAGCGCGTCGGTCGACCGATGGACCGACCACGCGGATATGTACGACGATAATAAGCAGCAATTAAACTGTTTGCAAACGCATCCATTTCGTGTACCGACTGTTCCAGTTCGGTCAGTTCGTTGGTCAGGAGAGCACTGAGTGTTACAAACTGACGGTCGGTCAATGCGTACCGTCAGGACGAAACGTACGCACTGGCGGTCAGTGGAGCACTGTAACCGGCCTTAGAGAGCGATATTGCGTAGTCGGGTTTTAGTTTTTAAACACTTTTTAATTTTTCGATCTGACCTTACTGTTAGCCCTATCCAAAAACAGAGCCGTTGATGGTTTTTACAGCTGTACCGGGCTTGGGGGCGAGCGCTTATGTTATTCAGCCGCAAAAGCGTGGGCGATAAGCGCGCAAGGGAGGTAAAGTGGCCGGACTTCAGTTTGGGCTGTTGCCGCGTTTGCAAAGAAGTCGCGATCTGACTGATTCCATATCCGTATAATTCGAGCTAAACTAACAAATACATTATATACATGTCCCTACCTTCTCGGAGGAAGAAAGAACATACCTATGTATATGTATTTAGTGATATGGTGATATGAAATATGGTCTACACCAACTAGCATAAAAATTAAAAATAAGGGTTCCTTACATAAACTATGTATTTAAGTGATGTGCACGTATGTATGAACATATTGTTTGTAATGATGTGTGTTGGTAGCTAAGTGATTGCAAGTGCAGTGTCACTTGTATCGCGCGGGCGGCTGCCAGACTCGAGGGTTTCACACCGAGGAACGGACTTAGGCAAGAGTTGCCGCGAAATTATGTGTATTTCGTCTATAAGGTTGGTATTATAATGGGTATTGTCTAATTTTTTTACACTTCCTTTTTTTATTTCGGTTAGTATGAAGAATTCTAAGATACTAATTCAAATATTATACTATTTTATAGCTTATTTCTTGCTTTTTTATATTTTTAAAATAACAGATATTATTTTTATTTTGACGTCATCACCGGCATTTAACAAGAACTGTTATTGTTAGCTGTCGATAATCTCTGCTGTCGATTAACAGCATGCTTCTTTTGACAAACTCAAAAACATATTATGACATTTGACAAATGACAGGTGACAATCTATAAAATTATGTCATTTTTTAATGTTTAGGTATATTAAGGCAAAGGAATTGCGTCTACGCTAGTGATGACGTCATGAAGTTTAAATACAGGGCATAGAATTTCTTTGAAAAATATCTTTAATCGTTCAATATTTTTAATCTATTATATTATATAATGAACTTAGAATGCAAATCCACGAAATGGCTTTTGATTTAGCCCTGGTTAAAAAAAATTTACAATCCCAATTTTATGAAGAAACTAATCTAACTTTAACAATGAAATCACCGTATCAAAGATCAAGTTCAAGTGTATCTCGCTGTTCGTCGCGGCCTTCAAAGTGCGCTTGGGCGCTTGCGCAATGAAGCAGTGTTGCCACCTCCGCAAGGGATCAAATTGTTAAACCGCGCCGAGAATAGAACGTGTCCTCTAGATTTAGGAAACCAAATACCTACAAAAGTAGGTAAAAAAAATTGGTTGCCTGTAAAGTCGGTATACGGGCGAAAGTTTTACGTGACAACGACTTTGAGTGGTAAAATAATTTTAATGTGAATATTCATTCGTATAGTAGGAAGAAGGATGAAATAATAGTAACAATTTTATGTCCGTCTCTCTCGCTCTTAGGCGGGCTAACCATGCCCAAGTGGAAGGGACGCGTGCCTCTCACTCGCTCTCATTGTGAGCGCATAACGTGAGCGGAGCGTAACGCAGTTTCTTGAAGTGTCACCCGGCAAACCAATTTATAAGACGTTGTCACGTCAAAAGTGGCTGAACATCAATAATGTATCATTCATTCATCATCAATTATTGACAACAAGACAATTTTTAACAAAAATTAAACCAAAATCAATTATTTTTGAGGAGTTATTTAGTGTATCTTCGAAGTTGAAGTTCCAATGTCAGTTAAATTAAAATGGCCCCACCCTTGAGATATCCCCTATCCAACAAAAAAGAATGATCCAAATCGGATAATAAACAAAGAAGTTATGGTTAAATATCTATAAATAAAATGTATATACGAATCGAGTATCCCGTCTTTTGTTGAAGTCGATTAAAAAAGTGGCTAAATTATTTAACTACCGATGAATTATTGAAAATATGGCCAGATCTAGCTAAAGAGTGACTAAAGTGGCAGCACTGCAATTGACCGCGTAGTTTATTTACATACCACCGTCAAGGTTGGTTGAAAAAACAACTCTATGAATTACGACGTGTGAGGTAGTTCACAATCGTTTCGTTAGTTTATTACGGATGAATACAGTAACGGTAGGTATGAATATCAAGTTTTTTTTTCTGTGTCATGTGCAACTGTTTCCTTGTGGATAAACAAATATTGGGAAATTAGTGGTCGCAATTTGATACGAGCTACCTCCCTTCCCGTTATAGCGTCGCGTGATGATATTATGATATTGTAAAAGAAGACTCTTATGATAATTTTATAAGTAGGTATACATCAACAACTTCATTACTGAACTGTTACGGAAGTAAGGGTTGTCAAAATAATTTTCTTAAGAAACTGATTTTATTTATAAAGTAGCTGTGCCCGTGGGTTCGCTCAGGTGAACTACGGAATGCCCGCGCGAATCTTGCTCCCCCGCTCCCGGCTATTTTAAAGACAAAAATGCTTATTTTGGGTGTTCCTTAGAAAATAGATAATATACCCTCGCTGACTTTTTTGTAGGTCTTATTAATGTCTATAATTGTTTTCTATATTAATTTGCTATATCTCTTATGGTTTACTCAGCGTAAGCTATTTAAGCACCCGATTTGATTCACCATGATCAGTTTTTTTTTAATTATGCAGAACCCTAATTGTTTTCTAAAATACTAGCCTAAATTAATCCTTAAAAAATCAGCTATCTATCAGTGAAAGTCCCGTTAAAATCGGTCAAACCGTTTCGGAGATTCCCTGGGACAACATACCGACAGACAAAAATTTTAGGAATGGGTTTTTTATTATAGGTAACGTATTATATATATAAATATATATTTTCATATGCATTTAGTAAAAAGATGTTATTTTGACATTATAAACAGATACTTCAATTTTATTAATTGTATAGATTAAATAGAATTAAAACAATATTTGAAATAGACACACGCATTATTCATTTAAAAGTCATTAAATGTTGTCTAGTCGACCCTGAGTTCAATGAACACGTACTTTTCCTATCTTCCCTATTATAACAACTTGCCCACCCGGGCCATCGGCTAGCGACGCCATTCCCTGGTGAAAACAGACTAAAGGGACTGGCTCCCGATTGCAGCTGCCGAAACATACCTATTGTCTATAGGTGCTTGGAGACGCATTTTAAACTTGAGTGTGGTAGCTAGCTAGAGACGTATTACAAAATGGCCTACCACTGCGCCATCTTTGCTTATCTTATTCTCTTACTGTATTATATTTTATTTTTAATTTAATTCTTGATATCGGAGTGTTAAGGCCAAGCGTTAAAGATAGCCCTCTTGAGATAGCGAAAACCAACAGTATTACCAGGATAAATTGAGAAATTTATATTTAATATGTCGCTTGGAAATTCATGGGCGTTTCCTGTTTCTGATTAACAAAAAAAAAACACTGTACTGTATTCAGGCATCGACATGATACGACTCAAACGACCCAATTGTCGGTGAATTAATCTATACAATTAATAAAATTAAAGTATCTGTTTGTAATGTCAAAATAACAGTTTTTTAGTAAATGCATATGAAAGTATATACGATACGTATAACAAAAAGGCCATCTTTAAAATTTTTGTCTGTCTGTCTGTCTGTTTGTTTCGGGTAATCTCCGAATTGGTTGGACCAATTTTGACGGGACTTTCATTGGTAGGTAGCTGATGTTATAGGGCAGTGACTTAGGCTACTTTTATTTTTTTAAAATAATTAAGGTTCCGCACAAATAAAAAAAAACTGGTCATGTTGAACCAATTCGGGCGCTTAAATGGCTTACGCTGAGTAAACCATAAGAGATATAGTAAATAATTAATGTACTATACAGTGTGTATTAAAAACCCCGTTGGATCCGTGAAGGTGTTATAAGGTATCGAGATTATCTTCTGTTTATGTAATCTATCTCAGATTATAAGTAAAAAAAATACCCGTAATAAAATGTAAAAAAAATTAGTTCAATGAGGAAACTTACATGGCAATACAGGCGGCGCGGCGCGGCGCAGGGTACCGCTATAAGATCAAGCGTAGACCGCAGTACCGCGCCGGGAATGGGAACGGTGTTTTCATGTTTTAAAAATTTGCTAAATCTTAGGGAAACTAAAATGAAAAATATTAATTTTAAATCGCAATAACACTTTTATTTTTATAATAAATAAAATTTTGATTTTTTTTGTTAATGTCATTGGGGTACCTGTATACCCTTTTCGGATTCGACGGGATTTTTAATACATATTATTTAATCGTAGGCATTAAAAAGACCTACATAAAAATCAAGGAGAGTATACATCTATCTTCTAAGAAACACCCACAATAAGCATTTTTGTCTTTAAATTAGTCGGGATCGGGGAGCAAGATTCGCGTGGGCATTCTGTAGTCCACGTGAGCGAATCCACGGGCACAGCTAGTATGAAAATAAAATAAATCCAACTATACGAATTTTCCACAAAATCTTACTTCTTCTTCTTCTTCCTAACTTGGCAACTAATCCTTAAAGACCATTACTGTCATTATCAAGCGAATATAGTGAGTGTCCTGTCTTATGACGACTTCAGTATCCTAACAAGATGATGGCTCCCTTGTTAGAAATTTCTAGGGAGTTTTTGTGGGATTCCAGAATGCATGCTTTTAGTTTATATTTGTAATCCACTTCACATATGCACAAAAACTAGACTATATCACGCAAAACACCACCAATATTACATAATAAAGGGTCAAAAACATAAGTAAATAAATTAATAATAAAAACAACAACATGTCATTTCAAGATCCCGCCATAAACTCCAATCTCCTCACTTTTTAATAGCATAGCTAGCGACATCTAGTTTAAACCGCTCCTCATAATTTAAATTATAAGCACTAGCCATGGGTAACTCAGCAAAATTCTTTGCGCCTACTCAATAACTCAAATTTGCGCCATGGCGCAGCAAAATAATACGTGAGGCAAGAGAGTTAGAGAAATGCACTGGCCCTTAGCCGACTCGCTGCGCTGAAGTTGGCTGTGCGCCAACACATTTGGAATAAGTGTGTTAACACAACCAGCGCTGTAAACTGAGTTGGCGCAATTGCATTGTGCGCCAACTCAATAACTCAAGCGCAGCTCACTGCGCCGGGCCATTGAGTTAACTTAAATTTGCGTCATGGCACAGCAAAATAGTACTCGAGGCAAGCGAGTTGGAGAAATGTATAAGTCAGATGACCGGCACAATGGCGCGGCCTGATGATTTCAGTGTGACGTTACATAGCCCATAACATGCGGAAAATCAAGAAGCTTCTAACGACATCTCATTTTTCAAATTATGATAGATGGTTTAGTGTATTATATTACACGCACTTTTCAAGTTAATGCAAGCAAACCCGCAGGCAACAGCTAGTAATATACAATATTTTGAAATGTACTAATTAAACCTATTTCATTTGATAGCCAACACGATACAATTCAAAAATATTTTTAAAATGCAGGATTTCATGTCCTCTAGAGGGCGTCATATTGAATTCAGTGTAAAATTATATATCCTACTAGCTGTGCCCATAGCTTCGCTCACGTGGACTACAGAATGCCAGCGCTAATCTTGCTCCCCCGCTCCCGGCTATTTTAAAGACAAAATGCTTATTGTGGGTGTTTCTTAGAAGATATATGTATACTCTCCCGGATTTTTTTGTAGGTCTTTTTAATGCCTATAATTATGTGGTACATTAATTTATGGTTTACTCAGCATATGCCATTTAAGCGCCTGAATTGATTCACCATGGCCAGTTTTTTTGCTGTGCGAACTCTAATGTTTTCCTAAAATAAAAGTAGCTTACGGGGTTTTTAGCGGGATCTTGAAGTGACATCTTGTGGTTTTTATTTTTAATTCATTAACTTAGGTTTTTTACCCAATATTATGTAATATTGGTGGCGTTTTGCGTGATATAGTTTGGTTTTTGTGCATAAGTGAAGTGGATTATAAATATAAGCTGAAAACATTCATTCTGAGACCCTACAAAAATTTCCAAGAAAGTTCTAACAAGGGAGTCACCATCTTGTTAGGATACTGAATCGTCATAACACATGACACTATAATTCACTCGATAATGGCAGTAATGGTCTTCATTAAAGAGGACCGGTAGCCAAGTTAGCAAGAAGAAGGAGAAGAAGAAAAGTAGCCTAAGTTACTCCCTATATCATCAGCTATCTATCAGTGAAGTTGAATTTGGAAAAAGTGTGTTAACACATCCGGCGCAGTACACTGAGTTAGCGGAATTACGCGGCGTAGCGCAGTGTTACCCATGTCTACAGTGCAGTAAAATAAGTTAACGAAATTGCATGGCGCAACACTACTCATTATTTATGTCAGTGTTTTGTGTTTGAATTTTCAAGTTGATTTTAAATATTTCAATGTGAGCATTTTGTTGTGATTATGAGCGATCTAGCTTTTTAATTTTTAATAATTTATATATTATAGCAGAACAATCAGCAAACCTATATTTTGCTCTATGAAGTATGTAGGTACCTATTGTTTGCTTTATCATTTTTATCTATCGACTTAATATCTTGCAACGTGATTATAAACACTCAATTACATTAAAATAATTAAATCTATGATAATTAAAATTACAAAAGTTTTTAGTTTTAAATTTTTGCTAAATAGCATTGATGTAAAAAGTAAAAACCCCTTGATAGTGATTGTGTCCAAGTAGGTAATTACAGCTATCTGTAATTACTACTACAACATTATTACCCGTGCGCAATAAGTTGAGACCTGGGGGCGGTGACGCCACAGACGCGTGGTTGTACTGTGCACAAAAAAATATCACAAGTTTCCACCGGCGACTTTGTCTCTGTTATTTTTTTAATTTAGCGAGTGTTGTACTCGGAACTACGCCGCCTTATATTTATTATACTTAAGCTATTACAAGCGAGTGTACCGAGTCATAAATATTTTTCAAAAAAGTCCAACACTTTTAACACAAGATTTCTCTCTCCACTATGTAAAGTTTTTCCCTTCATTATAACAATAAACCTAACAAAAAAAATTACAATAAAATATAGTGATAACTCTAATAACTATTAACGAAACAGTATCAAATAAGAGTTTATAAAATCAAAGCGCGTCATCATTGCGAGACATAAGCCAGTACAAGACTAAATATGGCGTTGCCTACAGTACAACACTGGAGCTTGAGGGGATGATACAGGGGGTAGCGGGTGGAGGGTTGCATTCCAGGCAAGTCTCAACTTATCGCACACAGGTAGTAGATATAAATACATTGCCAGGATAAGACAACAATGGATAATAAAATAATAAAAGTGTATCCTAATAGGTAAGTTTTTTTTTAAATTAATTGATAATATTAATCTTTGATAGCTCATTGGTAGTGAATCCACTGTATACTGGACTAATGTAATGTAATGTACATGAGCCATGGCATGCACAACATAATAATATCTAGACTGAGCAGATCTTATTATTAATTACTAAAGTCATATAAGAAATGTTGGTGACCTTGATTTTTTACCTAACACAATTAATATTCTGATTAAAGTCTACTTATTATATTCAAAACAGTTTATGTCCTACATTGCAAATTTAGAGCTAATTAGAAACATTTTAAGGATCAAATTTTATTGGAGTTTCTACTACAGGTTTGGAACTTTATTTAGTAAACTACTAACTTCCTTATAAAACTAACATATTAATAGTACATAAAATTACATAGGTATGTCCGTATAGCTGTATCTTAACTGAGTTTGAGTAACTATGAAACTAAGCTTAGAGAGTGGTACATCCATCACACAATAGATCCTTGCTAATAGAGTTTCAACTTGGACTTGGTAGCTAGCTCTACAAGTGCCAGAAAATGCCCTATCACAATGTCATGTCATCATTGTGGTGATACACAATGATTTTCTTTCCTGGAATCACATGCCTATCATCAGATTCATACTTATATCAATAGATGTTGTGTTCAAGTATGATACTACTTCAATTTCTACTTATTATAGAAGAACATTTATACTAGATCTAAAATAAGGCACAATATGTCCATACCCACACACAATTCTGTCGGTTACAGGGGTTGTTTCAAATATGCGGCATAAACAATTTTGAATGATATACCTCCTCCTTTGCTTTTTAAAGGTAATTTCACTTTTAAGAGGCATTTAAAAATAATAGCCTTTAAAAGGCAAAATTAATATACTAAATTATTATTTATTTATTCTATCAATGGCATTCAAAATTTAATTTAATTCTTGACTTGTTACTTATTCTACTAGGTAATTATATTACTTCTTTTTGTTATTGTTGTTGCTAGCATAAGAAAGCAGATGTTAATTAAAATTGAACATGAAATCTCTATGAGATTTTTTGAATTATTATCAGTTAAATCTGAAGGTTATGCTGAAAAACAGCATCATCTGGTGATTTTCCTCACGCGCGACTAAAAGGCTGATGCCATATCTTTTCATCACATTGTTTATTTTTCTTGCTTTTGTTTTTAATATTTGATGTTTTATTAGGTTTTTTCATGTTTTTGTTTTTTTTGTTTGTGTATCTTGTGGCAATAAATTATTTTTTCTTTCTATTTTTCAAGTATTGCAAATTTGACCTTGACTGAATACAGTACATATTTGAGTGGTTGTATCTACAGTGTTTCCACATATTATGCTTAAAACCTAGCTGATGTTTGACAATTCCCAATCCTTAATGAGTCTTTTTTTTTTACAACATGGTGGCAAATAAGCATACATTCCACCTGATGTTAAAGTGCCTACCGTAGCCTATGTAGGCTTGTAATATCATAAATATCACTAGTGCATTGCTGACCTTGAACGCCCTACACCAAGGAGATCTGAACAGGGTTCTGTAAATAATGTATACAAATATTGGTCCAGAGAAAACAAGGACTTAGAGAGTTCTTTATTATTTTGTACTGTACTCCTTATTCACCTGTACTTATAACACAATAACATAAGAAGTACCTTAATAAAGTTACAGGAGAAGGATACCTTTGGGCACAGATCAGAGGTCCAGATAAATGAAATTGATATAAATTTAGAACTTTTAAATTTTGTGATATTTCTTTAAAAGTTTGAGGTTTCAGTTTTAATGGAGTGACATTTACTCCTTGTCCTGATAAACGAATAAGAATGATGTATTTTTTTTTTTTAATAATTAGATTATCTAAATAAATTAATTTGTAATCCTTTAAATCCTTTTTGTTATACTTTTCATAGGTTGTTTGCAGAGTTACCACAGACATACAAGCTTTCGGAGGAGCAGCATCAATTTTATAAGGATAATGGATATCTTGTCATAAAGGAGTTGATTGATTTCACATCATTGTATAGTTACAAGTTAGTATAAACTTTTAGTTAATATAAATTTATTCAGATTTCTTTTAAAATATAATAAAACAGTTCAAATTGTCATTTTTAGACAACGTTTCATTCAAATATGTAAACGACTCGTTGATTCTCCCGTCACAGTGGTGAAGGAACCAAATTTGGCCAGCAAAAACTTAAAGCCTGAAGACTACATCAATAAGGTACAATTGCTTGGGACATGGTGATTATTACTCACCAGTGATTCCTATGTTTTAACTAAACTAGTTTGAAACAAAAAAAATCTGCATGTGGCTGTGTCAGGTTGTTGTGTAAAATCCGCTGCATAGAATCAATCATATGACGCGTGTGATGTGTAGGGGCAAAAAATCATTTGTAACTTCAAGTAACACTTACTTATTCAATTCCAATAAAAGTATTTATTAAAATAATCACAAAATATTGTTGCGCCAGCTTGCTGGATAACAAACTACTAATGGGAATTTTAAAACGATTTTAACACTTGAAGTAAGAAGCTTGAAGCTTATGAAGTGCGTAAAGAATAAAAAACTAAACTATAGTACACTCAAAAGTTAATTTATTGCTTTCACTGAAGGGCTCTTTGCTCAACACAGAGACATGGCCGTATATTTTACGGGGGTACGTGTCCGCTCGGACGCTTTTTTACTTTCCAACACCGCTTCACTAAATTACTGCTGAGGAGCCCTTTCCAACCATATACAATTTCTATATTTTGATTTGACTTTTAGATGAGTAAAGGCTGAAATTACATTGAGTTTTCTTAATTTTTAAAATTAAACACCATTTATATTTCACAACTAGCTGTGCCCACGGTTTCACCCGTGTTAATTTTATACAATAAACACCGCAACGCCAACGCACCTGTGTAGTCTATCATAATTATTGTTCTTGTCGCAAGTACAAATTATTTGAATTTTTTATTATCTCCTAATGTTCCTATTGTTAGAATCAATATAATAATATTGCATTTTATATTGTACTAGCGACATCTATTGTCCACTTTGTTTAATTGTAATTGTTCCGTAAAATAAATAGTTAGTCTATGAACTGCAAGTCATTCCTTGTGTTTTATTAACTATGTGTCAAAATAACATACTATAATGAGCAAAACTTAACTTTATATAAAATTTTCTTCATGACGAAGAAACTTTTATTCGTAAGAATTAATATGCAATGCCTAAAAATAATGTTCATAATTCACTTTTTAATTTTTAACAATTGTTTATCACTAAATACGTAGCTTTTTGTGGCTTATGTATAGGAGATAGTCATATGCTATCGAGAACTTCTTTTTATATACATTAAGGATCAGTATTTTTGTAGCAAATTGTATTTACGTATCATTAACCATTACGACAGCGCAAGCGGATAAAGCTGTTCGGAAGGGCTTTCACCTGCGACTTAACAAAAATTAATAAGGATTGCTGAGAGCTGTAGCCTAATGTTAGATAGCCTATACTATTTGTCGTGAGTCTGGCTATCATATACAAAAAGATTTTTTAGAATCCGACTGGGGTAGTTCCAGAAATTAGCGTGTTTAAACAAACAAACAAAAAAACTCTTCCGCTTTATTATATTAGTATAGATAGTATAGAAATACACCGACTGATCTCGGAACCCTACATACCAAAAGAAAATCATACATGTGTTTATCACTATGTGTATGGTGGCCGCGATCCCTAACACCCCGTTATAATACTGTATATAAATGAATGATCTTGTAACACGACATACCAAGAGAAAATTATACATGGGTTTATTATTATATGTTATAGTATTATTGCATATACACCGGCTGATCTCTGAACACGATGAATCATAAGAAACCCATAGATGTGTTTATCACTATCTGTA
This sequence comes from Saturnia japonica, assembly GCA_033032175.1. Taxonomy (NCBI): domain Eukaryota; kingdom Metazoa; phylum Arthropoda; class Insecta; order Lepidoptera; family Saturniidae; genus Saturnia; species Saturnia japonica. Next base: position 875,618 of record CM065328.1, on the reverse strand, counting down.
TGGTTGTCGCGATCCCTACCATCTCTCAATATAACTGCATAAACACGAAAAACCAAAAGAAAATCATAGATGGATTTATCACTCTATGTGTATGGTATTGTACACATTGCGGATTAATTTTTAAAAACCCTTTTATTTCTTCCTAAAATCATAAATATGAATTTTCATATCCCTAAATTAAGAAATAGTGGGTTCTTCATACAAAATTTCATCCCCTATTTGACCCCTTCATGTTTTATCTTTGCACCATAAGGTACACTATGTCCGTCTCCAAGGTCCAATATATCTCTATTCATCAAAATTGGTTTGATGGGTTCTTCGTACAAACCCTCATCCCCTATTTAACCACATAAGGTAGCCAAAGTCTTTCTCCAAAGTCCAACATATCTCTATACCAAAATTCATCAAAATTAGATTCTTCATACGAACTTTAACCCTTCCAATTTTATTTCCAAAAGTAGCCTCGGTCTTTTCTCAACCAAAATTCATCAAAACTGGGTTAGCAGTCTAGGCGTGAAAATGCAACAGACGGGACAGACAATTACTTCGCATTTAAAATATTAGGTCCTTACATATGAAAGTGGCGTTTTGTACGGGAGGAATATAAAGTCTTTTTTTATTGTAAAATATATTTCATTAATCAAAGTATGCACCGTTGATATCTATGCACTTTTGCCATCTCATAAGTAGTTCATTGATCCCTTTACTAAAAAAACCATGGAGGGAGAATCAATAAACTTTTTGAAGGCGGTTTGGACTGCCGTATCGGAGTTGAATTTTTTTCCTTGTAAGAAGTCCAAATTCCAGAAAAAATGGTAATCTGTTGGAGCGAGGTCCGGAGAGTACGGTGGATGTCGCAGACATTCCAATTGTAGGTCATCTAACTTAGTGGTTGATTGTTGTGCGGTGTGTGGTCTTGCGTTGTCGTGAAGCAGCAGTGGCCTAGAGCGATTGACCAATCTCGGTTATTTAGCAGTTAGTTCTTCCTTCATGGTTTGCAGTTGCTGACAATAGATATCTGCCGTAATCGTTTGGCCAGATTTGTAGAAAGCTGTAGTGAACGACACCGGCGCTAGTCCACCAAACACTCACAAGTAACTTTATCTAGTCAATTTTCGTTTAGGGCAGGATTTGGTTGGGTCTCCAGGGTACAGCCATTGCGATGAGCGCTTCCGATAATCGTACAGTATCCACTTTTACGTTTAAGTAATGATTCCACATTAACTTTTGTATACGCAATTGATAAATATTTACTAGAGCTGTCGATAGAATCTCGTCTCGTGGCTTCTGCGCGTCATAATTTATACAAAATCAAAAAGAATATAAACGGACATGAACAGATAAAGGGTCCCGGAGTTTTACAATATGTTTAGATGTTAATTATATTAGTCGCCATTATTATAGTAAAGTTCAAATCGTGTAAACAAAATGTTCTGAATTGTAACTTCTTTTGGCGCGATAGGAGTAAAATTCCAAGGTATAATTTAATTGCAACGTTTTTCAACGCAAAGCTTCTGATGTAAAACGGATACATAATACATAATTTGCTGGAGAGAGAAAAGTACATAACTATGTTAAAAAGAGAGTAATACTTAGAAATAAACCAGGACACAAGAAGGTCCTGCCAGCCGACTGATAGGAATACAATTTAAGTTTAAAAAATCTCTGTTCTAGGTCCAAGAACTGTTATTCGATGATGTGTTCATAACGTACGGTGAACATCCGCGACTCCTGCACATCCTGAGTCAGTTGATAGGCGATGACATCACCGCCGTACATAGCATGTTCATCAATAAACCACCAGGGACAGGACGCCATCCGCCCCATCAGGTGAACAAGTGAATATTTGTACTTATCCAAAGGTGATTTTTTGTAGCAACGCCATATATCTCTTAATTATTCATACATTATTTTCAAACTTATGTTCAAGCCCGTCATGGTAGTGCCCGTCGACAGCGGCGACCGTAGATGGATTTAGATTTCTCGGTGGTTGCCGTTGTGTTTGGATTGTACTGTGCTTACTTCAGGGATAGTACCGTTATCTTGGCGTACTACTATAAAAAAAATGTTCTCAGCTATTACCGAAAACAGACAAAATAATTTAAAATAACGTTTTCATTTAAAAAAAGGTTATATATCTTGAAAATATACCAACTAATTTACTTTCTGTTAGATTGTTTACATCCTATAATGTGCCAACTATTCGTAAGTAGGTACGGGTCGGCTAGTTATAATATATTTATGAAGTGAAACTTCTTTGGCCATAATGGTGGTTCAGTTCCAAGGTTGAATTTTATTGCAGCGTTTCTAACGCAAAAATGATAGAAATAGCTACTTAGCCAGACAGAGAGAAAGAAATAACAGTGCAGTAAAATGCGGTAGAATATGAAAACATATTTTTATCTTTGCGCATGTCCTAAAACTATCATAGTATTTGGCATGTTTGTCAATACTAAAATGTAAACAAACAATGTATTATAATTAAATATGATAAAATTATAAGAAACATTCTATATTAAACTAAAAGGATCGTATTATAAATAATATCTGAACAGACGAATACATTAACCTAACCGATGCTCTGGAAATTAAACAATAAACAATTACATAATATACTTGAAAATAATATAAGGTAAATATTAAGGACAAAACCTTGCATTAAAAGGTTTTTATTAACAAAATCGATGTTACATATTTTGTAGTAGATATGACAATTATTATAACAAACTAGTTGCTAAGGAACGTCCACAGACTAGATATAAGAGGTCATAGATATACCACAGTAAATAAGAGTATTAAGATATTAAAATAAATATAAGCTGACCACTAGACCTAATAAAACAAGGCTTTTTCTAATGTCCGCCTGGCTAGCTACCACCCTCAAATTGAAAATCTGTCGCCAAGCACCTATAGTGTGTTCCGAGCTACACTTGAGAGTCAGTCTTCCCCAGGCTTAGTGTTTTACCATCTTGGGCCACATTGTCACCTAAGATGAGGTGAGATTGTGGCGACAACCTATAACGCTATAAAAAAAAAACAAAATCAATCAAATCATTCAATTTAGGGTGAAGTGGAATCATCAATCATCGCGTCATGATGAACCAATGGCATTAGAGTAAGACTCTTTCTGGCGCTAGCATAACTACCTACCACTCTCAGATTCCAATATGTTTAAATAACAATATGTTCCAAGATGGGCAATACCCTAATTAGGATTGGCTCAAAGTGAGAGGTTCTCGGTAGCAAATTGTCAACTATATATTTGTAACTTGTCACCGCTCATAATACTGATGTTAATGTTTCATGTCCAGGATCTATTCTATTTTCCTTTCCGTCCAGCTGATAAGATCATAGGATCTTGGACAGCGGTAGATCATGTCCACCACGACAATGGATGCTTGTTCGTGATACCTGGGTCGCATAAAGCTGAAACGCTCTACCCACACGGTGATGTACCGGTAAGTTATATAGCAGATAAAGAAAAACTGATATAGTCCAAAATTTCTATCTTCAGAGACACCAGAAACTATCTTACTGCTTAAAGATCTGTTATCAATATGATATTTAGAATATTATCATCAGAAATACTTATCATCACATATACTTATCATAACATTTACTTATCGTCTGATATAGTTATCATTAAAAATACTTATTATCGAAGACTCTTATTATCACATCATGATACTTATCATTAGATGCACTTATCTTCGAGATATTTATCATAAAGGGTACTTATCATTGTAGATTCGTATTTATCATTACAAGAGTGATACTTACCAGTAGATGCACTTATCATATAGATAGTTACCATAAGAGGTACTTATCTTGATATGTCCTAAGTCCCTATTAAATCCAATGTAATTATTTGAATAAAAACCAATATATAAACGTTTCTGGTGAACTATATGGACATCCTAAAGATGATGTTTATCACCATCAATTGGTGGTATAAACTATGCGAAATTCGACTACTGCATCTCTTGATTTCCTTTTTATTCCTGGTTGACATTTCACAACACTTACATTTATATTTATAACTTTTATAGGACGCCGATAAATTGTATCATGGTATATTGGATGAGAAGATCCACGCGCCAGTGGAGAAGAGAGTTTCCTTGGAGATGAGCCCTGGGGATACTGTACTTTTACATCCTTATTTAGTCCACGGATCTGGACCCAACATTTCTAAGGTGAGAGTAGGAAAGATGTATTTACGAAGGCTATATTGACTTATTGAATGCAATATATCCCATTAATTAGTAATTGCTTCTACAAACAACCGCGGGTTCATCACGACACTTCATGAGCTGTTCGCGATTTCAAACGCTGAATATTTTAATAATTTTGTTTTTTATAATGGCTATGGTAAAATATTTTACAAAGGAAGGAATCGTTTTATCGTACAAGACAACACCTCCACGAACGAGTATATCGCCACGATTCCGCCCCGCTGTCGTCGGGTGATCTCCACGAGACGATTATTCTTCCGCCTGCGCATCGTCGCGAGTTGTGATGGATCGTTGCGCGTCCACAACAAATTGTTTTGTTGAAAAGAGCTCAATTTGGTGACAAGCAAGAGCGAAATCTGAAGTGTCAATAGGGTTATTGGGGCGAGAGTGCGTCACGTTTCATGGCGAGTTCGCTGCGAGTCGTTAGCGTTTTGCTCATCAATGCCACTCGTCGAATCGCCGTGAGGAGACACGTTCATTGAGTTGTTATAGAATGAAGTGGCAGGATAATAATATCGCCGCGGTAAACTCGCTCGTGTAGGTGGTGCCTTAGGATTATTTTATGTAAAATAATCGAAAAATCTAAAAATTCTTACTGCACTATTTCAGATCTTGTTTAAACTTTGTGAAAATATTTTTTTCTCCTCCGGGATGAAAAGTTCACTTTTAGTCCCTGTCACGCGAGAGAAAAGTACCCGATTCTCTCCCGGTGAGATGGCAAATGTGCGCATGCGCGTACTTTACTTTATCTCCCGGTAACCTAGCAACTGCGTGTTTATATATAAAATATAAAAAACTTTTCATCCCGGAGGAGAAAAAAATTGTAAACGCACCTAGGGAGAAAAGTAGGACATCCCCACCCGCGATTGTCACCCTCGCCTTTTTCAGTTTTAAGACGACAGAAAATTCACAATACTTTTTTTCGCATACACCCTTCTGGTCCAAGGCAATAGAAAAGCGTTGACATCTTGTTTTACTGTAAAAATATATAAATATATATACACATATTCCTAGGTAGTTGCATTATAAAGTTGAAAGAAGGCAGCATCTAGAAAAAAAAAATACAAAATTCAAATCACTGAAAAATAAAACCGCACTTTACAGATTTTTCATGATTTCAAATTGATTCCAGTGTCTGTGCTTTTGAACGTAAAAGGCTAATTATCGCAAGAGAAAAAATTAATGAAAATCGACATGTTCAGTCTACTGTTTGTAAAAAAAAAATTGCTTCAAATTTTGAGAATTTTCATATTTCTAAATAATTATGTGACACTTGACTTATTTTATATTTGTTTATAGCTAACTTTTGACATTTGTGATACTAACGTGCTCTGGAATCTGCCCTCCAATTTTCAAATATTTATCGTTTTACTAATATCAAGGCTCCATATTATATGGCGTTTGCCGTCGGGAACATTCTCGAACATTTTGGTAGCAGAGCGTGGTTGCATGAATTGCATTTATTTTTTCGTTCTAACTATACTGTTAATATTAAGGGCCCTGGAGCCATTAGAGGCTTTGACAGTTTCAACGTGTTTGTCTTTTGACTGTTATCTTCTTGTTTTAAACGCATGGTACAGTTTAGTGATTGTTCAATCGAGATTGTCTCTTCACGTTACAGAACTATAGGAAAGCGATAACTTTCCACTTTGCGAACAGCAGTTGCGAATACATAGATGTAAGTGGGACCGTGCAGGAGGTGGTCGCGAGAGACATCGAACGTGTCGTCCATAACAAGGGGCTTCACGGGGTCACTTACAAGGTGGGTGGGTGACATGGATTTACAAACTGGAAACCATCTGTTTTACACATAGCTGCGTACTATGCTTTGCCCATTTTAAATTTATTCATCCAAACAAGTGTGTGTTACAGGACATATGGAAATACAAGAGGAAACAAGTCAGAGGCGTCAGATCGAATTTATAAAGGAAAACCTGGAAAATACCAGAATTGAACTTATGCATACAGGGAATTATTTTATAGGTATTATAAAAGATAGATTATTAAGGAATTGGGTTTAAAAAATCACAAAAAAAGGACTGCAAGGTGTCATGGTACAACCGAAAAAAGCGAAATTTTTATACTCCATAAAATATAAAGTGATAATAAACTAAAAATCTTATATATACAATTGTTATAGTTGGGACAATTTAAGAGGTTGTCGTTTTTAATATTTCTCGATGCGACAACCTTGATCGAGCGTTTACACTCTACACTAAATAACCGTCCACATAATGCTATAGAGTTACAACGTTAATCTTATATTACAACAATGAGTATAGTAAAGGGTTTATTATAAAGGTAAAATATTGTCAAACACGCTAATTATTTTAGCGTATTCAGATAAGTCCTATATTTTTACAGTAGTTTATTTTTTTACTTCAGCATTCTAATGAAAATGTTATTGCACCAAGGTTGGTATTTAGTGTTTTTGGGTTTTGTTTTAGAGGCGTATTTTAAACATCATCTACGATATCTAGTTTGCAAAATTGACTGTCCCGATCCGCTTTGTAAAAATTGATTTTGGATAGTGTTCTGTTTTGTTAAAGTTTTTAACAATGTCATATTAATTACTCTACAATCGGTTATCATCGAAATCATATTTTGTCACGACTCTGCGTAAGAGTAATTACTATTTTGATAGATGTCATGAATTAATGATTTCGCAACTTCTGTTTTGAACGTGGTGAGATTGATCTCGATGGAGAACGCGCGATGAGACGCTTCGCTTAAAAAAACAAGCACAGATTGTATAAACTATTTTTTCTATGAATAAAGATTACTATTATTATTTTTAGTGTTTTATTTTTATTTTTTAATAAATTGTCCTGTCCCTGATAGTAAACACAGCACAATCCAAACACAGCGGCGTCCACCGAGAGATTTTTACTAAATCACGCAAAAACGGCTGAATGGATTTGGTTGAAATTTGGCGCACAGATAGTCTATGACCTGGATTAACACGTAGGATACTTTTTATCCCGGTAAAAGTTATAGCTTAACCACCGTTAACAATTTATGTTTGTGGTTAGTTAAACTAATGTAATCTAAAGTATCCTAGGTGTTATCATAGATAATCTGTACCTACCTATTTTAACAACTGAAAAAAAGAGAAGGAGATTTTTAATTGTTATTTAAATGTAGTGACATTTTAAAATTGTAAGTACTTAATCAGTAAATAATAATAATATAGCCTTTTATTCAGATCTCTTACAATGGTTTTTAAACTTATGTAAAACTATATAAACTTATTTTACTAACATATAGACTTGTTTAGCTAACATTAACTATATAAACTTCTTTAGTATCTAACTTTAATGCCTTAAACTTAATATATTTTAATAAAATTAAACTAATATTTGGTCCTTGGTTATTTTGCCAAGATCTGTTTGCCAGTCGGCAAAGGCCTCCTCCAACCTTTTCCACTCCTTTCTTTCGTGGGCCACTCTGTTCCATGTTTGTCTTTGTAAGTTGGAGGGTTGTGGTCGCTTTCCCCCTCGAGGACCAGTCGGCTTGGGGGAGCTCGTTGTTTTTTTGTTTCTTTTTTGTTAGTTACTTTGGTTGTTTTTGGTTTCCGTTTGCCGTTCTTTAGTTGCTATTCGTTTGTCAGTACAGTGTTTTATTTATGTTCGCTTGTGAAAAATGATTTACTTTCTAAATTACAACTACATACTCGTACAACAAAACTCAAGACATTTTTTTTTCCAAACACGTTGTTTATGGAACATATTTAAAATTGATAAAATTATTTATCTTTGGGTTAAAAAACTTAATTTCAAAGGGACAATTTTGGTAACAGTAAAAAATGCGACCCAATTCCTATATTCGCGGCTAAAGATTTCTTTATTCGTGGATCTAATCGGTACATCGGTACATAATATACATTAATAATGTGTAGGTATCCAACCGAATGTCTTTTCTAAAGGCGTTGTCAAATGGACTAATAAAAAAGTAAAATTATTACAAGTATGCCTAAAGTATGTTGATAAATGATATCGCCGCTGTATTGGTTCCGCCTTTGACCGAAACCGAAACAGGATTAAATCTACGTTATAACTCAATGCATAAGTATTTTTAAATGCGGTCACATTAGACATTCCGTACTTTAGTAAGAGCCGCTTTGCGTGTTTTATTGTTCCATATTTCCATTCGTTACAAAAATTCCGTCTATGGAACGAAGTCTTATTTTTAAAAAGCAAATTGCTAAAACCACTGCTGAAGTCTGTATTGAAGGAGCTTTTAAAAACTGCCAAGCAAGAAAAAATTACAAAATTCTTTAAGCCATGTACTAATGTACTCTCAACTCGCCTTGTATTATTTTTTGGTCTCATGTAATAGGGGGCGAACAATTGCCTTTAATCCGGCGCAAAGCCAAACTACGAGCTGCTATTGAGATTTTCATAGAAAAACCTAATAATACTGCTCGACCTGGGAATCGAACCAGGACCACGATTATAGTAGTCGCGCTTACGACCACTAGGCGAATGAGGCATTTAAAATGTTGATTAAATTAAGTATAAATACTACTGAGTAATTTATTTTATTGTAGCTTTTTAGAACTGAGTAGATACCTAATAATGGATTGGAAGTATTACATACCTGCCGGTCAGTCAAAACTTCAAAATCCTTTAACTCGTTCACCAGACTTTCACTTCTTTTTCCTAGCTCTATCATTTTATATGGGGTTAGCTCTCCTAATTTTTGGTGTCAGATCAATCTGTTCTAGGTTATCGGGTCGGGAAGTTCTTCCTTCAATAGGAGTTTCGTCATGCTAGTCCACCACGTAGCTGGAGGTCGTCCTCTACCTCTTTTATATTCAGGTAGTTTCAATGCTTTCTTCACTACATGCTCCTGCTCTCTTCGCATCACGTGACCATACCATCTGATATGGCTCTCGGTTAGTTTCTCTTATAATATAGGGGTGACTTTAAAACTATCACGGATATGCTCGTTTCGTACTTTGTCTTCATCTCTGCAGTGTGAGGCTTTTGAACATGCGTCTTTGTTACTGGCCAACATTCCGCTTCGTACATCAAGGCTGATCTCACCAACGTTCTGTAGATCTTGCATTTAGTTCTTATTGGCATATGAGCATCGCATAAGACTTTAGTTAGTGATCGCCACTTCAGCCATGCCACGATCACCCCGTGTGCTACTTCAGCATCGACGTTTCCTTGGTCTGTAATGATCGAGCCTAGGTATTTGAATTTATTTATTGTGGTCATAGACGTAAGATCAGGGGAATAGATTATGTCTAGGCTACAGTTGTTATTAAATTCACATTGTAAATGTTCAGTCTTTGATCTACTTACTTTTAGACCTACGGACTCCAGAGCTTTAATCCATGTGGTCAAGGTGGTTTGTAACTCGGTTGTTGATCTGGTTATTAGAACAATGTCGTCTGCGTACAGGAGGTTCCAGAGCAGTGGCCCTTGGATATGTTTTGTAGCTAAATCCATTACTAGGTCGATATGCAACGGACGAAGGGCAGAATCCTGATGAACTCCTACCCCATCCTCGAACTCTTCCGTCAGACCTGCGGAACGTTTGACTCTAGTACAAATGTCAGTGTACATATGTTGAACTAGTTTTATGTATAAATGTGGCAGTTGTTCAGACCTTGCATTGTAAAAATATTTTGTATCTTGGTCGAGGACATATCTAGGTATAACATAGCCAAAAATTACTAAAATCAGAAACATCAATAGTTTTGCTTTTACGCTTCACGTGGAATGCCCCAGTAATGAATGTGAGACAAGGCTGATAACTAAAGGTGAGTACCACGCGACGGTGCGTCTCAGCGATCTGAGACACTCACAAAGCATGACGAGCGGAATTTCAGAACACCTACCTACATACACGAAATTTACACGCGGGCGAAGTCGTTAGGTACAGCTAGTATTAACAGTATATAGATATAAAAAAAAATGTCTTTTAAGTTCAAAATTAAAATAATTTTGTTTGTCCAGTATAGTGTTGTTTTGAAGGAATACCTAATGATATTTTTGACAAAAGGTTGATATTTATAAAAGAGTTAATTTTAAAAGGCAATTAATATGTATTAACTTTTTTCATTAACCTTCAATACAATATAAATTTTTATTGCGATGATAATAGAAATAAACATTTTTAAAGTCATCACTCGTCTATCGACCCGGCACCCGACCCGACACCCGACCAGCAGCGCATCGCCTCGTGCGGTTGACATTTCTAAGCATGGAGTTCCATATTTTACATACACTCGTCACCTCCGTAACCTCAGCATATCGACTAGCGCACAAGCAATCCATATGCGGACGGTGAGTGAACCGCGAGTGGTTAACGCATGGACGATGCTTCGCAGGCGCGAAAATCCCTCGCTAACAACTCGTTACCACGCGATATTGATTAGTTGGCCACGCGGCGTAAGCGGCGTTCACCCGTTGACAACTAGTGGACGTACAACGAGGAGGCGGTGCTGTTTGGGTACCGGATTGACAAATGAGTCACGACCTTTTATAGTATTCGCTTCTTGTAGCGCAGCGAATGTTGGCAACTAACATAAATTCTAGTAGTAATTATTTTATTATACATACTTGCAACTCTTTGCAACAAAAAATCTCAAACTCTCTTTCTCTCTTTGCGACGTTGTGTGAAATCAGTTGTGCTAAAATAAAAACAGTAATTTTACATCGACTCTCATTTATGGCAACAAAAGTAACTAGCAATAACAAAGACTGCTACTGCTAATATCAATCATTATAAATCTATGATTGTATCATTCAAAAAGCAATTTCTTGAAAACACAAAAGACTTATTCAATGGAAACAACTATGAATAAAAATATATTATAAACAAAAGTCAAAAGAAATTTTAATAGAATTATTTGATAAACCTGAGTCAAATTTCACCACAGACAAATTTACAAAACTAAACATGCCTACATTTTTTCGGCCCTTACACGGAATGGCCGACATTTAAGAATGTACTTTTAATATTTGATTAATCTCGTAAATGTAGTATGATATACTACGTGAAGCAAAAGCTTTCGGTACCTTTTTAAGCGCATTGCGTGCACGAAAGACTGAGATTTGGCATAGTTAAAGTTTATATAGAAAAGGAGTGCAGAAAGCTAAAATGTATGTATAATATCTGTTATTAATATATTAAATTAAATAAATGAATACTGCGAATCCTAACCTGACCAGCGCTATTGAACTTAGACCCCCCAAAATATGACATTGTCACTCAATCAAGAGTGACAGCGTGTGATATAATATTCATTGTATAAATGTCAAACAGAAAATAGTCTATGATAAAAAAGTCGCTGGTCGAATTTCGACCTTAGGGCGATCGCTAGTAATATTAATGAAAAAGACGTCCAACCGTAAATCTATCCTTTCACTCTGAGTCCAGCGTTTACATTATTTGAAAAGCTTGATGTAGTGCGAAGTCGAGCAATTTGTTCGCGATATTCCAATAGGTAACGTCTTCTTTATTGAATGTTGGTCTGTGCTGTAAGAGCGCTATAACTTTGTTTATCGAATTATTTGTTAGAATGCTTAATGAGCCAGACTAAAGTATTGGGGACATAATACATTAGAGCATTGATAAAAATAATGAGTTATAGAATATAAGATAAAAACAGATTTGTATAATTGTATGTACATTTTAGTGCTACCTTAATATTTCATGTTCTAAATGAACTAAATCCTTCCCCTAAGTGTAAAGATTACATATTAAGATTTTTCTAAACTGTTCCAGAGAACAGGAAACATTGAACCCCTAAATCGTTCATAGACTACGGCTCTGTCGTCACGAAGAGGTTCCTGAAAGATAATTACTTTTTAAAAGATAATTAAATTTAAATGGAAATACAAACACAAAGAACAATTGGTTCAATTAACCGACAATTTTTTTATTATGACCTTCAAAGGCACGACCGCGCGAAATTAATTCAACTTTTAACAACAGAAGAATATTTAAAATTAAACAATTTATATTAATAAATTTGTAGCTCTGTCGGAACGTGTCATTTTTTACCAAATTTCCTGACAGACATCCTACGTAAATGAAGTAACCATGTCATTACATTTTTTTTCTCTGTTTGTATGTCCAAATTTAGCTCAAAAACGGCTAGACCGAATTTTCTAGGCAAATGATAGGCTGTAAGAATTTTCGGTTATACTTTTGGAAATCGTAAAAAATTGTTTTCGATAGTAATATTTTTTTTATCAATTGATAACTTATTTTGATGAAATTTTGTAGACGTTAAGTATAAGTTATTTCATGATTGATGGGCTCTAAGAATTCTCAATAATAACTTTTACAAATCGGTATTTCTTTTTTACAAAAACTAAAATTTGTATTTATTCTCAACCGATTTTGATGAAAATTTGTACGCAGTAGGTATGTATGTATAGGTACAAATATAATTCCTTAATCTATTAAGCTATAAGAATTTTAAATCATACTTTTTGATGTGATACATCTATAAGCGAGGGCAAACCTGATTGTTGGCGTGGAATAAATGAACAGAAGAATATTTTCAGCACATTATTAAAATCACCTCGTAGCCTAGCGGTCGTAAGCGTGACTACTATTTTCCAGTCTTCGAAACAAATTGTTTTTTTTTTATGTGCTATGAATTATGAAATTATGAATATACAATTATGAAAATAATTGAATTGTCGCGATTTTAAATATATATTTTTTATTTTGTATTCAATAAAAATGAAAATTTATTTAATAAACAAATTTGTAATGGTTTATCTTTTCATTATGCCAAATCGGATTCCTGTCGTAATCTGTTCATTTATACATATAACCTATACAAATTAATTTCGATGTTTCACATTCGGCCAGGCGGCGTCCCGTGACGGATATTCTTTTTTTAAAATTAATACTTAACCGAGTTTGATAAAAATTGTACACGGGAAGTACATGTCAATCCTCTATTGCAAAATAAAATTACGAAAACGATTGGTACCTACTGTTTTTATAGTAGCTCGGAACATTGACAGTATTGTCCCTCATGGTAAGTACAGCATAATCCTAACATAACGGCGACCACCGATAGCTTGGCGAGCCACCGACGGTCACCGTTATCAAACCGACCTGCATAAATATCGTGAAGACGTTACGCTTAATGGACCCGATGTCGTAAGCAGGAGGGCACACATTAGGTGGGAGATAGATCCGCAATTTCACAGAACGACCAAGATAAGACGAGAAATATCAGTTCGTACAGAGATGGAGTTACTTCAAATCCGTCACTCCGAAGCCAAGCGCGTGTGATTCCGTTGTGAAAAGGCGAGTTATAAATTAGGACAGGAAATAGTAATTATATTTAATTTAAATTTAAAATTTAACCAAACAGTTCGCGACGGCATATATCAATCTCCTAAGAATGACTCCAATAACCATTTTTATATTATATCATTTAAATTAACACCGTAAAAGATATCACGGATTCAAAATTACGCGCAACCACAGAAATCACTAGCAGCGAAACGATTAACCGGTGCTTCCGCGAGCCAAGCGCACTTTTCGTAACTTTGCAGTTACTATCAATACTAAAGCGATAAACTCTAAATAACGTTTTTTTTTTAATACAAAATACACCACTTTGTAAATTACACCCGTGCGAAGCTGGGCGGGTCTCTAGTTATATATAAATATAATTATAATATACAACCGAGTAATGCAGTACCTAAACCTTGTGATCATTTCTTTTTAAAATAACAAAGCGGGCGAACGTTTAGTCCTCGAATCGAAAATGTTTTGCGAGCGAGTTAAAGTTTCTGCTAAACGGTAAGTGTATTAAGGTAAAATGGATCTTTAACAAATACTCGAATATAAACTATTAGGCATAGACGCGGTAGGTGGTAGCGAACAAGAATGAAAACAACGGGATGAAACCATATCTAGTGGTCTGGTATTTTTATGTCCCTTTTCTCCCCTCAAACATTAATCCGAGACATGTACTTCTATTCGCTTTTATTTTTCCATATTTATTAATTGTACACCTTATATATTTACTATTTCATTTTTTATTTCTATTCTTAACTAGCTGACCCGCGCAACTTCGTCTGCATCATGTAATAGAGAGAGAGTGAGAGAGAGAGTGGGTCGCAGGCACTGTATTAGGTGCCGTCCGTCTCCCACATTATTTTGCGTAATAAAAATGCACTCGCGGTACTTGATCATTATTTTGCTACCGAGTTATTTTAAAACTGTGATATCTCCTAAGATATTAATTTAAATTAATTAGTGTACAGGTCAATTTTGTTCAAAATTAAATACTTGTGATAAATAATGTGTTTATTTCGATAAGGATCAATATCATGTAGGTATAGAAAAACACTGCAAATAATTCATTATTTTAGAACAAATTTTATTACCATAAAAAAGGTTATATTGGGTAAACCTTAAAAAATAGCCATATGATATCGCGAACTTTTTTTAGAACTTTTTAAGCGAAAAAATCCCATCACACACGATTGTTACCTAACTTTAACCATTTACGCAGCGAACGCAATGGAAGCTCTCAAAAGAAATAAAATTTGCCCGTTTTTCTAATATTTTTCATTGATTCTCCGCTTCTATTGATCATAGCGTTATGTTATATAGCCTTCCTCGATAAATGGGCTATCCAACACTGAAATATTTTTTCCATTCGAACCAGTAGTTCCTGAGAAGAGTTATCACAAAAAAAAAATCAAAATCAAAATATCTTTTATTCAATTTAGGCCCTAAGAAGGCACTTATGAATGTCAAAACACTACCACCGGTTCGGAAAACATCCCAGACATCGAGAAGAACCGACAAGAAACTCGATCGGGTTTATCTTATTATCTTTTCTTTTTTTAAACTGGTTATACAATATTTAATTATATACAGTTATTAAACTACCAGTATAATTTCTGGTCCTTTTCTAATATGTTATTTGTCTTTGTCGCTTGTTTTCGTGTATGTGCTCTCTTCCCATTCTATCAAAAACATCTATCTCACTCAGTTTATAGCATAGTTTTTACTTTTTCTACATCTGCCCAAGTATCTGTTTTAGTGCCTTTTTGCGTCAGAAACGTTGGGCAAACACACCACAAGGCGGACAGACGACTTGGCGCTGGCTGCGGTAACCAGCTCGATACAAACAGCACAGAAACGGTTATTGGGGAAGGCCGATGTCCAGCAGTAGCCGAAATTCGGCTTACATGATAGTGATGAATTGCGCGATACTCGAAAATGTGATAAAAATACCGCCCTCCATGACAAGTGACACATACTTTGTACCCCACACATTCCTAAACACGACCGCGAAGGTTCCTGTATTAGTACAACCAGTTTACAACAGATAGCGTGACAATGTTATAATTTAATAGTTATCTCAATTTGCTTTTTAAATGTTAAAACATTATAAATACCTATATGGATTCTTAAAAGAAACTTGTTAATAAAGACACATTATGACCATTGTTTCTACCTGCAGTAATTATAATAATATTCACATGAACCGAAAATGTATATTTTAATTTAATATTTTTATACATTATTTTGTAATTAAAATGTATGCTTGCCTTAACTTTAATTACGAATAATTATGTATAGGTACATTTAAATTTCAACATAATATTTAATATAGAACGTCTGACACAAACTGATTTGCGACTGAGATTAACATAAATAATAGTATAATATATAAAATTTTATCTTATACATGCATAATGTATGTTTTTTATAGTTAAGGTACACACCACGTCCGACTTCTCTTTCTTTTTAAAGTGGAGTAATTCTTCATGGGTACACCCTCGACCGGGGAGACAAGTGGTTATGTGAGACTCCTATTCACTAAAACTCCGTGGTGTACTATCCGCCACTTTAATGGGGTTACACGGAATCGCCTAGGCATTCTTCCATGCCACCTCAATGGCCCACCCGGCATTGAGGCCAGGCCCTGGCGTTAATAGGATATATATAGTTCGATACAACTCTGTATCTCCGTTCTCCGAACCAGTGCAATGGGAAGACGGGCACCCCGACCCGTCTTTCCTGGTTTGGCTAGGGCGACGGAAGAAGGCGAACGAACCCTCTCCGCAGCCTCCTACAAAATTACTTCCTCACAGAAGGAGGCCATTGCCAACCATGACTTCTCACTGCAGAGCGTGGCGTTCACCAAACTCGGTAGTGAGAGATCACAGTGGTCAGAATGCATTGCAACTTCTCCGGGAGCTGGCCATGGTGGGATCTTGCATGCTATGGAGCAAACGCTTATTGTGGGTGCTAAGGGATTCCTCCTACATCGGTGTACACCTATACTGCGCACCACCCCTGCATAAAAATAAACCCGTAAAAATAGTTTAAAGTATGAAAATAAATAAACGAAATTTCCGGCAACTAGTAGTACCCGGCCTCTCCAAATTCGGGAGGAACCTACCAAGCACTGCCCTCGCCCTAATCACCCGAGGCCTGTGCCCGTCTATTAGGATTCCGATTCCGGGAGACGGCTTCCACCAAGACCCATGAAAAAGGATGTCCTCGAGGACGATCGATCTTCTCTACCGCCACCCTGAGTCCAAGCATCGTAATTCGTCCGATGATCCGGGCCACACCTTCCATGCCACCTCTTCCCATTCCCCCTTCCTTGGGTTACGACCAAGGTGTTATCCGCATCGCAAACGGATCCAACACCGACCCCTGTTGAACGCCACACCTAACTGGACACCTTACCATCTACCCTCAGATGTCCACGAAGGAAATACTCCGGTCTCGTAGATAATCGCTCAACAGCCGCTTAAAGTACAGGGCCCCTCCAAAATATCGGAGTACCTCATATATAACCCCAAATGACAGACTGTTGAAGGCCTTGGCGATATCAAGGGACAACTCATACAACTCAGGGATAACTCAGACTCATATACCTTTGTAAATGTAAAACAACGAGACGGATCACCATGACTATTTTCTCACTGTGTTTAAAGTATTCGACATCCAATCGGGTAAAACCTTATTTTGTGCGACTTACTCAATTGTGATAGGGTGAGACGGATTTTCACGCTCGATCAGCTGTATCTGCTTTACAAGGCACAAATTCGGTCTTGTATTGAACACTATTAGCACCTCTGGGACGGATCCGACAAATACCTCTTCAAATCCTTGGACACGTTGCAGAGACAGGCTGTCCGCATTGTAAATGATGCAGACGTCATTAAATTCATTCAGCCGCTTCAGATATACAGATGCATTACCTCGCTAAACGTGTCCTATCGACTTTATCATGGCGAGTGTTCTGAAGAGCTGTTCAACCTAATTCCTCCTTTCTGCCTTTAATAACAGAATCACACGCGCTGGGCTTCGGACCCATATAGCGTTACGGTAACCTCCATCTCGGTCATTATGAACAAAATAGTTCTCTTCAGCTTAATTCTGCCGTACATGAAGAGACATTTGAGCAGGCCGACAGGCAGCGACAACTGAAGATGGATTGTAGATCCCACTGTGCTCTCTAACGGGTACAACGTAGTGACTCTTTCGTGCTACGATTAAAAATATACAATAATTACATTTGTTTGTAGTGTATCAGCAAATTCAACAAGCAAGCTTCAAACCTCAGACAATTACACTCTGTCCAAAGAAGAGATGGACTTCTACAAAGAAAACGGCTACATCGTTATCAGAGGTCTCGTCGATAACAGTTCTTTGCGTAAATACAAGTAAGTTGATCTTACATATTTACTGTGGTCATAGAATGTTGAGCAAGAGGTTGAAAGGCCCTCATATATAACTCAACTTCAATATGTTGCTTCAGATGAAACTGCTGGATAACATCTATAGGAGCTATGTATCAGATCTTTAACTTGAGTATGATAGATGGCTATCTAGGTATTAATAAATGCCCTTCTAGCATACTACGGTTTCATCACGATATTCTTTATAGGACATCTTTATATGCTATTGTATATCTACAATCTCACCTGATGGTAACTGAAGATGCGGCGGAAGAAGGTGACCCACTAAGCCTAGGGGAAGGAACTGGTTCTCAAGTGCAGCTGTCATTAGGTGCATACCTATTGGTGCTTGGCGACAAGTTGTCAACTTGACAGTAGTAGTTAGCCAGGCGAGCATTTGAAAAGCCCTACCGCCTTAGTGTGGTTTTACCACAATTTGAAAATACAATTTTGAAAATATTTTTCTTTATTTTTCAAAAATTTCGAAGTCTTTTATTTTTTCCCAACACCGTTTCTTCTCCTATACAATCATAATTATACATTATAACTAGGGCCCGGATTAATATGTAAGTACTAAAAAATACAAAATATGTACATGTAATATGGAACCAAAAAAACTAAAATATGGAAAAAATATTGAGTATAAAATAACAATACCTTTCATTTTAAAAAATTTTTATTGAGAAAAATTATTTACTGGTAACAGTAATATTTGAAAAAAACGACCGTATAGAAATTATCGCGAAATGTTTGATTCAAATTAAACAAAAATGAATAGTTTTATTCAACTTCCCCTATAATTAATATTGGCTAAATGATCTATTCCACGTCGCAAGATGTAACTTGAGCATACCTAAACCTGCATAATTCGGGAAGTGTGTAAGCCACGCCTACAGTACCCACAAAACTACCGCATAGCATTTTGTTTTTTTTTTTAGGGTTTCAAATCCTTTATTTTTTTCCAAAACATACTTTAGTTTTTGTTTAGCCACTTCAGCAACGGGGCCTTCCACTTCAGAAACTTTTTTTTCTATTTCTTAAATAATCTTTAGGGTTTCAATGATGTTGAAGGTTTTCTAGTGCTTGTAACTTGTGTCATAAAAAGCAATAATTGCTCTTTATGTAGACCAAATCATTATAGAGAGTCTCATCTTCAAGAAATTCTATTGAGGCTAAAATACTTGCAGAATCATCATCGAATTGAGAAAATATTTGTTTTGATTTCATTACAATTCTCGGCGTAGTATTCAACCGCTGTTAGCCATGTACCCCAGCGTTTCAGCACTGGCTCTGGTGGCTAAGGTATTCCGAGATACAACTCTTTAAATTTGGAGATCCTGATCGGTGCTTTTAGAAGGATTTTCTTCACTTTTGATACCAAACTATCAACATTTTTAAACTGGAACCTTATGCATTCGGCTAATCTATTTACACCATGTGCCAAGCAAGTTACAAGAATCATTTTATTATATAAAACTTTAAGAGCCTCTGCAGCTTTTATCATATATGGACCAGCATCAGTAAGTAATAATAAAACTTGATTATGTTTAACTCCATTAGGCCACAAAACACTCATAGCATCATTAAAAAGCTTTGCTGATATTTGGTAGTTACATTTAGGAAGTTCTTCACACGCCAATAAATAGGATTTACTGGATCTGTCTTCAAATAGACGTCCGATAATCACGTTTCCTATGCAACGACGTTGAGTGTCTGTAGTTTCATCTATTGCAACCCACGGCGCCATCTTGTATATCTTCACGAATTTTAGTAAACAATCTTCATAAATACCGCTTACTTTTTTTTATAAGTGTGGATTCATCGGGAATACTTTTGCCTGCGCACTTTTCTGGGAAATTGTTATAAGTCGTATTGTTTAATTTCCATAAACGTATGTCAGCATATATCATAGCATAACACAAATTCCTTCGAGAAAGTACAACTTTGAGAATTACTTGACATTGCATCAGGAAAAAATTTTTGCTTGAATTTATTCTTCTTCGTGTTATTTTTCTTATGTTTTGCAGTAGATACATGTTGTGATATTAAAAAACGCTGCTCAGGTGAAATAGATTTTTCACAGACATTACAATATAGTACTTTTCCGTCTGTACTTTTAGCGATTGGCTTGGAAAATCTTCGATATATTTTTCCAATTTGCACTGCAATGGTTGTTTATCCTTAGGCATGATAAATTAAATTGGTAGACAGTAGTAGTAGGTGACGTGAGTACGTAAAAAATACAATGACGCGAAAGCAGCTCAACACGGCATGTACATATGATGCGTATGATGTTCGCCGCCTGTCCGCCCGACGCGCTGCGGTACTAGCATAGCATGAAACACACGACAAATTAAACGCAATAACCTACATACGGGCGACACGAGAGGGCGCCGCGCGGTCATGTGGCACTTGGAAGAGCGGGAAAGCAAATACACACAAATTATACCAACTTTTGTAAACTAATTCTTGTTCTATCATATAAATGTGAAAATATGGATGATTGTATATTTTTTTGTAAAATATGAACTTATCCTTGAAATATAGAAAATAAAAATTAGTTTTTCACGATCCAAACACTTTATTTCATGTAGAGAATACACTCCAGAACGAAAATCGTGTAAATTAAAAATATGTATGTACATATTAATCCGGGCCCTAATTATAGCTATTTTTCTTTTTTGCTGTACAGGCAACATTTTGCAGACATATGCAACGGCAAGCAACAGAGTGTAACACTTATTAAAGATGTAGCTTTAATTGAAAAAAATAATAAATTTGAAGAATATGTCAATAAGGTGAGGATTATTTTGTTTTTCCAATTAAAGCCAAATAGGGTAAACGAGAACAAACCAATTATAACTTACGCGCTTCTGCTCTATATAGTATAAAAAAGTCGCTTCCCGTCGTCTATGACTATTTACGGTTAGATCTTTTAAACCATGCAACGGATTTTTATACGGTTTTCATTATCATTTAGAGATTTTTTTTACGGAAGGTTTATTTAAATAATACATTGCAACTAAGTTTTCGTATATTAGAGAAAATCCAATGTTTTTTATACAAGTCATCAAAAATCAATTTTCGGAAGCTGCCATGGCTTACGCTAGCTAAACATTGAAAAATACATCAAAATGATGGTACTAGAGAATTGCAGTTCCTTAAAAACCCCATCAGAAAAGTCTGCTATGGCATATGTCTATCTCCAAAGGCTAACTCACAGTAACCATTTTTATCTTTAACATAATATTGAAAAATATTTGTTTATTTTCGAAGCTATGTTCTCCAATTCAGTATTAATCTTTATCCAATTAAAAATATTAGTTAACTTGACCGTTTAAGTTAGATATAAATTGTCCTTTACATTATATCATTTAATTAAGACTGTGGAAGATATCACGGATTCAAAATTACGCGCAACCAAAGAAATCATTTGCAGCGAAACTGTTGGCCGGTGCGGCATACGCTGTTGCCACCTGCGTCGCGGCCTACCTATGGGCTATGAATTGCGCGTCGCGAGCTAAGCGTACTTTACGTAATCTTATTTATGTATGTTGATGTGCGTATGTACATTCAGTCAAAAAATATCGGGAATGGATGATTTTAATGGCTTCCTTCCATAATTATTTTTTTTTTTCGATTGGCACAATTGTTTTTCATTTTGGCTCGGGGTTTAAGGTGCATCTGTCATTTATATTAAATAAAGTGATATTTTTAGTTACATCACATCTAGTGTGTATTGCAAATTTCATAATGGACAAAAACATTGAACAAAAAGTTTGTCTTAAATTTTGTATCGCCAATGGAATTTCATGTTCAGAGACACAGAAGGCTTACGGTGATTCAACTTTATCAAAAACACGTGGTTATGAGTGGTACTGGATTTACTGGAAGATTTGCCTCGTCCTGGTAGACCATCAACGTCTTCAACTGAAGTTAACATCGCAAAAATGAAGGAAATAGTGACTGAAAATCCTCATTCAAGTTTAAGAGAAATAGCCGCTGAACTTTCTGAGTCTCACGAGTCGATCCGTATAATTTTAAAGTATCACTTGGGTATGAAACATATTGCCGCTCGGCTAGTTCCAAAAGACCTGAATTTTCACCAAAAACTCAATCGCATAAGAGTCTGTGAGGACATGCTAGAACGAGTAAATTCCGACCCAACATTCATGAAACTGTATGGACACACACACTTGCTCATCTATGAAGTTCACATTATGTATGGGTAGGTGGCCACTGTCACTCGTCGTTTTCCCGTTCCACAATAACGTAACATAAGACAGTCCGGTTATAGACGTCTAGGTAGACACATCTAAGAATGTTTGATATTTAATATAATTGTGTAACTTGTAATTATGTGGAATATAATACTGACTGTATCTGAATAAGAACTTTTATTTCAATAAATAACCGGGCCCAACCTAAAAAGCGCATTGTCACTGGTGACGAGACATGGGTTTACGAGTTTGAGCCCCACCATACACATAGTAATGAAAATAAACATCTCCAAAATGAATTTCTTATGGTTTGATGTGTTTTGGGAGCACCCGGTATATATCCAGCAATCAAGTGGAGGGGTAAGGGTCACGACCACCATACACATAATATTAAAATAAAAATCTTCTAAAATATTGTATTTCACTAGATCCAGGACATACTGCACGACGAGGTGTTTATGACGTACAGCGAGAGCCCCAAGATCCTGGACATTGTATCCCAGTTCATTGGGAACGAGATAACAGCTGTTAACCTCATGTTAATCAATAAGCCACCTGGAACCATGCGTCATCCGTCACACCAGGTCAAACAAACGCTTTGGAATTTTAACCTTATAAATGATACTATTTTTTTTATCCTAGCACGGCACTGTACTAAAGATGAAACGGATATCCGGTAACTATACGGTATCCGGTCTTGTTTTCACCGTCCGGCCGGATACCGGATAGTAAAAATCAAAAAATTCTCATTATTTTACACAAGGCAAATCATACCACAATAGGTTATGAACACCGTTTACTTTTATAATCGCACGTCAAAAATGTTTGTTTTGTTAATTAGTTTAGTTTATTTCCGATCTCTTTCACCGCGCCAATATTCAAATCAAACTGATCGCGTCATGTAATGTAATAAAGGGCCGAATATCGAGTAGCCGGATATACAGCGCTCCGACTTAGTAGCTTGCCGAATATCCGATATCCGGCCAAATGTATATTGCATCTTGGCCTGTATTTATAATAACCAATGCAATCCAACAACAGCGATCCTCGAGTGACCTATGACCCATCGCCACTCGTCGCTATAATGTCAGCCTGATCAAATGTCTCTTCACATTATGTTTGAAGGAATCCATGTTTTAGGAAGAAGGGAACACACAGCTTCACAGTACAACAAAGGTATGAAAGCTTCTTTTTTCATGTCCACGTGAAAGTTACCGTAAATCTGTGGCTTCAGAGTTCAGCGCGTGTGGTTCTGTCGTGAAACAGGGAAGGGGACTTAATTTGAAAAGTTCTTCAGAACACTTTGCAAAGGCCTGTTCTCGAAGAAATATACGACCATAATAACCACACCAGACAATGACACGTTCTATGAGAACTTGTCAACTATACAGTTACAGATGGTGACTCCCTTGTTAAAACTCAAAATGCATGTTTCTAGTTATTATTTAAGCAATGATGGCGTGATAGTCAGATAGTGTTAGTTGATAGCGTGTACAGACTCCACGTTGATCGACGTGAGTTAGACTCCCCTGCAATGAGCCTAAGGTTTTAGTGAAGGAAAACATCGTGATGAAATCATAGCATGGAGGTAGGACTTTTTCTAATGCCCGCTTAGCTAGCTACAGGTGTATTCGGGCAGCTGCACTTAAGAGCCAGTCTTCCACTAGGCTTAGCATGTTACCATATTGTGGACATCGTCAATTAAGATCAGTTGAGTTTATGGCCACAACGCTAAACTTGTAACTATAAAAACATCATTTCATTTTCGCACGTTAACCTAACATCAATCTACAACAACAACTACATCATGTTAACATAAAATGCCACCAACATTACATAATATAAGGGTGGAAACATCGTCGTTGTGTCTGACTATATGTACTGCCGATTTTTTTATTTATTTGCGTACATTTACTAATTCATATTGCTAACACTATTGGTTGGTGAAGGAAACCATCGTGAACAAACCTTAATGCTTGAGAAATGTTATGTAGTACTTCTGTATTTTGTAAAAATGTAGAAATGTTTTTTTCTCGGTGTTTGGAATCGCTAATACGTCATAGGCGGGTGTGGTGATTAAGCCTTGGCCTTCCTTAGGGAATAGGCCTCATTGCTGAGCTGTAGGATACCTACTTAAAGGCTGATATTATTATTTTTAGGGTCAAATAAACTAGATGTTAAACAATTAAAATAAAATCCACCATATAACATATCAAAAAGAAGTGAAGAAATAATATTCTAATGCTCTTGAATTCCAGGATCTCTACTATTTCCCGTTCAGACCGGTGGAGAAGATAATAGGAGTTTGGACAGCGGTAGACCCAGCGTGCGTGATGAATGGTTGTCTATTCGTAGTACCAGGATCGCATAAAATAGGAGAAATCTTGAAGCATGAAAATCATCGTGGAGTATGTACCTATTTCCTATGATTAAGAAATTTTAAAATATTATTTTTTGTTAAGGTTAGTTAGGATTATAAGAAATTAAGAATGAAAACCCTTTAAAGTTATTTCACTGTTCATTGATCTTACTTTTCCTTTTGTATACGAAAACTTACACCACACCTAACGAAACAAATTTCAGTAAAAAAATTTGCATTCTACATCCCAGTCTCACTTTTAACTGTTTGAACTCTCGACAGATTGATATAAAATGGCTGATTCTGAAACGTGACAAACCAAAACAGGCACTCTTTTATATGGGTATGTATTGGTCGCTGCGATCCAATTGGGGAAGTGGATTTACACAGGCTGACGCTGTAACACGTCACAATAAAGCCTTCCACTATATCTAGTGTTCGCTTGGTTTACGGTGGTCGCGATACAGTCAGACACAGTTACATTACAAAGAATATTACATGGAAATGAAATGAACTTGACTACATAACTTTATCGAAAGACTCTCACGCCCTTTATATCCGATTACCAGCGTATGTATCTCTATTTCTTTGTCAGGCTCTGTAGCCTAAACGGCTTGATGGATTTTAGCATACAAGTTCGGTGATAGGCGGGAGCGAAATCGGAAGGTTCTGTGAACAGAACTGTCAATAGTTCTGATTTGCGGCGAGCGTGCTGCGATTAGGTTGCATCTCAATGTCACGTTCACAGAGTTGTTGTAGAATGAAGTGGCAAGACAAATAATATCGCAGTGATAAACTTGCTCGCAGAGTTGGCGCCACCAACGAGCCATCATTTCTTCATTAATTGCTTTTCCAATTCATTTTCCTTTTAATTTTTCAAGGATAAGAAGAAGTTTTTCCATTGTGTTGTCAATGAAGATAAATATGCGCCGCCGGATAAGCGAGTACACTTGGAAATGAATCCTGGAGACACTGTTTTCTTCAACCCTCACTTACTGCACGGATCGGGACCAAATCTGACTCAAGTAACTGTTCGCTATATATTTTGGGGTGTAAAATATGTCAAATGAGGATAACAAAATAAAAAAAAATATTTATTAATTTAAGAAGGTACTTTGAAACGTCAAAACACTAGCACCAGTTCGTACAAGCATCCCAGTTATCGAGAAGAATGGGCAAGAAACTCGATCGGGTTTATCATTATTTTTTACTGTTATTATTATTTACAATTAATAATTATATTTAGTGGTTGTAGAGAGAGACAGAGACTTTTCCAGACATCCACCCTATAATAACCTATTGACAGTAAGACCGTTACAACTTTATATTACTATGAGCTCCTCCCTCCCTTTCTCCCTCCCTCCTCTATTCCTTAGTAATTATAATTTAGCGAATGCAAACAGAGTGGGCCAAAGTTAAAAAGGCCGAAAACGGAGTCATGTTTTTTTATTTATATTTTAATAGGTTATTATTATTTTAATTTTTTTATGCAATACAGGAATGCGCTTGGCTTCAATCTTACCTAATGGAAAGTAACGATGAGGCCGACGATGTATTCGCGCTTGTCTGTTAAATGCCTATTCACTCTTCGCTTGAAGACTCCCAAGTTATAGGTGGATGGGAAAACAGACGACGGGAGTAAATTCCACTCCTTTGCCGTTCGCATAATAAACAACGAAACATAACGCTTCGTGCGAATCAGGGGAATTTCCACGACATAAGGGTGGAATCCTCCACGGCGTCTACTTGTTCTATGGTGGAACGGATTGAGCGGAATTAAATGGTGAAACTCCTGGGCACACTCTCCAAAGTGCAACCTGTAAAATACTGAGAGCCAAGCTACCTTACGACGATGCTCTAGACTGAGCATTTTTGCCTTCATCATTGCTTCATAGCCAACAAGTCGACGAGCTCGGCGCTCAATGGGATCGAGAGCGGCCAACTGATATTTGGCTGACCCATCCCATAGGTGACAGCAATATTCTACACAAGAGCGTACCTGTGCTTGATACAAGCTTAGAAGTTATTTCAGTGTGAAATACCGACTAACCTTGAAGAAAATCCCCAATTTCTAGGCAGCTGTTCTCGCCTTTATCTCGATCGAACGCCCAAAGTTGATATCAGTGGTTAGTCGGACATCAAGGAGATCAAGGTTGTCAACAGCCTGAAGGGAAGTCCCCCAAAAGTAGGAGTGGGGAGAAACGGACTCCATTTAGCTGAGAACAGACACGCCTGAGTTTTTTCAGCATTAAACCTGACCAAGTTCGCATCACCCCAGTCGGATACGAACCTAAGGTTCAAATGCAAGCGTTCGACTATGGCCTCTCTCTCATTATGGACTACCTGTAAATTAGCCTGCCGATTGGATAAGTACCTCTCAGTTACAGTGCTGTCATCTGCGTACCCAACAATATCGAGTTTTAGCAGATCATGATGTGGAATAGTGTCGCTGAGAGTACAGATCCCTGAGGAACTCCGGCATTTATAGCCTTGGGGTCAGACGAGCAGCCATCAACAACCACTTGAATTATCCAGTCCCTCAGAAAATCACTGGTCCAGGTTCGCAGGCGATCGGAGATTCCATAAGCCCGGAGCTTGCTTAAGAGATTTGTGTGCCAGACCCTATCAAACGCCTTACTAACATTTAAAGAGACAGCAACAGCCTCTCCATGTTTCTCAATCGCCTCACCCCAGTAATGGATGGCATACACTAGGAGATCCCCAGTTGATCGTTAAAGATATCGTTAAGCTCTAGGTATGCCTCTAGGTATCGTAAAGCTGTTTATTTAATATCCGCTCCATTACTTTGCAAAAAAGTGAGGTTATGGCAATTGGGCGGTAGTTAGAGGGGTCGGCTCGGCTTCCCTTTTTAGGAACTGGATGGACTTTTGCAAGCTTTCAAGACTTTGGAACAATACCGGATTCCAGAGAGAGGCGGAAAAGGTGTGTCAAAATAGAAGCCAACTCAGATGCGCAGTATTTAAATACCCTTGATGGAATACCATCGGGGCCACTGGCTTTATTCACATCTAAATTTAGAAGCACTCTTCGTACGTCCTTAGTACGGATTTCAATTGCCCGCATTGCTGAATCGCACGAAGGTATTGTGGGCGGAATGCTAGAACCAGCATCCAGATGCGAATTATTCGCAAACTGGCTTGCAAAAATATTTGCCTTTTCAGCTGCAGAATGAGCCAGCGCACCATCAGGTTTAATCAACAGTGGAAGCGAGGGCCTAAGAAAGTTTACTTCGACCGACTTGGCAAGGGACCAAAAAGTTTTGCTTGTAAAGTAAAGTAGCAATCTTGGATCCAATGAGACAGACCTTTTTGCAGAACTTTCTTACTGAACTTGGTGGCTTTATTAAAGGCTTTCTTTTTATATTTCAAATCCGGAGATTTGTGGCAACGTGATTCAGCCCACACTTGAAAAGCTAATACTTTAGCCCTTTCAGCTTCAACACAATGAGCGTTGAACCACGGGCGAGCTACACCTTCGAGCGGTATTCCATAGCCCGACTCACCACGTCGGAAATGCCAGAAGCGCAGCTCGACAGCTCGCAACTGGTGACAGGAAGCATGTTTTCAGCCAAGGATAAGATGCTAGGAAGTGACGCATCTTATCCCAATCCGCTGACTTATATCGCCATACCCTTCTCATGTCCCTAGGGCTTGCATCTGGAGGGGAGTATGAAGAAATAGACTTAACCAGGCAGTGGTCAGAACTTCCTAGTGGAGCTGAGACCATGATGGAAAATCTATCTGGATCCGTTGTCAGCAGAAGGTCCAGGCAGTTAGCAGTGTAGCTATCAAAGTCGGGTACTTGCGTCGCTTGGTTGACCAACTGATCAGTCACAGCATAATCTTCTATAGCCAATCTTGGTGATGGGCATTAAAATCTCCCAAGAATACCATCTGTGCAGAAGGGTAGCGTTGTTGTGCCACTTCTGCTGCTTGGCTTTGGTGCTCAAACAATCTGGGTGATAGGTGGGTATTATAGGGTGGATGACTCGTCCAACCTTTAATAACCTTTTGACAGTAAAACTTGCTTGAGATGATGTTTGAACATGTTGTCCGGCTAATCAGTAATGTGCTTTGGGATCTTATTATTACTATTAGTGGAGCGCATCATTTTTTGCCACTATCGTAGTATAAAAAAGTGAATGATTTTCAGGAATATCGTAAAGCGCTAACGATCCACTACGCCAGTTCAAACTGCTACTATATTGACGTCACCGGCACAGTACAACAAGACATAGCCGACGAGTTCAAAAAGTTAATTCACAAACGAGGAATCGACATGGACTTTGTTGTGAGTGAACAAGATAGCATGTTTTTTAGAGAATATACTTTATATGAATTCTGATAGGTCCAATGATGTATTTTAAAATGACTAGCGATCGACCTAAGGTCGAAATTCGACCAACGACTTTTTGATCATAGACTATTTTCTGGTTGACATTTGCAGTATTCATAAACCTAAACAATGAGTATTATCTATATCACTTGCTGTCACTTTTCATTCAGTGACAAAAAGTTGTGGATTTTCCACTACACTGTTATAGTACCAGAGGGCCATCAGTTTTCCTTGCGTTATTTTCTTTCACTGTTGCTCAGTCGATAGATCAGTAAATTTAAATACGTAAAGGAGACGGACACTCTTTCATACAGACATGAGCCTGGGTAAAAAAAGAGATGTAAAAATATGAAAACGGTGTAAATTAATAGCTAACGCATTATTAAATAGTCACTGAAATAAACCAGATTTTTTGCAATCTACAAGCAGAGATTTAGGATATTTCGTAAAAGCGAAGTCATTTAATAAACACCAATTAAACTATTTTTAAAGTAGGACAAATATTAAAAAAGGGTAATGTTTATTATCTTTTAAAGTTATTAGTTTACTTATTTTGTTGATTGTGAATTTTAATGATATTGTACGATTTTAAAAACCATATTTCAACTAATTACATTTGGGCCCAGAAATACCCGTCTCCTTTTTCCTGAAATCAATTTTTTTATCTTTTTCCTATTAACAGGACGCGTGGAGGATCAAATGCAAGCTCGTGAGAGGAGTTCATTCCAACTTGTGAAGAGTTTAGAGAAGAGAAAAATATCGAATAAGAATAATAATTCAAGGAAGAATATATTTAAATAGATTTCTATTACTGACTGAAATACATATGGCTTACTTAATATAACTTTTTATTAATAACAAATTTAAAGTTAATTTAAAATGAACTAAATTCATATGGTGAAAGGTGTATGAATAAGTTTAGGAAAACAAATGGGAAATAAATGTAATAAAAAAAATGAAACAAAATATATAATCATTCGTATTATTTATTTAAAAAAGTTTCTGGGTCTAATTAATTTAATTTAAAATCTAATTAATTATTTCCCGTTAATAAATACGAAATACCGTCTTTATAAACCTAACTAGCGGTGTGCCCACGGCTCCGCACGTGTTTGTTACTCAGCTGTGACGCATTATCATCCAGTAATTTTATTTTTACTCGTATTATTGAAAATTAATTTAAATTCGATTGACAATTTTTAATTTGTTTATTCTTAAATGTAATAATGAATATTCTTACAACCTATCAATTGTGGGCGGAATGCTAGAACCAGCATCCAGATGCGAATTATTCGCAAACTGGCTTGCAAAAATATTGCCTTTTCAGCTGCAGAATGAGCCAGCGCACCATCAGGTTTAATCAACAGTGGAAGCGAGGGCCTAAGAAAGTTTACTTCGACCGACTTGGCAAGGGACCAAAAAGTTTTGCTTGTAAAGTAAAGTAGCAATCTTGGATCCAATGAGACAGACCTTTTTGCAGAACTTTCTTACTGAACTTGGTGGCTTTATTAAAGGCTTTCTTTTTATATTTCAAATCCGGAGATTTGTGGCAACGTGATTCAGCCCACACTTGAAAAGCTAATACTTTAGCCCTTTCAGCTTCAACACAATGACCGTTGAACCACGGGCGAGCTACACCTTCGAGCGGTATTCCATAGCCCGACTCACCACGTCGGAAATGCCAGAAGCGCAGCTCGACAGCTCGCAACTGGTGACAGGAAGCATGTTTTCAGCCAAGGATAAGATTGCTAGGAAGTGACGCATCTTATCCCAATACGCTGACTTATATCGCCGTACCCTTCTCATGTCCCTAGGGCTTGCATCTGGAGGAGAGTATGAAGAAATAGACTTAACCAGGCAGTGGTCAGAACTTCCTAGTGGAGCTGAGACCATGATGGAAAATCTATCTGGATCCGTTGTCAGCAGAAGGTCCAGGCAGTTAGCAGTGTAGCTATCAAAGTCGGGTACTTGCGTCGCTTGGTTGACCAACTGATCAGTCACAGCATAATCTTCTATAGCCAATCTTGGTGATGGGCATTAAAATCTCCCAAGAATACCATCTGTGCAGAAGGGTAGCGTTGTTGTGCCACTTCTGCTGCTTGGCTTTGGTGCTCAAACAATCTGGGTGATAGGTGGGTATTATAGGGTGGATGACTCGTCCAACCTTTAATAACCTTTTGACAGTAAAACTTGCTTGAGATGATGTTTGAACATGTTGTCCAGCTAATCAGTAATGTGCTTTGGGATCTTATTATTACTATTAGTGGAGCGCATCATTTTTTGCCACTATCGTAGTATAAAAAAGTGAATGATTTTCAGGAATATCGTAAAGCGCTAACGATCCACTACGCCAGTTCAAACTGCTACTATATTGACGTCACCGGCACAGTACAACAAGACATAGCCGACGAGTTCAAAAAGTTAATTCACAAACGAGGAATCGACATGGACTTTGTTGTGAGTGAACAAGATAGCATGTTTTTTAGAGAATATACTTTATATAATTCTGATAGGTCCAATGATGTATTTTAAAATGACTAGCGATCGACCTAAGGTCGAAATTCGACCAACGACTTTTTGATCATAGACTATTTTCTGGTTGACATTTGCAGTATTCATAAACCTAAACAATGAGTATTATCTATATCACTTGCTGTCACTTTTCATTCAGTGACAAAAAGTTGTGGATTTTCCACTACACTGTTATAGTACCAGAGAGCCATCAGTTTTCCTTGCGTTATTTTCTTTCACTGTTGCTCAGTCGATAGATCAGTAAATTTAAATACATAAAGGAGACGGACACTCTTTCATACAGACATGAGCCTGGGTAAAAAAAGAGATGTAAAAATATGAAAACGGTGTAAATTAATAGCTAACGCATTATTAAATAGTCACTGAAATAAACCAGATTTTTTGCAATCTACAAGCAGAGATTTAGGATATTTCGTAAAAGCGAAGTCATTTAATAAACACCAATTAAACTATTTTTAAAGTAGGACAAATATTAAAAAAGGGTAATGTTTATTATCTTTTAAAGTTATTAGTTTACTTATTTTGTTGATTGTGAATTTTAATGATATTGTACGATTTTAAAAACCATATTTCAACTAATTACATTTGGGCCCAGAAATACCCGTCTCCTTTTTCCTGAAATCAATTTTTTTATCTTTTTCCTATTAACAGGACGCGTGGAGGATCAAATGCAAGCTCGTGAGAGGAGTTCATTCCAACTTGTGAAGAGTTTAGAGAAGAGAAAAATATCGAATAAGAATAATAATTCAAGGAAGAATATATTTAAATAGATTTCTATTACTGACTGAAATACATATGGCTTACTTAATATAACTTTTTATTAATATATAATTTAAAGTTAATTTAAAATGAACTAAATTCATATGGTGAAAGGTGTATGAATAAGTTTAGGAAAACAAATGGGAAATAAATGTAATAAAAAAATGAAACAAAATATATAATCATTCGTATTATTTATTTAAAAAAGTTTCTGGGTCTAATTAATTTAATTTCAAATCTAATTAATTATTTCCCGTTAATAAATACGAAATACCGTCTTTATAAACCTAACTAGCGGTGTGCCCACGGCTCCGCACGTGTTTGTTACTCAGCTGTGACGCATTATCATCCAGTAATTTTATTTTTACTCGTATTATTGAAAATTAATTTGAATTCGATTGACAATTTTTAATTTTTTTATTCTTAAATGTAATAATGAATATTCTTACAACCTATCAATTATGGAACGAAGAATGCTTCCCGTCTACAAAATTTGATCAGAATAGGTTGAATTATTGGTGGAAATTTAATTTATTAAAATTCTTTTGTTTACTATTTCTTAAAGTAATATTAACCATTATTAAAGCCCATTAATTATGGAATTACTTGTGTACAAATGGAATGTAATGAATAACTGTTTACCAATTTGGTGATTGTTTGCTAATGGCACCATTGTGATATTCTTACATCTCTCTTTTTTATCCAGGCCCAAGATTGTATGAAAGAGTACACATCTCTTTTCATCCGTTAACTTAATTTAGGTAATGGTAATTTAATTATTTTCTTAACTGTCTAATTATTATGTACAATTCATAATTATATTTAGTGTATTTACGAAGATGTGCTTGGTTTTGCAGATTTCAGTTAAACATGTATTCATTTTAGGGCTTACTACAAATAGGGGTTGCGCTACGTAGCCTGCATTTCTTACATAGGTAGCATTTTTCTAATCTATTACAAACTAGCTGTGCCCCACGGTTTCACCTATGTTACTTTTATACGACAAACATCGCCAACGCACCCGTGTAAGCAATTTTTTATACTATGTGTAAAACTATCGACATTTTTAGAGGAATAAATTAATTTTTCAAATTATAATATAGCCTATGTTACTCACTGATACTGTGGTTTTATATTGGTGAAAGAGTTTTTAAAATCGGTCCATTCGTTTTTGAGTTTATTCATTACAAACAAAAAATCAAATCTTTCCTCTTTATCATATTTTTACCATAGATAAAATCATAAAATTATGAACTCGGCGTGTTAGAGTAAGTAGAGCGGACTTTATTACTCTATGGGTATTTGTAAGTTCAATGAAACAAAAATTATTTGTATGCAATAAAAAAGTTTATTGTTTATTATTAGCATATGAATTGGAGAATTATTTGGAAAAGATGATGTTATCCAAATGATGACCGTTACGTTGCTGGCACTCTTCTAAACGGAAACGAAGATTGGCGATAACACGTTGACACATAGCTATCGATATTGCTGCCATTTCTGACCTGATGTTTTGCTTTAACTGGGTTAGATTCGTCGGATTGTTTTGATAAACCTTACTTTTAAGGTATCCCCATGCAAAATAGTCAAGCGGGCTAAGGTCGGGGCTTCTGGGAGGCCAGTTGATGTTACCCCTTCGCGAAATGACTTTATTAGGGAATAATTCGGTAACAACTTCCATTGAGTCATTTGAGGTATGGCAAGTGGCCCCATCTTGCTGGAACCACGTTCTTGAGTTGAAACCTGCAAACTCCTGCAACTCTGGGACCAAAAAATTTCGCAACATATCGCAATAACGGTCACTATTCACATTAATTGCTCTGCCTCGTTGATCTTCATGAAAATAAGGACCAATTATGCCTTTAGCAGACATAGCGGCCCAAACAACGACCTTTGGGCTATGCAGGGGTCGTTCATGCTTTCGTCTCGGATTCTCCACTGCCCAGTACCGACAATTCTGCTTATTAACATGACCATTCAGGTGAAAATTTGCTTCGTCACTGAACAGTGTGTTGTTAAAGTTGTTAAATCGCTGCAGCATTTCGTTCGCAAAATTCAGTCGATTAGCATAGTCCGTATCCTTCAATTCTTGAACCAATTAAATTTTATAGGCTTTTAGATGTAAGTCTTTCTTTAAAATCGAATGTAAAGACGATTTTTTGATGTTCAACGCTTGGCTTCGCTTTCGGGTGGATAAAGACGGATTTTGACGAACCGACGCCTCAACTTCTTCAATTGTTTCTTCATCGCAAACTGAACGAGGACGACCAGAGTTTTGAATTTTAACTGTCGCACCTGTATTCTCGAACGTCCTGATCCATTTCCTAATGCTATCGTCACTTGGCGCGTGGCGTGTACGATATTCCGCACGATAGAGACGTTGAGCAGTCACTATTGAATCACCATTACGATAATACGCTCGTACGCAAAATGCGCGATGCGTCCCCGAGTACTGTTCCATCGTGACTAAAACTCCACAAAATGGCGGACGCCACGAACCCCTCCCCGCACCCTTTAGACGCCCCGTTTCGAATATGGCGCGAAAACAAATACCCGATACCCTTTCTGGACACCTTGTACAAACAGCGGCTAAGCCTTTGGGAAAAAGCACATTTTTTATCTACAGAAGAAGGTTCAAAATAAACTAACATTACGTTTATATTCATTACTAGCTGTGCCTGCGACTTCTTCCGCGTGGAATTTCATATGCAGCGACGGCGGGGAAGGAGGACGTGCGCGTGGTGATGGACCCTGCTACATTTTGCTTATTTTAGTTGCGCAAACCCCAATTATTTATCTAAAACAAAAATAGCTTAAGTTGCTACATAAAACATCATTTATGTGCTTATGAAATTCCCTTCCAAATCAGTTTAACCGTTTCGAAGATTAACAGAAACAAAAAGATAGATAGACAAACAGTGATATTTTTTCGAAATTGAGTTTTTTTTTCTATTAAACGTACCCTATTTGTATTTTCATATACACTTAGTAAAAGACTGTTATTTTGACATTACAAACAGACATTTCAATTTTGTTTAAATATATATCACAATGATTGCAGCATTGATTTGACTACTAGTTCATAGGTAGGTAGTTATAAACAACAACCTAGTAAAATAGTATACATCTAATAGTTCCTTTTAATATAACAAAGCGAGCAAACGTGTTCTCGAGACCAAAATGTTTTGCGAGCGAATTAAAGTCTCTGCTAAAAAGTAAGTTTATTATTATAACAGATTCTTAACTAAAGTAGATCTTTACTAGATACCAGCCTGTAAGCACGAGCTTAACCATCATACTAACCTACCATGTATTCGTAATTACAAACGCTGAGAAATCCACAGTTTTATATTTTTCCCCACAAACAGTGGTAATACAGAAAAAAAACTCAAGCATTCAGGTTTCCTTTCGATGTATTTCTTCACCGTCAGCTGATACTGTTTCTAATTCCAATTAATAAAATGCTATGGCTACCTACAAGCAGATTGAAACAGCCTCCGAAGGACAGGGTTGAAACGTGTGCCAGAGCTTGAGGCAAAACCTACCCTTTATACTAGGAGAGCATAGCAGCGCGAGCACTTACTCTGCTACGGGAATATGTTTCTTTATACAACATAGGTTGCACACAAGCATACTGCCTACCTGATGTTATGCGGCTACCGTAGCCTAGTGATGCTTGTAATTCCATAGGATTCACTAGCACTTTGCTGAGATCCTAATCACTGCAGGAACACAACGCATGGTTATTTCGCTGCGATGTTCTGCAGAGTGCTAACCATTGTTATACAACGATGTAATGCGGCCAGGTACATTTTCTTATGGCGGCGAGTTCGACGGCATTCACTACCTATAGTTGTATTTTAGTTTAATTTAATCATTAATCAACCGCATGTACTTTAGAACCCTTTAAAGTGGTTTTCTTTCTCTCAATTTTATAGAATGGTTTCCATCTTCACTGCCCATGATTTTTAAATTGGT
Organism: Saturnia japonica; assembly: GCA_033032175.1. Taxonomy (NCBI): domain Eukaryota; kingdom Metazoa; phylum Arthropoda; class Insecta; order Lepidoptera; family Saturniidae; genus Saturnia; species Saturnia japonica. The sequence continues at coordinate 839,476 of CM065328.1, read as the reverse complement.
TTTTTTTTCCTCCGACTAACAGTAGTAAAGGGGAATTTCTCCTCGCCTGCCCAAAGGAGTAACCTTTACTTTATCCTTAGTTCGCTCCTATAAACCTCAGGGATACATGGAGGAGCACCGTTGGTCAAGCTTTAGACGCTAACCAGTATGCACCGCGAGGTGTATGCATAAATGATGAGAATGGCAATTTCAGATTTATTAAAAATAATATAAATGGGCCATTTTCAATCTGATTGTTAGATATTTCTGCTATAGCATTATTCTTGTGAATTACGGAGCCAATTTATCTTTCTTTATATGGGTTTATATAGTCCCTAAAGAATAGAAGCTTATTGAACACGCATTAGACATGATTCAAAAAAGTGTTCTGAAGCACTTTGATGGTGTTTAGATCATAGCAGTTGCGAAAACTCGTGCGAGTAAAAAGAGCATACCAAGTTTTTTTTTTATTATCAGAATAGTGACAATCAAGCATGCGGTCCTCGTGATAATAAGCGATTACCGCAGTCTATGGACGCTTGCAACACCAGAAGCATCACATGTGCATTGCCGACCTTTTATATTTAACTAGCTTTACCACGAGGTTTCGCTCGCGCAAGTTTGTGAAATATAATTTTTATATGACTTCTCCATACAGATTTTAAACCCCCGTTAAACGCATTTAGGGGTGGAATTTTCAAAAATGCCTTCTTAAAGGATGCCAACGCCATAATAACTATCTGTATGTCAAATTTCATCCCAATCCGTTCAGTTGTTTGAGCTATGTGTTGATAGATCAGTCAGTCACTCAGTCACGGTTTCCTTTTATTTATACATATTTAGATTACTTTTGACTCCATGAAAACTTGACGTAGGTCAGTTTTAAACAATAGAAGAGGGCATACACTGTAGGTGGTCATTTTTACATTTGTAGTGTAATTTATATTTATTTTAATTAGTTTTAATTAAGTAAAAAAATTAATATTCAATGAAGAACTGTAATTAAAATTTTTATCGTATATTATTTGCATACGCATAATGAATTAAATAAACTTAACTATTGTATCAAAACGAATTATAGGTAAATAGTTGGACCTCGGTAATTTAAAAGTTTGTACAGAAATAATTAGAGACGCAATCATGACACAGTAGCAATGTGAATATAAACTATGTCGATCGACGTGAGTTCGAATCCCTGCAATGTTATTCTGAGCGCCCGGTGAAGGAAAACATCGCGATGAACTATAAATCAAATACAATCAAAATCAAAAGCATTGCTGTCTCTAATACGCGTCTGGCAAGCTACCACTCTCAAGATGAACATCTGTTTCCAAGCACATATAGGTGTGTTCCGGCAGCTGCACTTGAGACCCGGTTTGCCCATTAGGCTTTGCTTGTCGCCATCTAGAGCCAATAAACGATAAAAAGAAATATTACGTTTCAAAATTATTAAATGGTATGTCTAAGCGTAGACATTTTGTTGCGTGTATTACAAGCCTAGCGTTTTTTTGTCTATGGATAGGCTTGCGTTTGACCACTATCTCGCCTGATCGTAAGTGATGATGTGGTCTACGATGGAGCACGCTTGCCTAAAAGGTACCTATTCACTATTACAGGTTACCTAGTGGTAAAACTGGGTCTCAAGTGCAGCCGCCGGAACATACCTATATGTGTTGGCGATATATTTTCAACTTAAGGGCAATAGTTCGCGAGGCGGACTTTAGAAAATGCCATATCACTATGCTATGGTTTCATCACGATATTTTCCTGCAGCCAAAACTCAGGCTTATTGTAAAGATTTGAATTCGCGTCGATCACTCAAATAATACTTTTTCAGTATACAAACTACCACTGAGCCATCATTACTTTAAAATAAAGAAGATAAGGCAAATATAGTATACTATGGTGTCACGAAATTTGCACAAATATTGAGGTGTTTGTTGAATTTTACACTCTTCAAATTTTTTAGAATTACATATTATGAAAAGTATTCTGAACTTCGTCTGCTCATTGCGCCTTCCATCGCATACTGAGGCGGGCCGCATCGCAAAGCATAAGTTTGCGAGCAGCCGCAAAAATACACCGGGCAAGCGATCCGCCAATGCGTTGCGATGCGGCCTGCCTTAATGTGCGCGAGCCATAAATGTGTTGGCATAACGCTCTGTACGCACTGGTGGAAATATCTACCATAAATCGATGACGCTTCGCCGTGTCTCTTGTCGTCCGATGGTGGAAATAGGATGGGGGAAAGTTGTGCAATTCCAACGCACACTCGCCAGAGTGTATCCGGTAAAAAACCGATAAACTGGCAACTTTCCGCTGATGTTCAAGGCTCTGCAGTCTTGCCTCAACTAGCGAGTATATCCATGCAGGGAAAGCGACCAAGGATTTTTTGAGATGGTAGTCACTTATCCCTGTAGTAAATTACTGACATTTAAGAAAAAAAATCGATTGTTTATTTATTTTTGCAGTGTTTTGGCAAATTCGACAAGCAAGCTTCGAAACTCAGACACTTACACTTTATCCAAAGAAGAGATGGATTTCTACAAAGAAAACGGCTACATCGTTATAAGAGGTCTCGTCGATAACAACTCTTTGTTTAAATACAAGTAAGTTAATCTTACATGTTTACTGCGTCATAGAATGCTGAATAGGAGGTTGAAAGGACCTCATACACAACTTAATTTCTGTATGTTACTTTGCATTTATGATCTCTTCCCGTGAAAAATAATATCATTAAAAAAAATGGGTGCGTGTACTTATGTACGCACGTGAGAAGTTATACTTCTTTGGCATCATTAAAAAATAGTTTTTAATTGCATGCAAATAATTAATTACAATAAAATAATAGAAGGATTGGAAAAGGATAATCAACAAAGTTCATTTTAAATTTGAAAAATTAAATAAATATATATTTATTTTCTTACATTAAGTCTAACATAAATTGTCTTATTATTCGAATTGTATTTTTAATTAAATGATGTCCACTTCCATAGTATCTTCCGGTAATGTCTGAATCGGAATATAATTATTAAAAACCAAATTTAGAAAATAATAAATATATAAGACATAATTTGTACTAAATATTATAAGATTCTTAATTTTAAATGTTTATTATTGATTATTTAATATTTTAAAAATAAATTTAATAATAAATTCAAAAATTGAATTTAAGGTTGGTCATTTTTTAAATATTTTTATTGATTTCTTAATTTAATATTCACTTATCATTTTTATCAAAAAAAATTCATTAAATTTATTTAGTTATTTTTATAAATATTTATTATTTATTCAATTTAATAGCAAATATTAAAAATTAATATTATAATTTGATGTTCAATTTTAATTTTCATCACAAACTTTTTATTAAATGTTTTATTAAATTTATTTCTTTATTTTGTAAATATTAAATAACCAATAATAAGTATTTAACATTAATAATTTAATAATATTTAGTGTTAATTATATTAAATAAAAGTATTTTAATTTATATCAATAAATAATACATACGGATAGTTAACCTCAATTATATTGGAGCACTTGAAAAAGTATATAAGCACAATTTTTTTCACTAATATTCACAAATAGTAAGTAATATCAATCAAAATATTCAATTTAAATCACTACTGAATATAATTTATTAGCACATATATAATTCGCACTTGTATGAAACTAAAACACGTGTTGGGAATGTATAAACTAGAAACATGTTGATAAATATTATAAATATGAAAACAGTGATCAGAGGTGACGAGCGTACCAACATGCGCGACTAATATCGAGGTTCAATTTCTATTTTGTTGGTAGCTTTTTTTTCGAGACTTAATGAACAGAACTGAACTGAGGAACAGAAAGAAATATTAAATTTTGTTGTTTTTTTTTTTAATAATTATTAAGGCCTTCAGATAATTGGATGCAGGTCTTTTAAACCCAACTTCGTACTATTCTTATAACCTTCAAACATAGGTTTAACAGCTCCACGGAATAAAAAGTAAGTTGGAATTGGTACACTTGTATCACAGTATCGGGACCTATGTCGTCAAAATCACACAAGCAAAACATACTACTACTACTAATAAAACACCAATCACAATTTAAAAGAAATATTAATCAAAAAGTTACCTAAAGTGATATTAAAAATAAAACTTTCTAATTACAAGTTAAGGCTTAATTTTATTTAGTATATAATCACTTTAAAGACCTTTTTTTATTCAAGACTCTAGCAATGTCTAAATTAATAACAAGTACTCGAAGTTAGATGTCGCTATAAAACATTTTATTCAATATAGATCTTGTTGCTTTGTATTACGGTTGTTATTTACAAAGCATCTATAAAGTCGATGCTATTCGAATAGGGATGTAGTGGCACTTCGTTACGAGAATTACTTAACGATTATTTATTTTGGTCATAACATTAGTTTTCATATTAATGAAAATTTTAAATATTTCATGTCATGGTGAATCAATTCGGGCGCTTAAATGACTTACGTTGAGTAAACCATATGAGATATATAAAATTAATGTACTGCATAATTATAGACATTAATAAGACCTACAAAAAAGTCAGCGAGAGTATATTATCTATCTTCAAAGGAACGCCCACAATAAGCATATTTGTCTTTAAAATAGCCGGGAGCAGGTGAGCAACATTCGCGCGTGTGCCAGATCGATGGCATTTTGTAGTTCACGTGAGAGAAGCAGCGAGCGCAGCTAGTAATGTATATATAACGTTATTTTAGTCTGTCCTTACGTTTTTTTTATATATGCGTGCTGCTCAGTAAAAATCTTGTGTTACAGGCAACATTTTACAGATATATGCAACAGCAAAGAACAGTACCCAACTATAATTAGAGAGACATGTTTAATGGGGAAAAATAAAAAAACAGAAGAATATGTCAATAAGGTAAAGATATATCTTTGGTTTTTTAAATAAAATCTACGATTTAGTATAAGCGTAATAGCCGAATTAGAATAAATTGTTACTAACCCCTTATTAAAGAGAATATTAGGTGACTCGTACGGAAATTTTGGGCATTAAATAAAGTAATCAATCTAATTAACAGCTGACATGTTAATTAAACAGATGGTGTTTTGAATTTTATGTTTCGAAACTCGATGAAACGAAAAAGCTACACTAAGAAGACAATTTTAACAAAAAAGAAATCCAACTTCAATGTTTTTGAAGAATACCCTTGTGTTTCTTCGAAGTTGAATGTCCAATGGACCAACCTTTGTGGTCCCCTATCCAACAAAAAAGTATCATCCAAATTGGTCCTTAAGCAAAGAAGTTCTGGCTGAAGTTATATATATACAGTGTGTATTAAAAACCCCGTTGGATCCGTGAAGGTGTTATTAGGTATCGAGATTATATTCTGTTTAAGTTATCTATCTCTGATTATAAGTAAAGAAAATTACCCCTAAAAAAATGTAAAAAAAAAATTTGATAAATGAGGAAACTTATATGGCAATACAGGCGGCGCGGCGCAGGGTACCGCCGCCGTGCCAAGCGCCATCCGATCAAACGTACCGCTGCGGCGCACAGTGGGCTGTAATCGGAGCCTTCCCTTTCATAGTATTTTAGAAAAATTAAATATGATAATACATAGTTATAGTTAGTTTTAAGTATACAGTTTTGTCAAAACAGTCATATCGTTGTATAATTTAGTAATTTCAAGCTTTAATTTTACCTTCTACACCATATAATATGGATTTGTAAATTTCAAATGTATGAAAATGGATTTTCTTTTCGTCATAACTTTTTTGTGTTTTGAGTTGTACAGCTGAAACTTATACATATTGTTACTGGGGTGGCAACGAACTCATAGGAACTTTCACCTTGACCCCGGGCGTCTCCGTTCAACAGATATTTGTTGATGAATATTTCATACTTTGATGACATTGTATTGAGGTGAAATAATCAAATATGTAGGTTTATTTTCGACCTGAATGCTACAGGTATCAATTAATAAAGTTACCCCTGATTTACCCTACCGCTTCGTTTACATTATCTTTCAAAAATAACGATTCGGAATTAGTTTTAAAAATTAAATATACCTATTTTTCTTTATTAAAAGTCGTGCATTACCTATAAATTTGGACTATCTACTTAAATTAACACCAATTATCATTAATAAATTACAAATTTAGCAATTTCAGCTTTATTTTTACCTTATATACAAAATAATATTGACTTGTAAATTTTAAATGTATGAAAATGAACTTGCTTTTCTTCATAACTTTTTTTGTTTTCAATTATAAAGCTGAAACTTATACGTATTCGTTACCGAGGTGGTAACGAACCCTTAGGCCTTTTGACATTGAGCCCAGGCGTCCCCATTCAAAAGATATGAATTAATGAAAAATGCATAATTAGGCACCACTTTCTTTGAAATTGAATTCTCTACCAGTAGACATAATGTCAATTTTAGTACCAAATAAGAGTTATTTAAACTCAGCCAACACCTAATTTACTCACTACCTACCATCAAAAATTAGTTTTGAAACTTCAATAAATCTATTTTATTTATTAATTAAATCGTACATTACCTATAAATTTTAAGTACCTTATTTATTAAGCCATAAACTACTACTTTTGTTCATTGTTTTTATTTCACATTTTTAGCAAAATATTTTGGTTTTGCTAATTAGGGCAATTAGTTTATTTGTTTTTGCTGTACATTGTTATTGTTGTATTTGTAGTAGCTGTTGTTGTATAGATTAGTTCTAGAGATCGATTATGATTCTAAATGAAAGTGGTATAAATACCATGAGTAATTATATTTCATTTCATAAATCATCAAAACTCCGTACCCTAAATTTACCCAGCGTTAATTTTAATTTGTTCAATATGGAAGTACTGGTGTCAAATATCGACATTTTTGTGTTCATGAAGCAAAATTCTTTTGATGCAGATAAATTATTTCAAAGATTGTTAACTTCTGTGAATTTAGTTCTGTCTAAAGAAGAAAAGACCGAACTTAAATCGTTTTGTGCAACTTATTCAAGTAATCTTAAACGAAAATGGAAATCGGCTAATTATACAGGAAGTAATTTTTTACAAAAGTTTGCAGAGTGGTTAGACATAGATATCAAGTGGCCAGCATTTATTGAAACATACATTGATCAGTTGAGAGATGAAGATGTATCAACGAGTGTTTCCTTAGCATTACTACCTAGTACATCAGTAGAATACACTGTGCCTGATAGTGTATTTTTGTCATTCAAAACAAAGTCACCGAGAAAAGTATTCGCGGACCTGAGTCCACTTCAAAAAAGGAGAAGAACAGAAAATCTTATTAGCGAAAATGATTTTGCTACATTAGCATACGCTCTGGCCAAGAAAGCCGCTGAAAATGAAAACCACACTGACTTTTCTGAGTTACTAAAGCATTTAATTAAACACCCTGAAGATGCAAAAATGCTTCGAGCATGCCTAAACCCTACAAAGCGAACTTATTCTGCTGATGCAGCACTGGGTATATCAACGTCTTTGAAGGTATCAAAATGGTAATACGTAACACTAAGGCAGAGTACAAAATACATGGGGTGTGATATTTTCCCATCATATAATGCAATACAGTCTGCGAAAAAGGAGTGCTACGTGGAAAATGAAGACATGTTGATAACAGATAGTGAAGTCAAGCTAAAACTTCAGTCTGTTCTGAACATTACAGTAAGAGACTCTTAAAAACATTACCATTTACAACAGAGGTTAGTGGTAGCAATTTAACTCTCATCAGTAAATGGGGTTTTGATGGTGCACTGGACAAAGCAACTACAAACAAAAAATGATTGGAAATGATTCCAGTATCTTCATGTGTTCATTTGTACCGTTGAAACTGGTGAGAGAGGATACGGATGAAATTACATGGGAAAATCCCAATGCATTATCAACATTTTACTGTAGACTTATTTATTTGAAGTTCATAAAGGAAAGTAATTTAAATATAAAAGAAGAAATGCTGGTAGTTGAAAGGGAAGTTACTGCATTGCAGCCAACTGCTGTCAATGGTACAATTGTGAAACACGGACTTCATATGACCATGATAGATGGTAAGATAACTTCATATCTTTCAGATAACTCAACAGCAGCATATAATATTTGTAAAGCGAAGCCGAAAGATATGAATGCCATCGACTTGATATCGCGAAGAACTCATTTTGAGGATATTTTTAAGTATGGTCTATCTTCCCTCCACGCCTGGATTAAATGCATGGAATGCGTATTGCATATTGCGTATCGCCTAGATTTCAAAAAATGGCAAGCCAAAGGAGACGATTTAAAGCATCTAGTAGATAACAAGAAAAAGATTGTTCAAGAAAAGTTTCCGGTTTAAATGGGACTGCTTGTAGATATAGTTAAACAAGGTGCGGGAACGACCAATGATGGGAACACCGCAAGAAGGTTTTTTGCAAATCCTCAAGTAACTGCACAGATCACTGATGTCGATGAAGAACTCATCCGGAGATTTGCGGTGATTCTTCAAGTAGTCTCATGTGGAAAGTTTGTTGATGTGGAAAAGTTCCGGCAATATTGTTCTAAAACAGCTCAAAAATATGTCGAGTTATATCAGTAGTATTATATGCCTTCTAGCGTGCATAAATTTCTCATGCATGGTGCAGACATAATTGAGCATAATAACTTTATCCCAATTGACAAACTTTCTGAAGAGGCTTCTGAAGCACGCAATAAAGATTAAAAATTTTAGAGTATTTCACTCTAGAAAAATTAGTAGAATTGCAACAAATGAGGATATTATCCATAGTTTGTTAATAACTTCTGACCCATACCTGTCCAGCATCAGACCTAAGATAAGTCAACTTAGCCATAAACCGCTATTAGATGAAGCTAAATTGTTATTGGTAAATTCTACATCAGATAAAGAAAATATAGAGTTTGTAGATGTAAGAAATTTGTGTGACTCTGAGTAATGTATGAGTGTAATTAAGTAGGTATCATCGGAACTATATGTATATCATAATTTATAATATCATAATTTTGTTATAAAATATTTTTATATATATGGAATTTACATTTACATCATCTATTTAGAGGTACTGTTGAAATCGATAAGTTAAAATGAATATGAGATCTCATGTTATTTACACTGCTTTCATTTAGAATCCTAATCTAGCCCCAGAAATAACTGTTTAATCTTTTATGACAATTTCAATATCAACGAAACAAATAAACTAATTACCCTAATTAGCAAAATCAAGACATTTTGGTACAAATGTGGAACAAAAACAATCAAGAATAGTAGCAGGTAATGATAATCGGTGTTAATTTAAGTTTATAGTGCAAATTTATAGGTAACTTACAACTTTTAATAAAGAAAAATAGATATATTGAAATTTTAAAATGAATTCTGAATCGTATTTTTGAAACGAAGCAGTATGGTAAATCAGGGGTAACTTTATTAATCGATACCTCTAGCATTCAGGTCGAAAATAAACCTACAGATAGATGATTTCACCTCAATACAATGTTACCAAAGTATGAAATTTTCATCGACAAATATCTGTTGAACGGGGACGCCCGGGGTCAAGGTGAAAGGTCCTAAGGGTTCATTACCACCCCTGTAACGATATGTATAAGCTTCAGCTTTACAACTCAAAACAAAAAAAAGTTATGTCGAAAAGAAAATCCATTTTCATACATTTGAAATTTACAAGTCCATATTATATGATGTAGAAGTTAAAAATAAAGCTAGAAATTGCTAAATTATACAGTGATATGACTGTTTTGACAAAACTGTATACTTAAAACTATGAAATAACATATTTAATTTTTTTTTAATCCTATGAAAGGGAGGCTTTGATTTCAGCCCACTGTGTGGCGCGGCGCGCCGGGGCTGTCGACGGTGTTATCACGATTTAAAAATTTACTAAATTTTAGGGAAACTAAAATTAAATATGTTAATTTTAAATTGTAATAACATTTTTATTTTCAAAATAAATAAAATTTTGATATTTTTTTTGGTAATGTCATTGGGGTACCTATATACCCTTTTCGGATTCGACGGGGTTTTTAATACATATTGTATATATATTATATATTTAAATTCAAATTGAGTAACCTCCCGTCTTTTAAAAAGAGACAAACACTGCTACATAAATCTATAGGATCATCATGATTAATTTTGACAGCGTAAAAACATCAAACAACTACATCTATCGTAAGATTTTAGAACAAAAGAGAATAATTATGCTAGTTTATTTCTATTGAAAATGACTTTAACTGGATTAATTTCGTATAATGCCACTTCATATGATTTAAAACTAGCGACATTGAAATTTATAGACTATACAAATGTTCATACGTGTAAAAAAGCATCCTAAATGTATCTCCTTACTTATAGTACGTTAATTTATTTTTACAGAATAAAAAAGCCAGTAAAATGATTTCACATTATTCATTGATCATTGACAGCTAACTTCTCACACTTCTGTCACGTATTGCGCGCGAAGCTCTTAATTTTTGTCAAAAGAAGCTTTAAAGTCGAAAGAAACGTCTAGATCGTATTTGAAAAATATTACACAACTAACTGTGCTCGCGGCTTCGCTCACGTGTACTACAGAATGCCCGCGCGAAATTTGTTTCCCCGCTCACAGCTATTTTAAAGACAAAAATGCTTATTTGTGGGTGTTCCTTAAAAGATATATTCTCGCTGACTTTTTTGTAGGTCTTTTTAATGTCTAAAATTATTTACTACGTTAATTTTCTATATCTCTTATGGTTTATTCAACGTAAGCTATTTAAGCGCCCGAATTCATTCACCATGACCAGATAATTTTTTTTATTTGTACGAAACCCTAATTCTTTTTCTATAATAAAAGTAGTCTAATTGATCCCTATAAAATAAGCTATCTACCAGTGGAAGTCCCGTCAAAATCGGTCTAACCTTTTCGAACCCGGAACAAAAAGACAGACAAAAAATTGAAAATTGGGTTTTTTGTTATATGTATCGTTTATACTTTCATATGCATTTAGTAAAAAACCGTTATTTTTACATTACAAACAGACACTTCAATTTTATTAATTGTATAGATAAATTAATTACACAATAGATTAATTACAATATGCCGATCATCAAATGCCAGTATAAAAATATTGTATTTCACCAGATCCAAGACATACTGCACGACGAAGTGTTTATGACGTACAGCGAGAGCCCCAAGATCCTGGACATTGTATCCCAGTTCATCAGGAACGAGATAACAGCTGTTAACTTCATGTTAATTAACAAGCCTCCTGGAACTATGCGTTATCCGTCACACCAGGTCAAACAAACGCTAATTCTGCTAGTTGCAACTTATTTTTATCCGACAGCGAAAAAAGAGGGTCATGTTTTTCGAGCGTATATATGTGTGTAGGTATGTCTATTTTTTGGCGCGCTCTGTGGGCTAAAAGACTTGATGGATTTTAACATATGATGTGAAACATCGAAGGGTGTCTCGACAATTTCCCTCTGGGGGGTCCTATTGGGGGTCAGTGGGGGCCCCAAAGGGTGTCCTGACAAATTCCATGTGGGGTAGTGGGGTAGCCGTGATTCTTTTCATAATTGTATATTCATAATTTCACAATTCATAGTACATATATTCCATTATATAGCGTGGCGATGCGTCGCCACGGCCTGTATCGTCACGCCAACAATCAGATTTACCCCTCGCTTATAGATGTTTCACATCTATTATTACAATTAATAAAATTGAAGTGCCTGTTTGTAATGTCAAAATAACAGTTTTTTTACTAAATACATACGTATACGTACACTAAAAGTATATACGACACATTTAACAAAAAGCCCATTTTTAAAATTTTATAAATAACTAGCTGACCCGGCAAACGTTGTTTTGCCATGTATATTATTTCTAGGAAACATTTTTTTTCAGTTCAATAAAAATAACTATCTACTATAAGTGTTCGGGGATGTACTTATAATCGAAAGAGTTATAAACAATAAAAGTATGCTTTATTTAGAGTAATAAATTAATATTTATTAAAGTAACGAATATATTTTAAATTACAATTCTTAATAGCTATCTAAACATCAAAAATTATTATTCATATTTTTACTATCAAATAAGGCAGTTGAAAAACAATAATTAATCTCTTAGTGCAATAGAGTGTACAATATTCTTGGTTAGTCCGTTTTTAGCTAACACAAACAAACTGGATGGTTTTCCCACGCGAGAACATGCCACATAGGTCCAAATCTAAGCCACATACAGACAATGTCTGGCCTTGTGACTTATTGATCGTCATAGCGAATGCCAATAATTGGGAATTGAGTGCGTTTGAATTCAATTGGCACATCTGTAGGGATCATAGGGATTTGTGGCAGCAACACATTTTCGCCTTGAAACTTACCAATCAAGATGATGGCTTCAATATCGTATTTCATTAATGTTTTAATGACTAATCGTGTGCCATTACATAGCCGTGGTGGGTTTAAGTTACGAAGCAAAATAATCGGAGATCCAACCTTCATTTGTAAATGGTGTGGTGGCATGCCTGGCAAATCCAACTAATTTAAAAATTTAATTGGATAATTCACAGTCTCGTTGGTATCACAAACTGCAACGATAGATTTATATGACACCAAGCCCCCAGGCAACAATTGTTGTATCTTTAAATTTAACCCATTGACGTCCAAATTTTTACCTGCCAAAATCGCTCTTTCTGCCAGCCACTTAAGATTTGCATATTGTGTGTGTACGTCGGGAAATATGTGATCGATAAGAGTATTTTGCGAGCCAATGATTGTGCAGAAGTCCGTCTGTAATTTTATGCATCCAATATTTTCATGTACAGTAACTTTTCCATCGCCAATATTTGAACGCGCATGTTCACCGTCAGTTGTACTTTTTCAACATTACGCCAAAGTCGCGATGATTTTAAGCAAGCGTTCACTTCATCAGCGTACGTTGAACGTTGAATAACGGGAAGTGTTTGTCTGAAATCACCTGAAAGGAGTAACAAAATGCCGCCAAATAATTTGTCGTTGTTTTTTACATCCTTTAATGTCCTATCCAAAGCCTCAAGCGAATGTTTGTGTGCCATAGTGCTTTCATCCCAGATAATCATTTTACATTGTTTCAGTACTGTGGCCATAGACGATTGTTTTTTATGTTGCACACTGCATCTGGATTATTTTGAATGTTCAACGGCAGCTTAAATGCTGAATGAGCTGTTCTGCCTCCATCTAATAAAGTTGCTGCAATGCCAGAAGACGCAATGACCAACGCGAAGCCATTTTTTGATCGTATCTCGGCAAGAAGTAACGAAATAAGGAACGTTTTGCGAGTTTCACCTGGTGCATCCAAAAAAAGAGTCCTCCTGGTCCTGCCGAAACTGCCAGCATAAAGCGGTCGTAAATAATTTTTTGTTCATCATTTAGTAATGGAACATTGCGACTAACAAAAAAATATATCTAAAAATTAAAAAAAAAAATTAGTGGTGGACTACCCTTAACATTTAGGGGATGAAAAATAGATGTTGTCCGCGATTCTCAGACCTACCCAATATGCACACAAAATTTCATGAGAATCGGTCAAGCCGTTTCGGAAGTGTGTAACCACAAACACCGCGACACCAGAATTTTATATATAAGATATATATTAGTAATATAAATAACAATATTATAAACTTTATAAATGTACTACATAATTATAGGCATTAAAAAGACCTACAAGAAAGTCCGGGTGAGTATATATCTATCTTCTAAGGAACATCCAATATGCATTTTTGTCTTTAAAATAGCCGGGAGCGGGGAGCAAGAGTCGCGCGAACATTCTGTAGTTAAGTACCGGTATTTTTGTGGAATCAGAAACCAAACATTGTATTTAGATTTCTAATAAAGTTTACACTGACGTTTTCTTCTGGATAAATACCAAACAAATTTAGAAAATCTTTAGTAGTAATTTTAGAAAATCAGCATCTAAACATCTCAATAAAAGATTCTTTCTGAAGAAGTTGATTTTATCACATCTCGCTAACGCATCAACCAATGTATATAAGGCCCTGCATTTTTGCGTTTTCACCGGGGTGTCTTGATTGTTTGCTAATGCGTTCCCGCGGCCTTTGATGGCGGCTGATGATACACCGTGAAGTTTCCCTGACTAGGAATTTCACGGGTACCCTTCATGCACGAGAAAAATAAGGGTAACCGTAACGAGTTACTGCAAGTTAAAAAAGCAACAATATTTTTTCTCACCAAAGTTTATATTCGTCACCAATATGTAGGTATCCAAGTTTAATATCTGTTCTCAACAAATATTTTTTCTTGAACATGTATGGAATTATTGTCATTATTTTCGAAAAAAGGACACGCGAAATATTGAATTTACGGATATGCCAAGAATGATAAAACAGATCCCATCAAAGAGTATTTAATAACCCCAGCACGCCGTTTCATACAACATTGCTGGAGCGCTGTAATGTTCCAAACTCAAAAAACGCACCTGCAATGGATTTGATTTTTTTGTCCGTAAATTTGATACTTGGCGTATTCTTTCTTCGAAAATAATGACAACATTTCCATGCATGTTTGAGAAAAGCACTATATATACCTCGGCGGAAATACCAATTGCCTGTCTCGTATTAGTGAAGTCCTCACCTACGGTTCGGCCTTGAAACTCATACTCGACATGCAATTGCCTATTTCACGTCTTTGCAATAATATACTATTGCCATCATATTATTGGAAACAGTTCCCAAAAATCGGAGATTTGGTCAAATCCCTAAGCTAGATTAACAATATTGAAGACGTTTAGGGATGTGTTCTAATATTGTTTGGTAACTCAATTCTGGTCACAAATCGATTATTTTACGGGCAAATCTAATTAATTAAGTTACTGAAGTTGTTTTTATTTACTGAGAGTTATAATCATATACAGCAAAATTATTAAAAAGAAAACAATAAAAACACTTGACTAAAAAAATATTTTTTTCTATTTTTGCTTTTGATTTGATTCCCAGACGTCTTACTTTAAATATTACATAGTCTATGTCACTCCCACAATTAAGGAGAATCTAACGACACAATACAATGACATCATGTTCTGCCGGGCGTCCCGTGAAGGATTTTTTTATTTGTTTTTCGAACTGACCTGCTCTGGTGGCCTGAAGGGTCTTCACAGCTTCACCGTGATCCACGGTCATTAAATACAGATTTTTATTAAATTATTGTCATGTTGTTTTTAATTTACTACCAAATTTATTGTTCACAGAGTTGCTTGTTCTTTGTTTTCTACAAAATATTCTGTAACTTCTCTAATCCGATGGCTGGCTGTACGTAGAAATAAATAAATATACTTATTGTTTTAATAAATTTCGTTATGTATGTTTTGTTGTTAAACTAGATGTGCCCGTGGCTTCGCCCACGTGGACAACAGAATGCCCGCGAAAATCTTGCTGCCCCACTCTCGGCTATTTTAAAGACAAAAATGCTTATCGTGGGTGTTTCTTAGAAGATAGATATATACTCTCCCTGGCTTTTTTGTAGGTCTTTTTAATGCCTAAACTTAAGGTATATACTAATTTACTATATCTCTTATGGTTTACTCAACATAAGCCATTTAAGCGCCCGAATTAATTCACCATGACCAGTTTTTCTTAACTTGTGCGGAACCCTAATTCTTTTTAAAATAAAAGTAGCCTAAGTTACTCCCTATAACATCAGCTATCTATTAGTGAAAGTCCCGTCAAAATCGGTCCAATCGTTTCGGAGATTACCCGGAACAAAAAACAGACAGACAAAAATTGTAAAAATTGTTGTTTTTGTTATATATACTTTCAAATACATTTAGTAGGAAACTGTTATTTTGACATTACAAACAGACACTTCAATTTTATTAATGTATAGATTATATTACTAGCGCCGCACCGCGCTTTTGTTATCTTTTTCCTGAACCATTCTACTCCTTAGAGCGATAGCGTGAAATTATATGACCTTCCTCAAAAACTAGGCTACAATTTTTTTTTTTATCTGACTGGAAGTTCCTGAGAATCATCGCCATAAAACAAACAAACAATACTCGGATATATGGTGAACAAATAATATTCTAATGCTTTTGAATTCCAGGATCTCTACTATTTCCCGTTCAGACCGGTGGAGAAGATAATAGCAGTTTGGACAGCGGTAGACCCGGCGCGAGTGATGAACGGCTGTCTGTTCGTTGTACCAGGATCGCATAAAATAGGAGAACTGTTGAAGCATGAAAATCTTCCAGAAGTATGTACATATTTATGATTTAGATATTTTCTAAAATAGACTAGAATTTCTAGAATAGATATTTGCAAAAATCTATCTGTCTCATTCTATCACGTAGCTAGACGAAAGGTGTTAAAACAGCATGAATTGCCTCTTGTATGTAACGCTTGGTTTTCTTTTGATTTGTCATTAAATCGTAAAATCCTTTTATTCACTTCAACGTCCAGATCAGCTCAGAACTATTATAGTTTAGAATGGTTCAGAAGATCAATAACTGAGTGACAGTCCAACGTGAAAATAAAATCAACGTATTTCTTTCCTTTTTAACCGATTTGGATAAAAGACTGAGGTTATCAATTCTAATGTTTTTAATTTTTTATGAATGTTCAGTCATAACTTTATTATGAACCGATTTTAATGATTCTTTTTTTTTTGTTGAAAAAGGTGAAATAATACCTATTTCAATTTCATTGGCATTTAAAAAATAATAATATCACAATTCTGCGGGCTCTTGCTCCACACCTTTTTTTACGAGGGTTCTTGTAAGACATTAAAAATTGCCATTAAAACAGATGCAATTGCAAATGCAGCTGTGTACTGACTAAACTAAGAGAGCATTTTACCTATAACTAAGAACTATAACGTTTTTTTTTCTTTTCTTTTTATTGCTAATATGTATTTCTTTTACAAGGTTTGTTACTATTACACGGATAAAATTAATTCTTATCACTAGAAGTGTTTTCAGTTTGCTTTAGTGTTAATGTGTTTGTACAGAGGGTGAGGTATTGAAATAATGGTCTTTATTACGTTCACGTCGCCGTGTTTTAAGGCCATCTCCAGGTTGTAATCCACAATATCCTTCGCCGGGGCACTCGCTGCTCGAGGGATGAAACTGCCAATCGCGTCGTCGGTCACGTCGGTATAATAGACACGGGTCTGTGTGCCTCTAAGCAGCCACGATAGCATTGGACACAATATCCTGGATCTGTAGTTGGCATTGAACCTTCAACTTCGAAGATACACTACAAAACTCTCTAAAATCATTATAGTTGTTTTTTTTTGTTAAAAATTGCATACAATTAAGGTATAATGAGGTAAAGTGAAGTAACCGTTTACTGTAACCTATATTATATGGACGTTTGTAATACCATAGATGTCACTAGCGCGTTATTGGAATTAAACCCCCCCTTCTCCAAGGAACCATGGAAACCAAACTTAGCGCAGGAATATTTGAGTACAACACAAGGTTATTTTGCTATGATCTTCTTTAGGGTGTGGAGGTACTTCATCAGTCTGGCTACCCTTAGTAGAGAGAAATTCCCAAAGCGATTACTTTGTCCTACTTCTCTTAAAATATCTTAAATTTTCCAGGATTTGAAGAAGCTCTTCCATTGTGTCGTCAATGAAGATAAATATGCGCCGCTGAACAAGCGGGTGCACTTGGAGATGGATCCTGGGGACACTGTTATCTTTCACCCTTACTTAATGCACGGATCTGGTCCAAACCTAACTCAAGTAGGTAACTTGCTCTATATTCTAAGTACATTCTAAGGTTTCAAAATCAACAAAAATCAAAATATATTTTATTCAATTTAAAGGCCCCAAGAAGGTATTTATGAGTGTCAAAACACTACCACCCATTTGGAAAACATCCCAGCCATCAAGAAGAACCGACAAGAAACTCGATCGGGTTTATCAACATGTTATCTTTTTTTTAAATTGTTTTACAGTATTCATTTATATACAGTTATTATCATTTTCAGTAGATGTAGAGAGAGGGAATCACATCCAGACATCACCATCATTCACGTAATCAGCCACCCTATAATACCCCTTCGACAATAAAACTTGCTTAACATGATTCTTGAACTTATTATCCGGCAAATCACTAATGTGCTTAGGAAGTTTATTATAAAACCTAACACAATTACCTAAAAAACTTTTGTTTTACTAAGTCTAAAAGACGGAATGACTATTTTATATTTATTTCTAGTATTGAAATTGTGCGTGTTAGTTACAAGTTCAAAATTTATCTTCATTTTTCCGAACATACATTATATTTTCCAAGATTTATTGGGAAGGCAAAGTTAAGATACTAAATTCTTGAAACTTATTCCTGAATGATTCGCGTGGTCCCATATCATAAATTGCTCGAACTGCCCGCTTTTGTAATACAAGTATGATATCTACCTCAGTTGCTGAACTCCACGGTAAAATACTGTAAGACATTTTTAAAATGAGAAATATCTGAAGTCGAAACCTTAGTCAGGTTATGTGCTCAAAGATTATGTAAAGTGATGGAAAGGAGAGATATCTCTTTTTGAAATACCTCCACCCTACATAGGGTCGCAGCCAAATAACCTTGGGTTGTTTTCCTGCCGTGAGTAAGATTCCCAGAGCTCCTTGGGTAAATGGATTCAAGGTCAGCTACGTGCTAGTGATGCCTCAGGTGTTGCAAGCATCGACATAGCCTACGGTAACCGCTTACAATCACGAGGACCGTAACCTTGCTTTCCACTTCAGCTGTATAAAAAATCACGCTAATTTCTGAAGTGAGGTTGTGTCAAGCGCAGTCATCGCATAGTATTTTATTGGAGCCTATTTTGTGATATCACTTATGTTTTGCATAAACCTATAGTTTTGAATCAACTGTAATGCGAGAGTAAAACTCCCGTATGTATGATATAAATGCATCGTTTTTGAGTATTAGAAAATAAATCAATAAAAAAATTATATCTTTTAAAATGTAAGTAAATAAAATCATCAACCGTCAACCAACCAACCATCCACCATCCATCACCAACCAACCATCCAACCAACCTGTCCAACCATCAACCAACTAATCATTCAACCATCGATGGTGCACATTCAGGAGCAATTAGACAGTACCTAAGCTCAGCAGCAACGTAATTATTGAAAATTTCGTCATTTTTATTATTTTATTTTATATTTTTATTATTTACTTTAGTAATCTGCCGTATTGTGACGAGATTTTTCACCAGGCGGTTGCTTAAGACGTCTTGTAGGCGCGCTAAAAATATCAAGATCTAATTCCATTGATTATTGGATAAACACATTTAGTTTTTTGTCACTTCCAATTTTTTATTTTATTTCATTTACTTTAAATAGTAGATTAATATTAAATCCGAGGAAGACGAAGAATTTTAACAGCCCAAATGAATGATTTTCAGAAATATCGTCAAGCGCTAACGATCCACTACGCCAGTTCAAACTGCTACTATATTGACGTCACCGGCACAGTACTACAAGACATAGCCGACGAGTTCAAAAACTTAATTGACAAAACGAGGACTCGTCATGGACTTTGTTGTGAGTGAACAAGATAGCATGCTTTTATAGGATTGCGCTTGTACAAACTTATTTCTAATTAAGTAATATTAAGTGTAGTATGTGGAGTAGAAAAAAAGAAAAGAGATGAGGATTAGTTAGCTGACGCACTAGCTGTTGCCGAAAGGGGATGCGTCAAAACGAGTCACTCATGGAAATTATAGTTACTGTTTACACTATAAACTGGTACTTAAGACTACTATAAGGTTAAATGAAACGCGGTTACTTTTCTATGTAAACTGAAAACAAAACATTTTTTTTTTACTGACTACACTGTTAGCCTTTAGGGGCCATATCCAAAAACAGAGCCGCTGTGGCTTTTACAGCTTCACCGGACTTGGGGGCGAGCGCTTAGGGCACTCAGCCGCGAAAGTTTTTGACGACTCGCACGAGGGTGCAAGAGTGGCCGAACCTCGGCTCGGGCGGTCGTCGCGAATGCGAAAAGATCGCGATCTATCTAATTCCCTAATCCTAAGAAAATTCGAGCTAACTAACATATACTCATATGCACGTTCCCCTCCTCCTGGGAGGAAGGAGGGAGCCATGCGTATGTGTATTTAGTGATCGGAATGGTTTTCGTACACTAACTTAGCGCAAAAAAAGAAAAAAAAAAGGTCCCTTACACAACCTATGTACCTGTGTGGTGTGCACGTGTGTGTGTTCATACGTGTATAATGTTGTATGTGGGTAGCTAAGTGTTGCACGTATAGTGTCACTTGTATCGCGCGGGCGGCTGCCTGACCCAAGGGCTTCACACCGAGGAACGGACCTAGGCTTGGGTTTCCGCTAGAGAGGGTGGACGTGACGGGTGTACGGGAGCGACTTTTTAATATCATCGTAGTTCATCTCACAATAGTATGTGGGGAAACCGCTTCAGGGCGTGGCCCTCTTGGGGTGACTTTCTATTCCACCCGTAGCAACAGGTGCTATCTATTGGTTTAGGTCGCCTCGCGACGTCGTCTGCGCGGACAACCGTGGCAATACATACTGGATACAGGTTTTCTTATCTGTCGCTCGCCACTTACGAGTTGTAAGGACGAGGTGTGGGTGCAGTGTTTTATTCAGGTTCTCCGTTCCCTACTCGCATGTCGTCTGCGAGCGGACCTCACTCTGCCTCCGCGCTCCACCGGGTCGTTGGCCGGTGTCATCAGCGACGACGGAGCCACCTCTTCCACGGTGGTAAGCAGTGGCAGTGTTCGCCCACTGTATTCTGGCCTTCTCTGTACCGTCCTCGACACTGCGCCTGCCCGCTTATTGCGTAACTGCACGCGGTACACTGGGCACCGCGTATAGTTGGCGGGATGTTCACCGCCGCAGTTGGCGCAGGTCGGGGGTTCTTCCATAGGTCGCCCGGCCCGCAGTCCCGCGCGTAGTGCGGGCCCCCGCACCGGACGCAGGCGATCTCCTTGTGTCACTTCTGGGAGCTGTGCCTGAACAGCTGACATCGGTGGCACTGTGTGGGGCCCTTCTTGCCCCACCAGGCTTCTATGCGCACCCCCCTCATATACATCAACGCGTCGATGCTGTATATTGCTGGGGCGGTGTCACTGGTTCTCTTTATTGCTGCGTAGTAAATGCAGCCGGGGCACCCCCCTCGCGCCCGGATACACTTCACATACTCAGCTTTGTGTCCCTTTCTCTGTAAGGCGGTAGCTATATCATCAGGATTTGTGTCCGCTGGGAGCCCTCTTATTGCTATTTTTAAGTACTTCTCCTCAGGGAGCGAGTACGAGAACCACTCGCATTCCTCTTGCTGTAACAGGTAGTCCTGTATCGCACGGTATTCTTCCTCGTCGCGCGGTAAAAATCGCACTCCCGTCCCGCTGGGGCGCGCATTGGGTACACTATTTAGGATGCGCGTTAGCTCCTCCATATGGAAGCTCCAACGCGGCATCTTATCCACTATCAATGGTGGTATTCTGCTATTCCTGGCTTTCTTTGCTGACGGCTGTCGTGCGTCATCCATACTGGTGCTCGTTCTCGACGGCTCTGCCGGCTTGCCGGCAATCTGTGCATAGGACCGACCTTCAGTCGGTTGACTTGTTTTCTCCGGGACCGGTGTACGGCGCTGCGCGGGAGGTGCAGTGTGCACCGGTACCTCAGGTTCTTCCTCGCTAGACATCTCCGATTCAGACATGTCCAGATCTTGAGCTAGCTGAGCTAGTAGGTTTTCATCCGTAACAAGCAGGCACCTCTTTTTCCGCGGCTGCAGGGGAAGGGGGGGGGGGGGGGGTTAGGGGGCATGCCGAATTGCTCCATCCCCTCCTCCTCAACGCCCACACATCGCTTACAGCCCGGCTCTCTGTAAACGAGACTCTCCGGGTATGCGAGTTTTCCAGTAGCCGCTTTCCACACGGTCTCCCTGTATTCTACAGGGAGGTCGATACCTCTCAGCTCGGCCTCCTGTATTGCGTAAAACGCTGCCATCCAACAGCGCATAGCGATCGTCGGCGATGGACGTAATGCGTCACAGCGACAGATCGCCGCTACTGTCGCGGCTACAGGAGGCTGAGGCGCCCGAGCTGGGGGGGGGGGGGGCTGTACCCCTCACCCTTCTCCGCTGGTGGTTGAGCAGCGGGTTGCGAGGCGGGGGATTGTGGCTTGCGGCCTGTAGACTTCTTGCTAGTTGCGGGTTTTCTTCGTTGGATCGTAGGTCCTTCGGAGTCCTTAGGCATGCTGGGGGTCGTGGTTTTCTTCTGTTTTTGGCCCTGAGAAGAGCTTTTTAAAAACTTACTGCACGGGACAGGCGCCATGCAGTAAGTGGCAGTCTACTGGGCGGACCGAAGTGTGAGCTCTAGGGCAGTCACATGCGTTACGTCGCGTGGAAACTAAGTTTACGTGGACCGTAAGCGCGTCTGGAGCTCCGTACACTAGCACGGACCGGGCGCTCCGACTTTTTAATACTGCATAATTTTAACTTATATATAAATACGAGTAACAAACCATATCGCGATGCAGACCTAGCATAGTGCGATATAAAACTAAAATTCTCAGAGTAGTGCCATCTAGTGGAACTCAACACGTAACCTTCAAATATATTTTATAATACGATTAGACAGTTACTTTAAGATAATTTTATCGCAGTAAAATATTATTAGTTACACATGATATATAATATATTCCATCCTTATTGTAATATTGATTTTCATAACGTTTATGTCGGTCACGAACAAATCCGATACGACCAGCGCTATGCTTTAGATACATCATATTTTGTTGTTGGTTGGTAAACAAACGGCTGTTAGCTGGTTTATAGACATCTAATCATATTAGGATACATGTATTGAACAGGAATATAAACATTTCGATTATAGTGCTCATCTCAGTTCCTTCGTGATGCCGCTAGAGGCGGTGCGGATTATTTATATGAAAAACATATTATTGAGAACTGTGAAATCTCATACTGTTATGTAACGATAAAATCACAGCTTAAAACGGACTCGCAAGTGTAACTTTTGAAGTGTGGTATATGTTTTACAATAAGATTGTCAACTTTAAGAGTGGTAACTGGCCACAACTTGGGCTATACCTACTATCATACTGCGATTTCATCACGATGTTTTCCTTCATCATAACCTTCGGGTCGCCCGAGCATGGTATCACTGGACCACTCTTGCCGCAGTGGTTTGTTTTTGCCAAACTTATAACCACGATGTATATACAACTTTTTAACATTGGGAAAGCTACAATTTTGGATTTTGGTGTGTTATCAACTTCAAATGATTATTTTTTTGTTGAATTCAGGTGAAGTATTAACATATCTTGTTCAACAGGATGCGTGGAAGATCAAAAGCAAACTCGTGAGAGGCGTTCATTCCAATCTATGAAGGGGTGACAGAAGAGACAAGAAAGAACAACAAATTCATTGGTTATTTCTTATATCTCAAAGGGCTTCGGAATTCATTTTTATTTTTTAATATATTTAATGTATAATGAAACTTAAGTAATATTTGAAAGATTTTTAGGTGACATATTACAAAGTGATGTTATTTGAATTATTTTGTGTTATTTTGGGGAGGCGTTTTATTTATAACTATCGTGAAATGAAACATATGTTCATTGGGTATTTTAATATAAATACAGTAATTTTACAAATATTGTATTTAAAAATTTAGGTGTAATGGGCTAAAAAAACATATAACGGGACATAATTCGTCGGCTCGCCCCCTATTACATGGGACCTAAAAACATACTCAGCGAATTGTGGGTGTACAAATGTACTCCTCTGCCTAACCCTTCGGGGAATACAGGCGTGATGGTATGTATGTATGTATAATTCAACTAAGGCGCGAGCGAGGCCGCGGAAAAAGCGCTATTAAATAAATAAGACAAAAAATTACATGTAATATTTATTTATTTAATAAAATCTTAGGTCTGGTAGACTTATTAATAAATGTAAGAAATTAATTATTCAATTTCCATTATTATACATTTTAATTCCCGTATTTATGAACCCTAATTATATATAACTAAAGGTGCTTGGTTAATCTAATTACAACATCAAATTTTTTATAGACTTCTAGATGTTATTTGTTAGATGTTATAAGACGAATCTTACAAATAAACCCTTAACTTACTGCCTAATTATTGTTAAAAAATTTCATATTAAACTAATGATATTTAGTTCCCAGTGAACACTTTACTTTAATTTGCCATCATACATAAGTCATACGTATGTCACGAGCATTTTAGTATAGACATGACATCAAGGTGATCTGCTTCATTATCTCAAAACTATTTCATTCTCTGATATCAATATAACATCACACTGATGTAAAATATTATAATTGATGTTATTGTAATTACTTCGAGGTTACGTTCTATCAATGCAACATTCATATCTTACTGTTACGTAATATAAGAGTTATTTTTTGGCGTACAACTGATATAAAGATTCGATCCTACCGTTATGTAACTGACATAAAAAAGTTTGAAACAATGAGTCAAGTCTAACTCATGATTGAGTCATACTGTATATAACGAATGATATTGCTCGATCTCATTCGGATACCACAGTGACATAAGTGTGTTCACTCAGTTCACTGGGTTTTAATATAAAATTATAATCAAAATCTTTACATCATATATCAGGTATACTTATGTACAAAAATATTTTAAATTATTTTATATTTTTAATTTGAACAAATCTTTTTTTAATAGATACGTAGGTTAATTACGATAAATGTTCTCCACTAACGACATCTAACGGAAGAAAAGAGAATTAAATATTCATTCAACGTTTAAGACCCCCTGGTATGTTATTTTAACAATGAAAGGTAGTTTCTAGAAAGTGGCCTTTGTTAAGTTATAGGATTAGCCGTGAATCGTCATTTAAAAATAAATGTAATACAACAAATTATTGTACAATTAATAGCGTAGTGAAAAAGAATATAATTATTATTTATTAAGAAATAGAACGTAACTTGCTATGATAATTTAATTGAGAAAAAAAACCATCAAACTATTAATACTAATTGTATCTCTTTGAAATTAATAAATTACAAATAATTGCAATACTGAATGAAATAAAATTAAAAACATCGAGTTATTGTAGAGATATGTATTCATGAATATTTATACCTGGTTATACGTATTAATTATTTCAAATTTTACGATTTTTTGTACAAAAAATCTTGATTTTGCTTATGTCAGGCGCTGACACATATTTGTATCAATAAAGTACTAAAAAATTACGTTACGTAACCATTAGCATACAAGAAACTGATTTACCGAATTCACAATAGTTTTGTATATTTATAATATTCTTAAACGTGACAAAAAAAAATCGTTGCCTGCTCCATCTTCTATTCTATCAACAACTTGGAGATGACATAGAAATGTCACGGAATATTAGTGTATCCTAGAAGTATTTTATCATAGGCTTTTTTCCTATAAGCAATATGTTTAAAAGAAATATTTTTGATGTCCCTATTTTTAAACCGGAGTTCTGAAATAATTTTATATTGTCTGTCAAAAATTTTTTTTTTACTTCTAATAGTATATTCGATCATCCTCATATTGGATATGAATTATTGATTGTGTGTCCACAATGGTTCCACAATGGACAGGCTTCTACTAAAAAAAACTTCTACCCAGATAAATTCAACTAATTTTATATATTCTCATTAGATATAAGTTAGAACTTAAAAGTATTTATGAAGATAAACGTGAATAACTTAATATTAAAACTGTGACGTGAGACTAGAACAGTTAAAAAAAAATCTATCAATATGACTAGCAACAGCTTTCAGTTTCTTAAATGAGAATTGAACAATTCCTTTTTTTCCTAAAACTTTGTCGCTAATCATTTTGACATCTGTATGTATAAAGGTAAAATAAATCGGTGCACTATATAATGAATATCGGTAACTACAAGACACGATGGCTTCAAGGATCTTCAAAAATCTGTAAATAAAAAGGGTTTAAAGTTACATGAGGAAGCCAACTATCGACACTATCTGCAACTACTACAAAAAACTTCATTTTAGTTCAAAAACAGAAAAGAGTGATATTGTATACCTACTATAATTATTAATATTATAGTAAGGAGATGAACGATGAAGGAATGAAGAATATTTATAAGTATGTATATTAAGAGACGAGAACCATTACGTACATCGAAAAATATTTTTCTTATAATTATTTGTATTTAACAACCCTAATCAAATTACTACTTACACTCGATCACAAACTTTTTTCTCGATATATATGTATGTTATGTGAGCATCACTATTTTATATAATAGTTCTTATTGTAAATATTACTTTAGTATCTTTTATTCATGGCAAACTTTCATTATCTGTTGCCTGATTTAAGGATTGATTTACTAAAAGCCAAATGCCAAAAAGGTACCTACTATGGCGTTCTAAGGGGCAATTTATATAAATACAATATTGCATGCATAAGAATGCATAGTGTGGAAAAATAGTAGCCACAAGATGAGTACTGGTATAAAACCAAATGAAAACTAAAACCAAACCAACCAACCAACCAACCAAATAAAGTAATTTTATGAAAGTGGCGCCCTCATATGATACCAAAACTTTTCCAGATAGGTGTTATTTTAATAGAAGCTCATTTAAAAGCGAAAGCAATGTATTCACAAAGAATCAAAAGAAAGCACTTTGAAAGTAATAAAGTTGTTATAGTATTAAGTTGTATGTAGATCTCACATGTTATCACTATCTTTCGAATTCATTGACATTATTTATGAAAACTGTTTAAGAATATATCGACAAAGTCTTGATATTATACACTAACTTAGATTAGATCACGTCGCACGAAACATGTCACTATGGCGGGTTTTTTATCCACATAGTTTCAGACGTCATATAAGAATTCTCCGACCAAATTAGTGAAAAACGTCTATTAGAAAAGTAATATAATCATTGATTGAAATTAATCAAAGTTATTAAAAACAGTTTTTAGATGTATAACATATGAAATATACTTCAAAATCTTGCTATAAGTTGTATAATAAAATCACATTCAATTTATAAAAAAAAAATATTTTATTTACGTTAGATAAACAATAATAATATTATTAATACAGTTAAATATGGATTTAGAAAAATATATCATACGATACAAAAATATATATATATTTCAAATGACAAGAGTTTTTAAGATTGTTAAGATACTATTTTATCACTTAACAATTAAACTACAATATTAGTTAATGTTATATTCGTAATACTTGTATAGTATTATATTACTGGCACTAATCAATAATCTAAAAATATATAAGTAATATTAAATATAATAAATTTTGAAACCTCAGGAATGAAATTTGTATCATGAAAATATTAATTTTCGTATAATTTTTATAAATATAATTAAATTTTTCGCTTTAATTTCACTTAAATGAAATAAATACCGTATTTGACTTGAAAAAAAAAAAACAATTTGTTTAAGTAAAATAAAATACATTATTATGACACTAAATTAATTATCCAAAAAGTCAATAGTAAATCATAAAGATGTTTATTACATAATATATTATTAATAGGACCCTAATCAAATATGAAAAATTAATACGTGGTCAAAGGAATCAAATGGCGTATCACTTTAAAACGATACGTAAAATTAACTACAAACCAACATAAATGTTTACCATTTATACATAACAAAATAGTTTATGAATCCGTATGTTTGAATAATGTAAGTAAATATTTGTTTCAATTTGAATTACTCTTTTTCAATAGTTTTTTTACGTGGTAGCATTAAATAACGCAGCAGTGTCGCCATCTATTATTAGGGGTTAAAAATAAAATTCAATGCATTTACCTTAAAAGTGAGTCATAATAAGTAACCATTCCCAAAGTTTCAATTATCTTAGAAATATAAAAACTAATTATCTACGTGATAATATGCATTATAAAGCTGTGTTTATACATATATTAATCTATGATAGGTATGTACATTATCTACAAGCTATAAAGTTATTATACATAGAGAGTAAAGTCAGATCTGTGGTAACAATTATACTACCAATTTTCTAAGTACCTACTCAGTAGCGCCGCTTTTAGTACCTCGGTGTATCGTCAGAGGCGCTACCAGTAGATTTATAAAAAAAGAAAATTGTATGCTTTGTCTAACTTTCACGTACTCTATAATGATGAATAGACAGAAATTAAAGACTACATAAAACTTCTTAGGCGGTGATTCAATTATTGGACCAAAATTAATAGTGAAATTTCAAAGCCGCGTCACTTTAAGACACATTTCGTTGCACGAGAGAAAAGAAAGATATAACGTAGAGAGAATGCGGAAGGAATCTCTATAAATTGTATTATCTATTATAATACACTCTAAACTTTAAGTGTTCAACTTTTTAAGAAGTTTCAGTTGTATCACGTGTACGGAGCTGCACGCGCATTTTTTTAATTTGTTTTTTACTAAACCTGCTTCAAATATTATAATCACAGATTTGAGTATGATGGTTTTAAATAAATATTTCTTTAATAAAGCCTCATTTAACCCTTTAAAGCTTTTTTAAATCTTTTAAAGTTAAATTATAGTATTTTAATTTTGTATTTTTTTTCCACCAGTTAGCTCTATATTATAATTGACACTGATCACGAATATGACGGTAAAAAACTTTTTGTCTGTCTGTTTGTACTTCCGGAATTAACTCGGAAACGGCTATACCGATCCTTATGAAATTTTATAAACGAGAAGTATAAGCTATTCAATGATTGATGAGCTACAACAATAATTGTCAACAAATCGTATATTATGTCCTACGGGAAGTATATGTCACTTCACAATTGAGTCAATGATGAATGTAAAAATAAAAAATTCTAATAAAGGTATACAGAGCCACGGGCGCAATGCTAGTTATGTTATATAGCTGACATTTTGCATAATAAAGCTTAGTTATGTTAGTTAGTTTACTCAGTAAAAATAATATGGACCATGATTTCTAAAATGTCACAAAAACTTACTGGAAAGTTCTAACAAGGAGGCCACCATTTTGTTAGAACACTGTAATCATTAGAGGAATCTTTGTTAAACGAAATATTTACCCCCTTTTATAATGGTACTAATGACCTTCAATAGCGAAGATTATGCAAAGTTAGAAAGAATAAGAAATACCACAGATCTGACAAGAACATTATTAAATTAATTCTCTATCTCTCTCTTTCTCGGATCTACATATACCCTGACAACTTCACCTTCATATTTCCGCTGCGATGGCATGAAGTAGAAGTCGGGGTTTGGCTCGTGATCCGGCGAATGTGGGCTTCGAACCCCGCGCGGGAGGGAGTACGTCGCGCGCTCTGGACTCATTGTGTACCTAAGAATGAAATTTACATTTAACGGATATCCAGCAAATATCCGTTATCCGGCCATTTTTACTATTCGGCCAGAAACCGGATAGTAACCAACTATTCGGTCGAATACCGGATATGACAAAAAAAAATCTCATAATAACAATATAAGACATACTACAATAGCTTAAATTATATTAGACTTTAAGATTCAACTATTGGGATCTATTTCGCTTTGTAATAATTAATTTGCATTCAATCAACTACAGTTTACAGTAAATCCCAGACCTGAATGTTGACTATTTGTCAATTTAAAATTAGCTATTTCTGCCGATACCAAAATCTACTAAATTTTAATTAAGTATTTTGATCTACTCCTAAGCGTGACTGATATGCTCGAGGTCGTGGATTCGATTCCCAGGTCGAGCAAATTGTTATTGGTTTTTTTTTTTATAAAATTCTCAATAGCAGCTCGGAATTTGGCTTTGTGCCCGCTTAATTGCAAAAAGCTGGCCCCCTATTATATGGGACCTAAGAAACATACCCGGCGAACTTTGGCTGTGTCTGGTACAACTCTGCCTAACCCTTCGGGGATACAGGTGTGATGGTATGTTATATTATATTATTTTGACCTACTAAAACATCAAACGAAACGCGAAACTTTCCAAATTCGTCACAACTTGTAAACAGAGAAAGTGATGAATATCCGGCAACCGGATGTCCGGGCATCCGGCATCGAAGCTTGCAGAATATCCGGACTTAGACCAACCACCATATACATTTCTGATGCAATATAGTAAGTAGTTCGCACTGGTACATAAACCGTGTGAAATCAGTCCTCAGTAGTGCAGCCTATCTACACTGACGTATGGCTGATTTGATTCGTCGAAGTCGTGGTGGTCGGGTGGTTTAGCCCGGCGGAATATCGATTCAATGTCCGCTGGGTCTAAACCCCGGTATGTAAAAACGAATCTTTCGGATTTCGCGTAGATCTACTCATTCAAATTTGTAACATTATCGACCGATGGTGAAGGTTTAACATCATGAGGTAATCTGAACGCTTGAGAAATGAAAAACATAGAATTACTGATGATTTCTGAGTGTTCGGCTGGCGTGGTAATGAACCCCGTACCTTTCCTTGTTAAGAGGCCTTTTTGATCACTACTAGGCTGGTAGTATTATTATCAATACTTTACTAGATTTTAATTAGGTTTTATCTTCAAACCCATAAATACGTGATTTACACGTAAAATAATTTATATACAAACTCGTGACTAAATTAATACGAAAAATTTGTTTTAAAAAATTTCTTTTAAATTTTTCAAAAATACTTCATTACTATTTTTATTGTCACTTTCACATAATAAAAAAGGTAAAAAGTAAACTTTAAAAAGTTTTATCCGACCGTGACAGGACTCGAACCTGCAATCTTCGGATCCGAAGTCCGACGCCTTATCCATTAGGCCACACGGTCACATTAACTCGATGTAAAATAATGGTACACCTTAAAATGCCAAACTTAATTATCTTCCATTTTTTTAATAAAAATTACTAGAGTAACCTACTATAGATTTCATTTTTTACAACTTTAGAGATACAATACAAAATGGAATACCAATATCAGTAAAAATCATAGAATAACGTGAGCTTAGTTTGAATTTTCATTCTTCTAATATCGGGTAGCGTAACAGAGATATATCATCACCTTGATTTATGTGTAAAAAAGTTTTCCAGTTGTAGGAAATCAACAACTTATTAATTATTATATCTCTGTAACTCCTTTTTGTAACCGAAACAATCGGATACCTTTGAATATACAAAACATATTCAAACAATTTTGCATAGTAACTGATATAAGATAACAATGTTCACCTACAAAAAATCAAATACTTTCCCTCTAAATACAATTCTTTGAAAAAATTATAATAATATCCATAACTTAAAATATCCGCAAGTATTGGATATCCGAAGTAATTTTAAATCCGTATCCTTATCGGAAACCAATTAAATTATATGATTATTAAGATATTCATATCCAGATCCGAAATCTCTTAATGCCAGCGCACACAGGCGGAAGGCAGAATAGGGTATTTTAAATTTACCACCGTATCTTGGTACCTAACAAACTATAAACAAGATATGGATTCCAAAGTTCACAGTCCAACCATGAAGAATCAAAAGGAATTTCTCTTTGTAGAATTGAAGAACGTGCTAGAGGATAGTACGGCGGGATGCGAAGGCATGCGGCTGTATGCGCTGGAGTCTGGTAGCACACGATCGTGGGGAGAGGCAGTGCAGGTCGCTGGCAGCATCGCAAATTGCGTTCGCCCACCGTCCACCGGTGTACGCTGGCCTTTATCCGTAACATCCGTACATGAGTTACAATAAAAAAATTATTTTGTTTATAGTGACCGATCAGCTGGTCGGCTGCCCACATTCGCCTAACCCACTTCCCCCCAGGAAAATTCGCTAGCTACGCCAATGCCTACTAAGGTAGGACCAGAGCATGACGAATAAGTATTAAAAAAGTAGTTACCCGTAGTGACTACGAGGACGCTGCAACGATCTCGTATCAGGGTAATGCGAGCGTGGGGTACTCCGGCCTTGGGTCACAGCCTGCCTGGCTTGCTGCGGGGGATGTGGGTCCCGGTGAGTGTGTTGCGGGTGTGCAGGTCTCGGGGGCGGCGGCTGTGACGGCCGGGGGGCAGGGGTACGAGCTCGCACGGCAGTGGAAGTGCTGTTGAACTTGTCGTCGTTCTCGAACGGCTCGAAAGCGTAATTTGTGTTCGAGCTGGTGTACTCCTTCCAAGCGGCCGCTGGGATCAGCTGCTCCTGGGAATCGATTTATCGTGAGATTACGTTTTAATCTTGCATATTGATATTTATAATAAAGCAGAAAATCTACCGGGATCTACCGGTCGGATTCGAAAAATTATTTTTGTATATGATAGCCAGACTCACGAGGAATAGTATAGGCTATTTAAGATTTGGCTTCAACTCTCAGCTAGCCTTACATGTTGATTTTTGTCAAGTAAGTCAGAAGTGGAAGCGCTCTAGAATTGCTTTATCGGCGTGCAGTAGTGTATTGGTTTATGATACTCAAAAACATGTTCTAAAAAATTATTAGTCTTTAGTATCTCTAAAAAAGTGTGGAATAGCATATGCCTATCTATCTATATCTATCTATCATAGCCACAATAAGGTATTTTATGACAAAGATTTGTTGAAAATTAAGTAGCGATTTATAATATTTTTAAACATGGCATATTAATGCTTAAAAACAAAAGTTACTTCATCATAAAGACAATTTTATGAAGTTAAATTTTGCCCTTTATAGCATGTTATTTGGACACGTAGTTTATGAGATAATGGAAGATTAAAATAATTTGTACTTGCGGGTAATGAGAACAACACAGGTGCGTTGGCGGCGCAGCGCAATGTTTTTCGGATAAAATTAGCACGGGTGAAACAGTGGAGCACAATTAGAAAGTTAATAAAAATATTTGTAACGAAAATAAGTTTTTTTTTATTGTTATAGGTTTACGGCAAGAGGCTTCTTTAGCCTATGGACGCTTGTTTACTAGGTTTGACTAGAGCGCCACCGACCTTGAACCCACTCACCCCAAGAAGCTCTGGAAACCTCACTCACTGCAGAAATACAACGCAAGGTTTTTTGGCTGCGATCTTCTGTGGGTTAAGTATTCCACCAGTCGGACTACCCCAAGTATAGAGAAACCTCTAAAGAAATTTGTGCACAGCCTCCTTTCATCCACTTTTTAAGCAAAAAGATGCAAAATATTAAAAGAAAGGAGTGAAAAGGGGATAGAATTCTATCATAAATATATCATCCCCTTTTCACCCATGACGTAAACTAGTATGTAAACATATAATTACTTTATTTTTACCCGGAGCCCCGCTCTTATAGAGCGTGCATCCTGCTTGCAGGATCGCCACCAGCACCAGAGCTGCGACGCATCCCACTACCACATATAGCTTCGTCTCCGCTAAACCGAAGTACGTAGGAGAACTTCCATCGTTTTCCTCCTCAACTGGTTTCGCTGATACCACTGCAACGAAATTAATGTTTTTTTGTTACAAACAACGAATGAAACTTTTTATCAGACCATAAAAAAACCTTTTATTTCAATATTTTACATATATGTTTAGAAATGTATTTAGAAGACATTTTGAAGCAATTTATGTAATGTACTAATACAAAGCCTCACTGGTGTGCCCACAATAACTCACCAAAGTTTCATCACAATCGTATAGATTAAGAAGGCATAGAAAACAAATAAAGAAATATTCATTTATACATAATTTATAGATTTATTTATTATTTATAATAGGCCTTGAGATGACCTTCATGAACGCCAAAGCACTACCTACCTGTCCGGAAAATATATCAGACACCGAGAAGATGATTAAGCTACTATGATTATTATAAGAACTCTTGCCTATTATGAAACCTAAAGTAAATTTAAATGATTGATCATTCACTCACAACTAACAGGTTCGAACACCAAAAACTCTGGGTCAACGTTCAAGTTGCCCACTTTCCCCTGAGCTAGTGTATCGCGTACCGCTCTCTCCCACTTCTGAAGGTCATCAGTTCCGTTGCTTTGAGTTGTGTCGTCGAGAGACCGTCCGCTCGACCCCGGAATCGTATTCGAATCAATAGATTTCAACGTCAGTTCTGCTATTATAGCTTTAGTTTCGTTTCTATAAAATAAAAGAGATATACTCATTAAATTCATTGTGTTTTCACTCTTACTATATTACTTAACAAATGAACTATTTGTTATATTGGAGATAAACTTGAAAGTAGTGAAAGTGGGATGATTTTTTTTAGTCGCCTTAAATGAGAATGTGATAGATGATAATACAACGATAAGCTTAGATATTTATTATGAAGGAGTATACTCCGATATGGTTTATTGGAGATAAACTTTAAAGGAAAGAGGATGAATGTTTCTAAAGTCAAAGTGAACTCTATTCAATGATGGTATAAAACTAAGCCTAGGTGATGATAGATTTTCAACCGACGAGTGATATTTAGACTCGTACAAGAAATATCCTAACGCTGTGATTTCTCATCCATTTTTAAAGATAAAACTTGACGCATGAAATTGAACCTGTGATCTTAGATATAGTACCCGTGCTTCAATTAGCTCACTTACTGCATAAATCCATTGACAGTCAAGCCCTGGTAGCCCTTGTTTCTAGACATTTCCCCAGCTAGACTATTGGCGACTTGCTGGCTGAGTTCCTCGTATTCTTTGCTTCCAGCTGCCGGCGGCTTGAAGCTGTCCGCCAAGCCCGTGATACGGATAAGCATTATATAGGAATTCAATCCTGGGATCACCGGTTCCGTCGTTATCTCCTCTTCTGTCGGCTCTGTGATAGGTGTTGTTAGGTTTTCTTAAATTTCTAATCAGTTAAATCATTTTTTATTATATCTCGGAGACTCTTGATTTTAAACTATGGATAGATTATCCTATGCCAACTAAACATCAGCAGATACAAATTAACAATCATGTTCATCAGATTAAAACTCCACCACTAGCTTATATAATTACAATTATTACTACTTCTCCATCACAAACGTCAAAATTAGATGCAAGAGCGAAACTATTATTCTTTTTCGTATAGTAACCAGTGTAAAAATTCTTCATAGTATTTATATCATGAAGGTGTCATTTCTAAAACTTTCCTAGTTATGGCCTTATACTCCACAAAACCCATCAAGTGATTTAAACTGTGTAAAAGTAGCTTACCAGGCCCACAAGGTCTGATGCAAACCCTCTCTTCGGACACCACAGGCGTCTGCAGATGCTTACTGGTTCGCTTATTGACAGGATCAAATCCACCACCTTGCACGATGAACATCATGTACGGGCATTGGAAGTCGGTAAACGCAAGATCCTGAGCAAAACACGGGTTGATGTTAGTTATGAATTTTTGGCACGACTTTCATATGGCATGTGATTTTTATTTTTTAATTCTCCGTTAAAATTACATCAAAAGAAGAAGAAGAAATGTTAAGCACTGAAGCTATTTTACCAAACCCGTTAGAAAATATACCTTCTGGTCTCCAGTATCCCGTTTCCTGATGAAGCTAAGGGTGGTGATGCCATCGACCAGGCTGCCTGACTCCTTGCTGAGGTCCTGCCGCGGGTCGACACGAGGGGCGGAGTACCCGCTAACCCAAGTGTCCATTAGGAACGGTCGCCCAGACCGAGGATCCATCCATCCTATCACCGCATCAGTTTGAGACTGTTGAGTTTTGAATACAATTAAAAACAATGGAATCTGTACACATGGTTGTTAGATAAGGGTTACTTTTGAATTAACTGTGGGTAATAAAAAATTTGGAAATATATTAGAGGAATCGAAAATCATTCAAAGAAATTTTTAACAAGTCTATATTAAATTTTAAGTATTTCTCATTAGTAAAATTATTATTTTTTTAATTTGTAATTAAATGAAAGCTTTTATTTTAATTCATTTATTTATTTATTTTACATTAACAGGGTAATTTACAGCTAATCGAAAAAAAAGAAAGAAAGTCAGCAATAAAAAGTTAAAGTAAAATGTTTGTCTATAATAGTAGCATCAACGTGTAACAAGCTGAATTATTAAAAAGAAATCAAAAACCCGACAGAAACAAAAACACTTGACAATTCTTTTCCTATTTTTGATTTTTATTTGATTCGCAGAAATCGTAATTAATTATTATATAATCTAAAGGTTCTAAAACACTCTCACAATAAATACGAATCTAACGACACCTCATTTGCTAAAATCCATTAAACCGTTTCGGCTACAAAGCGTTCATTTATTGTCACATCAACGGCATATTTCCAAACTATCGTATTCCATAAATACATACGTACAAACATAAATCACGCCTATTTCCCAACAGGGTAGGCAGAGACCACGTCCTTCCACCTGCTACGATCCTGGTATACCTCTTTCGCTTCTTCGACATTCATTAATCTTTTCATGCATGCTCGTCGGTTTAGAGTACTCTTGACCTTACCTTTCTTCAGAACGTCTCCGATTTGATCGATAAATGTTCGTCTAGGCCTTCCTCTTCCAATGATTCCTTTCACACTTGCATCATAAATTTGTTTAGTCATTCTTCTTTCATTTATCCTCTCAACATGCCCAAACCATCTAAGTATCTCTTTCTCAATCCGTGTGACTATATCTTCTTTCACACCACAAAGCTCTCTTATCACACTATTTCTTATCCTGTCACTCAATTTCACTCCTAACATACCTAATAAATAATAAATCCATAAATAATACATCACAAGTTGAGGACTGTGTGAAGTATTTCTAGAAATCTATTATAATATGCCGCAGTACAACATCAAAACAAATTAAAAATATCGAGTACGCTATATATCAAATCAAATAGCAAATAAATTATACAATTTTATTAAGCACAGAGTCCTTAAAACATTGTTCTATAATTATATAAGGCGATTCATATGTGAACAGATGTTAGTTTTAACATGTGATTTAGAAATAGGAAATCTTGGTATCTTCCTAGGAACATTTAAATTTAATTCCTGTAATACAACAGGGACTAAAATAATTCTTATAATAAGCCTATGTAAAAACTAAGGTCGAAGATCTTACGTCTATTATGCAGCGATATATCAGCGATTTAGTTATATCTGGTCTAATATGTTCAGATTTAGAACTAGTACGATTTAATAAACTAAAAACATTGACTCGTATTATATACTTGTTTATTTCCTAAAACCCCAAACCAAAACAACGAGCACTCTGACCGGACGGCAGACAATGCGCGTGCGCACTGCGCAGTAACTGTCGAACGTCGCTCATATACTTCTCACGCAAACGTAACATCTCTTTCACACTACATAGCCCTACAATGGTTCAATCGTTATCTCACCATTTTTCTATTATCACTAAATCCAATTCCGGTCCAATGCTTGTTATGCTTCGTCTGCACAGTGAACCTGACCGAGTCCTTGCCCCTCTTCAGTCCGAGATACTCCCAGGACGCATAATACTCGCAGGTCCTGTTTACTGGGTCGCAATCAAGGGGTAGCTTCCACTGACCACCGCATTTATCAGGGAGTGGCAACACACCACCGCTGATAGCCGTTTTTGTCTCTTCTGTAAGCAGTTATGTTAAGAGAAGAGTTAAGCAGAGGTTTACAAACATTATACATCCACAGTTCGCTGGGAATGTTTTTATGTTCCATGTAAGCCTATTAGCCTATTGCCAGTAATCGGGTACAAAGCTAAATTCCGAGCTGTTACTGAGAATTTCATAGATAAAACCAATAACACTTTGCGCGACCTAGGAATCGAGCTTAGGACCTCGAGCGTTGAGGACCACTAGGCTAATGGGACAGTTCTATAAAATGATCAGAATACGTAGTTAAGGCAGAAATCAAGTTTTATGGCGGTCTGCATCTGCATGGTATCAAAGCCAGGTAAATAGATTATATACACAGAAATAGCGAATAGCCAAATTTTTATCTGTTGTGTCCAACTTTATCGCGACTACCATACACCAAACATAATACTGGCTACAGTCATGCCGCGTTCTGGGATCAGCTGGTGTATATCCATTAATCAAGTGGGGTGAGTCGCGATCACCACGCACATAGGAATAAACCCGTAACCGTGTCTCTCTTTTGGTTTGTTGCTTTCGAGATCAGTTGGTGTAAATCTAGCTGCATAACATGACTGAGGTGACCGCCGATGGATTGCCGATCGTTCGATGGTATGGTCGACGTTGTTTTGATTTGTACTGTAGTTATCCTCAATCGAGACATTGCGATTTTCTTGGATATTTTATTAATTTCACACCCTATCAGACGTAAGATAATAATTAGTCATTTCTTTGCAAAAAAGGCGTATAGTATATACCAAAGAAATTGATGGTGGTGACTCCCCTCTGGTTGCCATGGCCATGATACTTGAGTTCATCCTGACGATAGAAATCCCCGACTGCAGCAGTACCTCGCTCTAGCCCCGAAGGTGGAGAGTGTACATAACGACCTGGCTCTTGGCCTCGCGCCCATATTACATGCATCAACTCGTCTACCAATGAATGGTCTGTTGGTTCTTTTGCCTGGAAGTCATTTAAGAAAGGTACACTTGTAGAGTATTTTCATCGTTCGATTAGGCAGCTAAACTTTTCAAAGTAATGAAAACAATGATGGCCCAGTGGTAGCCTGAACGGACATCACGTCAAACGACGTGAGTTTAAATCCCTACAATGAGCCTGAGATTTTGGTAAAGGAAAACATCGTGATGAAACCATAGCATGGTGGTAGGGCTTTTTCTAATGCC
This sequence comes from Saturnia japonica, assembly GCA_033032175.1. Lineage (NCBI taxonomy): Eukaryota > Metazoa > Arthropoda > Insecta > Lepidoptera > Saturniidae > Saturnia > Saturnia japonica. The sequence continues at coordinate 800,814 of CM065328.1, read as the reverse complement.
CACCTGGCTAGCTACCACCCTCAAGTTGGAAATCTGTCACCAAAAAACAATAGGTGTGTTCCGGCAGCTGCTCTCGAGAATCAGTCTTCAACCAGTCTTAGCGTGCTACCATCAGGGGCCATATCGTTACTCATAATCATTTGTGACATTAACGCTAAAATAACTGCTAACGTAAATGCCTAGACCCAAAAATGTAACTCTGTTTTCCTTACTACAACTTTTATATTTTTTGTTTTAGCGTAATGGCCACAATTGCCTCTAATGTTTAGAGACAATGTGGCTCAAGAAGATAACACTCTAAGTCTAGTTAAGGGACTCGCTCTCAAGTGCAGTTGCCCGAATACATCTACCATTGTATTATCATTTCCATTACGAAATGCACGTAAATTGGATAAGACATGAATTATAGAGGTCGTAACATCTACCTTAATCTTCTTCCTGAACATGATGGTGGTAACGCCGTTGGACTCGTAACCGGAGGCCGCGGTGACGTCATCGTGACCACCCCAAAACGTATCCACTCGGGGGGTGGACCTGATATCATACGAATTTTCATAATAATTGTGGTAGTGGTAGTGGTAGTAATTGTTGGTAAAACCAATAAGAACCTCTTTTCTCGCTGACGTGCCAAAGACTGTTTTACAGTTTTATTACTTAGTGCTCGCATCACTGTTTATTGTAACATAAGATATTGAAAAAACTTGAATCACCTATGATCGCCGAATTTCTCATATTGCAATTCACTGAAGGTCAGGTTCAATGGTAGGACCTTTTTCTTTATAGTAAAATTGCATAATGAGGCACTATGTCCTTATGATAAACACAGTCGTTGCTATCAACTCGGCCTGTAAGCCTCTCGGTAGCTGAATATATACTGGCTGGTTCCAAACCGCGATAATCCAAATGAAAGTCACTGTGATAGGGTTTAGAACTAACTATACTGTTAGCCTTAAGGGCCTGCACCAGACGGCATTTACAACTTCACCGTGGCTTTGGATATGATATGGTTGCTATGTGCATTGTGCATAGTGATCGTGAAGGATCCCTACCATCACGCTTGTTTACTGGGTAATATACCAGCTGGTCCAGGAACGTGATATGCCTGAGTGACCCACTATGACGGGTACTACATCTGGTACATTGATACATTTGTTTACTAATTTTTAGAACTGAAATAGTTTATTTGTTTGTTGTATTTGAATCTGCTTTCTCTTCTGTTTCTTGCTATATTCTATTTATCATGTAGTCTACACTTTTATTTATAGTAGCACGAAGCAATGTTATCTTTCAATTTTTCTTTACATGTTTTACAGTTTATTATACAAGTGTTCAAATCCATAAATAAATAAACATGGTGTTTGCGATCCAGACGAACACTATTATCAGTATATCAACTACCCAAAGTCTTACTAAGCCTATCTGCATTCGAAATATAATAACAAGTAACTATCTAATCTTTGAGAATATTTCGCACATTATATGTAGCATGTATACTACAATCTATCAGCCCCAAGCCTAGGTCCGTTCCTCGGTGTGAAGCCCTTGGGTCAGGCAGCCGCCCGCGCGATACAAAGTGACACTGTACGTGCAACACTTAGCTACCCACATACAACATTACACACGTGCACACCACACAGGTACATAGGTTGTGTAAGGGACCTTTTTTTTCTTTTTTTTGCGCTATTTAGACTATTGCGCTAGTTAGTGTAGAAAAACCATTCCGATTATTAAATACACATACGCATGGTCCACTCCTTCCTCCCAGGAGGAAGGGAACGTGCATATGAGTATATGTTAGTTAGTTCGAATCCTCGTAGGATTAGGGAATTAGTTAGATCGCGACCTTTTCGCATTCGCGACGACCGCCCGATCCGAGGTTCGGCCACTCTGGCACTCTCGTGCGGGTCGTCACAAACTTTCGCGGCTGAGTGCTCTAAGCGCTCGCCCCCAAGTCCAAAACGAAATATCAATTCTTTGTCTATGTATTGTCAATAGGGGAGAGTATAAACTTTAAAATGATGTATGAATCATTAGTTTTGATAAAGAATTAACGAAGATATAGCGTTGGTAAGAAAAATCACCTTTGAGAATTAACGTATATGATTAATATCACACTGTCACATTTTAACATAGAGGTATTAGGTACTGTGTACTAGAGCAGCTATTACGACTTTAAACTTAGTGATGAAATAACACTCCTTGACTTGTGTTTCTCGAGTTGTTTAAACAGTATCTCAGTGCACACGAAAGTATATATATAAAGATAAAATTTGTCACTCAAACGTGTTATCGCAACAAGTGCCTGGCACAGACTAAAATAGTGCGAGTGCATGCACTCGAACGCGTGTTTCAAACAATCTGATTGATTCGTCGTCTCTAGTGCGTAGTAGATTAATATGTTAATGTATTTTAATGCGTTTTTAAATATCTCAATGTACTATACCTATCTCTGGTATAGTAATCCATAACTCTATGGTAGTTGCCTCGGGCCGTCCCAATAACCAAGTCGGTACAGTCCATCGGGTTGAAATCATACTTCGGCACATATTCGTGTGATGAAAAATAACCTGAAATAAACAACGCTTTTAATAGGGATATGATCTTGAATTGATTTACTGTTCTTTTCTTCTTCTGCAATATGTTCTCTTCTTTTCTTCTTCTTCGGCCTTTTTTTATCGCTTAAAGGTTAAGCGTTATGGCCATAATCTCATCTGATTTTAAAAGCGATGTGGCTCAAAATGATGATTCTCTACTAAGCCTAGTGGGGAAACTGGCTCTGATGAGTAGTTACCGAAACTTGGCAACAGATTTTCAACTTGAAGATGGTAGTTAGCCAAGAGGGCTATACCCTACCCTATCCTTCATCGTATGAGAGTTCGTAAATATGGCTGCATTTCACCTGATTGTAAATGAGTACAATTGGAGATATGAGAATCTATTATATACAATCGTACAGTCAATCTATGCAACACGAACATATTTATAACTAAAATAAATCTTCGCCATGTATGTAGTGGTTGTCATTCAGTTTGATATAGGTGCTGTACTAGCCCGTTGTCGCAATTTCTTCCTTTGTTCTTCAAAAAGTTCCAAAGCGTACAAGTAGGGTTTTACTGGATGCATTTTATTATTTGTCAAGATTCCTTACATCCTCCAGGTTATGATTAGCTTTATCATTATACAATATGTAAAAAAAAAACCGTCGAATCCGAAAATGGTACATGGGTACCCCAATAACATTACCAAAAAAAATCAAAATTTTGTTTAATATGAAAATAGAAATGTTATTGCGATTTAAAATTAACATATTTAGTTTTAGTTTCCTTAAACTTTTGCAAATTTTTAAAACGTGAAAACACCGTCGCCATCCCCGGCACGTCACCGCGGTACCCTGCGCCGCGCCGCCTGTATTGCCATGTAAGTGTCCTCATTTAACATTTTTTTTTTACATTTTATTAAGGTTATTTTTTACTTATAATCAGAGATAACATAAACAATATAATCTCGATACTTATTATCACCTTCACGGATCTGATCTGCAAAGTTTTTTTCTGTAGGTAGATAGATATATGACATAATATCCAAAAATATATATTGAATTTATTAATATGCCACTTGAACATAAGTTGTCTAGCAGATAGAGCCATGGTAAATGTTTACCGTCGATGTTTACTTACAATTTTATTAACCCAATAAAGTATACGGTTACTTCTCTTACTCTTTTTCAATTATATGAAAAAAGAAGCGGTCTCAAACGTAAATAAAACGTAATTTTTAACTAACAACAACATATATGACGAGATCTTTTGACAAATTTGAAAACCCAAATTAAACTGACCAATTTATAAGTAAGTTGAAATCCTTTAACAAACACTTATGTCTTGGAGATTTTTAAAACTTTGCTATCTTCAGTAGAATTAACATTGTACATAGTTTCGAGTATTACAGGAATCAACTCTGTTGATAAATATTACACTGAAAATGAGGGCAATTTTAAATCTATTATAGGTACTTAGTTGTATAGGCAACGCAGCCGAAGGGTTTAAAAATATCTATGACTACTGGTTCATCACTTTATTGCAGAAACTTACAGTCCACGCTTCTTTATTGAACCAAAATGTACGTGTGTGATAGAAAAATGCTGTAAAATACACAAAAAAGAAATTCTTCAAAAGATTGGAAAATTCCTTCACCGCAGAACAGATCAAGAATAAAATCATCAACGACAAAGTTAAATTATTAATATGTTTAAACGAACAGAAACATAAAGAAGATCACAGTGTCACAGAGGTCAAAGAAGATTAAAGGAGAGAGAGTCGGGAAAAGGAAAGGGTTGTCGCAAAAGACAGACATAGCAGAGGCAAGCTCGGCCAAGCGTAGAAAAAATATGTTTAAGCATAAATCGAAAAATAAGTGAAGCCATGCAGGAAATACTATGTTTATCTCTTTTACTTCAATATTGATATGCGCGAATGAAAGAGACAGATGAATTATTGAGGATGACAAAAGAAAATTAATATGCAATTCATGTCATGCAAGTACTTCTACTAATGAAATGTTCTTCTGAAAACAAGGAGATGTTAAAGCATTTTATAATATTTATATTTATCTATAAATATTAATAAATGCCTATAGGCATTCAATGACATACAAATGGACGAAAAATTATATCGTTATCAAACTCCAATTACATACGAAAAACAAATTTTTGTATAGTTACGTTACTTAAAAATAAACGATTTATTATTGTATACAAACATTTTAAAACTTTCAATTTCGTAATGATTGAGTTTAAAAACGATTCTAATCTTAACATATTATTAAACTTGGTTCCTCAATTCTTTACAAAAAGGTTATAGTATCTAAATATATTTTTTCCATTATTTAAGTATACATTTTTTACAGCACTTTGTTTTATTATTTGCTCAATAAGCTTCAGCATTATAAATTGGTTCTGAATACTTTTGAATTGAAAATTTTATTGTAAAAGATAACAACTTCCATTACGTAGTTGTCATTTGCTTAAAGTTTAATAATATGTTATACGTTGTACAATATAACAAGAATGACTATTACAATAACGAATTATTATATTAAACACATAAATAGTTAGGCACATATAATTAATCATTCAGTGCTAAATTGCTATACATATAACTAAATATATAATGTAACACACACATTGGTACAAATTGTCATGATTTAGAGCTTTTTCTGTTAAATATATTTTTAGATTCTACCGAAATATCAACATAATAAAATAATCGACATAATAATCGAAATAATCAACCTTGTATATCAAACTTTTAAGATGCCTGATTGTTTGGAGTGCAGTTTATTATACAAATCAATCTAGATTGCAATACCGGATTTGCTCAGACATCTGGTAAGATAGTAATTCGCAAGTAAGTATTAACACAAAAAATTTACACTACCTTACACAGTGCAAGTAGATTGTCTAATGTTCTAATAATATTGTTTATTACTAAAGCAAAGTTATTTAGATGGTGCCATTTTTCAGTTTACGGATTTTGGCTTACCACTGCAATCGCAAACATACTACAAATAATTTTTCTGTTTTTTCTACATATCTCTAGTTTTTATACCATTGTGAGTGTTGCGAACAGTGCAAAGCATATGTGCGTTACCTTCTTCATCTTTAAGTCCCTTCACTAGCAATGTCTCGGGGCCCGTATCGGCTTTAGTTTCAATTGTGGGATAGGATTCGGGAGATGCTTCGGGTTCTAAGTTAGATTCTGAGAATGGCTTAGGTTCTGAATTGGGTTCCAGTTTTGGTGTTGGCTCTGGTTCGGCAGAAGGTTCTGGTTCGGATTTCGGTTCAGGAGATGGCTCTGGTTCGGATTTCGGTTCAGGAGAATGTTCTGGTTCTGATTTCGGTTCAGGAGACGGTTCTGGTTCGGATTTCGGTTCAGGAGAAGGTTCTAGTTCAGATTTCAGTTTAGGAGAAGGTTCTGGTTCAGGTTTTGGTTCAGGAGAAGGTTCTGGTTCAGATTTCGGTTCAGAAGAAGGTTCTGGTTCAGATTTTGGTTCAGGACTAGTTTCTGATTCAGGTTTATGGAAAGGATTTGGTTCTGATGCAGGTTCTGGATGCGATTCGAGTTCAGGAAACGATTCTGCCTTTGAAGCGGGAGTCGGAAAAGGTTCACCATTAGGTATTGCTGTTGGTTCTGGTTCAGATTTAGGTTCTGGACTAGGTTCGGGTTCCAATTTAGGTTCTGGAGTAGGTTCCGGTTCTGATATAGGTTCTGGTTCTGGTTCAGGTTTAATTTCGACAGCCGGTCTTGGTTCTAATTTAGCACGTATATCTAACAAAGATTTGGATTTTGGTAGCAATTTGGGTACCGCTGTAGATTCTGGTAGTGATTTATGGTTGGAAATGGGGTCTGTAGTAGATTCGGGTTCTGACGTTGGGACAGTTATGGTCGATTTGTCCACATCTGTAAAAATATAATCATGCAAAATTATATACATACAGTTTATGTACGTTCTGCTGTTAGTGTTGCTTTCTATTTAATATCAATTGTATTATATTTGTGCTGGACACTTTTCGCTTGTGATTTTTAAATATAGGCAGTTATTTTCTGGGTCGTTTTTTTATATATTTAAGAAGAAATAAACTTACGTCCTTTTTCAGGTAACTTCACCGCTCGTTTCTTGCGCCCTAAAAATATAAATTTAATCTAATAATAATGTAAAGTGAAAAATTAAATAACTTGATATATTTATTATACCTATTTCAGTTTAAATTCAGATTTTTATATTAAGGACGACGAAATCTAGTGTTTTAAAGCACTATTTTTAAAGTGCTTTCTATCATCGTTGATTAGATACTTTAAAAGTGTAAGTCTAAATTTCTTACCGACATAGATGTTTCTATTTTACATATTACATACATATATTACCGATATTTGTTGAGTATTTCACACTGTAAATAAATTTCTTTTAACTAAAAAAAACATTTCGTTATTACAAGCAAAAGTCTTAAATAGTGCTTGTGTGTGGTATAGGGTAGAAGGTGCTTATGTAATGATTTTTTAAATAATTAAATGCTGTGTAAATTTTTGTTATTGTTATAATCAGCAGTAATGACAGTTGAGATAATACTACATGGTTGTTCACATTTTTTATAACTCCTACAGCTTGTTATTGGCCAACAGATTCCTTTGCTGTTTTCAATTTGACAATAATTTTACCCGTTATTCATCCTTATAAATAAATAAATAAAAATAAGTATTAATCGATAACTGTACTGTTGCCTATTATTATAGAATAGTATGTTAATTTAAATTTCACGCAACTATTACACAATATCTTCTTACCTTTCGAACTTGATACTTTATAAGAAACACTAGTTTTAACGGTGACGTCATTCCCAAGATTTTTAAAATCCAATCCATCCAGCGAATGCATCGCGACTCTTTTATTCCTGTCAATTTCCATAGGAACTTGCGTTGTGACTTCAGTTTTAGTATCCGTAGTGGGTTCGGGTTTTGCAGTCGGTTCCGAAACAGGTACCGGTTCTGCAACGGGTTCCGGTTTCGGCTCAGGTTTTGGATCCGGCTCTGCTTTGGGTTCAGGTTCGGGCAGCGGTTCTGGATTTGCAGAGTTTTCTGGAATCAGCACTGATACTTTAAAAATAAATTTACCCCCTTCTCTCTTAACAAATTGTCTTTTAAAGACAATTGTAATTAAAACAATAAAACTCTGATAAATCTTCAAGTATTTTGTATTCGAGCGTACAACGGATATAAACTTACAAAACCCGCCAGTTCGATTTCTGGTAAGGCTCAAAATTAGTCTGTTAGCCCAACATTAAACAATCGATAAAAATTTAACAAAATGACCTTTGAATCATTTTGGTTCACCAAAACATAAAGGCTTAGAGAGCGAAACTGGAATAAATAAGGAAAATGTAAATAGCTTACGTTTATCATCAACAAGCGGTCCCAATACGGGGAAGTTTTTGCATTGTTTCGTTAAACCGAGAGGTCGCCATCCTAGACCTGAAAACATGAATATACTGTTTTATTGTGTTATACAACAACAATTTTCACAAAGACATCACATCACGATATGCGACAGACTCCACAGTGCAGATGTCGGGACACATCAATGGAAACTTGAAAACAAATAGAAAGTTTTAAGAGCAGTAGCCAGCAGGCAATCATAAATTGCTATACCACCAAAGCTCTGATTCCATCGTAAACTTCAATCTTCACTGACAGATCACACTCATTACAAAATCGTACCAACAATTTTAAGATGCTTCCTTTTGGTGTCTCCCAATATCACCTAAATTAATTTTAAGAGCAGTAGCCAGCAGGCGATCATAAATTGCTATACCACCAAAGCTCTGATTCCATCGTAAACTTCAATCTTCACTGACAGATCACACTCATTACAAAATCGTACCAACAATTTTAAGATGCTTCCTTTTGGTGTCTCCCAATATCACCTAAATTAATTTTAAGAGCAGTAGCCAGCAGGCGATCATAAATTGCTATACCACCAAAGCTCTGATTCCATCGTAAACTTCAATCTTCACTGACAGATCACACTCATTACAAAATCGTACCAACAATTTTAAGATGCTTCCTTTTGGTGTCTCCCAATATCACCTAAATTAATTTTAAGAGCAGTAGCCAGCAGGCGATCATAAATTGCTATACCACCAAAGCTCTGATTCCATCGTAAACTTCAATCTTCACTGACAGATCACACTCATTACAAAATCGTACCAACAATTTTAAGATGCTTCCTTTTGGTGTCTCCCAATATCACCTAAATTAATTTTAAGAGCAGTAGCCAGCAGGCGATCATAAATTGCTATACCACCAAAGCTCTGATTCCATCGTAAACTTCAATCTTCACTGACAGATCACACTCATTACAAAATCGTACCAACAATTTTAAGATGCTTCCTTTTGGTGTCTCCCAATATCACCTAAATTAATTTTAAGAGCAGTAGCCAGCAGGCGATCATAAATTGCTATACCACCAAAGCTCTGATTCCATCGTAAACTTCAATCTTCACTGACAGATCACACTCATTACAAAATCGTACCAACAATTTTAAGATGCTTCCTTTTGGTGTCTCCCAATATCACCTAAATTAATTTTAAGAGCAGTAGCCAGCAGGCGATCATAAATTGCTATACCACCAAAGCTCTGATTCCATCGTAAACTTCAATCTTCACTGACAGATCACACTCATTACAAAATCGTACCAACAATTTTAAGATGCTTCCTTTTGGTGTCTCCCAATATCACCTAAATTAATTTTAAGAGCAGTAGCCAGCAGGCGATCATAAATTGCTAACCACCAAAGCTCTGATTCCATCGTAAACTTCAATCTTCACTGACAGATCACACTCATTACAAAATCGTACCAACAATTTTAAGATGCTTCCTTTTGGTGTCTCCCAATATCACCTAAATTAATTTTAAGAGCAGTAGCCAGCAGGCGATCTAAATTGCACCACCAAAGCTCTGATTCCATCGTAAACTTCAATCTTCACTGACAGATCACACTCATTACAAAATCGTACCAACAATTTTAAGATGCTTCCTTTTGGTGTCTCCCAATATCACCTAAATTAATTTTAAGAGCAGTAGCCAGCAGGCGATCATAAATTGCTATACCACCAAAGCTCTGATTCCATCGTAAACTTCAATCTTCACTGACAGATCACACTCATTACAAAATCGTACCAACAATTTTAAGATGCTTCCTTTTGGTGTCTCCCAATATCACCTAAATTAATTTTAAGAGCAGTAGCCAGCAGGCGATCATAAATTGCTATACCACCAAAGCTCTGATTCCATCGTAAACTTCAATCTTCACTGACAGATCACACTCATTACAAAATCGTACCAACAATTTTAAGATGCTTCCTTTTGGTGTCTCCCAATATCACCTAAATTAATTTTAAGAGCAGTAGCCAGCAGGCGATCATAAATTGCTATACCACCAAAGCTCTGATTCCATCGTAAACTTCAATCTTCACTGACAGATCACACTCATTACAAAATCGTACCAACAATTTTAAGATGCTTCCTTTTGGTGTCTCCCAATATCACCTAAATTAATTTTAAGAGCAGTAGCCAGCAGGCGATCATAAATTGCTATACCACCAAAGCTCTGATTCCATCGTAAACTTCAATCTTCACTGACAGATCACACTCATTACAAAATCGTACCAACAATTTTAAGATGCTTCCTTTTGGTGTCTCCCAATATCACCTAAATTAATTTTAAGAGCAGTAGCCAGCAGGCGATCATAAATTGCTATACCACCAAAGCTCTGATTCCATCGTAAACTTCAATCTTCACTGACAGATCACACTCATTACAAAATCGTACCAACAATTTTAAGATGCTTCCTTTTGGTGTCTCCCAATATCACCTAAATTAATTTTAAGAGCAGTAGCCAGCAGGCGATCATAAATTGCTATACCACCAAAGCTCTGATTCCATCGTAAACTTCAATCTTCACTGACAGATCACACTCATTACAAAATCGTACCAACAATTTTAAGATGCTTCCTTTTGGTGTCTCCCAATATCACCTAAATTAATTTTAAGAGCAGTAGCCAGCAGGCGATCATAAATTGCTATACCACCAAAGCTCTGATTCCATCGTAAACTTCAATCTTCACTGACAGATCACACTCATTACAAAATCGTACCAACAATTTTAAGATGCTTCCTTTTGGTGTCTCCCAATATCACCTAAATTAATTTTAAGAGCAGTAGCCAGCAGGCGATCATAAATTGCTATACCACCAAAGCTCTGATTCCATCGTAAACTTCAATCTTCACTGACAGATCACACTCATTACAAAATCGTACCAACAATTTTAAGATGCTTCCTTTTGGTGTCTCCCAATATCACCTAAATTAATTTTAAGAGCAGTAGCCAGCAGGCGATCATAAATTGCTATACCACCAAAGCTCTGATTCCATCGTAAACTTCAATCTTCACTGACAGATCACACTCATTACAAAATCGTACCAACAATTTTAAGATGCTTCCTTTTGGTGTCTCCCAATATCACCTAAATTAATTTTAAGAGCAGTAGCCAGCAGGCGATCATAAATTGCTATACCACCAAAGCTCTGATTCCATCGTAAACTTCAATCTTCACTGACAGATCACACTCATTACAAAATCGTACCAACAATTTTAAGATGCTTCCTTTTGGTGTCTCCCAATATCACCTAAATTAATTTTAAGAGCAGTAGCCAGCAGGCGATCATAAATTGCTATACCACCAAAGCTCTGATTCCATCGTAAACTTCAATCTTCACTGACAGATCACACTCATTACAAAATCGTACCAACAATTTTAAGATGCTTCCTTTTGGTGTCTCCCAATATCACCTAAATTAATTTTAAGAGCAGTAGCCAGCAGGCGATCATAAATTGCTATACCACCAAAGCTCTGATTCCATCGTAAACTTCAATCTTCACTGACAGATCACACTCATTACAAAATCGTACCAACAATTTTAAGATGCTTCCTTTTGGTGTCTCCCAATATCACCTAAATTAATTTTAAGAGCAGTAGCCAGCAGGCGATCATAAATTGCTATACCACCAAAGCTCTGATTCCATCGTAAACTTCAATCTTCACTGACAGATCACACTCATTACAAAATCGTACCAACAATTTTAAGATGCTTCCTTTTGGTGTCTCCCAATATCACCTAAATTAATTTTAAGAGCAGTAGCCAGCAGGCGATCATAAATTGCTATACCACCAAAGCTCTGATTCCATCGTAAACTTCAATCTTCACTGACAGATCACACTCATTACAAAATCGTACCAACAATTTTAAGATGCTTCCTTTTGGTGTCTCCCAATATCACCTAAATTAATTTTAAGAGCAGTAGCCAGCAGGCGATCATAAATTGCTATACCACCAAAGCTCTGATTCCATCGTAAACTTCAATCTTCACTGACAGATCACACTCATTACAAAATCGTACCAACAATTTTAAGATGCTTCCTTTTGGTGTCTCCCAATATCACCTAAATTAATTTTAAGAGCAGTAGCCAGCAGGCGATCATAAATTGCTATACCACCAAAGCTCTGATTCCATCGTAAACTTCAATCTTCACTGACAGATCACACTCATTACAAAATCGTACCAACAATTTTAAGATGCTTCCTTTTGGTGTCTCCCAATATCACCTAAATTAATTTTAAGAGCAGTAGCCAGCAGGCGATCATAAATTGCTATACCACCAAAGCTCTGATTCCATCGTAAACTTCAATCTTCACTGACAGATCACACTCATTACAAAATCGTACCAACAATTTTAAGATGCTTCCTTTTGGTGTCTCCCAATATCACCTAAATTAATTTTAAGAGCAGTAGCCAGCAGGCGATCATAAATTGCTATACCACCAAAGCTCTGATTCCATCGTAAACTTCAATCTTCACTGACAGATCACACTCATTACAAAATCGTACCAACAATTTTAAGATGCTTCCTTTTGGTGTCTCCCAATATCACCTAAATTAATTTTAAGAGCAGTAGCCAGCAGGCGATCATAAATTGCTATACCACCAAAGCTCTGATTCCATCGTAAACTTCAATCTTCACTGACAGATCACACTCATTACAAAATCGTACCAACAATTTTAAGATGCTTCCTTTTGGTGTCTCCCAATATCACCTAAATTAATTTTAAGAGCAGTAGCCAGCAGGCGATCATAAATTGCTATACCACCAAAGCTCTGATTCCATCGTAAACTTCAATCTTCACTGACAGATCACACTCATTACAAAATCGTACCAACAATTTTAAGATGCTTCCTTTTGGTGTCTCCCAATATCACCTAAATTAATTTTAAGAGCAGTAGCCAGCAGGCGATCATAAATTGCTATACCACCAAAGCTCTGATTCCATCGTAAACTTCAATCTTCACTGACAGATCACACTCATTACAAAATCGTACCAACAATTTTAAGATGCTTCCTTTTGGTGTCTCCCAATATCACCTAAATTAATTTTAAGAGCAGTAGCCAGCAGGCGATCATAAATTGCTATACCACCAAAGCTCTGATTCCATCGTAAACTTCAATCTTCACTGACAGATCACACTCATTACAAAATCGTACCAACAATTTTAAGATGCTTCCTTTTGGTGTCTCCCAATATCACCTAAATTAATTTTAAGAGCAGTAGCCAGCAGGCGATCATAAATTGCTATACCACCAAAGCTCTGATTCCATCGTAAACTTCAATCTTCACTGACAGATCACACTCATTACAAAATCGTACCAACAATTTTAAGATGCTTCCTTTTGGTGTCTCCCAATATCACCTAAATTAATTTTAAGAGCAGTAGCCAGCAGGCGATCATAAATTGCTATACCACCAAAGCTCTGATTCCATCGTAAACTTCAATCTTCACTGACAGATCACACTCATTACAAAATCGTACCAACAATTTTAAGATGCTTCCTTTTGGTGTCTCCCAATATCACCTAAATTAATTTTAAGAGCAGTAGCCAGCAGGCGATCATAAATTGCTATACCACCAAAGCTCTGATTCCATCGTAAACTTCAATCTTCACTGACAGATCACACTCATTACAAAATCGTACCAACAATTTTAAGATGCTTCCTTTTGGTGTCTCCCAATATCACCTAAATTAATTTTAAGAGCAGTAGCCAGCAGGCGATCATAAATTGCTATACCACCAAAGCTCTGATTCCATCGTAAACTTCAATCTTCACTGACAGATCACACTCATTACAAAATCGTACCAACAATTTTAAGATGCTTCCTTTTGGTGTCTCCCAATATCACCTAAATTAATTTTAAGAGCAGTAGCCAGCAGGCGATCATAAATTGCTATACCACCAAAGCTCTGATTCCATCGTAAACTTCAATCTTCACTGACAGATCACACTCATTACAAAATCGTACCAACAATTTTAAGATGCTTCCTTTTGGTGTCTCCCAATATCACCTAAATTAATTTTAAGAGCAGTAGCCAGCAGGCGATCATAAATTGCTATACCACCAAAGCTCTGATTCCATCGTAAACTTCAATCTTCACTGACAGATCACACTCATTACAAAATCGTACCAACAATTTTAAGATGCTTCCTTTTGGTGTCTCCCAATATCACCTAAATTAATTTTAAGAGCAGTAGCCAGCAGGCGATCATAAATTGCTATACCACCAAAGCTCTGATTCCATCGTAAACTTCAATCTTCACTGACAGATCACACTCATTACAAAATCGTACCAACAATTTTAAGATGCTTCCTTTTGGTGTCTCCCAATATCACCTAAATTAATTTTAAGAGCAGTAGCCAGCAGGCGATCATAAATTGCTATACCACCAAAGCTCTGATTCCATCGTAAACTTCAATCTTCACTGACAGATCACACTCATTACAAAATCGTACCAACAATTTTAAGATGCTTCCTTTTGGTGTCTCCCAATATCACCTAAATTAATTTTAAGAGCAGTAGCCAGCAGGCGATCATAAATTGCTATACCACCAAAGCTCTGATTCCATCGTAAACTTCAATCTTCACTGACAGATCACACTCATTACAAAATCGTACCAACAATTTTAAGATGCTTCCTTTTGGTGTCTCCCAATATCACCTAAATTAATTTTAAGAGCAGTAGCCAGCAGGCGATCATAAATTGCTATACCACCAAAGCTCTGATTCCATCGTAAACTTCAATCTTCACTGACAGATCACACTCATTACAAAATCGTACCAACAATTTTAAGATGCTTCCTTTTGGTGTTTTTTTTTTTTTTTTTTTTTCCCCCCCCCCCCCCCCCCCCCTTCAATCTTCACTGACAGATCACACTCATTACAAAATCGTACCAACAATTTTAAGATGCTTCCTTTTGGTGTCTCCCAATATCACCTAAATTAATTTTAAGAGCAGTAGCCAGCAGGCGATCATAAATTGCTATACCACCAAAGCTCTGATTCCATCGTAAACTTCAATCTTCACTGACAGATCACACTCATTACAAAATCGTACCAACAATTTTAAGATGCTTCCTTTTGGTGTCTCCCAATATCACCTAAATTAATTTTAAGAGCAGTAGCCAGCAGGCGATCATAAATTGCTATACCACCAAAGCTCTGATTCCATCGTAAACTTCAATCTTCACTGACAGATCACACTCATTACAAAATCGTACCAACAATTTTAAGATGCTTCCTTTTGGTGTCTCCCAATATCACCTAAATTAATTTTAAGAGCAGTAGCCAGCAGGCGATCATAAATTGCTATACCACCAAAGCTCTGATTCCATCGTAAACTTCAATCTTCACTGACAGATCACACTCATTACAAAATCGTACCAACAATTTTAAGATGCTTCCTTTTGGTGTCTCCCAATATCACCTAAATTAATTTTAAGAGCAGTAGCCAGCAGGCGATCATAAATTGCTATACCACCAAAGCTCTGATTCCATCGTAAACTTCAATCTTCACTGACAGATCACACTCATTACAAAATCGTACCAACAATTTTAAGATGCTTCCTTTTGGTGTCTCCCAATATCACCTAAATTAATTTTAAGAGCAGTAGCCAGCAGGCGATCATAAATTGCTATACCACCAAAGCTCTGATTCCATCGTAAACTTCAATCTTCACTGACAGATCACACTCATTACAAAATCGTACCAACAATTTTAAGATGCTTCCTTTTGGTGTCTCCCAATATCACCTAAATTAATTTTAAGAGCAGTAGCCAGCAGGCGATCATAAATTGCTATACCACCAAAGCTCTGATTCCATCGTAAACTTCAATCTTCACTGACAGATCACACTCATTACAAAATCGTACCAACAATTTTAAGATGCTTCCTTTTGGTGTCTCCCAATATCACCTAAATTAATTTTAAGAGCAGTAGCCAGCAGGCGATCATAAATTGCTATACCACCAAAGCTCTGATTCCATCGTAAACTTCAATCTTCACTGACAGATCACACTCATTACAAAATCGTACCAACAATTTTAAGATGCTTCCTTTTGGTGTCTCCCAATATCACCTAAATTAATTTTAAGAGCAGTAGCCAGCAGGCGATCATAAATTGCTATACCACCAAAGCTCTGATTCCATCGTAAACTTCAATCTTCACTGACAGATCACACTCATTACAAAATCGTACCAACAATTTTAAGATGCTTCCTTTTGGTGTCTCCCAATATCACCTAAATTAATTTTAAGAGCAGTAGCCAGCAGGCGATCATAAATTGCTAACCACCAAAGCTCTGATTCCATCGTAAACTTCAATCTTCACTGACAGATCACACTCATTCAAAATCACCAAAATTTTAAGATGCTTCCTTTTGGTGTCTCCCAATATCACCTAAATTAATTTTAAGAGCAGTAGCCAGCAGGCGATCATAAATTGCTATACCACCAAAGCTCTGATTCCATCGTAAACTTCAATCTTCACTGACAGATCACACTCATTACAAAATCGTACCAACAATTTTAAGATGCTTCCTTTTGGTGTCTCCCAATATCACCTAAATTAATTTTAAGAGCAGTAGCCAGCAGGCGATCATAAATTGCATACCACCAAAGCTCTGATTCCATCGTAAACTTCAATCTTCACTGACAGATCACACTCATTACAAAATCGTACCAACAATTTTAAGATGCTTCCTTTTGGTGTCTCCCAATATCACCTAAATTAATTTTAAGAGCAGTAGCCAGCAGGCGATCATAAATTGCTAACCACCAAAGCTCTGATTCCATCGTAAACTTCAATCTTCACTGACAGATCACACTCATTACAAAATCGTACCAACAATTTTAAGATGCTTCCTTTTGGTGTCTCCCAATATCACCTAAATTAATTTTAAGAGCAGTAGCCAGCAGGCGATCATAAATTGCTAACCACCAAAGCTCTGATTCCATCGTAAACTTCAATCTTCACTGACAGATCACATCATTACAAAATCGTACCAACAATTTTAAGATGCTTCCTTTTGGTGTCTCCCAATATCACCTAAATTAATTTTAAGAGCAGTAGCCAGCAGGCGATCATAAATTGCTATACCACCAAAGCTCTGATTCCATCGTAAACTTCAATCTTCACTGACAGATCACACTCATTACAAAATCGTACCAACAATTTTAAGATGCTTCCTTTTGGTGTCTCCCAATATCACCTAAATTAATTTTAAGAGCAGTAGCCAGCAGGCGATCATAAATTGCTATACCACCAAAGCTCTGATTCCATCGTAAACTTCAATCTTCACTGACAGATCACACTCATTACAAAATCGTACCAACAATTTTAAGATGCTTCCTTTTGGTGTCTCCCAATATCACCTAAATTAATTTTAAGAGCAGTAGCCAGCAGGCGATCATAAATTGCTAACCACCAAAGCTCTGATTCCATCGTAAACTTCAATCTTCACTGACAGATCACACTCATTACAAAATCGTACCAACAATTTTAAGATGCTTCCTTTTGGTGTCTCCCAATATCACCTAAATTAATTTTAAGAGCAGTAGCCAGCAGGCGATCATAAATTGCTAACCACCAAAGCTCTGATTCCATCGTAAACTTCAATCTTCACTGACAGATCACACTCATTACAAAATCGTACCAACAATTTTAAGATGCTTCCTTTTGGTGTCTCCCAATATCACCTAAATTAATTTTAAGAGCAGTAGCCAGCAGGCGATCATAAATTGCTATACCACCAAAGCTCTGATTCCATCGTAAACTTCAATCTTCACTGACAGATCACACTCATTACAAAATCGTACCAACAATTTTAAGATGCTTCCTTTTGGTGTCTCCCAATATCACCTAAATTAATTTTAAGAGCAGTAGCCAGCAGGCGATCATAAATTGCTAACCACCAAAGCTCTGATTCCATCGTAAACTTCAATCTTCACTGACAGATCACACTCATTACAAAATCGTACCAACAATTTTAAGATGCTTCCTTTTGGTGTCTCCCAATATCACCTAAATTAATTTTAAGAGCAGTAGCCAGCAGGCGATCATAAATTGCTAACCACCAAAGCTCTGATTCCATCGTAAACTTCAATCTTCACTGACAGATCACACTCATTACAAAATCGTACCAACAATTTTAAGATGCTTCCTTTTGGTGTCTCCCAATATCACCTAAATTAATTTTAAGAGCAGTAGCCAGCAGGCGATCATAAATTGCTATACCACCAAAGCTCTGATTCCATCGTAAACTTCAATCTTCACTGACAGATCACACTCATTACAAAATCGTACCAACAATTTTAAGATGCTTCCTTTTGGTGTCTCCCAATATCACCTAAATTAATTTTAAGAGCAGTAGCCAGCAGGCGATCATAAATTGCTACACCACCAAAGCTCTGATTCCATCGTAAACTTCAATCTTCACTGACAGATCACACTCATTACAAAATCGTACCAACAATTTTAAGATGCTTCCTTTTGGTGTCTCCCAATATCACCTAAATTAATTTTAAGAGCAGTAGCCAGCAGGCGATCATAAATTGCTATACCACCAAAGCTCTGATTCCATCGTAAACTTCAATCTTCACTGACAGATCACACTCATTACAAAATCGTACCAACAATTTTAAGATGCTTCCTTTTGGTGTCTCCCAATATCACCTAAATTAATTTTAAGAGCAGTAGCCGCAGGCGATCATAAATTGCTATACCACCAAAGCTCTGATTCCATCGTAAACTTCAATCTTCACTGACAGATCACACTCATTACAAAATCGTACCAACAATTTTAAGATGCTTCCTTTTGGTGTCTCCCAATATCACCTAAATTAATTTTAAGAGCAGTAGCCAGCAGGCGATCATAAATTGCTATACCACCAAAGCTCTGATTCCATCGTAAACTTCAATCTTCACTGACAGATCACACTCATTACAAAATCGTACCAACAATTTTAAGATGCTTCCTTTTGGTGTCTCCCAATATCACCTAAATTAATTTTAAGAGCAGTAGCCAGCAGGCGATCATAAATTGCTATACCACCAAAGCTCTGATTCCATCGTAAACTTCAATCTTCACTGACAGATCACACTCATTACAAAATCGTACCAACAATTTTAAGATGCTTCCTTTTGGTGTCTCCCAATATCACCTAAATTAATTTTAAGAGCAGTAGCCAGCAGGCGATCATAAATTGCTATACCACCAAAGCTCTGATTCCATCGTAAACTTCAATCTTCACTGACAGATCACACTCATTACAAAATCGTACCAACAATTTTAAGATGCTTCCTTTTGGTGTCTCCCAATATCACCTAAATTAATTTTAAGAGCAGTAGCCAGCAGGCGATCATAAATTGCTATACCACCAAAGCTCTGATTCCATCGTAAACTTCAATCTTCACTGACAGATCACACTCATTACAAAATCGTACCAACAATTTTAAGATGCTTCCTTTTGGTGTCTCCCAATATCACCTAAATTAATTTTAAGAGCAGTAGCCAGCAGGCGATCATAAATTGCTATACCACCAAAGCTCTGATTCCATCGTAAACTTCAATCTTCACTGACAGATCACACTCATTACAAAATCGTACCAACAATTTTAAGATGCTTCCTTTTGGTGTCTCCCAATATCACCTAAATTAATTTTAAGAGCAGTAGCCAGCAGGCGATCATAAATTGCTATACCACCAAAGCTCTGATTCCATCGTAAACTTCAATCTTCACTGACAGATCACACTCATTACAAAATCGTACCAACAATTTTAAGATGCTTCCTTTTGGTGTCTCCCAATATCACCTAAATTAATTTTAAGAGCAGTAGCCAGCAGGCGATCATAAATTGCTACACCACCAAAGCTCTGATTCCATCGTAAACTTCAATCTTCACTGACAGATCACACTCATTACAAAATCGTACCAACAATTTTAAGATGCTTCCTTTTGGTGTCTCCCAATATCACCTAAATTAATTTTAAGAGCAGTAGCCAGCAGGCGATCATAAATTGCTACACCACCAAAATTCTGATTCCATCGTAAACTTCAATCTTCACTGACAGATCACACTCATTACAAAATCGTACCAACAATTTTAAGATGCTTCCTTTTGGTGTCTCCCAATATCACCTAAATTAATTTTAAGAGCAGTAGCCAGCAGGCGATCATAAATTGCTATACCACCAAAGCTCTGATTCCATCGTAAACTTCAATCTTCACTGACAGATCACACTCATTACAAAATCGTACCAACAATTTTAAGATGCTTCCTTTTGGTGTCTCCCAATATCACCTAAATTAATTTTAAGAGCAGTAGCCAGCAGGCGATCATAAATTGCTATACCACCAAAGCTCTGATTCCATCGTAAACTTCAATCTTCACTGACAGATCACACTCATTACAAAATCGTACCAACAATTTTAAGATGCTTCCTTTTGGTGTCTCCCAATATCACCTAAATTAATTTTAAGAGCAGTAGCCAGCAGGCGATCATAAATTGCTATACCACCAAAGCTCTGATTCCATCGTAAACTTCAATCTTCACTGACAGATCACACTCATTACAAAATCGTACCAACAATTTTAAGATGCTTCCTTTTGGTGTCTCCCAATATCACCTAAATTAATTTTAAGAGCAGTAGCCAGCAGGCGATCATAAATTGCTATACCACCAAAGCTCTGATTCCATCGTAAACTTCAATCTTCACTGACAGATCACACTCATTACAAAATCGTACCAACAATTTTAAGATGCTTCCTTTTGGTGTCTCCCAATATCACCTAAATTAATTTTAAGAGCAGTAGCCAGCAGGCGATCATAAATTGCTATACCACCAAAGCTCTGATTCCATCGTAAACTTCAATCTTCACTGACAGATCACACTCATTACAAAATCGTACCAACAATTTTAAGATGCTTCCTTTTGGTGTCTCCCAATATCACCTAAATTAATTTTAAGAGCAGTAGCCAGCAGGCGATCATAAATTGCTATACCACCAAAGCTCTGATTCCATCGTAAACTTCAATCTTCACTGACAGATCACACTCATTACAAAATCGTACCAACAATTTTAAGATGCTTCCTTTTGGTGTCTCCCAATATCACCTAAATTAATTTTAAGAGCAGTAGCCAGCAGGCGATCATAAATTGCTATACCACCAAAGCTCTGATTCCATCGTAAACTTCAATCTTCACTGACAGATCACACTCATTACAAAATCGTACCAACAATTTTAAGATGCTTCCTTTTGGTGTCTCCCAATATCACCTAAATTAATTTTAAGAGCAGTAGCCAGCAGGCGATCATAAATTGCTATACCACCAAAGCTCTGATTCCATCGTAAACTTCAATCTTCACTGACAGATCACACTCATTACAAAATCGTACCAACAATTTTAAGATGCTTCCTTTTGGTGTCTCCCAATATCACCTAAATTAATTTTAAGAGCAGTAGCCAGCAGGCGATCATAAATTGCTACACCACCAAAGCTCTGATTCCATCGTAAACTTCAATCTTCACTGACAGATCACACTCATTACAAAATCGTACCAACAATTTTAAGATGCTTCCTTTTGGTGTCTCCCAATATCACCTAAATTAATTTTAAGAGCAGTAGCCAGCAGGCGATCATAAATTGCTATACCACCAAAGCTCTGATTCCATCGTAAACTTCAATCTTCACTGACAGATCACACTCATTACAAAATCGTACCAACAATTTTAAGATGCTTCCTTTTGGTGTCTCCCAATATCACCTAAATTAATTTTAAGAGCAGTAGCCAGCAGGCGATCATAATTGCTATACCACCAAAGCTCTGATTCCATCGTAAACTTCAATCTTCACTGACAGATCACACTCATTACAAAATCGTACCAAATTTTAAGATGCTTCCTTTTGGTGTCTCCCAATATCACCTAAATATTTTAAGAGCAGTAGCCAGCAGGCGATCATAAATTGCTATACCACCAAAGCTCTATTCCATCGTAAACTTCAATCTTCACTGACAGATCACACTCATTACAAAATCGTACCAACAATTTTAAGATGCTTCCTTTTGGTGTCTCCCAATATCACCTAAATTAATTTTAAAGCAGTGCACAGCGATCATAAATTGCTATACACAAAGCCGATTCCTCAAACTCATCTACTGACAGAAACTCATTAAATCTACCAACATTTTAAAGCTCTTTTGTGTCTCCATTCCTAATTAATTTAAAGCAGTGCACAGCATCATAAATTCTATACACAAAGATTCTCAACTCATCTACTGACAGAAACTCTTAATCTCAAATTTAACTCTTTGTGTCTCCACAATAATTTAAGCTCACAGCATCATAAATCTATACACAAAAGATTCTAACTCATTACTGACGAAACTCTTATTCAAATTTAATCTCTTTGGGCTCCAATACTAATATTTTAGACTCAGCAGTTAATTCTATCACAAATAGATTATATATTCCTCACCTCTTACAAATTCAACATTTAATCTTCTTTGTTCATAATAATTTAGCGCGACATAATTAACCAATATCATAATATTTTAAAACAATTTATCTTTGTCCAACAATATTTAAACAGTAATACCAATCATATATATCACTCATTACAAAATCGTACCAACAATTTTAAGATGCTTCCTTTTGGTGTCTCCCAATATCACCTAAATTAATTTTAAGAGCAGTAGCCAGCAGGCGATCATAAATTGCTATACCACCAAAGCTCTGATTCCATCGTAAACTTCAATCTTCACTGACAGATCACACTCATTACAAAATCGTACCAACAATTTTAAGATGCTTCCTTTTGGTGTCTCCCAATATCACCTAAATTAATTTTAAGAGCAGTAGCCAGCAGGCGATCATAAATTGCTATACCACCAAAGCTCTGATTCCATCGTAAACTTCAATCTTCACTGACAGATCACACTCATTACAAAATCGTACCAACAATTTTAAGATGCTTCCTTTTGGTGTCTCCCAATATCACCTAAATTAATTTTAAGAGCAGTAGCCAGCAGGCGATCATAAATTGCTATACCACCAAAGCTCTGATTCCATCGTAAACTTCAATCTTCACTGACAGATCACACTCATTACAAAATCGTACCAACAATTTTAAGATGCTTCCTTTTGGTGTCTCCCAATATCACCTAAATTAATTTTAAGAGCAGTAGCCAGCAGGCGATCATAAATTGCTATACCACCAAAGCTCTGATTCCATCGTAAACTTCAATCTTCACTGACAGATCACACTCATTACAAAATCGTACCAACAATTTTAAGATGCTTCCTTTTGGTGTCTCCCAATATCACCTAAATTAATTTTAAGAGTCAGTAGCTTCAGCAGGCGATTTCATTTTAAATTGCTATACCACCAAAGCTCATGATTCCATCGTAAACTTCAATCTTCACTGACAGATCACACTCATTACAAAATCGTACCAACAATTTTAAGATGCTTCCTTTTGGTGTCTCCCAATATCACCTAAATTAATTTTAAAGCAGTGCTCAGTCTAAGGCGATTTCATTTTAAATTGCTATACCACCAAAGCTCATGTATTCCATCTAAACTTCAATCTTCACTGACAGATAATGCTCATTCAAAATCGTACCAACAATTTTAAATGCTTCCTTTTGGTGTCTCCACAATATCACCTAAATTAATTTTAAGAGTCAGTAGCCAGCATTAGGCATCATAAATTGCTAATACCACCAAACTGATTCCATCGTAAACTTCAATCTTCACTGACAGATCACACTCTTACAAAATCGTCCATACAATTTTAAGATGCTTCACTTTTGGTGTCTCCCAATATCACCTAAATTAATTTTAAGAGCAGTAGCCAGCAGGCGATCATAAATTGCTATACCACCAAAGCTCTGATTCCATCGTAAACTTCAATCTTCACTGACAGATCACACTCATTACAAAATCGTACCAACAATTTTAAGATGCTTCCTTTTGGTGTCTCCCAATATCACCTAAATTAATTTTAGAAGTTCCAATGAACTTGTCCTTTCAATTTCTTAATAAGGATGCGATTTTCTATTATTTTGTCGACAATACTGAACTTTATGGTAGAAGAAAGCCAAGGAATGTCTCCTCAAATCTCTATCTGGACCTAGACAGAAAAATGGCGGTCTATTTATTCTACTACAACACTTTTAATAGCGTCTGTTCGTACGGGGTGTTACTGAGCGTCTTCGGCTTTAGTATTCACTAACAGCTGATCTTGTTCAGTGTTACTTTACATCAAGTATCATTTAGTGCTTTTCTTAAGATAACTTCTGAAATACCAACCAACATAAGAGGTTCCATTCACGACCATTACAAATTCCACTTCACCCTCCTCTTTCACTACTCTCCAGTACAGAGTGAAGAATTTGGACAGTTCCTTCTTGCTGTGCAAGGATAGGTTTATATTCTTGTCCTTCCATGGTGCCTCTGCAAACAAATTAAACTATATTATGGCACTATTTCATATTATCATGATCATTAGAGAACCAAATTTAATGTACTTTTAGATTTACTAGAAATCTAACAACACTGAAGATTATTATGTCTTTATTTTTTATGTTTGATCGTTCCATGGTCTTGTACTCTATATTTCTATTAGCAAATTTTGAGTTCAAACAACATAATTTTCCAAACATTTCAATTGTTTTGATTGTTTAGTGTTACATATAATTGCTGAAGCTTACGCAACTGTGAGACTGTAATTAATGTGATTATTCAGACCTTTAACAAAAGACATTGATTGTCACCAATTTTCTGAATACTCGAGATTCACCATCAAGCTATGGATTAACTATGAGATTCTCCTTCACCGAATACTTCAGCTCATAACCAAGTTCAAGGTACAAATGGTTCAGATCATTAGTTATTTAACAGAATTCTACCGCTAGAACTTGAGGCATGAGGCAGCCGTACACCAGAATTTTACATACTTTTATTACATCCCTTCCCATAAAACCCAAGCGGGCAATAGCACATCTTGTTTGGGAATTCAGTAGCGTTGATGTCCAGGCATTTTCCTCTCAGGCCGCAGTCGTTGTCCTCGGAACACTCGTCGGCAAACTGACACCGGTTGCCGCTGTACATCTTATTGCATTTACACCGGCCCAGTATGTGGAAACCGTGTCCTGAACACATTTCGTGGTACTGCTTACCTATAAAAAATACGAGATATACATAGGAGATACGGCACAGATAAACCTCTTTGATATTTTTTGTCTAATTATGGCAATCCGACTGGTGGAATACCTCCACCCTACAGAAACATCGCAGCCAAATAACCTTGTGTTTTATTCCTACGATGAGTTGGGTTTCCAGAGCTCCTCGTAGAAGGAGTTCAATGTCAGAACACGCTAATGATACCTCTGGTCACAAGTGTCAATAAGCTAAGGTAAGCCTATCATCAGGAGAGAAGTATGCTTTATTGCCACATTAGATGTATTTAAAAAATCTGTAGAAATTAAGAAGTAAAAAACAATACCACCGGTTCGGAAAACATCCCAATCATCGACAAAAATCGGCAAAAAACTCTATTTTTACAAGCATGCAGTTATTATTATTAGTGGATGTACAGAGAGAGAGAGAGAGTCACTTCCAGACATCATTATCATTCACGTCATAATGATCTACCCTATAAATACCCTTTCGAAATTAAGTCTTGCTTTACATGATACTTGTACTTATTATCCGGCAAAGCGGTAATATGTTAAGGAACTTTAATGTGAAACCTAACACAATTAACTACAGCTACAAAATTTGTCTTACGATGTCTAAAAGATGGAATTACAATTTTATATTCTAAGTTTTTCCGAACATACATAAATTAAGAGATCGAAGTTCAGATACCAAATTCTTTAAACTTGTTCCTTGTGATTCGTCTTTCCTATTACATGTCATAAATTGCTCGAAACTGCGAATTTTTGTAGTACAAATAAAATATATGGTATCTAAAATTCTTTGCGTTATATATCTTTGCACAGTAAAATGATTACATTGTACCTGACGGTGACCACAGAGTAATCCAATAACATCAGCGACTACCGTGCCGTTAGCGACAATCCATTGTTAGTCGTTGCGGTCATGCCTTATCAAATGTCTCTTCACGTTATGTTTGAAGGATTCCATTTTGTAGGAAAGAGGGAACACACTGCCCGGGACACAGTTCCACCAGCTTCACAGTACGGCAAAGATAAAACGAAGAGAACTCTTTTGTTTGTGCTGAGATGAGATGGAGAGGAGTGGATTAAGTTGAGCAGCTTTATTATGACATTCCACTGGTCTGCCATTTATTTAAATTAACGTATAGGTACTCACGTGGAACTATATCTATGTCTGCGCAAGACCAGAACCTGTAGTTAGTTCCCCACTCGCCAGCCTCCCGTTGCAGCTGGAGCGTGCAATTCTCACAAGTGAAGTCTTTTGGCAACCTAACTTCATACTTCTGTGCTCTGGAATCATATTGTTACGATCTGAGTAAAAATAGAAAAAAATCACTATCCTCGAAATATCTGGAAACGTCTAAAATCTACTCGAAAAGTTGAGTGTGTATTCGTAGGGATGAAAAGACATAATTTAAGCACAGTTCAAAGCTAATCGGTCCGATTACGTAGTCCAATAAACAATAGTATAATGTGTAAAAATAGAACACTTCCCCTTTTAAACGGTGTCAAAAAATTCAAGATCATTCTATTGATTTTGACCCTTCTTTTATTTTGGTATGTGAGCGAGCCAACCTTGGTGAAACTGTCGAAGCCTTCTGAGGCTCAGAGACCTTAAGGCTAACAGTGTAGTCAGATCGAAAAAAAAGCCAGGTTAGTTTTGTTTTGAACGACCAAGTGGAAACAACAAGCGATAATAAAAAATATGAAAGGAGAAATACTTTAACTACGACCACAATATAGTGAAGATCAGTATAGTGAGTTTGTCTGAATTTTTAATTTTGTTACACCGGGTACGAATAAATTATTTACATTAAATCTAACGGCATTTTCACTACTCACGAATATAAAATTATTATGTGATAAATATTACGTACAGTTCGCATACGTTGTACAAAATTTACCTTATCCAGAAAAGTGGCTCATAAAATCAATACTTATTTCACTTTTTAATTGTTTACGTGTTTAGCATTATGGCTACATATCACATGATTTTCAGTAACGATGTGGCCCAATACGGTGTGTGACACGCTAAGTCTAGTGGGGGAACTGACTTTCAATTGCAGGTGAACACACCTATAGGTGCTTGGTGACAGATTTTCAACTTAAGGATGGTAGCTAGCCAGGCGTGTTATAAAAAATACCCTACCGGCAAGCTATGGTTTCATCATGATGTATTTCCACCAAAAGTACTGACTCATTGTATGAATTCGAACTCATATCGATCGACGAAATGTCCGTACATTCGACCCCTGATCCATCATCGGTTTTTATGTGTTAATATCAAATAAGTCATTTTTCCAATTGGACGTAAGTATTTCACCTTCTCATTTTCTCTTCAGCCATTCCTATAGATTTTATTGTCTCTTTTATCATTCTATATCCTTAATTCGTATAGTTTACGATACTATCTAAAGTAAAAAGACCCGGGAAGCTTTTCAAAAAGGGGCGTCTTTTTGAAGCGAGTATTTTTTAAGGGCGCTTTTTAAAGCGCTCGCGCAAATCTCGCCTGTATAACATAATTAGAATTACTTACGTAACATCGTCTCGTACAAATTCAGTTCCTCCGGCTCTCGGTGTGAGGTCCATAACTGGTCTTTCAAGTTCATCCAGTATCCTCAGGCTGAATCCACCCTGCAAATTAAGATTTTCATATTAACAACCAACTGACTAACAACTCTCATGTTAGTTAAAGATATTGTTAATAGATGGCGCCTTAAATATGTTCTCATTAACATCAACAGATGGCATTACTACAATATATTTTAAATTAAATATGTTTTATTAATAGCGGGGAGCATAAGTTTTAAGATGATATTTGAATAATTAGTTTTGATGAAAAATTAGCAGGGATATTATGGTGTTACCAGAAAAAACATTTTTAAGAAATAATATACAATATACAATTTTTTAATAATCATGTATAATTTAGACTCGAAGTATATTTAAACACCAGCTCCTAACGGTGAACAGATTAGAAACGACATTTTGTGTATACAATTAATTTTGATTGCCCGCTTTAACCTGCAGTATAGCTTGCCTGCTGCATCCAGAATTGGCTTCCAACGAGGGAGCACGTCAACGGTGAGCAGCGCAAACACTGAATTTTTTTATGCGCATTTAATTATGATAGCACGGTTCTAACAATAAAAGCTTGTTTTGAAAAATCATTGGATATCTTCTACAGTATTTATTTCAATGGAAAAGTGTAGAGGTCAACCTTAATCTACATTAAATGCCAAAGTTAACTAATGAACTTCTCTATATAAAGATTAATACTGAATTGGATAAAATAGCTTCGCAAATATCGTAATATTTTAATTTTTTTATGTTGAAGATAAAAGTGGTTACTGTGAGTCAACCTTAAGAAATAAACACATGCCATCGCATAGGCTATTTTGAAGTACTACAATTCTTTAGAACATTATTTTGATGTATCTCCTGAGGTTTAGCCAGCGTAAGCCATGTAAGCGCCCGGAAATCATTTTTTGACGACTTGATTACAAATAATTAAATTTTATCTACTATTCAAAAACTTAATTAGAATGTATATGTATAAACTTCCATAAAAAAATATCTAAATGTTAGTGAAATCCACATTAAAATCCGTTATGTAGTTTAAAAGATCTAAGTGTACATAAGGGGCAGACAGCGGAAAGCGACTTTATTTATACTATGTATAGATATTACATAGTAGAAGATATCAACTCACAGAATTAGGACAAATCTAACGACACCTCGTTTGCTAAAATCCATCAAGCCGTATAGGCTACAGAGCGTGACAAAGAAATAGAGATACATACGCTGGAAAAACATAACCTTCTTTCTTCGCAGTCGGGTAAAAAAAGAACTAATGTCATAATGTCGCACTTCCGTCACAGGATGCGTGTAGCTTTGCTTTACTAAACACGACAAAATAACTGTAACTTCAAAAGTTTGTTAAAGGTGTGGTTACCCACATTTCAGTGTTTGAAGCTGCGGTGAATAGGTTCGATGTAAAATACGCATATAATTTACAAATAAATGACTCACCCGATGCGCGTATGCTAAATGCCAGTGCACTGTGATATTCGATCCAGCTAGAAATGATGTCCTCAATGTACCTGGAAAAACAAAGCCTTATTATTAAGAAAGAAAGAAAGAAAACACATTAATTAGATGTTGAAAAAACGAACACAATTACAAACACGAAATTACAAAAGTTTGGAATTTTACATAAATAAATTATATATATCTGGGCGAACGAGCGTGGCGTTCGGTGCGTTCGAGCGTTCAGTGGTAGCGTGTACGGAGATAGCGTCGATGAACGTTAGTTCGAATCCCTGTAATAATTAGGTTAGGGTTTCGGTCACGTGGACGACATGAGGCACACGTAATTCTTATAGAAATCGTAGTTACCTTAAACTTTGACAGCATGATAATTATTTTTGGATCTTAGTACAAGGGAAAATAAAAAAGTTTTTTAAATTTATAATTTTACGAGATTTTGTATGGAAAGTACAAGATAAATTGACAGACCTAGTACGAGAAAAAAAATCGCCATCTGACAACTCTGGATAGCCTAGACTTCTCCTCGTGAGTCTGGCAGAATTTTTCGAATCAGGAAGGGAGTTCCAGAGATTAACGTGTTTAAAAAAAAAACAAAAATCTTTTCCATTTTAAATTATAGTAGGTATAGACTAGTATAGACATGCGCAGTGCTGAAGCTTCTGTTACAATTCTATTAGTCAATATTTTTTAGACAGTCCCTAGTAATATACCACTAAGGCATCAGGGAAGAATGAAACGTGTGCGTCAAAAAAAAGAGGTATTTTATTTTGAGCTCAAAAATAAACTATTTGAAGCTCCCGTAAAATTATATTTTACGCCACCTAGTTGGCAGAGTGCGAACTACTAAATATTGATGGTATAGCAAAGTAATACAGATGGCGCACTAGGCCACAAAGTATTAAAAGAAAGCCACGTAAAATAAATCTATGTCAAATTGGATTTTTAAATATAAATAATAATGAAGAATAAATTCTAAACCTATCATTTTAGTAGCTATCTATGTAAATATATTAATTACGTTATTTAGGACACCAAAAGAATCGCCATCAACAAATTTTCTAAACATTTTGTAGAGTTATTTTTTTGCGAAATATGACCTTAATTACAGGCAACGACGGCAGCACATTTAAAAGACATAATTATAATTGAAAATTTTACCAATTAAAATATTATACTTAAATAAAATTAAAATAATTTATACTGATTACAAATATTGTCATAAAAAATTATTTTGTTCACGTCTACCAGCATTATTTCACTCCAAAATTAACTCAAATTACTGCATAAATAAACTTTACTAAATGACTTCATTTACTTAGTTTTTAGGTCAAGTTTAAATTAAATTTAAAGTAAGGATATAATATATACATAAGTAAATACATAACAAGATTTATTTTGTGAAATGTTAAAATGTTCATTTATTAGTACGAACAAATAACAGTATTATTATGGATATAATAAGAAAAAACATCAAATAATAAAATATTATAAACAAAACTGAAATACTTAAGCAGTTATATTATTTTTATTTCAATCTTCTATATACATGTAATTAACTTCGTTCATATTTTAAAACTAGCTGTGCCCGTGGCTTCGCTCACGTGGACTACAGAATGCCCGCGCGAATCTTGCTTCCCCGTTCCCGGTTATTTTAAAGACAAAAATGCTTATTCTGGGTGTTGCATAGAAGATAGACATAAACTCTCCCGGACTTTTTTGTAGGTCTTTTTAATGTCTACAATTGTTTTGTACATAAATTTGCTATATCTCTTATGGTTTACTCAGCGTAAGCTATTTAGGCGCCCGAATTGATTCACCAAGACCTGTTTTTTTTTTTTATTTGTGCGGAACCCTAATTCTTTTTTCTAAAATCAAAGTAGCCTAAGTTACTCCCTATAAATTCAGCTATCTACCAGTGAAAGTTCGGTCAAAATCGGTCCAACCGATTCAGAGATTACCCGAAACTAACAGACAGACAGCACAATCATTTTTAAAATGGGTGTTTTGTTATATGTATCGTATGTATATACTTTCATATGCGTTTAGTAAAAAGCTGTTATTTTGACATGACAAACAGACACCTCAGTTTTATTAATTGTATAGATTTGCAAACTATTTTGCAACCGCTTCCTGGTATCTGATTAGGATGACATTTGGCATACGTATATAAATTCCATAACAATGCAATATAATGGTACCATAGAACATATCTGATGATGGAGTCGGGATGTGAAATGTGAAATAGTAGGACAGTCGAATTTGGACTACTTTGTTTTGTTGTCATGAGTACTTTTTATTACACACGATGAAGAGTTTCTGAAGATGGAGCCAGAAAATCGTCACTGGAATTCCATGATGGCAAATGACCTTAATCCTTTCTTTCATTAAATATCAGTTAGACCATTAGGAACTGCTCTGTTCAGCCCTGGGATGTAAGGGGTCCAAATCTACATATTTTAGTAGACAAACCAGACAAAATAGCCCTCTTCGAGTTAATACTCGGTGGATTTGTCTTGGCGAGATCTTAATCTTTAGATGGTGACCAAGGTGTATCGATCTAGCCGGAAAATCTTCAACTTACGGAAGATTTCGCTTGGATAGACTTGTGATTAGAAACAACACGAAACGTTCGCGGCGAGCACCAAATACAAAAATCTTAAAGAAGTATTGATACATATATAAAATAATATTTTATTAATAATTAATACCAAAATAAAATAAATGATAAAAGTCATAATAATTATGATTTTAACTTTTCACTAAAACTGAAGGGATTTAATGAAATCTCCATTTCTATCATCTCCCTCCGACAACTTTATATTATTGAATGAATTCTGATACTAAAAAGTATAAAATAAAATTTTAAAACGAAAATCTTTTTAAATTCATAAATTATCAAACTAAAAACAAAATTATAACTGTGGTGTATAAAGTTACAAGAGAAATAGAAAGATAGGGTCTTTGGCCTCTGATCAGAGGCGCAGGCAGTACTTAGACATAATAAATGAAATTTACAAAAACTTACAACTATTAAATGTTTTGATATTTTTTTATAATCTTGAGGTGTATAACGTCGTTCAACTTAAACTGAGGAAATATTAAAAAATTAAAATATTCAAAATTTTTCTAAATAATATATTTATATGAATACATATATAAAAGAATAATATAAGGAAAATATATTACATATATTAATAATATTTTATAAAATTTCTTTTTCAATTTCGCGCTTTTTGTTTTGTTACTATATTAATACGCTGATAATAATAATTTGTAATAAAAAATACATCTTAAAATATATATGTTTTTTATCTACTTAAAAATAATGTTTAAATGTTTGGGAAGCTAAGAAGTTTTGACTTCTGACATGCAGTCCTCGGATGACGGTTTTTTTATGTTATTAATAGTCCGAATGAGGTTTTTAGGGAAAGTAAAATCTAAAAAATTTGGTGATAAATTAGAAAATTGGTAGTTGGATTTTTTCAAGATCTGAAGTCCATACTTCGTGATTTTTACTTTGCTCATTTTTAATTTGTTTGGTTGGTTATGGTGCTGGAAAAGTTTTGAGGAAGAAAAATCGGCTCTAGCTTATATAAATAAAATGATAGAGGTTTTTTCTTAATCGTTATATATTTAGCGTTGTGGCTACAATATCTACTGATCTAAAATAAAGATTTAGCCCAAGATGGTAACACGCTAAGCCTGGTGGAAGACTGGCTCTCAGGTGCAGCTGCTGGAAAACACCTACTGGTGTTTGGCGACAAATTTTTAATTTGAGGACGGTAGCTAGCCAGGTGGGCATTAGAAAAAGCCCTACCACCATGTTTTAGGTTCATCACGCATAAACTACTCGGTATTCCTTGATCTTATCTTTTTTTTTGTTTTACTCCTTAGAGGCTTGGTACTAATAAAAAAAAAATATCCCGATATTCTGCATTCAATAAAAAGTTTTAAGAATCTATTTTTATAAGAATTACGCGTTCTTCTTTCGTCCATGAGAGCGAAGCCGCGGGCACAGCTGGAAATAAATTAAAAAAAAAAAAACGTAAGATCGACCGTGACAGGACTCGAACCTGCAATCTTCGGATCCGAAGTCCGACGCCTTATCCATTAGGCCACACGGTCACATGTACGAAGGTTCGTGAAATCTCATTTTGGATAGAGCGACTTGCGCGCGCATTCATTTACTTCTAACTTAGAAATCTATTCAAGGCACAGTAGAAACAAAAAAATACATATATATAAAAAAGTTATTTTTTTTAACTGACTTAAAAAAAATACGGGATGTTATTCAGTTCGAATGTACTTTTTATTTATGAATGTTCAGCCATCACTTCTTTGTTTATGAACCGATTTGGATGATTCTTTTTTTGTTTGATAGGGATAAAAATACCTAGGAATTTAGGGAATACCTAAAGGGTGGTCCCATTTTAATTTCATTGGTTGGAAACTTCGTAAATAACGGTTTTCAATCAGAAGTTGATTTTCTTATTTGTTGTAAATTGTCGTGTGAGATTTTGTTTTAGAACATTACGATTTAAAAATCATTGAAAACTCGTGAAACGTTTTGTCAAAGCGGGACATGTATGGGTCACGTTAGTTTTCCATTATCAAATGTTATTAGGGACTAGCTATGCCTGCGGCTACGCTCGCATTGACTACAGAATGCCTCCGATTGGGCACACGTGCGAATGAAATGCTTATTGTAGGTCACCCTAAGAAGATAGACTGCTCTCTGTAACCGAAAAGGTTACAGATGTGCAAAAGAACAGCGTTTTTGTTTTCGAACAACCCTTACTGTTAGCCTGGGGGGCCCTATCCAAAAAAGAGCCGCTGCTGGCTTTTACAGCTTTACCGGGCTTGGGGGCGAGCGCTTAAGGCATTCAGCCGCGAAAGCGTGGGCAACCAGCGCGCAAGGGTGCCACAGTGACCGGACCTCGACTTGGGCTGTTGCCGCGATTGCAACTAAGTTGCTATCTGACAAATTCCCCATCCATAAAATTCGAGCTAAACTAAAATATATACATGTCCCTGTCTCATGGGAGGAAGAAGAGAACACGTGTATTTGTATTTAGTAATCTGAAATAATTTCTACACTAGCTAGCATAAAAACAAAAAAAATGTCTCTTACAGAACCTATGTACCTGTGAGGTGTGCACGTATGTATGAACATAATATGTGTGTAGCTAAGTGATGCACGTGTAGTGTCACTTGTATCGCGCGGGCGAAAGACCAGCGTGATTTAAAAGAACGTTATGCTACCTTACTATACTACTCACTTTACCATCGGAGAGTAGTTTATGTAGATTGTACGCTATAGAAAAACGACGCAACATCTAGTCTCTTTGAAGTTCGTATTTTACATGGAATAGAGAGTATTTTATGTGAGTAAAAGTTTTTTTGAGTCTTTGTAAATGTCTCTGTTATGCACAAAACTGGCGATAATATCTTGTAATGATAAGTAGATATTAGATATTTATTTTCGAAATTAATAGTAAATAGACGCGAACAATACAACGCGGCAATGTCGCTACTAGCACTGCGCGCGACTCTCTCGCCCGCGACGAAAGGGTACTCGTTGTTTCACGCGCTTTTCAAATTTTTAGATAATGGTTGATAAATAAATCGGCGATACCGATATCGGCCGATATCACCTGCATATAACTAAGAAGAAATCACTGATTGATGATTTATAATACTTCAGTATAGACAATATTTTTATCGGGCGGCCAAATGGACACATCGCGGCATCGCACGAATCTTTCGCACCACTACTATATAGCCGAGTGTTGAATTATTTTAATTTTGCATTATCTCTCAAACTACGCGTCCAAATAACATGCGGTAAAAGACAGTTTATCTTAATTATAAATTGTATTTATTATGAAGTAACTTTCGTTCGTAAGGATTATTATGTCACGCTTAAAAAATAATGCTCATAAATTAATTTTTAATCTTCAACAAAAAAGTTTTGCAAAATACATTATATGTATTATTACAGCAGTTCGCGAGTGCTTCGACTTCCGACCTACGTAACCAAAATCAATATTGAAGGCTAAGCTGGGAATTATAGCCTAATGTTATAATTATAACCTATACTATTCCTCGTGAGTCTGCTTGTTTTTACTCTATTCTCTGTTATAGGGTATAGATATTGTATCGTATCGTTACATCCCTAATTTAGATAATTTTCCTCGACGCAGTATTTAAACTCACTTAGGACTGACTTTGATTTCAGAAAATTGTTAGGTACATACGTATAATACTTAAGTATTTTTCGAAAATATTTTTATTATTCCAAATCTATATCACTATTGTTACTTATTGCTTATAAGTTTTAAGACGTATTAATTAATGACAGCCCTTGTAGCGCAGTGGTTAGTAAATCCTATTATTGAGCTGAGCTGAGATGTCGCGGGTTCGAAACCGCTTTTGTGTGATAAGCATAATAATTGTCAGTTTTGTATCTGGGTATTAAATATCCTATATATGTATGTATGTACTTAAGTTGTTTAGTGTACATAATACAAGCTTTAGATCCTTAGTTTGGAATTAAATGGCCGTGTGTGAAATTAAAGAGATCTCTGAAATACTACTGATACAGTTCTAAAAATGCATTTAATAATAGAAAGCTGTATTATCCTAAATAATAAATACTTTCTTAATAAATTTTATATCGTGATTAATTGAAACGAAGTAGGGGTTGTTTGCTAGTGGACATAATAAAAAATACAAAAACTTTTCGCAGCCGGTAGGATTCGAACCTACGCTCCCAGAGGGAATCTGATTTCGAGTCAGACGCCTTAACCACTCGGCCACGACTGCCGATAACGACTTCTCTAAAATGCGATACAGGCTCTACAAGTCCTGTTATTGCAAAAACAAGAATAAAACACTTTTAATCCTTATTGACAATACGATATGAATACATCTTGAATGTTTATAAACTAATAATAAATTATGCCATAGACTATTAATCAATAAAAATAATGTATAAAATTTCTCAAAACATGGCCTCAGAGTTTGGCCTCTTATACATTAATACGTGAAGCAAAAGCTTTCTACCCCTTTTTAAGCGTATTGCGTGCACGGAAGACTGTGAGATTTGATGGTTAAACTTTATATGGAGGAGTGCAGAAAGCCAGAATTTATCTATAATATCTGTTACTTATATATCTATCTGTATATTAATATAAGTAATAGTGACGGTATCCTACAGTGTCCCTCAGGGCAGTACACTTTGGCCTACGTTATTCCTTATTTATTATCAATGAATTGTGTAAGATAACGATAACAGTAATTCTGAATTAATAATGTTCGCAGATAATACGGTTCTCTTATTCCACGGCTCTACTTGGAATAACGTTCGTGAATACGCGGAGACTGGGCTATCCAAGGTTTCAGCGTGGCTAGAGAATAGTCTCTTATCGCTAAATGTGGATAAAACAACATTTATTTGTTTCAGTATCACAAACAAAACTAGACCCAATGATAATTATAGCATAAAAATACATATAAATCCTTGTAATCGCACTCAATTAAATTACAGTGTTACATGTACATGTGCTAAACTCAGCCGAATAACAACTATAAAATATTTGGAAGTTACTATTGATGAAAATTTAAGGTGGGAAGCACATATTAACAAATTATCAGGTCGGATACGGAAGCTTATATATATATTTAAAGAACTACGAGTTGTAGTTGACTATTGTATAAGACTCTTTGTGAATTTCTCTTAAGATATTGTATTTGTTCGTGGGGTGCTGAGTCTAGGTCACTGCTTCTTATTGTTGAACGTGCACAAAGGGCCGTTCTTAAAGTTCTACTGCGGCTACCCTATACACACCCTACAACACTATTGTATCAGCAGGCTAAAGTATTTACCGTTCGAAAGTTATTTGTCTACCAATGTATTAAACGCTACCACCAAAATATGAGTTCCATTTTAACGGGAACAAACCGTAAAAAAGACTTGATTGCTTTCCTGTTCCACAGATTAAAACTACACTGGCTCGTATGACATATCGATATCAAAGCCCATATCTATATAATTCCCTCAACTATCATAATACGTTTAATAATCTTAATAATCATCGACTAAGAAATACATTAAAGGAAATTCTTTATAAATATGATTATTATGAAATAGAAAATCTATTACAAGCAGTAAAGTAGTAAATATGCCATTACACAAATATTAGTGAGGATTTCTCATGTCAAACAACATACATGCTGTGTACATATACTCGTAAGCAATTTTGCACACACACGTACACACAAAAACACACAAAAAAGACATAAAAACTCACGCACACACACTGTTATCTTTAGTTTGCCTCATTTGTTATTTTATTTTGTTCTTTTAATTCGTAGTTTAAGAGTAAGAATTCATGTACTTATTGTATATCGGGGAAGACACTGTTACCTGAGACACAGGTTATATACCTAGTTCAGGTGACAGGGTTCAGACATATTTGATACAAAATAAATGATTATGATTAATACTGCGAATCCTAAATGACCACTACCATTGAACTTAGACCCCCCAAAATATTGACATTGTCACTCAACGAAAAGTGACAGCAAATGATGTAAATGATACTCATTGTTTATGAATACTGCAAATGTCAAACAGAAAATAGTCTATGATCAAAAAGTCTCTGGTCGAATTTCGATCATTGAGCGACCGCTAGTACTCATAAATACGCAATAAAAAAATCAGAATCATTAAAAACGTAAATCATCCATGTCACTAACAACACCTACAAGAACTTGTGATTTTTTTCCAGAATTATTTGAGTATTTTGTTTAAGGAATATAAAATCAAACTTGTCCTTTAAGAAAATTGTAAACACTGAGGTGAATAATCTTCATATTGCATTCGTTACTCCGAGACGACCTTGATAGCACAAGTGTATTATGTTTGTAAACAATTACATCAGAATTATTTTTAAAACCATAACAGAATATTACAAATATTCAATAAAAACAAAAACGTCGGGTAGTTAATAAAGTTTCGGTAACTACGTCACGGAGGCCAATGATGGACGATTTCACGATCTATCATTTGTCATTATCAGTGATCGGCACGACCCGTGCCACATGGTGTCAATGACCTCAATCATTATGTGAATATTGATATTCCCCGGGATTCCAGCTTTCGAATCGGTGAACGAAAATAATATGTTCTCATTACAGTAAGTCCGTAACGGCGATAAGATTAATGATTTTTACCATAATTAATTAATTATGAACTCTACAATAAATTAACATGTGTTTTATAGATAAACAATAAATATACAATATATAACTATGTTAATAAACATGAACGTTTCACTTCTCTTTTGTCTGTATAAAATTATAATAGCAGATCATAATTTTTTCATTGTTTTCTATTTTCAATCTATTTCTTTTTACATCTAAAATCCATATAAATGCCAAAAAACGTCTTTCTACTTCCACTGACGTGAGTGGAGCGAATTTATTTATACAAGCATTCTTTATCGGTTGCGGACTTATTCGAGATTTTATCTGCATAAGTTCTGATGTCATCTAAATCAGTGTTACGCCCCATGACCGCTTCTAATTTGGCTTGTATAACTCAGACGGGTGCTATGTCTGGCGGGCAGCTGCCCCGACTATTGTAGTCGGGTTCTTGTATATTATACTCAACGATAGAGTTAATTTCTATAGCGCAATGTAGGATAGTAGGGTGCGTCCTATGTGGCTCGATAGATGTCGCTATGTGTCGCTACGTAGTTGTGTCGATGCATTGATGCGTCAGTTGTGGCGAGAGATGTCGCTACAGTCGTCTTTCAAAGCAGTGACAGAAAATCCAAGAAACGCATTAGCAGATTTTTTATTTGATTTTTGAAGTGAAACTTCTTTATCGACGTATGGGAGAAATTTTTGTAGCAATCGTCACGTTTTTCGGTTACGCGCCATGTTGCTTTTTTTATCAAAGTTTAGTATAGTGACGTAAAAAATATAATGTAATGTATTATAATAATAACAACAATATATTAGTTTTGAAGTTTGGTTTGAAATAAGAATAACAATATATTAATTTGAAAGTGATAAAATAAAAAGACATTCAAATTTAAGTGAATTTACAAGAAAAGTGAGAGTGATTATATATTTCGTTTTATAAATACAACACGTATGAGCATGATTTTAATATTTATTTGAGGTTAACCTCACTTTTTGATTGTAAGTATCAGTGAATGTATATAAATCTGTTAAAATTAGCAAGTATTAATAAATATAACTGTAAATCTAGTGAACATTATTAATTCTAAAAACAATAAAAAATATAAATTAAATAATAATTTAAAAATAAAACAAAACACGATTAGAAAATAAAAATATGTATACGTACATCTTTTTTAATTATTCGTTTTAAATTATTTATTTATTCATTTTTAATTTTATAAAATCGTTGCATTTCTACAAGATTAACTGTCATCATATAATTGTATTACTTTGAAAAGATAATTCCAATTATTTATTCATAACTTGTAAATATAATACAATAAATAAATAGCAATGATATTATAATAAGAACAATGATAAAATAAATTACTCATTAATTGTATGCATGTCTATAATAATAAAATAGCTTTAATTTAATACGGAAAAAATTGTTTTTCTTAAGGCTTAAGCCTTATCTACCCCATTTTCGTGAAGTTGCAAATAGTAGAAAAATGATATGTCGTAAAGAAGTTTCACTTCTTACCTGTGTACTCTGGTACACACACACATTTTTTTTTAGTATGTTACAATGTATTTATGTACTTATGAAATACTTTAAAAGTTTTAATCTTATAGATTTAGCGTTTCTTGTAGTTACTCATCTGATGTTAAGTGACGATGTAATCGATGGTGCTTACTGCTTAGTATTATAATAATGATAACAACAGTAAAAATATTACAACAATAATATTTTTTTTACGGATATAGGCATTACTACGTTATAGATTTTAGATCGAATATTGACACTAAGCCTAGTGGGGGAACTGGCTCTCAAGTGCACATATAGGTGCTTGGCGACTTTCGACTTGAGGGTGGTAGCTAGCCACCACGATTCGAACTCAGGTTACCTACTCGACACAATGTCTCTAACAGTCTGTATGAGCTGCACTTAAAATGTCAAAGGCATTCATGTTAGGTCCGATTGAT
Organism: Saturnia japonica; assembly: GCA_033032175.1. Taxonomy (NCBI): domain Eukaryota; kingdom Metazoa; phylum Arthropoda; class Insecta; order Lepidoptera; family Saturniidae; genus Saturnia; species Saturnia japonica. Next base: position 760,389 of record CM065328.1, on the reverse strand, counting down.
TTTTTAAAATATTGTTTTAGCATCGGAAACATATTTCACTTTGAAAAAGATTATTTTAATATAGTGTAGGTAAATCAAAACATCAAAATTTTCTATGGGTTCATAATAATAGTCTTTATAGATAATAATTTTATTTCCCGTAGGTAGCTTACAGAAATTTCTTTCTACTTGAGGCAGTGGAATATCTCCATCGTAAAGAAGGTCGAAGTGTTCCTGTTGAGTAGCGTTTTGCAGAACTCCTCTGGGAAAGGGGTTCAAGGTCGGAAACGCGTTAGTAATATTACAATACAAGCATCTACCGACTACAATAACCGCTTACCATTAGGTAAGCCGTATGCTTGTTTACCACCTAAGTTGTATAAAGAAAAGCCGAAAAGTTTTTTTTTGTAAAATAAGCACTATTACCTTTTGGCATTCCACATGGCGGTTTCGTTCTAGAATTATCCAGAAAGTCCAAATCGAGTCGTCTAGCCGGAGGATACGTCAGTGCCACGTGACCCGACACATTTGCCACCGTAGCGAAAAGAATCGCACTCGCTAGCACCACTACTTTCAGCGCCATTTTGATTTCACACAACACTTGATACGATCCAATAATTATTATATCATTTTAAACATCTTTTTTCTTTCATGTCCTGGAAACTTCACTGCACATTTTTTTATCACAATATGTCCCTTCGACACTACACTAAATTGCTCTTCTGGTTTCTACAGTTGATCTGTAACAAATAAAATAAAAATTATTTTTTATCGTATTATAAGTATGTAAATGAAAAAAGTGCTCAGTATAAATTAAGATTCAATAAAACTTCGAAAAAGCTTTATAAGAATGAAAAGAAAAATATAACCGTGTTGCATGTCACCTTACAACGGTTAGAGCCATAAAAATAATCTACGTAATATCTTTTTTGTTGTCATGATTCAAGAAAATGTAAATTGGATGATACATATTTTCAAAGCCTTATTTACTCAATAAATAAATAATAAATAAATTGTTGCTCCACAATTAAATAGGTAACGATAATATTATACATGAAATATATTTTTTTAATATGTTTTATTTGCAGTATGTAATAAAAAAATTATAGTCAAGTGAAAATGGACTAAGTAGTTAACGAAATAAGGCTATAAAACTGTAAATACCTATAGAGTTTTTTTTTTGTATTTTTAGCGTATATATAGTTGTATTTTATTATAATTTAAGTTACGTTGTTATTCTTATAGGGTTTCGAATAATAGTATAACCAGTTGTGCCCGTGGCTTCGCTCACGTGGACTACAGAATGCCCGCGCGAACCTTGCTCCCCCGCTCCCGGCTATTTTAAAGACAAAAATGCTTATTGTGGGTGTTTCTTACAAGATAGACATATACTCTTCTTTTTTTGTAGGTCTTTTTAATGTCTACAGTCATGTAGTACATTAGTTTGCTAAATCTCTTATGTTTTACTCAGCGTAAGCCATTTAAGCGCCCGAATTGATTCACCATGACCAGTTTTTTTTATTTGTGCGGAACCGTAATTCTTTTTATAAAATAAAAGTATTTTAAGTTCTGTAGTCCACGTGAGCGAAGCCACGGATACAGTTAGTCTATGATAAATGTATGCAACAGTTGTCATTATAGTTATAAGGAATATGTTAATAGATGGCGCCACATACTTGTTAGTTGAGTTCAACAGATTAAATGACATTCATAATGAAAAAGCTAAACAATTGTTAACGAAACCATTACAAAACAAAAATATCTTTTGAGAAATAATATAGTGTAGAGATATAACCTCCATAACCAATTTTTTATCAACTGTTATTACCATTAAGTATGTTAGGAACTTTTATGCTATTCTTCCTCGTACATATCCGTTTCATAGAAATACCTAAACCTATCTATTCCTTATCAGTAATATCAAATGGATGTTTAAATTACCTTTAAGTTTACATTTACCGGCAATTTTCATATGAATAAAAGGAAGGAGTTATCCATCACTTTATATGCCCATTGTTGCAGACAGACGGACCGCAACAGCTTATGTAAAAACCAAGGTTGGATGGAAGAGGAAAATATTCCCCAGAGTAATAAAAAAATTATCTGTATAGATTGGATGTAGATGTAATTTATCATTAGCCAAACAATACCTTATGTTGCAGAGAGAAGGAATGAAGAGAAACGATTGGAATATAAAAAAATAGCGGGCACAACTTATCTTCAACTTGGGTTGGTTGAGATCTGTACTCAACTAGGTACCAACCACCATGCACTTCACTATAAGCCCGTCACAGAGGCGTGCCTCTAATTTAGTTTGACGCGTTTCGGGATAGCGCGCTCTGGTCGAGTTTTTAACTATTGGAAAGGACAGTAAAAAGTCTGCGGGGCCCAAATAGTTGCAACTGAAATAAATTAAATTAAGCATATCTAGCATTCATATTAATAAAGAGATTTAAGATATTGAAAACTTAAAACCTATTGCCGCTACTTGCTAATAAAATTAACGTAATATACTTAATATATTTTTGTATAATTATTATTGGTGTCAATGGCAAATCTTGTAATAAAGGAAATCGTTTTATAAAGGAAATAGTGGTATTCGAGAACAAGCTTCTGTTCACAGTTACACCAGCGTTGGAAGGACAAAGATTATTTATAAATTGCTCATAAATTTTCAATATACAGTAGGTACATAGATTATTTACTAAAGGACCTTTTTTTCTTAGTTGATTAGTTAAACTTACCAAAAAAAAACAAAGTCGAGCAAAGTGTTATTGTGGTTTTCTATGAAATTCTCAGTAGCAGCTCGGAGTTTGGCTTTGTGACCGATTAATTGCAATAGGCTCGCCACAGTATTACATGGGACCTAAAAAACATACACGGCGAACTGTGGGTGTACCTTAGTACGCCTCTGCCTAACCCTTCGGGATACAGGCGTCATTGTATGTATGTAAAGAAAAATGTGCAGTTCACACGCGTTACGAGTGAAACCTTCAGAAAACATAAAAATATTCACATAAACGATACATGTGAACGATACACCACGCTGGCTATGACGCCATTCCCAATACTTCGCAGTATATAGGTTTGATTGTATCTAAAAGTAAAATCCAATAATGATGATGACCGTCGAGACATGGTGATCTACCGACAGTAACCATCTCTATGCCGATTTAGTTACGATATCTTATACAATGCCTAACCACGAAGCAAGACACGACAGTGGGAGTCTCATATAATTGTTTTTTTTTTTATGTATGTACCTAAATGGTGGTCGCTAGTCAAACAAGAATGTGTTAGCGCACCTCATATTTTTACATTTTCGGGGTGAATTATAAATACTAGCGATCGTCCTAAAGTCGAAATTCGACCACCGCAGCGACTTTATAATCATAGACTATTTTCTGTTTGACATTTGCGGCATGAACATAAACAATAATAATTTTCAATGAGTGACAATGTAAATATTTTGTGGAGTCTAATATTTTGTAGGGCACTGGTCGGGTTAGAATTCGCAATATTAATTTATTTCATTTAATATATTACTAACAGATATTATAGATAAATTTTAGCTTTCTGCAATCCTTCTTCATATAAACTCTTCCGTGCACACAATACGCTTAAAAAAGGGGTAGAAGCTTCTGCATCACGTATTAATATATAGATTAGGTATCAGGAAAACCAAATTTTACCTTGTTTATCGTATTATATTGAATAGTCAAAATAAGAATTTGAAATTAAGTATTTTACAATAGAAAATTAAAAACTCAAATATTATTAATCACAGCCATCTCTCCGTTACAGTATGTGATTCACTCTCTAATATTACTTTCGCTTTCGATCTTGTGTTTTGTTTGTTATGTTTTACAATTCAGTTTTTTACTTATTTTTTAAGTTGTCAAATACAAACGTTAGGCAATAAATTAGTTTTGTTGGTAATTGTTCCAGCTAAGCATTTAGGAGTAGCAAGTAATCAAGCAAAAGTAAGTGACAGCACAGCTAGTGACGTAACTGGGGCTGGGAGGGAAGAAATTTCTTTTTGTTTTTATTTCAAGGCAAATGTTTTCAACAACAGTTCTACCAACATAACGTGAATAGAATATTTTTCTAATTATTATTCTTGTAACAACATGGCGGCTTCGATGTTAAAACTGGTTAAAGAGTTCTATAAGTTCTTAAATGCATGTTTCTAGTTATTAATCGAGTCTTATAAAATCAAAGACAGCAAAGTAGGTTTGACTAATTAACTTAGTAATACAATTAAAGCTAATTAACTTCAAGATATATTGAATGTCGTTCATTAAAGGGAATACGTAATAATTATTTTGTACTTACATAATTTTCTTTAAGTTATACTGTGATAGTTATAATTTTAATCTTTTAGTTACCTACCAATAACTTGTATACGGTAAGCGTGATTACGTTTACCAAATGTAAGGTATAAAAATTAATAATAACCTTTAAAAATAAACAATTTATCACTTTTACTTTGAGTTTCGGTAATCCATTAAAATTAATAAAATGGAGTGTCTGTTTTTAATGTCAAAATAACAGCTTTTTACTAAACGCATATGAAAGGTTCCTAAAAAAAACATTTTTTTTTTTTTGTCTGGCTGTTTGTTCCGGGTAATCTCCGAAAGGGTTGGACTGATTTTGACGGGACTTTCACTGACAGATAGCTGATGTTACAAGGAGTAACTTAAGCTACTTTTCATAATTAGGGTGCCACGCAAATACATAAAAAAGACTGGTCATGGTGAATCAATTTGGGCGCTTGAATGACTAACACTGAGTAAACCGTAAGAGATATTTCAAATGAAACTACTACATAATAGTAGATATTAAAAAGTCCTACAAACAGTTATCGAGAGCATTTATCTATCTTCTAAGGATCACCCACAATAAGAATTTTTGTCTTTAAAATATCCGGGAACGGTACAACCAACTTGCTACAACCAAAAATACTTAATTACCGTATTTTCTTTCTTAAATCTTGACAACATGGACAGCAGTTAATGGTTATGCGCTGAAAATATAGATTATGATCGAAGACGGCTTTAAAACAAAAACCATTCGTTTGTAAATTGACAATAATTTAAGTAGATATTTAAATTAAAAAATATGTACTAAGGGGACATAGCCAGCAAGCACTATAAGTTGCAAATATTATTATTTGTATTTCGTACAGTGGAGATTTAATTTAGAAACCTAAAGATAAATTAATAAGGGATGTTAGTGAATAGACTATTATAGGTGTTTTTAAATGATCAAAGTATTTACAGGAATCGCGTCGTTTCAAAATTACGAGATATGTAAATCATTCGCTGATGTAATGTATACGACAACGACAACATACATAAACGTATCGCAATATCATATTTATGTTAAAGTCAAGATATTACATCTTAGTGTCGCGTAACAATAACAATGGAGTGTCAAAACAACGATTTGTTATGTAAACACATGTAAATATGCCGTGGGATGTCAAAACATTACATTTATGATGACGTTAACAACTCGAATATTGTTTTTAATTTGTACGTTATATATAACATCCGATATGGTCTAGTGGCTAGGATACCTGGCTCTCACCCAGGAGGCTCGGGTTCGATTCCCGGTATCGGAATTTTTTCTTGTTTTTAATTTTTAATATATAATTTCTTTATTATCTATTCTGAGCAAAGGCCAAAGGAAAACACCGCCAACTAACGACGACGTATTAGCAATTTCAAAATACCTAAATACTTATCTATACTTATTCAATATTTATATACCTCCATAATTTCAATTTATAACTTATATTAATTAAAAAAATGATTACCTTTTTTATTTGTAATTATAACAACGTATAATATTGTATAATTATGTATTGTACATTATAAAAATATGTTTTCTTAATGACGTAAAATTAATTTCACATAGAAGTAGAAAATCTGTCACTGAGCAACTAACTATGTGTTCCGGCAGATGCGCTTGTGAGTGGCTTCCCTTTGTAGACTTGCGAGTCACTATCATTATAACAGAACTAGTGTAAGCTTTGTTCTGTGATCCTTACCAAACACAGCGCCACATAACTTTATATCAGGTGGGATTGTATTAAACCACTAAAATAACTATCTAAAATTACTGAATTATTAATTTCATAACAAATCTGAGGCGTGAAAAAATATGATAAAATATTCAACAACTAAGATAAAAATAAATACGTTGAAAAATTATTTATTTAAATTACTGATCAGTTTAATAAAATACAAACTAATAATGAAACGTGTAAACTTAATTTAAACTTTAATTCAAATCAAAATATATTAGCAAATATAACTCTAACTTACATAACCGATTAATGGCTTTTTAAGTAGGTATTTATAATTATGTCGCCTTGGAGTACATTTTTCATTATCTGTACGTATGTCCAGTAACACTTAAAATAGATTCTTAGGTGGTAGAGCAGAATATTCACGTTTCGAATATTTAAAAGCAGAACTATAAAAATAGTATAATCACATCAAGATTGTCTTAAGAGTGAAATAAAACATTTCACTAGCACACGGATCGTTGCAATCTGAAGCACCATTTGCACTCCATATTATCTGTAAAATGCTTGAACAATTAATGCTAACTTCAGGGTCATACCTTCAGCACGATGACAGCAACAGCAGAAATACATTCTTTCAACACAAAAAACACGCTGCCAAAATTGACTCATTTAAATTAAATTTCTCATAGACACAAAACGCCCTTCTTAAAATATATTTTCCTTGCACCTTGCTATTATAATACAATGATAATCCAAGAAATTATACGGAACAATATAAGTAAAACATTTGTAAAAAAAAATGCCACCATCAATATTTCACAATTATCGTATTTAAAAATCTATAAAATTTATACCGTTAGCAAGGCCTAAAAATGTATAAGTGCTATGTATTTGTAATTTTTATATTATGATGTATTATACAGTCCATAAGTAGTGGTGGAGTTGTCGTGATATTATTATTATTATTGTCTTCTCCCTAACTTGGCAACCGGTCTTCTTTAGTGAAGACCTTAACTGCCATTAACGAGTGAATTATAGTGCCATGTGTTATGACGATTCAGTATCCTAACAAGATGGTGGCTCCCTTATCCCTTCTAGGAAATTTTTGTGGGATCTCAGAATGAATGCTTTCAGCATATATTTATAATCCACTTCACTTATGCATAAAAACAAAACTATATCACGCAAAACGCCACCAATATCACATAATATAGGTTCAAAAACCTTTAAAAAGAAATTAAAAAGAAAAACCACAACATATCACTTCAAGATTCCGCCAAAAACCCCATTATTATTGTCATAAAAGTTATTGCTACACCATTAACAGTTAAAAAAAAAATACCTACAGATAAAAAAAGCTGCACCAAATTTAGTTCGTCTTTTTTTTTAATACTTAAAAACCATTAAAAACAATCATATCCGTTTCACATTGCGACGTAAGTTAAGAGTTGTCAATCGAATATTACTCTTGATACAAAGTGATAAAGTAGAGGATAAGAACACACAAATTTGCATAAAAAATTGTCCGTGAAGCGAGTGCAATAATAGTTTTTATGCTGATTTATAAACTTTTTATAGATTTAACACCGGTTTCACTATCTTTGATTTGCGATTGTAGAATTACAATTGTTAATTGATCGGAGAAGCTAAGTGGATGGCGTTTATAAACCAGAAGAGATTTGAAATACTTATTTTTCTACTTAGACTTAGGTTCAGAATAACCAAAAAGAATCATGACAAATTTATAAAATAATAAATAACTTTGCTATTCTAAGACTTTATGCAAACGTATCTTAAACCCTCCGCATTGCCGTAATTATTGTATTACCCACTCCCTCTCCACTAACACTTTTTTTGAGAGCGTTTAGTGTTTACTCTCCATTTATTCAGTTCTTTGTATTATCGTATACATTCGTACACAGGTTTGCGAAAATTTGCTACTTTTAAAAAACATTGTTTTTTTACAATAACAGATGGAGCGGGCAGTAATGCTACCGCATAGCTGTCATGTTTCTACTTTTTCATTTTTTTCCCAACTCCAAATTTTCCTCTTCATTGGAGACCATTCCTGCCATTATCGATTGATTCATTATGGTCCTTAGTCCTACGATGGTTTCAGTATTATAACAAAATGGTAGCTCCCTTATTTTGTTGGACCATGTTACAATATTATTTCCAATCCACTTCATTTGTTGTCAATAACCAAGCTTTGTTTGCAAAAGACCACATTACACAATATAGGGTTAAACAACACAAATTTATGAATCTAAACAAATACCACAACATGACAATTTAAGATTCCGCCAAAAAACTCCTACTTGTCTTACCAAGTTAGCTGCACTTTACAGGTACATTTTCTAATTTTAAATGTATGACCATCGTCACACATTACGTGTGGTACTAATCATGTGTGAATGCATTAAAGCTCTTAACTAAGTAAAAGAGTTACACAATAAAGTTAGTCATCACCACAGCCACAATCATACTAAATTATTGTGCACACTTGTCTCGGTAGAAAAAAAAACGACGGTTAAGTTTGAAATCTGAGGTGCTTTAAAAACTATAAAAATGCGGCCACAGATAAGACCAGTTCGACAGCATCACATATTTCACAAATAATTGTGAAATTCGAACCGGTCATAGCAGAAATAACGGCGTGAAGTAATTATGATAGTGTTTGCCAACTCGATTACTCGTATCGATACCTCACAAATCAGTATGTTGTAACACCGAATCGAATCGAGACGAAACTAAAGATGTTCTTGTTTTCGCAATATTTTATTTATTGAGAGGGTCGTGATCTATGATCGGAATTAATATTTACACGCCTATTGAATATTTTGTAATGTATACTAATTCGAATTCTATGAAACCTTAAAATATCTTATAGTTTCTGTTTGATAATATTTGCATAGAAGGATCTAGAACTGAACAACGTATTTTGAAAGATTTGTAATACACAAAAAGACTAAAGATACCAATTATATTGATCATTATATATATGAATAAATATGTAATTTTGTCTGTATATGTTTTTGATCACCAATGTTATTAAAAAAAATGTTGACGGTCCGTCTGTTTGTGTACTCACAAATGGCTTTGCCAATTTTTATGAAATTTTATACATAGGAAACGTATTGTGATATTGCATAATTAAAAGGCTATAAGAATTGTTAATAATACTTTTAGAAATCATAAAGAAAAAATCATATAAATTTTTAGACCAATAACACACGGTAAGTATGGCATTTCCTATAAGAAAAAGAGTACAAGTAAAAATACGAGACGAAAATAACTACTGCTAAATAAATACGTGCAAAGCCGCGGGACACCGCTAGTATCTACATACAAGTTTTGCAAATAAAACTGTAAATAAAAAAAGCTAGACATATAAAATGCGCAACATGGTAATTATTAAAGATGCGTATGACTCCTTAATAGATGGCGCTAAAATCAATAATTAGAAGTAAGAAAGGAAAGCGGTGAAACTAGGCCGTACGTGAGAAAATAAATCACTGTCTATAAATATAGAAATGGAAAGTCATTTGTTTACAGGGAAATTATTTGTGGATGTTTTTTAACTATTTAACAGTTTAAAAGCTTATTTTTATCGACCTGGGACCGGACTAATGGTTTTCTTTTTAAATCGCCTTCTTATCTTTTTATTTACTAACTGTGCGCCGCGGTTTCACCGGAGTATAATTAAAATTTAAATCATTGACTGATAATTTTCATAATACTTCACTATAGACAATAAATTTTTACCAACATTTTCCTGTGGTATAAAAAAACATATATTGGTTTTCACAACAGCCTGTTTTACCGGGCCGAGTGTTGAATTATTTTAATTTTCTATAATCTCCTAAATTATGCGTCCAAATGCTTTAAAGGGCTAAATTTATCTTCATGAAATTGTTTTAATGATGAAGGAATAATATAATGATATACCTAATAATAATGCTCATAAATCACTTTTTAATTCTCAATAAATTTTTATCACAAATGCCTGATTGTGGCTTAATGAGATAGGCATAAGCATATGTTATTTGCGGACTTTTTTAGATATACTATGGGCCAATATTTTTGTAGAACATTGTATTTACGTATCATTAACCATTACGCCAGCGCACGCGGATAAAGCAAATCGGGTGCGCTTCTATTTCCGACTTGACAAAAATCAATATTTTAAGCTAACTGAGAGGTTGGTGTAACCTAATGTTATCATATGTCATAACATATACATAATATATATGGATATCTTAGACAAAAATTTATTTTCGAATCCGACTGGTAGTTTCAGAGAATAGCGTGTTTAAACAAAAAAAACTTTTTTGTTTAATCTATACTAACATTAAAAAACTGAAGAGTTTTTTTGTTTGTTTGGTTGAACGCGCTAATCTAAGGAACTACTGGTTCGAATGTAAAAAAAGTTTTAGTGTTGGATAGTCCATTTATCGAGGAAGGCTATAGGCTATATAACATCACGCTACTACCAATAGGAGTGGAGCATCAATAAAAATGTTGCTTAAACGGGGGAAATTTATTCCTTTTGAGAGCTTCCACTGCGTGCGCTGCGTGAATGGTTATAGTTACGTAACAATCGTGTCTGACGAAACTGTTTCCCCTAAAAAGTCGCGACAGCATATGACTATATTATAAGGTTTACCCCAAAAACCTTTTTATGGTAATCAAATTATTTATAAAATGAATTATTTGCGATAATGTTTTTTTATATACGTGGTATTAAATCCTTATCGAAATAAATACGTTATTCATCACAAGTATTTAATTTTGAACCAAATTGCCCTGCACACTAATTAATTTAAATGAATATCTTAGGAGATATCACAGTTTTAAAATAACTCGGCAGCAAAATAATGACCAAGTATCGCGAGCGCATTTTTATTATGCACAATAATGTGCGAGGCGGGTAGTCCTTTAATACAGTGCTTACGACCCACTCTCTCTAACCCTTTCTTTCTTTCTCTTATATGACGCAGACGAAGTTGCGCATTGCGCGGGTCAGCTGGTTATATTATAAGTATATTTATAGATAATTACATACAGATTTTGTTTGATAGCGAGTACATCAAGGGTGGTCCCATTTTAATTTCACTGGCACTGGACTTTCAACTTCGAAAATATACTCGGAAACTTTTAAAAACCATTGAAGTTTTTTTTTTAAATTGTCTAGTTACTATCAGTCAGGAAATTTATTTCAAATCGTGGGTAGTTACTAAAAACATTTTCAGGAAGATAATTTATCCTTTCATTTATTATCTAGATACGGTATTATATTAACAAAAAATAATTAATTTATCCGAAATTTCTTTACTAGTTCCGCCTAAAACAGATTAACAGTTGTTTCCTCTTTCTGTAATAAAACACATTTGTTATTGATTGTTTAAAAAAACGGATGATTTAATTACGATGGATTTCCGCAAAGTAACGCCTACGTCAATCAAATTTTACCGATTTAGATTATCTATACAATTAATAAAATTGAAGTGTCTGTTTGTAATGTCAAAATGACAGCTTTTTACTAAATGCATATGAAAGTATATACGATACCTATAACAAAAAGCCCATTATTAAAATTTTTGTCTCCTGCCTGTCTGTTTGTTCCGGGTAATCTCCGAAATGGACAGATTTTGACGGGACTTTCACTGATAGATAGCTGATGATATAGAGAGTAACTTTTTTTAGTAACTTATTTAAGAAAAAGAATTAGGGTTCCGCACAAATAAAAAAAACTGGTCATGGTGAATCAATGAGTTCTCTTTTAATGAAGACCATTACTGCCATTATCAAGTGAATAACATAGTGTCTTGTCTTATGGCGATTTCAGTATCTTAACTAGATGATGGATCCCTTGTTAGAACTTTCTTCGGAGTTTTTGTGGGATCCCAGAATGTATGCTTTCAGTTTATATTCATAATCCACTTACTCATGCATAAAAACCAAACTATATAACGCAAAACGAAATCAATATTACATAATATAGGGTCAAAACATAAGTAAATTAATTAAAAATAAAAACCACAACATGTCACTTCAAGATCCTTCCAAAATCTCCTGCTGTATATTATTATTTACAACTCTTGCTTGATTTATATATTTTTAATATATTCAAGTGACAGAAGTATTAATAATATTCACATAGACAAATTGTCAGCCAGTCTGTTATATTATACAAATAGATCGTGGCTGAACTAAAAACTATTCGTTGAGTTCAGTCGCCACGTGTTTATAACAGTGACATCTATTGGCACACCTAAAGTAACTTAATTAGCATGGAAAAGTAAGATTAAATTCTTTCAAGAAACTTGTATCAGAAGCAATTATTATTTTGAATGGTCACTTAAATAACGTAACAAAGAAGTTTGAATGACAAAACTGTTCGACATTTTCGTACTAAGTATTGAACTGTTTCTAAGAATGACGCAAGCGGTCATTTAGATGTATTATGACATGAGCATTACTTACCGCCTCAAGTGAAATGCTAATGCTAATATTTGCATATAGAAACTTTTTGCACTTTCGTTTTTACTCAAATGTTTTTAGTTAATAGTAAATCTGTGAGCAGACAGGTCTGTTGAGAATTTTTTTGTAACTCATTTGATTTTATGAGGATGAATATTTACAGTAAACTTATGGGGAAAGTGTATAAGACCGTTATAACACTTGCCTTGACGTATGGATCTGAGTGCTGGCCAACGAAAGAACTGGATGAAAGAAGATTACGTGTGGCAGAGATGAGAATGTTAAATCAAAATAATAAATATTTTATTCAATTTAGGTCCTAAGATGGCACTAATGAACGTCGAAACACTTCTACCGGTTCGGAGAAACATCACAGTCACCGAGAGGAGCCGGTAAGAAACTCGATCGGGTTTATCATTCTTTACAATTAATAATTATATTTAGTGCTTGTAGAGAGAGGGAGACTTTTCCAGACATCCCCACCTTATAATCTATTGACAGTAAAACCTGCTTGACATGGTCCTTAAGCTTACTGTCCTGCAAATTACTAATTTGCTTAGGGATCTTATTATATAACTAGCTGTGCACGTGGCTTCGCTCACGTGGACTACAGAATGCCCGCGCGAATGTTGTTCCCCCGCTCCGCTATTTTAAAGACAAAAATGCTTATTGTGGGTGTTCCTTAGAAGATATATGTATACTCTCCCAAAATTTTTTGTAGGTCTTTTTATAACCTATAATTTGTGATACATTAATTTGCTATATCTCTTATGGTTTACTCAGCATAAGCCATTTAAGCGCCCGAATCGATTCACCATAACCATTTTTTTATTTGAGCGGAACCCTAATTCTTTTTCTAAAATAAAAGTAGCCTAAATTACCCCCTATATCATCAGCTATCTACCAGTGAAAGTCCCGTCAAAATCGGTCCAACCGTTACGGAGATTACCCGGAACAAACTGACAGACAAAAATTTTAAGGGTTTTTTGTTAAAAGTATCTATCGTATACATTTTCATATGCATTTAGTAAAAAACTGGTATTTTGACATTACAAATAGTGTAATTTTATTAATTGTATAGATATATTAGTATTAACAGAATCTACCGTGGTATAGCAATGCGATGGCCAATGCTGATTGATAATCAACCATTTTTCGACTCTGAACCCATAAAAAAGGTACGCGGTGACGTAAACATTTTACTGTGTACGTTAATTTGAACCATTTAGCGTTACAAATTATTATGAAGAAACGTGGTAATTAGAGAAAGGCGTAACGTTACTCGAGTTTGTTGGTAAAGATAATATAATATGCCTTTATGTAACTTCATTAAGCGTGAACATATTCTTTACGGTGTCTGTTGGTACATACTTCCGCATTTTAGCGTTTTTCATTCAGGGCTGTTGTTTCTAGCATCGATGGTTTCTTCTTTATCGATCACAGTTTAGTGTCTGACTAAAATTTCACCCAATATTTTTGTAGCAATTTAGCTAAAGATGCTACCACTATCCTGCCTAGAAGGAGAATTCAAGGGGTGGCTATTACAGGTAAAATAAGAAACCTATTCTACCTGTTCCTGTTGCAGAAAAATAACAGCCATGATGCTATCTCTTTTTATTACTATAATTGAAAAGAGTAAAGAGTTTGTTCCAAGTCATGTTTGTTTGTGTCTCTGTCTAACAAATTAAAGATTCTTAAGCTTGAATACAGAAGAGCATGCTCGAAACTAAATCAGTTTAATTTTGTATCTTGTGTGTATATAGAAAAGGTACGTAGTATTAATTAGTAACTGATTCTTCAGTTTACAGATAACTATTCCAAAGTGTTGCTTGTAAATACCGGTTATTTTAAAGTGTTCCGATAGATACGCCTCGCACCTGAAAGAAGAATTTATTTTCATCACCAGGAGCATAATTACCAATTACTATTTGTTATCTTGCCTGTAGTATTGACATTTGTTAATTATGATCGTACATTTTGTGAAGATATCAGAAACAAGTTTGCTGTCATTACTATAAACGAAAAATAATACGATCAATTCATTGTCCGTTTATTTATTTTTAAAGCACGGGCAATCTAGCTGTATTATGCCTGATGACAAATACTGTATTTTCACCTATGTGTATAGTGGTTACAATTGCGGGCAAGAGTGTCCTACCAGACCATAAAATAGTGGTAAAAAGATTATCATTGCCAGCGTCTCGTTCCGCCCCTTTTTTTTATTTATTCTAGCTCAACATCAGAAAACAAATTAATTATACACAAAATACACATTAATAATAATAACTGAGAACTTTCTAACAATATTATAAAATGAATTACAAAAACAATTAGCAACATGTGCACAAAAAACAATATCGGGTAATAAAATTTTTATATATGCATCATACAGGCCAATACTGTATCCCATGTAACTATTTGCCTCATAGTCATATTACACAGACTCTATTGTAATTTAATGACTTGTTACAGAGTCGTTATTATATTAGAGTGGCTATAAAATTGCCATACACTTGTAAATTGCATAGAAAGTGAAAATGCGTATGTAACTCTCTAAAGCAACTCTGTTATCATTTTAGTATTTCTATGTACATTTTGTTGTATTAGTTCCAAACAGTTATTTCTTTCTTGTACGGTATTTTTTACAAGAATTTTTATTAAAAGAGATCTTCCTTTGAACAGACTTAAAAAAAAAGACGGATTATTCAATTCGAATGTATATTTTTTCTTATGGGTGTTCAGCCATGTCTTCTTTGTTTATGAACCGATTTGGTTGTTTTTTTTTTCTTTGAAAGCGAATACCTCAAGGCTGGTCCCATTTTAATTTCGCTTGCACTGGACCTTCAACTTCGAAGATACACCAAGGAACTCTTCAAAACCATTGAAGTTGATTTTATTTTTTATTATATATCAGCTGTGCTCGTGGCTTCGCTCACGTGGACTACAATTATATAATACATTAATTTACTATATCTGTTATAGTTTATTCAACGTAAGCCATTTAAGAGCCCGAATTTATTTACATGAGCAGTTTTTTTTATTTGTGCGGAACTCTAATTCTTTTTCTAAAATCAAAGTAGCCTAAGTTACTTCATATAAAATCAGCTATCTACCAGTGTAAATCCCCTCAAAATCAGTTCAACCGTTTTGGAAATTACCCGGAACAAACAGACCGACAGACAGACAAAAATTTGAAAAATGGGTTTTTTGTTATAGGTATCGTATATACTTTCATATGCATTTCACAGACACTTAAATTTTGTTAATTGTATTCATTGTCTAGTTTTTTTTATTGGTTTAGCGTATTGGCCACATACTTGATTTTAAATTACAATTTAGTCTACGATGGTAACACATTAAGTCTAGTGGAAGACTGGCTCTCAAGTGAAGCTGCTAAACACACCTATACGTACATGGCGACAAATTTTCAACTTATATGATTCCATCACGATGTTTTCCTCCACTGAACACTCAGGGTCATTGAAGTTATTCGAACGTTCGTATATCGCTGATGCGTCATTCCTTCAAAAATATTCCCTTAAAAAATTTACTTGATTTGGGTCCAAAGAGTTACTTTAATTTTACGGTATTTTTACACGTATTTGTTCTAAGATCAGTTACTGATAGGTTCCTAATTGTAAGAACTGAGTTGAAACATCTTTTGTCCTAGACTGTGTTGCCAACCACATTCTTTCAATCAGATCGCAGCAACGGGACCGGAAATGCATTAAAACAACCTGTTCTGCAAAAACCACAGCAAAAACGGTCTCTGTCACAGCAGTATCTCAGAATCAATCTAAGGGTTTAAACCTTGGGCACAGTTGAAGAATTATCCTAAGTGAAGAGAGCAAATAAATCTAAAAAGAAAAAAAAAGAAAGATTCTAAAAGCTATGTGTGCTCGTTCTACAACCGACAGGTTCGCTCTGAGGTCACAACAATACAACTAATTAGCACCTCCATTTGACAGATTCAAAATCAACTAGTTTTTAAACTTCACCGCAGTTTCTATCGTCATCGCGTTACAGAAGAATGTTTAGATTACATTTTAAATGCCTAATCAATATAATTTGTTAAGCGTTTCGTTTTTTTTTTAAGTAGGAAGCTGGTAACTGTAAATATATATATTTTGAGTTTTAATGACCTCCAACCGCGACACTGGATAATACGTGACTAAAAAGAATGTCAGGCAATTACCTAACTTTAATATTGCCAAAATAGAGTGCGGGTAACGCATCTACACTTATAAACACATCATAGGTTCTGATGGAGAGAGATTGGTTCAAGGCAATCAGGCAAGACATAGGTGTTTTTAGTTAGGACAGACTACAAGTTGGAAGGTGTATTAAGATAAACTGATGAGGTGACTAGTCTGTTCAAATCAATTGTATTTTATTATTAAACTAGGTGAACATTACGTTTTCTTATATTATATGTATTTATGTAAAGATACGGTGGGGTTAATTGTGCGAATTGAAAGAAAGAAGATATAGGATTTAATAGAAAGGGGGTAAACTGGTTTAGACTTGCTCTAGACGAGATAATGATACGGTGTCGCTTGATGAACTCTAGTATGTAATGTATTAAAATTAACTTTACACAACGGAACACGCATTAGAAAGGAAGCCTATAACTACTTAAAATTATATGGTTTTCGGAGCTCCATCTGGTTATCACCAGCTATCACTTGCGCCCTCTAAGTTGCAAAAGGAACCCGTACGAATAATAGAATGAATAACGCTTAGGATTTATTGGCATGCAATACATGTATCGTCTAATTTAATAAAACGTGTTACTATTGTTGAAATTTCTTTTATTTCTGGTTTTAAAGGATTATTTTACAAAAAAAGATCGAACTCCGTGTACTCGTATTTCTTTTTTCCGAGTTAAACCGGCATTACAATGTATTTAGTAAAGTAGCACACCCTACACTTTTTGCCATAGGGGCCCTGGAGCCTCAAATGGCTTTTACAGCTTCACTGTGACTTGGGGGCGAGCGCTTAAGGCACTCAGACGCGAAAGTAAAGACAACTCGCTCAAGGGTGCCATAGTGGCCAGACCTTGGATTGGGCAGTTGCCGCGATTGCAAATAAGTCGCTATCTAGTTAATTCCCTATCCGTAATTCGAGATAACTAATTATACATATATACATGCGTCCTTGCCTCCTGGAAGGGAGGAATGGAGCATGTGTATATGTATTTAGTAATCGGTAAGTTTGTGTGTATAACTAACACAAAAAGGTCCCTTACAGGACTTATGTACCTACACCACATAGGTACATATGTGTATAATATTGTATGTGTTTAGCTAAGTGATTGCACGTGCAGTGTCATTTGTATCGCGCGGGCGTCTGCCTGACTCAAGGGTTTTACACCGAGGAATAGACATAGGCTTGAGCGACGCCCGCTTATACTGGTAGCACTATATATCCAAATCTCCTTCGTTCATCCATCATTCATTCAGTCTAAAGTCATCCGTTCTTTTTCATTCCTACACACATACATGAACACAATATATATCTGACATAGTTAACGGACGTCTCCAAACAGTGGAATTAAACAATATTATTTAGATATGCTTTGGTTTGGGCCACCCAGGCTTTTACCCTAGCACTGAAAAGTTGAAAAAATTTCTTAGTATAAAAAATATCATTTTAAACAATCTTTAAAATCTTAAACAATGATTACATAAAAAAAGTTGTAACGATATATCGCCTGAATGATATTGCTGGTTGACATAATTCATTAGACATGCATAATTTGTTTAACTGTTAACACGACACATTCAATGTCAAACTAGGTCACTATGACTGTGTAACGAATTAGATTTATTGGAAAAACATAACTGCTTTTTTGTTTTTATTTACCAGCGTTTATATTCTAGATAGAAGTCAAATATAATAAATCACAAATTATCAACTGAATTTTTTAAAGTAAATTAACATTTAGTGATATAATATTTAAATTGTATAATTTCACGTAATGAAATATAAATAATGAATAAATCTGCAGTTAAACAATCAGACGTAACCTTATAACGTGGCCTCACCCAGTTAAATAACACCTTCATTGTTTGACGAAATAACGCAAAATAACCATGTGCACTTGCGAAAATAAATGCTAATCGATTTTATATTCTAACTCGCTTTGAATAAGAATAGAGTTGTTAGCTCACTAATGGCATATTTAAGTTGGTCAAGTGCGTATTACCAAAGAGGTAATACTCCATCCGTTGTATTTATTCAATGAAGATGGCCTATACCGATAAAGTACGTTACGAATTTTACGAAATTAAATGTTATTATTACAAGTTATATATTTATATAGCCGTGAATTATATGCATAATCTAATATACTTACCGTTAACGTAAAGAGATAATTAGATACATAATTACACTTAAGTCTAAATTGACTTTAAACATAACATACCATACGCCTGCATCTCAGAAGGGCCCACAATTCTCCGGGTATGTTTTTAGTTCCCATGTAATAAATAGAGCGAGCCACTAATCAGGCACAAAGCCAGACTCCGAGCTGCAACTGAGAATTTAATAGAAAAACCCAATATCAGTTTGCTCGACCTGGGAATCGAACCAAGGACCGCACTTAGGACCACTAGGCTAATGAGGCAATTTGACTTTGTTCCTACTATATCATGAAGTCTACAATACCTACCATAAGTGTTTTGGTCTAACCCACGCGCTGATACCTTTGTACGTCTAAAATATGTTCAAAAAAAGCATCTAATATTCAAAACGTCAGAAACGGAAAAATTACGTAACTTGTTTTTATTTATTTTTATACTTTATAAGTGGTAAAAAAGCGTACGGCCCGCTAGATGCTAAGCGGCTACCGTAACCTTTGGACGTTTTTAACACCATAGATATCACAGGCTCTTTGCCGACCTTGAACAGTTGCGTGTTGGGAGGTCACCGCAGGAACACAACACCAGGTTATTTGCCTGTGATCTTCTGAAGAGTGGAGGTATTTCACCAGTCCGACTTCACCAAATAGACAGAAACCTCCAAAGAAATTTCTCCGTGCCATACCTCTTTTTTCTTTTAAATAAAAGAGCCTATTAACAGCCTCAAAAGATAAAAATTATATCAATGTACATAACTTAAAATATCTCGACAATAAAAGAGATGTATAATCTTTCATACCGACATGGGCCTGAGTAAAAAAAGAGATGTAAAAATATGAAAACGGTGTAAATTAATAGCTAAGGCATTATCACATAGTCACTGAAAAAAAGCGGATTTTTTGCAAACTAAAAGCAGAGACTTAGTATATTCGTAAACTATTTTTGAAGTAGGATTAATATTAAAAAAAGGGTTATGTTTATAATCTTTTAAAGTAATTTAGTTTACCTATTTTGTTGATTGTGAATTTTAATGATATTGTACGATTTTAAAAACAAAAATATGTATATTCGATTTTATAAACCATATTTCAACTAATTAAATTCTAGGCCCAGAAATACCCGTCTCCTTTAATTGTATTTGTAAAAACTAACCGCCACTTTTGCCGAAACTAAATCCATTAAATTAGTGTTTTTTTTTCCTAAATCGAATTCTCCGTTTTCGGCAGCGATAAATATTAATTACGAAAGTGCGTTTGTTTGAATGTTTGTCCTTCGTTCACGGTCAAAACGACTAGCTGGGCGAATTCTAATGAATTTTGCCATGAAGTTGCTTAGGTCGTTGATTATACACCCAGCGATGCGAGCAGGTTACAGCGAATTTATTAAACACCAAAATAGTCGTTTTCTAAATTGGTTTTTATTTCTGCGGAACACTAATTATTTTCTAAAGTTGCCTAAGTTACTCCTTATAACCTCAGCTATCTCCCAGTGAAAATCCCGTCAAAACCGGTCCAACCGTTTCAGAGATTAACCGGAACAAACAGACAGACAGACAAAAACAAAAAAAAATGTTCTTGTTATAAATAACGTACTTACTTACTACTAGAAATAAGTAAAAAGCTATTATTTTAACATTAGAAACAGACACTTTAATTTTATTTATTTCTATAGATGATTTAGGACTATTTGTACGTACTTTTAAATTGTTTTCTTTTCGTCTATTATAAATCTAATTTATTTAAATAAAATTAAAAACGCTGTTCGCTGGTAAAACCATTACTTGAGAATGGTTTAATCGATTTGGCTAATGTTTTTTTTTTATTGTCAGCAATATTTTTATGGTAAAATATTTGAAAAGTTGTTCAGGAGTTTGAAGAACTCAGGAAAAACTGAAACTACCCTTTTTATTAGACTCACTTGGATTGGATGAACTCAACAAGACAACTCACGCGATTTGAACGCTGTACTTGCGTAAATCTTATTTTGTTTTCGTGGTCAAGACCCTCGAAATTTTTTCAGAAAAAAAAAATCCGCATAGGTGGCGCTGTGGTCGAGTTATTGAGTATCGGAAAGAACAGAACAACTTCTGCCAGGCCAGCTAGTTAGTAATGAAAATGCGCAATATACTATAAATAATAACAAATTTGCAAGTTTGACATTGAATAGTTTTATAAATGTCTTTGTTGAAATTACTTTAAACTGATTATGAATTGTCTAATTATATTATGAAGTTGAAGCCTTGGACTATTTAGGTCCACTAGAAAAATTACAAACACGTCATGCATTCATTATTATAATATAAAATCCATAAATAAACGAAATTGGTCAACTTTATGGTTGATATATTTCAATATTTACGAGAGAGTGATAAACATAACAATACGAAAACCATGGACGTGTAAAAAATGGCGAAAACAAAATTCTTTTGAAATTAATATGAAATTCTTGGTTAGTTTTATCTTCTTTTTTCCAAACTGATAAAAAAAAAATTTTTATACTAGCTCGGCAAAATGTCTATAAAGTATCTGATGGAAAGTGCGGTACAGTCCACAAACAACGGCGACCGTCGCGTCGGTGCAATGACACTAATTTCACCGGTGAATTTCGTCGGTGACATGTAGGGCTGCTAAAATGCCTCTCCACACCTCGTTTGAAGGACCCACTATGGAAAGGAGGGAATCAGCGAACCTCCTTGTTCGTGCCTTATTGGGCGCTACCGTGCAGCAGTGGCTTCGTAGACCAGACCGCATGGTGCCATAGTAGTAGAAAGATAATAATAGTAGTTACAAAGGATATCAATAGATGGCGCTTAAATAAATTTACCCAAATTATCCTTTAAGTTTAAAACATTACACACGTAAAACGACGAAACAAACCCATGCATTTAATGGCGTACATCTTATTAATATTTACAAACGTAAGCAATCGTTTGGAAGGCGTTATTAGATACGTGGGCAGCACAAATTCCATTGTTCAATGTAAAATGCAATTTACATACCGAGTTACACAATAAATGGATGCCAGGTGCGTTTTGTTACGAAATTTCTACGACAGGTTTCTCTCGGCCTATACTGCTTTATGATGATGACAGAAAAATTTTTTTTTCTAAGAATCAAAAAATTATGCCCCGGGTGAGGATCGAACTCACGACCTTAAGATTATGAGACTTACGCGCTGCCTACTGCGCTACCGAGGCTATTGTTAAAGTTTGGGAAATAGGTCATAGCAATATAAATATATAACTAATTATATTTATAATATTAGGTAGGTCGACAGATATTATTCTTCTGCCTTTTCCGTTAAATAATTAATGGCCCGACGAAAACGCCACCTATATAGAATTAGAATTTTACAATTCTAGGAAGTTAGCTTCTATAAACCATAGTTTCGATAAAAGGAATATTTTTATGTTATTAAAAGCTAAATCGGTCAAATCGTCAAAATTTATAGAATCCTAACAGATGCACACAAAATATATAAAGACGACCCGCACTGGTTATTTAGAACCAGCATTAAGCTGAGCTAAGGCCGTTTTGTAACAACTGGATTTGATTTTTGTTACTGTAAGTAGTTATATAGTACATTATGGTACAAGTGTGTAATGTTGGTGATTACCGCTGAGGCGCCATTGAGACCCGAGCCGTTAGGTGAGGCCGTGAGGGTCTTAAGAGAGCAGAGGACGGTAATCACCAATACACACGTGTATCATACGACGTTTTTCAACACACTTGTGAAGAAAATAATAATAAAAAATCATTTTTTTTCGCTATGGCGGGAAAAATTAATCAGTTTGCGCGCGCATCTAACAATGGCGATCGGCCATAGACTAAAGGAATGAGGTTTCTTTTTTTTGGCTTTCCGCAGATAGCGTTTTAGCCACGTATAAAATGGGGAATTTAAAGTTTTCTTTATCGTCCCTATAACTTTCGTGGCTGAGTGCTCTCCGCGCTCGCCCCCAAGTCCGGTGAAGCTGTAAAAGCCGCAGCGGCTTTAGGGCCCCTAAGGCTAACAGTATAGTCAGATCAAAGAAAAAAAAAAAAACTTAAGTTATATCTAAGTGAAAGTTTTATTTATTAAACACGTACAAGTTGACATTATCTATTTAAATACGAAGTTGTATGAAATGAGCAAGCAATAGGTACTTACATTAATTTATTTGTTCTATTGATCATTATCTTTTTTGTATCGAAACTTTTTTAAGAACAAAGCAACTCGACCAATAAAATTAAAAAAAAACTCTATAACTCACTTGTGAATAATAGCAATGAAAAAGTCACAGTTCGATTACAGGTGTCATTATGTGCTTAATTGCGGTGATATTAGAGCCACTTTATGAGCAAGTGTGTTGAAAAAATATTTATAATTGTCTATAGTCTCAAATGCGTTTGTTATAAATAAATCTTACTCTCTTTCTAATTTTGTGTTTTTAGTATATTATTTGTTGATGAGCAAGAACGTTCATTCCAAGACCAACTCGTTGAGAGGCTTTACTGAGGTCATTGAACATTGCACGGAGGTCCTCCATGGTCTCAGCCAAGACTAGGTACTATTTCGTTGGCAAACCGAATGTAAGTGATGTACCTACTCGCCGTTTATATTGAAACCTAGTCTTCCCAGTTCAGAATGCTTGGCTATGTTATGCTCGGCGTTTCTCTATGTAATAGAATCAGAAATATGGAGATCCGCAGATGAAACAAAGTCATCGGCATAGCTCTACGAACAGCTAGACTTAAGTGGAAGAGGGTGGCCCACGCAGCTCGTAGAACAGATGGTCGATGGGGCCGAAGAGTCCCCGAGTAGCAGCCACGTACCAGAAGAAGCAGCGTGAGCAAACCCACCATAAGGTAGTCCGACGACCTGTTAAAAGTTGCGGGAAGCAGTGTTGAGTAGTACACGAGTCTGAATTGAAACTGTAAGAGTAGCCTCTCTTTGTATACTAAGCCAGTATAAAGAGACACTTCAAGAGAGGCGAGGCGTTCTGAACCTTTGCAGTATCTACATTTGCAGTAACACGCGAGGCGAGGAGTTTCGAAGCTCGGTAGTACATTCGAAATAATACGAATGGTATGTACATTTGACATTTTAAACCACAGAGGTACCCTTAAATTATTTGATAAGTACCGGTACAAATGTACGAGTTCTTGTAAGTCCTGATCAATATTAGCAGGAAACAGCTCGATGCAAACATCGCAGGACCGGTCGTTGTGGTGATCTTTTGAGGGAGCTTATATTCAACAGTGGACGTTTTTCGGTTATAGTCATAATGATTATGAAAAAACGTAAATTTCCAAATTATAATTATACATCAATAAACCGCACTATAAGTACATATCAATATGGCTAGAATGTTTAACGTCACGGTTATTAGGTAGTCTTGATTAAAAAGGATAGATTGGTAATAAATACCAATATCTAGGCCCGGTATGCCGTATTCGTCGTCGGCCATGTTTGATACGTGCCGTGCCTTACATTGAGAAGTATTCAGACCGCTTTTTTTAATGCATTTTTTAAATTTACTTTATATGTATATGTTACAGCGAATTACCATTACGCTGTTTCGTAACAGAGATAGATTGAAATCATTATTGGATTGGAATACCTACTTATAAAAAAGCAACATGGCGCGTAACCAAAAAACGTGACGATTGCTAGAAAAATTTCTCCTATACGTCGATAAAGAAGTTTCACTTCAAAAATCAAAACATTTTTATCATTAATCCTATGTCAGTACAAACGTTCCAATTGAAGGACTACAAAACACGAACTGAGTTAGACTTTTCTGTCAAACGATAATGTTTTATGTACTTTGGAATATTATACTAACTAACTATATGCATAATAATTAGCATATATGTTGTCCTTGTTCCACACGTAATTTAACATATAAAATTAAACATAAGTGTGAAAGATGTAGGTTCTTAATTGCAATAATTTTATTCCGTCTTTTTTGTTGTAAAAATGTATGTAAAATTATCAAGTCCGGAAAGTGTTTGTTAATTTTGTTCAAAATGTAGATTAGAGTTGTTTTTTCATGTTTTAACGTGTGTAGTATATAGTGTGTAATTACAGAGATTTAGTACTAATAACCGGCTTGTACAATGTGTTAGCAACTCTCAAGGATTTATCCTGTTCCAAATTTTACATAAACTATGGTCACTCGCATGTAAAGTTTCAAAAGTGTCCAATGTTTTTATGAGTAAGTAATACAGATTATACCGTATTATTTTTATGTTTTATATTATTAGAGCAGATATTTTGGTCTATGGAACATCGCCCACCGTAATTATACTATTTTTTTCTTTTCGTTTTGAGGGATAAAAATTGCTTAGTGACTGATCAGCTGGCTGTAGGAAAATTCGCGCTACTCATCAGTATTCGCTAATCGGATACACTGTAAAAAACCAGACACAGTGTCTGGATTAACCTTACATAATCATGTAGTTTTTTTCACCGTTTTTTCTGACGGCATCAAGGATGAGATTGTAAACGAATACTTATCTCTAGACAGTCACCACTGTTCCTATATTATATTTACCATCAAGTAAAAAATAAAAATAAAATCTGAACTGGACAAAACGCTAGTCGGAAATTAAACTCAGGAATTCGCCGTTTAACCTTCGATGTAATATTAATTGTATTATTGCACGATTTACATATTTGAAAAACAAATTTGCATGACTAAGAAAGATTTATTATTTATGTATTTAAATATAGTAACTATCTAATACCGACGGCTTTGCCAGTATTGTTAACTTTTATAATCATCACGTAAGTCTGTTGCAGTTTGAGTAATATTAGAATTTTATATATATATATCTTTTATTTATATAAAATAGCTGTCACCTAATGATTGAAATTCGACCAGCGACTTTTTAATCATAGACTAGTTTCTGTTTGACATTTGCAGAAAGAACCTAAACAATGAATATTATATCACTTACTGTCACTTTTCATTCAGTGACAATGTCAATATTTTGGGGGTCTAAGTTCAATGGCACTGGTCTGGTTAGGATTCGCAGTATTAATTAATTTTATTTAATATATTAGTAACAGATATTATAGATAAATTTTAGCTTTCTGCACTCCTTTTCCATATAAACTTTAACCATGCCAAATCTCACAGACTTCCGTGCACGCAATACGCTTTAAAAGGGATACAAAGTTTTTGCTTCACGTACCTAATAATTTATGTAATATAAAATGATAGAGGGTTGCCGTAGTGCGCGCTTACGCAAAAACTATTGAATAGATTTTGGCCAATTTTTTGTTTCACTCATTAGATACTTGGTCCTTATCAAAAAGAAAAATCATCACGATACCTTCATTGAATAATGTGCTATTAACATTTAAAGAAACTATGATTTTCATAAGCATTATGCGTTCTTTTAACGTCCACGCGAGCGAAGCTGCGGGCAAAGATAGTTTAGTAATAATATTTTTTATCGTTATTACTCAAACCGTTTATGGGACAACGTAACCTATATCATAACAGAAAGAAATAATCCTGGGACCGACGAAGAGAGAAAATAGGACATGAGGAATCCGTAAAAAATCCATAAAAACTTGGAAATCGGAGATAGAATAGACGAGACAAATATTATAGGCGAGATTAAACCGTTTTCGGTGGCTCGGTCATAGTGAGAGAATGGGAGAGGATCGAGCACCCAAAAAAGCGTACTTTGGTCAAATATTTGGACGAAGAGATGAAGACTTTTCGAACATTCCCTGTACTGATTGTTCGGCGCTGTAGAAGAACTACAAGAATTCCAAGCGGGTGATGAGTGGCGGGAGACTGCGCAATGTAGACAGAAATGGCGTCTTTTAATATCGGAGGCCAAAATCCACTTTGGTTCGCTGTGACATTTTAGGTATGATAGTTTACTTTGTCGCTTGACTAAGGAAATCGTTATAAAAATATTATCTCCAGTAGATTTTACATGAAACGTGAGAAATAAAGAGACTGACAGACATTATCCTTTACTGTGTATAACACTTCAATGTCAGAATAAACTAATTGGCAACTATGTACAATACTCGCCACGGATTTTTGTATCTCATAATGTGTGTGAATTTAATTCAGAATACAAATATTGTAAAACCGTTTTTGATTACTATACCGTATTTGTATCTTTTTTATATGAAGTCACAATTTCACACACGGCCATTTAATTCCAAACTAAGCAAAGCTTGTAATATGGTAACTAAACAGCTGATATACATACATTTAAAGATATTTAACACCCAGACACACACACACAACTGACATTTATGCTCATCACACAAAGTCAGTCACGGGCGGGGATCGAACCCGCGGCCTCTGCTCAATAGTAGCGTTTGCAACCACTCCGCCACGAGGACTGTCAAATTACTTTATTAGAATCTTTACTGTCTACTTTATTAGAACATTTATTTTTATGATTTTATTCTGTTTAATACTTGAATATAATCTATTTTATAAGTTGATAACTAACCACAGAGATTATACAAATATCCTTCGTCAGTATTGTACATTCTTGTTAACTTATAATGCCGTTGACTGAGAAAAGACAACGAAAATGTTTAAAATATATTTCTTTAGAGCTTTAAAACCCTCATTTATTGCATAGTACTAAGTTTAGCTAATTGTAGTAGGTATATGTAGGTAGTAAAAGAATACATTTGTTGTTATTATATTTAAATTCTGAGAATCCTCCATGAACGTTAAAATCACTAAAACTAGTTAAATATCATCAACAAACTCGATCAAATGTAAGTAAGTAACATATTAACTTACTAGAAAAAGAAGAAAACGATCTTTACCAGGCGTATGGCTTCAATATTTCATATATAAAATTACCTCGTCTTTAAATTAAATAGCCATACGAACGAAGGTCACAGGAAACTGGCCAGTGTCGCACAACACCTTGGCTTTACCGGTGATGACATCATGCAAAAACTTCACCGTTTAGATGATTAGATTGACAAAAAAAAATGATATAATGGGTATCTACCTAAATACTTAAGGATGTATGTTAACAAACATTCTTACAACTTGGTACGTAAGGATTCATTTACATGCGGTTCTCTAAAGCACTCGCCCCCGAGCAACGGTGAAGCTGTAAAGTCGTCTGAGGCTTAGGCCCCATAAGTGATTTAGGAACTGTTCAATTAAAATTGGATTTTTATTATGTGTATTGTAGTCAAAATGCTATGACACCGTGTAATTTATCACGGAGATAATATTACTTTAAAAATTGTAAATTCAATTTAGCTTTTTTGCTTGGCCCTGTTTTGGAAATAGCATATTGATATACAGTGTATGTCTTTTCTGGGACCTCACACCTTGCTCTAATGATATCCCCATCAAAATATATCGAGTATTTATAATGGTTTTTAAAATTATTTTTTTAGGTCTAGCGTATTGCCATAATCTCAATGTTAAGTGACGATGCGGTCCAAGATGGTGGCATGCTACGCCTAGTGCCTCTAGATGTCTGGCGACATATTTTCAACTTGAAGGTAGTAGCTAGGCAGATGGGCATAAGGAAATACCTTCCCACCATACCATGGTTTCATTACGGTGTTTTTTTTTTCCAGCGAAAGCTCAAGGATGTCATTGCAGGGATTCGAACTCACGTCCATTGTGACCAATTTCAGTGAAATTTTATGTGAAAAATTGATGACTTTGTAACTTACCATGAATCTCCATTTATTTGGAGATACAACTATCAGTTCTCTCCGCGAAATTATGGCGAAGATCGACGTTTAAAATACGGAATATAGGACTTGTATCATTTTTCTATTTAAGGGACAAATTCTTGTCATCTCAAGCGTTTCATTTAAAACGTGTTACCTAATACGTTAGCGAGGTAGAATGCTGTCTCGTTAACTTAATGATATGTTATGTAAAGATTGCATTAGATTGGGTTTGATAGATGTGCTCCACGCATATCATTATCTGGATTATTGCCCTGGATATAATTAAATTTATATAACTCAGGGAAAGCACTCACAAATGTCGAAACACACAAGGTAAATGTTTATCAATATTATTATTCTGCAGAGCTGTAATGTAACAATACCGATATCGAAATATCGACCAATATCTAAATTTGAAAAGCGCGCTAAGGTACCACCTCCACGAGCGGTGTATCGTTACCACGAGTCCTTCCTTTATTTATTTTTTTGT
Organism: Saturnia japonica; assembly: GCA_033032175.1. NCBI lineage: Eukaryota > Metazoa > Arthropoda > Insecta > Lepidoptera > Saturniidae > Saturnia > Saturnia japonica. The sequence continues at coordinate 731,360 of CM065328.1, read as the reverse complement.
TTTTTTCTGACTGACTATACTGTTAGCCTTAGGGGCCCTAAACAAATAGAGCTGCTGATGACTTTTACAGCTTCACCGGGCTTAAGGGCGAGCGCTGAAGGCGCTCAGCCGCGAGAACGTGGACAACATGAGCGCAAGGGTGCCAAAGTGGCCAAACCTCGGTTTGGGCTGTTGCCGTGATTGCGAAAAAGGTCGCGATCTGACTAATTCCCTATCCGTAGAATATTTAAACTGAACTAACGCATCCATGTACATATCCTGCCTCCTGGGAGGAAAGAAGGAACATGTGTATATGCATTTAGTATTCTGTAAACGTGGTCGAAACTATCGTAAAAAAAGGTCCCTTACAGAATCTATGTACTTATGTGGTGTGCACGTATGTGTGTACATATTGTGTGTAATGTGTGTGGGTAGGTAAGTGATTGCAAGTGCAGTGTCACCTGTATCGAGCGAGCGGCTGCCAGACTCAAGGGTTCCACGCCGAGGGAACGGACTTAGGCTTAAATTGCCGCAAGAGTGAAAGAGAACTTGATGGGTGCCTCCCTTTATCGTCGGGTCATCTACAAGAGAAGTTTATTCTTCTGCCTCCGTATCTTCTCGACTCGCGACTGATTGAGACGATTTTCTCGTCAATGTCACTCGTCGCATCGCCTTGTTGAAAGTTGAGACACGTTCATTGATTTGTTATGGAATGAAGTGGCAGGACGATAATATTTCCGAGATAAACTCGCTCGTGGAGATGGCGCCTAAGCGTCGACATTGGCGTCTTTGCTAAGAGTTGTATTGTTTCGGACCTATTTATTATTAATTTTCATTTGACATTCTTTTGAAGTGAAAACTTCTTAATACTCACATCACATTTGTGTTCTTAGGCCACATCATCACTTTATATCAATTATGAAATAATTTATACTTTTCGTGTACAAAATTTGATCATAATCGGTTAAGATACTTTTTTATGATTCATAAAATTTCATAAGAATGGTTCAAGCCGTTTTTGTGTTAAACCCGGATGTAGAAGCAGCCAGGCAAAAAAATATTTAAGGGCATATTCGTAACCAGTGTATTTTAAATAGAACGTCTATTAAGAAATTTGGCAAAAAACTATATGTACAGATAAACCTACATGTTTATTAATATAAATATACACTGATCTGTGATCTTAGTGGATATATAAAAACATGGTGAGTGTACCTCGCGCATGCGCGTCGGTAACCTGTTCTGAAACGCATACCAACTTGACAAGATTGCGTCAGACCTTATACCAAGTTAAAGACCTCACACAGTCACAAGTATCAAGCGAAACGTCTATACATACATTTTACATATATCAAATAATCTAATCTAATATATAATCTATATCTATACTTCTCTTCTTTCTCAGGTTATATTTGAAGAAAGTTACTCAAGCGTTCAGACTTCCTCACGTTGTTTTCCTTTACCGTCAGCCAATAATAAGTACTATTAATTAAAACTAATTTCTTGGTACTTGGATGGCTCTTGGGTAGGGTTGCCAACGCTACTATCTATACATATAATAAAAACGTAACTGATCAATGTCTGTACATAGAAGATATATGAGAAAAACTATTATTGGGGGTCTCTATAAACGCAGGAGAACCCAAAACAATGATTGTTAGAATTTTTGTCTGTTTGTCTGTTTGCCAACTTTTGTGCGCGCTAATCTCAGAAACGGCATAACCGATTTGGAAACGGTTTTCACTAATATATTCTGGTAAGGTTCACTTAACATTTAGTGTTTGTTTTACTTCAATAACTTCATAAATAAAAAAGTTATATCAATTTAAAATATTACGTCGAACATTTTTTTGATAAAAATGTTATAAAATAGCTCTTCAGTTGAATTGACTGAAATTTTAGCTATCTTTGTATTATGGTTTGTATAACGATGATGATCGAAACCTTTCATAAAGTTAAAAAATTAAGAGTTTAATAAAATGAACTTTCCAATATAAGTTGACCTCAGATCTATGTGTTAAATCATATTAAAAGGGGGTCTGCATAGGCTGGATATTGTCAGTTGAATATAGCTGCGTCGCTGCTAGGGATGGCAATTCATTTCGAAAAAGATTGATTCGAATCGAACTCTTATGAATCGATTCCCAAAAAAATCAATGTCTAAGATCGAACTCTCAAAAATTGATTTTTTTTCGATTCACTTTCGCATTTGTATTAACAATATAACATTTCCTAAAATAGAAAATTAAAAGGGAACCGCAACAGTCGATCTTTTGTAATTTTTACCTTACTAAAGTATCAGTTATTATAGAGAAACATAGAAAGGTATAGAGAGAGAGAATTTATTACAGGTATATAGTGAAAGTGAATTCATTTCAAAAATTAATTATTATAAACTGTTTTCGTTAATTTGGTGTTGGGTAATAATTTACTGTTAGTATTTTAATTGGTAAATGACACTATATAAAATGACTGCATAATGAATTGAATAATCCATACCTACTAATATTATAAATGCGAAAGTAATTCTTTCTGTCCCGTCTGTTGCATTTTCAAGCCTAGACCGCTGAACCAATTTTGAGGAACTTTGGTTGAGAAAGGTCATTGGCTACTTTTGGAAATAAAATTAGAAGGGGTGAAATGGGGGGGTGAAAGTTCGTATAAAGAACCTAATTTTGATACAGAGATATGTAGGAATTTGGAGGAAGACTTTGGCTACCTTATGTGGTGAAAATAAAACTTTAATGGGTGAAATAGAGGATGAAGGTTTGTACGAAGAACCCGTTAAACCAATATTGATGAATAGAGATATATTGGACCTTGGAGACGGACATAGGGTACCTTATGGTGCAAAGATAAAATATGAAGGGGTCAAATAGGGGATGAAAAATTGTATGAAGAACCCACTATTTCTCAATTTAGGGATATGAAAATTCATATTTATGATTTTAGGAAGAAATAAAAAGGTTTCGCGTTTTTGAAAAATGAATCGGCAGGGTGGTACAATAAGGGATGATTTGCAATACCATACGCATAGAGTGATAAATCCATCTATGATTTTCTATTGCTTTGTCGTGTTTAGAGATCAGTCGGTGTATATGCAATAAAATAGTGGGGTGGTAGGGATCGCAACCACCATATCTACATCTATCTATACATATAATAAAAACGTAACTGATCGACGTCTGTACATAGAAGATATATGAGAAAAACTATTATTGGGGGTCTCTATCAACGCAGGAGAACCCAAAACAATGATTGTTAGAATTTTTGTGTTTGTCTGTTTGCCAACGTTTGTGCGCGCTAATCTCAGAAACGGCTTAACTGATTTGGAAACGGTTACAACTAATATATTTTGGTAAGGTTGACTTAACATTTAGTGTGGTTTTACTTCAATGAGTTCATAAATAAAAAAGTTATATCAATTTTAAAAATCACATCGAACATTTGTTCGATAAAAATGCTATAAAATAACTCTTCAGTTGTATTGGCTGAAACTTTGAAACTGGTTTGTAAAATGATGATTATTTAAAGTTTACATAAAGTTAAAAATGTACAGTTTCAGAGAATTTGGAACATTCCAATATGAGTAGACCACACATCTATATAATAAATCATATTAATAAGTGGTCAGCCTAGGTTGGATATAATCACGCAAGCAAGTCGAGTGCCGCATCGCTGCTAGGTAATTCATTCCGAAAAAGAACGATTCGAATCTAACTCTGATGTATCGATTCACAATAAATAGAGGCCTAAAAGGCCGATCTCTCCAAAAAATTTACCGTCTTTTATTCACTTTTCAGATTTGTGTTAACAATATAAAAATCCCTATTATAGAAAACAAAAAGGAAACCACAACAATCGATCTTTTGCTATTTTTACCATGCTAAAGTATCAGTTAAAGAGAAACAAAGAAAGGCATAGAGAGAGAGAGAGAGAATCAATTTCAAAAATTTATTATTATAAACTGTTGTCGTTATTCTGCTATTGGGTAATTTACTGACACCATAGAGAACGACAGCATAATGAAATGAATAATCCATACTAATATTATTATAAATGCGAAAGTAACTGTCTGTCCTGTCTGTTGCATTTCACGCCCTGAAATAGACGATGAAGGTTTGAACGAAGAACGCATGAAACCAAATTTGATGAATTTTGATATAGAGATATATTGGACCTTAAAGAAAGACATTGGCTTACCTTATGTCGTGAAAATAAAACTTTAAGAGGTGAAATAGGGGATGAAAGATTGTATGAAGAACAAACTATTTCTAAATTTAGGGATATGAAAATTCATATTTATGCTTTTAGGAAGAAATAACAGTGTTTCGTGTTTTAAAAAATAAGGATGATTTACAATACACATAGACTGCAATCCTTAATACTAAGAAAAATGTTCCTGAGACATAAGCTTACATTATACAGACATATGTCCGTCCTATCATGACATATAAGCTGCGCTACATTCGCTCATACGTCAAAGATCAACATTAATAAATTCCAAATCCTCTAAACCCGATTCTTACGTAAAACTAACAAAGCCCCTTGGTATGTTGGTCGAATCGTAAATTGAATATCTTACGCGATCGTACTTCGACACTGCTTTGAATCACGTGAATCTGTTGGTGAAAGCTGCCGCGACTTAAACCCCAAAACCGAACATCCCACGCGAACAACTCCGGCCGCGAATATCTTCACCGATCCCGTTTATAAGATCGAGGAAATAAACAAATACTACTCCACCGTCTATCCAAACAAAGCGTGCTCGCGCCCACGCCCGCGAAACCACCATTCCCTCCACAGGGGATGGGCGGCTAATTTCGCTCCCGCAAACCCGTCACGTCCTCCTCTCTTACGTCAACTCAAGCCTAGATCCGTTCCCTCGGTGTAGAACCCTTGAGTCATGCAGCCACTCGCGCGATACTGGTGACACTGCACTTGCAATCACGTAGCTACCCACACACATCATTACACACAATATGTACATACATACGTGCACACCACATAAGTACATAGATCCTGTAAGGGACCTTTTTTTCTTCTTTTTTTACGATAGTTACTTTCGATCATGATTCCATGATACTAAATACATATACACATGTTCATTCCTTTCTCCTAGAGGCAGGGGCATGTTATATGTATGTGTTAGTTTAGCTCAAATTTTCTACAGATAGGGAATTAGTCAGTTCGCGACCTTTTCACAATCGCGGTAATAGCCCAGGCCGACGTCCGGCCACTTTGGCACCTTTGTGCGCATGTTGCTCACGCTTTCGCGGCTGAATGCCTTAAGCGTTCGCCTCCAAGCCTGGTGAAGCTGTCAAAGCCATCAGTGGCTCTATTTCTTTAGGGCCCCTTAGGCTAACAGTATAGTTACTGAGAAAAAAAAAACAACTATAATTTTCTTTTGGTTTATCGTGTTCAGAGGTCAGTCCGTGTATATCTATACTATTAATAATTCAGTATAACGGACGAGGTTTTTTATTTGTTTGTTTAAACACGGTAATCTCTGGACAACGGGTAGCAGTCGGATTCGAAAAATTCTTTTTATATATGATAGCCAGATTCACGAACAATAGTATCTATCTAAACGGCTATCTGGAACTAAGCTAAACCTCTCAGCTAGCCTTAAATATTGATTTTTGTTTAAGTAAGTCGAATAGAAAGTGTTCCCGAACTGCTTTATCCGCATGCGCTGGCGTAATGGTTAGTGATACGTAAATATAATATTCTACAAAAATATTGTTCTTTATTATATCTAACAAAAGTCTCCGGTAACATATGCCTATTTCTTAATAGCATAAGCCACAATAAGGTATTTTGCGTGTTTTTATGTTGAAGATTAAAAATTGATTTTGAGCTTTATTTTTAGGCTTATTATATTAATCCTTACGAACCAAAGTTATTTCATCATAAAGTCAATTTAAATTTTTCTTTTTATAGTATGTAATTAGGTCACATAGTTTAGGAGAAAATGAAAAATTAAAATACATAATTTGTACTTGCGAGAAGTGATAACAATTAAGATAACACGGGTCCGTCGCGTTGGCGGCGCGGTATTTGTTGGATAAAAACTCGGGGGAAACCGAGGGGCACAGCTAGTATATAATATAGTTGTGGTAGAATAATACTATTTTGAATTATATGCCCTCCTTTCACATCAGAACCACACGCGCTGGACTGTGGAGTCACAGTTTTACGGTAACCTCCATCTCCGCATGAACTAAAAAGTTCTCTATGACTTATCTTTGAAGTACCGTGAAGCTATGGAATCTACTCTCTGCGAGTGTTCCCTCCTTACAACATCGGGTACTTTAAGCGTAACGTGAAGAGATGTCTATGCAGGCCAGCGTGACAGCAGTGACCCCAAGTCACGGTGACGCTGTAAAAGCCGTCTGAGAGTTTAGGGCCCTTATGGCTAACATTGTAGTTAGTCAAAAACATATAAACAAGGCGACAACAATATATATAAAAAAGTGTATAGTTGACGACACTACTATATTTATAATGGATTAAAATGTTAGACAATATTATTTGTTCTAAAATGTTTAAGCGTAAAACGGAACGCAGGTCCCAGCCTTTATATCTTTCTGTTAAGTCATTGTTAATTTGATTATTAGTCATTACCATAATTATCTGTCTATCAAGTAGTAAAAATATTGTTTTAAAAAATAAAATATTAATTTGAAACCGGCCATGTATCTATTTATTCAAATAATAACAACAAAGTACTATGTTTGATATAAATCAGTTGACAACCCTACTCTTGTGTGCTAGGCCGACTGGATAGCGACCACCATACACTTTGGATGCTCATCTCTCGATATTGGACACCGTTTTTGGATTGTACTACGCTTGTCACCAGTTTGAGTGACGTCACTTTACAGTGCTACTATAAAAAAAACGAACTCGCATATTTAGGTTCAATATTTCACTGATTTATACTGAACAGGAAAACATGTTTGTTGTGATCTTGCGGTGAGTAATGTTTCCAGAGCTCTTTGGGGGGTTCAAAGAATACAGAATATTCTTTAGAGAATTCTCTCTGCTTGGTTCGTATAAACTTGTTCAGTTCAAAAAATATACCCGCGAGTGACAAGTAAGTACAAAGCCAAACGTGCATATTACACGACATGAGAAATTGTGCGTTCTCTCACGCGTCTCGCCTCATTATCTGAGTACGTGATCTGCGATCACTAACTACACACCAACAGACTGTGCCTTTATACGCTTGAACCGTGCCACGACTGTTAGCGGGTAGCGGATGACGAGTTATATTATTTTTATCGAGGAATAGAGAATACTCTTCAGAATTCACTAATTTTGCTATTTGCACTCGGTAATTTTAAAAATAAATGTGCTTATTATGGGTGATCCTTAGAGGATAAACATATACTAACACTGACTTATTTGAAGGTTTTTTTAATATCTACAAATAACTACATTAATTTGATATATCTCTTAAGGTTTACACAGTGTAAGCCATTTAAGCGCTCGAGTTGATTCATAATGACCAGTTTTTATTTTATTAGCGCGCAACCTCAATTATTTATTACATTTTAATATATTTATAATACTTTTTTAAACTTATATACGAATCAAATAGAAAACAATCTGACCGAAGAGTACGTAACGTTTTGAAATAAGCATTAATCGCCGACGTTACGACCACGTCTTTATAGAAATTAGAAAATTGAAAGGACACGTTTCGCAACCATTATTTAAAATATTAACAAAGACTTTTTTTTCATCGACAATTTAAAACTACATTTGTTTTATATAAAAATTCCAAGTGTTACTACATATTGAATTCCTTTCCCGTTATCCTGCATGAGTTTTTTTATTTTTTATTTTTTCAATATCTTTTATGATCACTGTTTTAGGTAACTTAAAAATATTAAGATATTTTTTGGACATATTTGCATTATAAAAAAAAAAAAAAAAAACCAATTAAACAAACACTAACGTAATTCTTTTCACACCGGAACAAGAGACATTATAAAGATGAGAGCAAAAGAAAGTTTGCTAATAAAATTCGACTACATACATACATTTCCTTATTATGAAAAAGATTTTTTTTTTAATTATTACCACAGTTTTATTAGCTACCACAGTATATGATTTGCTTTTATTTATTTACTTGTTTTTTTTTTTTTTAGAACTGACTACACTTTTAGCCTTATGGGCCCTAAAGCCGCTGCGGCTTTTACAGCTTCACCGGACTTGGTAATTTAGTTAAGATGCAACAGCTTTTTATATAACAAGGATAGGTGGCCACAATTTGAGACAGCCTCACTGATAGGTTACAAAATATACAGTATGTATACATAACGTGACCATACGCCTCCCTTTGGGCGGGACAGTTTCGCTTTCGCAAACATATCAAACTATAATAATATAAACTAGCGACCGCCCTAAGTTCGGAATTCGACCAACGACTTTTTCATCATAAACTATTTTCTGTTTGACATTTGCAGTATTCATGAACTGCCTCGTTAGCCTAGTGGTCGTAAGCGCGACTGCTATGACCGAGGTCCTGGGTTCGAATCCCAGGTCGAGCAAAGTGTTATTGGGTATTTCCTATGAAATTCTCAGTAGCAGCTCGGAGTTTGGTTTCGTGCCCGATTAATGGCAATAGGCTCGCCCCCTCTTACATGGGACCTAAAAACATACTCGACGAACTGGGGTGTAGATACATTCGGGGAATACAGGCGTGATGATATGTTTATGTTTTATGTATGAACCTAACAATCTACATCACTTCAAATTTTCCTTGTGACAATGTCAATATTTTGGGGGGTCGAAGTTCAATGGCACTGGTCGTTTTAGGATTCGTAGTTTTAATTTTATTTAATTTAATATATTAGTAACAGATATTATAGATAAATTTTAGCTTTCTGCACTCCTTCTCCATTTAATCTTTAACCATGCCGAATCTCAGTCTTCCGTGAACGCAATATGGTTAAAAAGGGATACAAAGTTTTTGCTTCACGTATTAATATAACGATGATGATGATGATAAGTATAAGGTATTCACTTTGAAGGTTGATTATCTGTTGATCAAAACAAATACTCTCGTGGTAACCATCTCAACTGTACGAATTTTTTTTCTAAATACATATACTCATCTTTCTTCCTTCCCCTCAGGAGGCAGAGGCGATCGGGTTTACCAACAAATTATTTCGGATTATATAATTATAATTTTCAATTAATAATTATATGTAGCAATGTCAATAATTCACGTACCCAATGGCTCCACCATATAAGAACATTTGATAGTAAAACTTACTTGACATGGTTCTTGAACCGATTGTCCGGTAAATCAGTAATGTGCATAGAGATCTTATTATTATAGAACATTTAACAAATACTTAAAAAATTTGAAGTTGAAGAAATTCAGGTCAGGATACATAGATAAGATGTCAAAGCCCTGAATATTCCCTTTGTATAGGATGCCACGTGCGTCAATATTATTACACTGTCTCATTTTCCACTTATTTCCTTGAGGGCTGACAAGGCAGCTGCTGAAGTGGACGACCTCAAGCGGTGCAAGTATGCTGCCCTTCGTACGCGCTACATATTTTCGCCGTTTAAAATCGAAACTCTGAGACCATTGCGTGGAATTGTACGGAGTATTTCTAAGGAACTGGGACGGAGAACGCATAACACGACCAGAGGTCTGACTGATACGTCGATCAGCAGATAAGAACATTTGCTTCTCCCGGTGAATTGTAGTGCATCAACTACTTATAGTATTGATTTTTGTTAAGAAGAAATTAGTTTTGTTAGAGATAAATTATTTTACATGTCTATCATCTTCTTTTTTCTCTTGTGACTTATTTCTAATGTCTTTTGGAGTTTGGACTCTTACTGTTAATACCATTCTTGGCGAAATTGTTTCATTTACTCTTATCATGTCCCTCCTAAATGTTCCCAACAAGGTGGTTGGTTGCCTGCCTCTCGATATCTTTTAGGGTCTCTTATGTCCATAAAAGATCTTGTTGTATGGTACTCCTTACGGCGCATAACATGACCATACCAGCGCACACGGTTTTCCTCAATTTCATCATGAATTTTTGCCAACTTTAAATTTTGCCCAGATATCTCATAGTAACTCTAATTCTTAATTAGAAAATAAAGAGATGATCTAATACGATTTATATCAAGAGGGAAAAAGAGAGATTTAAATTATTTGATTTCGTCCAGCGCATACCACGTCACGTCGAATTAATACGTCGCCTAGTTTTGTTTTGCACAAATATTGGTGCTGCAAATCTATGCATTGCTTCGATATTTTAGTTTTATAGAATGGACTGTTTATTTAACACGTTTCGTTTACGTCTGTACACTATGGTTATACGCTAATGTTTAGTCCATGGAATAATTCGAAACCAGTTGACAGGTCCATGACTCTCGTTTTTTCCGCGTGTTTTTATTTCCACGTTATCGCTTTTGTCATGGGAGACAAGCATGGGAACGAGTTTAAACAATTGCGCGTAAGAAACCTTTCATAACGGATTGGTCGCAGAATTTCCTAATAAAATAATATTACATAAACATGAGGGGTCATAGACCATGTCAATTATATACCTAAGCGATTAGCTATGCCCGCGGCTCTGCATGCGTTTATACGCTGTAATTATTTTCTATTCCAATTTTTTCTATCACGCTTAAGTATCATTAATATATTTTATAACCTATCCGTATCTGAATAACATACAGTATAGTGCATACAAAATTTCATGAAAATCGGTTGAGAGTATTTTTTAAATTATTTTTTTACAATTTGAAAAGTATTATTGGTAATTCTTGTACCCTATCAATTGAGGAATAATATAAACTTCTCGTGCACAAAATTTCATAAAATCGATCAAGCCGTTTTTGACTTAATTCCGAACATACATATAGCCAAAATAAATCAGCTTCCTTTATAATTATAGATATCTATCACGTAATTTATAAATAACATTCCATTTACAAACAAAAACAATTTTTTTTAAATACATGTTTCTTTGTTAGTGCTTAGAGACATTGCTCCAGAGGTTGTCGTTGTAAAATGTACAATGAACCTTGCTGTGAAGGAACTCATTACAATACAATTTTATAATTTGATGTTTTTTTGCAAGCTTGGCTAGAGTAAAGCATAGATTGCTGAGTGATGAAGATTTTAATCAGTATTGTGAGCCTCTATATTGTCCACCAACCCACTGTTGACGTTCCCTTAATTATTGACTAATTGTTCTGGATAAAACTTTCAAGTTAAACATTTATCTCAAATATCTAGACATTCTTTCTTTAACCCATATTAATATAATGAAATGAGATCAGTAAATCATGGATATACTTCTGACAATCTGAGCAAGAGCGCTAGCCTCATCAGTTTTGTGTCAACAGCTACACTGTAAAGTGTGAAAAAGGGATAACGTAAGTTCTGTTAGCCTTGGGGCCCTGGAGCCTCTGACGGCTTTTACAGCTTCACCGGACTTGGGGGCGAGCGCTTAGGGCAATCAGCCGCGAAAGTTTTGGACAACTCGCGCACAAGGGTGCCAAAGTTGCCGGACCTCGGCTTGGGCGGTTGTCGCGATTGCAAATAACTCGCGATCTGACTAATTCCCTGTCCATAAATTCGAGATAACTTTTACGCATATGCATGTTCCTGGGAGGAAGGAAGGAAAGATGCGTATGTGTATTTAGTGATCTGAAAAGTTTTTCTATACTAACTAGAGTAAAAAAGAAAAAAGGTTTCTTACAGAACCTATGTACCTATGAGGTGAACACGTATGTACATATAATAATAATAAAAATAACTTTATTTGACCATAATAAGATACAAAAATATGAGTCTTATTTCTAGGAAATACAATAGTTTTGTTCTTAATTAATGAAACCTAGCGCCCGAAATGGACCATACATATGTGTGTAATGTTTGTATGTGGGTAGCTGAGTGTTGCACATACAGTGTCACTTGTATCGCGCGGGCGGCTGCCAGACCCAAGGGCTTCACACCGAGGAACGGACCTAGGCTTGGGTTGCCGCTAGAGAGGGTGGACGTGACGGGTGTGCGGGAGCGAAGTTGACCGCCCGTCCTCTGTGGAGAGAACGGTGGTTACGCGGGCGTGGGCGATGGCAAGCTCTGTTTGGAGAAACGGTGGAGTAGTACGCGTTAGCTCCTCGACTTTATCGTCGGGGGGGTTGAAAATGATTCGGCGGTCGGCGATTTTCCCGTGAGGCGGTAGAAATAGGAGCATAAGTAGCGGCTGCTTTAATTAACGGGTTGGCGTGATTCGATGCGGTATCGAAGTAAGATCGCGACAAGAATCTGACGTAAGAGTGAATCGACGGGAGATCATCCGTTCAGATGTATGGAGAGGCACCGGTAACACGGCAGAGAAATCTATTCTGAATAGTTTGTAACCGTTTGAAATTAGTTTTTGACATATGTGCGAATGCGGGGGCAACTATATGTCATGATCGGACGGATATATGTCTTTCCTCTTTCTCTCTACGTTATATCTTTCTTCTCTCTCATGTAACCGAAATGTGTCTAAACGTGACGCGTCTTTGAAATTACGCTCTCAATTCTTGTCCAATTATCGAATCGCCGCCATCTAAGACATTTATTTACTTCAAAAATAATTATATTTACGAAACGATATAATATATTATTATGATTTGTATTTATGGTCAGTAATATAGATAGATACGCCAGTGTTTTATCTCGATTCATAAAATATTTGACGATATATTTCGAAATGGCATATAATTGCGGTGCAGCGAGCAAGGGCGTGGCGTGGAACGACGAATTTGTGTTGACTCGTTTGCGTAAGTATTGTAAAAGGGAAAGTTGGGGAAAATTCGCACATTATATAACAATATATCTCCAGTTGAGATGAAAGTAGTAAAAACACGAAAATATTTCAAAAGAATTTAAACGATAATGATAATACCAGCTATGCCCGCGGCTGCGCTCGCGTGGACTACAGAATGCTGTGATCCTTAGAATATAGACATATGCTCTCGCTGACTTTATTGTAGGTCTTTTTAATATCTACCTATTACCCGGAAGAAACAGACAAAAATATAAAACATTATTTTTTTGTTATAAGTTCCGTATATACTTTCATATGTTGTTTTGATGTTACAAACAGACACTTCAATTTTATTTATTTGTATAAATTATAACCAGTATGTTCTAAACATGGTTAAATGAATGGAAATGCTTTTACTCACAGTAACAACGTTTTACACCAAATAATTATTGTAAACGCATTTTATACTTCGAACTATTACAAAAACTAATCAATATATTTGGATAAAATTTAAACGGAACAACCTTGACACTATAACATTCCAAACCAAAAATAAAATCATTGAAACAGGTGCATATTTATCCGAATTATGACCGACAATATAAACATACTTTATAGAAGCGGTATAAATACGATCTCATTCATTTTTCAAAACGATTCAAATGTTATTTTATTGACAAACAGAATGAGGAACTCACCTTGAATATTAATAATGACATTACTCATCTTTTAAACGCATGGTTACTCGTACCTGTTAAACACTTCATCCATATAAATATGATATGGAAACAATAATGACGTCATAAAAACTTAATACAATTTTTTAAAGCAAACAAATATGGTCAACTAGTGGTATCTGAATCAATAAAGACAGTAGGTATTGATTATTGAAAAAAAATGTATTTATTATAATTTAAAACACATAAGTACTGAAGTAGGAAGACAAGATGTCTTTGTTACTTATACCGCGTTTTAGATCTAATGGAATCGCAACAGAAAAGCGGGCAAAACTTTTATTTTGCCTTCCTTTCGCGTCTTTCATTAGTCTGGTCTTCGAAGTTAGAACATGATAATTCAATGACGTTAAATATTTAAATAGATTAATTGTCATTTATTAAATTTTTCTAACAGAAAATTATTATACATTAGCTGTACCCACGGCTGCGCTCGCGTCGACTAAGAATTCTAGCTCCGCTCTCGGATATTTTAAAGACAAAAATGCTTATTGTGAGTGATTCTTAAACTCACAGTAACCAGTTTTTTTTCCGTGGAATCCTAATTCTTTTTTTATAACAAAAGTAGCCTAAGTTACTCCTTATAACATCAGCTATCTGCCAGTGTAAGTCTCGTCAAAATCGGTCCAACCGTTTCGAAGATTACCCGGAACAAACAGACATGCAATACTTTTAAAATTAGTTTTTTTTTAAATTAAAGGTGTCGTTATTTTGACGTTACAACCAGACAAATCAATTTTATTAATTGTATAACTTTGCCTAGTCTATTGGCATAGAAATTTGTGATCGCGAAATCAACGGAGCGTAACGCCTTTTTTTTTTTTTTTTTTTTTGTTAACGCGGAGTAGGAAAACCCGTCATGGGTACGCACTCGAATGGGGGGTCGAGTGGTTATGTGAGACTCATACTCACTAAAAAACTCCGCGGTGTACCATCCGCCGCCATACTGGGGCGACGTGGGGACGGCGTTAGCATTCAGCCACGCCGCCCCGACGGCCGGCCCGGCTAACCGGGCCCCGGCCTAATTAGGAGACAGCTATGATACACAATAGCCATCTCCTCCGCCTGCCGAACCAGTGCAATGAGGAGACGGGCCCCCCCCCCATCCCGTCTACCTCTGGTTCGACTAGGGTGGCGGGAGTTGACGGTTAAACCGCCTCCTCCGGCCACCCCTTCGTCTTTGGCGGAGAGGGCCGCTCAGGGGATCCCCCTCGCGAAACCTCTCCGCAGCCTCCTTCTGCGAGATGACCTCCTCGCAGAAGGAGGCCATCCCTATCCATGCGGTCTCGCTGCCGAGCATGGCTGTAACCACGCTCGGCAGCGAGAGATCTCCTCCAACAGCTACGGCCAGAGTGCGGCGCTGCTCCACCCACGCAGCACACTCAGACAGAGTGTGCTGCGCCGTGTCTTCTGCAGCCCCGCACTCGTGGCACGTAGTGTTGGGCTCCCTTCTTGCTATCTTGTGCAGGTACCATCCGAAACAACCATGTCCGGATAGCACCTGCACAAGTCTAAACGTCAGGGAGCCCCGCTCCCTGACGCACCACCCCCGGAGGACCGGGCGGACGGCGTCTATGGTATAGCGTCCATAGCGCGCGTCCGCCAGGTCCTCCTCCCACTTCCTAATAATAACCTCCCGGGCCTCACGTCGGACCCTGTCCACCTCCGTGGGAGCCGGAGGCTCCCCTAACTCTCTCCTCGCCGCCATGAAATCATACACGGCGGCGAGCACCTCCGCCTCCAGCTCCCACGGCGGGGAGCCGGCAAGAACCATGGCCGCCCCCGCGGACACCGACCGGTACCCGCGGATGACCCTCAGCGCCACGACACGCTGCGTAGCACGCAAAACGCGTCTGTTCGTGGCGCTAAGGGCATCCGACCAGATCGGTGCCCCGTAGACGGCCATGCTCCTCACCACTCCGGCAAACAAGCGGCGACAGCTCGCGCCCGGCCCCCCCGAGTTCTGAAGAAGCCGGCCGAGAGCCGCCGCCGCTCCCACTATCCGCGGTTCGAGTCCCTTAAAGTGGAATATGAAGCGTAACGCCTACGCCAACCGACGAATCATGGACATCACTGAAATTCCTATATGAAATGAATTTTGCACATCGACTGGATCTCGACTGTCAACCACCATACACCATGTAACACCCACCATAGCGTCATAGCGGCATGCTCAGGGCAGGCGTAGCGCTTTACGGGGATCAACAGGTGTTTATCCAAAAATCAAGCGACGTGGTAGGAGTCTTTACCAGGCTAACAGCCGTTTTCAATAACCTATCTATCCGTTGTTTGTTGTTACTAAAGATAGACAAATATAGCCTTTTGTTCTTACTTTTTTCCAATATCCTATCAATGGATAGTCTTTCATTTCTACATAATATATATCCATATCTTATAGCTGGAATAGATAAGAGGGAAACCGATATTTGTCTTTGTAATATGTAGTTATGTATTAATCGGGGCTAGTAAACTCAGATATGTTAATGAAAACGGCCGCAAATCGCGTTGCAATGCGATTGCACGTGACGATAAGTCCATCCGTGACTTTAAATATGTCGCGTTTGGAGATCAGGCAATATATATCCAGCTACTGTCAAGCTTGCAGACCGGCTTGACAGCGTTGACCGAGTGAACCAACGGTAGGTTTACGATCACACGATGGTCACCGTTGTTTTTGGATTGTACCATTCTTACCATCAGGAACAGTCCTGTCACTATGCCTATATATAAAAAAAACACTTTAAAAATATAAAAAATGACACAAAAAACCCGACCGCATCAAAAACACTTGAATAAAAAATATTTCAACATATACGCATTATATTTGAATCCCACACTTCGTGCTTCAATATTATATAGCCTATGTCACTCTTACAATTAAAGCGAATCTAACGACACCTCGTGTGCTAAAATCTATCAAGCAGTTTAGGCTATAGAGTGTGATAAAGAAATAGACATACATACATACACACGAAAAACATAACTGTCCTTTTTCGCCGTCGGATAAAAACGTGGACGATAGCATCTACTGTACACGTATCGAAAGCCCGGACATCTAAATTTGCCGCGTCGTGGGAACAGATGCTTCCGTGTTAGATCATGACTACCAACACAATAATCGACAAGACACGTAAATAAAGATTCTGTAATTTTTTTTCTGATACATCCTCGTCTATTTATTAACATTATTACAATGACTACCATACCCGTGTTCGATACGTTGTTGTTGCCGTCAAGATAAACACAAACGCGGATTTAATACATCACTACTGATCTCATAAGACGCGCGGCGTGATGATATGCGACCGACCGGTGAATGGTGACTTACACAAACACTCTTAGAAGGATTTCATGGTCGCTCTGTGGTTCGTGTCTCACTTTCAACAATACTTAAAGGGTTTGTTCAAATCAAACAATATATTTAGGTATAAGAATAGCTAGTTATCGATATTTCTAATAAATTGTAATGTCACCCGAAACTAGATTGGTTAATTCAAATTGATTTAATGATTGTTGACAAAGAAAATATTGATCAAAATAAATAACCTATGTGCTCTTAAGTTAATAATAGGTAAGTTTAACCTCCGACGCAAAAAGATGGGTGTTTATCTGTATCATCGTAGTTCACAAACGACTGAACCGATTTTGATAGAACCTATCTAAGAACCACCGCTAGAAAACTCCTTTCAAATAAAAAAAAATGCAACCAAATAATCATCACCCACAACCGTGATTTTGCGGATTTACTCTCACAGCCGACGAGCAGGGACAACCACGCTCAGATCATTAAGGGTACGGACTTGTCTGCGCTACCACAGACGAGACTCTTCCCATGGTGAGTCGTCGGTGCGGGCTGGTCCACGCCCGTCCGCAACATCACGGACCGTCAGAGGCTACCTTAAGGACTAAGGTGACCCCAGCTTCACACGCAATTTATAAAGTAGTGTATTTTATGTTTAAAAAAGCCTGATTTAGAGTTTATCGCTTTAATATTCATGGTTCATAACTTTAATTATTAAAAATAAGAATGGTTACTGTGAGTCAATCTTAGGAAATAGACATATGCCATCGCGGACTCTTCTCTAGGTTTTTTGAAGAACTACAATTCTTTAGAATATCATTTTAATGTATCTCATAAGGTTTAGCCATTGTAAGCCATGTCTTCTTTTTTAATATATCCATCACTTGTTAGAAAAATCTTGTTTTATGTCTTCCATGCGCCATGTAAGCGCCAGAAAATAATTTTTTGACGACTTCATTATTACAAATCATTGAATTTTCTCTACTAAAGAATGTAGCATTGTTTACGTAAACATTCCGTAAGAAATTTTCTAAAATTATAGTAAAAACCGTATTAATATACGTTGCGTGGTTTAAATATCTAAGCGTACAGAGGGACAGACAGACGGCGGGAAGCGACTTTACTTTATGCTATGTATTGAGTATTCATATTGATTGTTGATTAAAGTTTTGTGTAAATTGGCTGAAAAATGGCAATGATTGTTTAAGATATCGGAAAAAATCATGACGACTAGGAACTTTACTGGCATGCGAGTGTGTACTCTGCTACCCGTGCGAAGCCGGGGCGGGTTTCTGGTAATATTATAATCATAGTTTTAAATCTATGTCTATAATGAGTTAACGATGCAAATAAAATCAAATTTATGTGTTTTTCATGCCAAATTAATTCTCTCAACAACCATAAATATGTATAGTATTGTGATATTATGTAATTTATGTCATATTTTAATATTTTCCAATAATTTATACTCAGCTAATTTACTAGTATACAGGTTTTTTGTCCAATTGACAATTTGTTTTGTGCGCAGAACGCAAACAACTTCGTTGTAAATTCAAATACGAGAATGAAGGGAACGTTACTGACATGAAATATCATAAATATTAAATAATAGACTTAAACTAACATATCTGACTACATCATCTACATAAACTAGCTATGTCCGCGGCTCTGCTCGTGTGGACTAATGAGTGCCGCGTCGGTATTGTGGTGACTCCGCTTCCACCACTGTTTATGCGGAACCCAAACTATTTGTCTAAAGTAAAGGTATCATAAGTTACTCCTTATAACATCAGCTATCTGCCAGTGAAAGTCTCGTCAAAATCAGTCCAACCGTTTCGGAGATAGCCGGAAGAAACAAACAAACAAAAATTATAAAAAATGGTTTTTTGTTATAAGTAACGTAATTATTAGCTTTTATTTTGATATTAAGAACAGACACTTCAATTTTATTATTTGTGTAGGTAATATTATAGAAGTTTGCTAATCTAAAAAAAAATATCACAAAATTTTCATGTACAATAATTTTGTAGTTAATGCGTGCAGAGCCGCGGGCACAACTAGTGATAAATATAATTTAGTCATCTGTTTAGCAATCTCACAGGTTCGTTGTATGAACATACCAACACCATATAGAAACAATCTCTTTCATCACATACAAGTTCAAAATATGCGTAAATCGAACACACGACTTCTCGCCCCAACACTAGACTACAACCATTGCCCCACAAAACCTGTCATAAATAATAATATATTAGTGTTATTATAAAGAAAATCATACCTTTCTGAATGGATAATCCGAAAGTCATCAAATCCGTTATTAATGAACATAAACAATCATTATATTATAGAAATCCGTGATTAAAATTCTTACGTGACACAAACCAGTCTGATTATTAATAAAAATAACACTAGAATAACCACTTAATATATATTATTTGTTAGTTTTCACAATTAAAAAATTTTAAAAATATTTTATGCTTGTACACGGAAGTTCCTTGTTCACTAATAACTTGATTATTAAAAAAATATACACACGCATGCGCAGTACACACGCTAGAACCATTCCCTCTCGCGGCGAAGTCAAGACTCAAGATTGTTGGAACTTGAGCCATTCGTATTCCTCCATCGAGCATTCTCCATAGATCGTATTACTACACAAACGAGTTTGAATAGCTGTAAACTTTTCTGAATGCAGGTAAACTCGCCGTACTTCTTGTAGAACCGGATTATAACCTTTTATGAAATAAACGGCCGTTTGATTATGAATCATAGCTTCATTGTGATAGAGTTCCAAAGAGGACTAAGTAAAAAAAACATTTACTTAGATTTAATACTGCTAGAAGACATTGAGAATTGAGACAAGTTGGGCTTTAGTTTAAGATATATATTCGAGTAACTTATTATAGAATGAATGGGGAAATTACTTTGAAGGATTTTAAGACTTATATTAAACACAATAGAGTGTCAAGTTGTGTATAACGAGTGGAAATAAGTTGATCACCTCTGAAGAAATGTGGCCTCGGTTGGTATGTGTATTGCATGGTACTTGTTTGTTGGTATGAAAGCCAGCTCAGCAAAGTGCAAACCCAGGGTGCTTTATGTATTTAAAACTCCTTCGAAACAAGACTTAACCAAATGGAATTAATTTTGAGGTTTCCTTAAATCATAATGAAAAAAACGGAATCTATATAAGATCACTTTATTATCCTTGTCATGACACTTTTGTTCGAAAACTATTTCAGTTATAAAGTAGAAATTAATATCACATACTAATTTTTTACTGATGGTAAGCGGCTACCGTAGCCTGTGGACGCTTGGAAACTATAATGGTACATCGTGCTGATAGCGCGTTGCCGAAATTGAACCCCTTACACAAAGGAGCTCTGGAAACTTTACTCAACGCAGGAACACAACACAAGGTTATTTGTCTGCGATCTTCTTTAGGTTGGAGATGTTCCACCAGTCGGAGTGCTTCAAGTAAAGAGAATTTATCTGTGTCCTTTTTCGACCTGACCTTGTTGTTATGACTTTTACAGCTTTACCAGGCTTGGGGCGAGAACTTAAAGCACTTAGCCGCAAAAGTGCCAAAGTAACCGGACCTCGGCTTGGGCTGTTGCCGCGATTGCAACTAAGTCGCGATCTGACTAATTCCTTATCCGTAAAATTCGAGCTAAACTAACATATACGTATATACATGTCCCTACCTCCTGGGTGTGTATAATATGTACTTATTTAGTGATCTGAACACTACTTACACACTACACTAATTAGCGTAAAAAAGGAAAAAATAAGGTTCCTTACAGAACCTATGTGTTCTCTGTGTCCTACGTCCCTTACCTTTAAGGTTTATGGCCTCATGCTGCTATAAAAAATTAAGTTTCTAGGTTAACTTATTAAAGAGATATTTCACTTCATAGTTAAATTAGCGGCAGGACTAACAGTCTTCAAATTTGTCATGAAAGGTCTTTTAACACAAAAAATTATAACGCAACAAATTGATATTTCGTTTTTTTGTATTCTCGAAAAGGGACTTGTGGTATACAGTTCAAATTAATATCGAATAATAAGATAAGATCTATGACCTCGTAATGCTGTAAAAAATCAAGATTCTATGCTAACACAATAAACAGACACAGCCCATCATAATAAAACCGCAGCCACCAGGCATGTGGTGAAAACTTCGTCATAGTGATTCAGATATGCGCGTCACGTTTCGACATCAGCCGGTGCATATTTAGCTGACGACCTGTCGGTGGTCGCAGTTATTTTTTGGATTATAATGTTTACTTACCATCAGGTACGGTTCCGTCACTTTACATAGCTGCTATAAAAAAAACTATGCATCGTTCGTCTCGTCAAAGCTTCCATGCAACATAAATTCAGGGGTTTTCTTTTTTATATTTTATTGGTTTTAAATTACTCAGTAGGTAACGTATAGTGCGCTTCTTATTCCCACGGAGTAAAATGACATTTCATGTGTTGCTAGTTTATTGCGTGTTTGAAATAATTATGTCTCCAATCCGAACTAATCGTAAAATCGTACCTACGAATAATTATACATATTGATAAGTTTTTCTGAACAAATATTGAATCGTCTAGATGTGTTTGACCGAAAGAGGGAAACAAAATCACGTCTCTCATGAGTATGAGTCTAACCAAAGCGTCCTTTTTTAGATTTTATTATGAACGGTTAAGGACCCAGTGTCGTAAGAAGTAGAGAACACACTGGCCGAGAGATTAGATTAACAACAGCTTCACGGTACGATAAAGATAAGTCATAGAGAACTTTTTAGTTCGTGCCGAGATAGAGGTTACTGTAAACTCCGACGTCTGACGCGTGTGGTTCTATTGTGGAAAGGAGAGGAGGGAACTAGATTGAACAGCTCTTCACGACACTCTTTCGGCTGTAACGGCTCGATGTATTTGGTAACGTCTGCATCATTAAAAATGCGGATATAATTTTTTTGTTTAGTCTTTAGCTGTTACAGTAAAATTATACCAAATGCAGATGAGGCTGTGAGTTGTTATTCCACATCTTTGTATTTATAACTGACTGTATTTTAAATATCTACCAACAGATTCAAATAGACGTCTAATGAAGTTGATAAGTATAACATCCAAATAATTATGTCAACTAACCGAAGTTTATGCTAAGCAATCGTGAAAAAAGAGCTAGATGCTAGGTACCGTAAACTGGTCCTACTTTGCTCATGCATAAGTAATTATGCTTCAACCCTAGAAAAACATTTTTTCTATGTTAAATTCATTTTAAGTAACTGTTAATTTCTGAATGAAACTCTAAAAAATAAGTTTATAGTTGCCACTGAATCGTAACTTCTTCACTCTGCCATGTTTTCGTTTGAAATGTTAGTGTTTTGTTATGTTGCTCGAAATGAAAAAAGATCTTGAGAAAATCTGTCTCCATCGTCAGTTTGAAAGAAGAAATAAAGGTAAGAGTGGTTTTATTACGTCCAACAACTAATGGTCTAGCTGTAATATTTCATTGTTTTACTTATTACTGTAAGATCTAACCTATTTTTCTTGTGTGGTCTTACTATGCATCACATAACGAGGTAATTATGCTCCTGTTTTTTGTTATATTTTATTATATTTAGCGGCAAATTTAATTCTATTTATCTGTGTATTCAGATATCATGCCAAGAAATTATATGAAAACAGTTGGAGCGAGAAATTATAAAAACTATACAGAGGAGACTTTGAGAAAATGTTTAGCCGTAACCGAGATTCAACCCAAACGAAGGCACTCCACGCAGGACAATAATTAACCATTTAAAACTGTTAGGATATAGGAAACCCTCTAGGCAACCTGGTGCTCCAATCACATTTACTGCAGAAGAAGAAGTTTTATTTGTATTTTGCATAGAAAATCTAAGGGAATATGATTTTCTTCTAAATTCAACAGCCCTTCGCATAGTGATACAATTATAAAGATAACATTTGACAAAATTATAGCTCTAAGTTAAAATTAATAAAAGACTGATTATAACTCGAAGACGGATTACATTAAAATATAGAGATTTCAATAACTGATACTAAGTAGTTTTTTTTTTTAACTAGACCTTCTAAAGTATAACCTGACTGCCAATTCATATCACGGAGATGGGTTTGGAACATAGTTACATTACTGGGGTTCCTACTTTGATCCATTCTTTAAAATACCCATGTTACAGTACTAAGTAAGTTCAAGAGCAAAGTTTCCCAACTTGATGGGTAACATTGCTCCTTAAACATTGTTTTATAAATATATAAAAACTCAATGGAATTCTATTTTTATGACTGAAATCCTGTAGCCCAAGAGTTAATTTCACAATATAAACTTTAAAATAAAACCTTTTATACAGTTTCAGTAACTCTCAATTTGAAACAAATTTTAGAGCAAAGTAGGACTGTTTACGGTACTTTATTTGACAGCTATAAGAGTTGATAAAAACCTTTAGACTATTTAACCGTGTCTGTATGGATACGTTGCCACTGGCTTCAACGTCGTGGTCATCAATATGACAAAAGCATTAGAAACTTGACTCTCTCACGACACGTTCCGCCGACTTCCGTCAACAAAACGAACGTGACTACCCTCTTAATGAATTGTCTTTATGTGTTACAATCAAGTTTTATATTTTACTAGCTTTTGTTCGTGAACGAATCCGGTTGTCTTCAAAATGAAACTACTCGCGCGCCATCTATCGTGCAGTAGTTGTACTAATTTAGAAACCTTTACAGGCGTGCGGATAACAACTTACCGAGGTCTTATCGTAATCACAAAAGAAGCAAGGACTATATAGTAATATATAAATAACTAATTGTACCTCACTGT
Organism: Saturnia japonica; assembly: GCA_033032175.1. NCBI lineage: Eukaryota > Metazoa > Arthropoda > Insecta > Lepidoptera > Saturniidae > Saturnia > Saturnia japonica. Next base: position 707,702 of record CM065328.1, on the reverse strand, counting down.
TTCACCCGTGTTAAATGTACTTGATCAACTCTCGGCCGCGCCGTACCGTGCTGTTGCCAACGCGTCCGTGTAATCCTATCGTTGGTCCAGTTCCCGTACTTATGCCTACAGCTTGCTATTTTGCTTCACGTTAATGATTATTGCTTAGGTCCTTAAGGTCGTAGCATAAGTGCGAAAGTATTCCTCATCCTTCCCACAACAGAACCACACGCGCTGGGCTTCGGAGTCACAGTTTTACGATTAACTCTATCTCGGCACGAATTAAAAAGTTCTCTACGACTTATCATTGTCGTATCGTGAAGCTGTGGAACCTTCTCCCGGCGAATGTGTTCCCTCCTTGTTATATCATCGGGTCCTTTAAGCGTAACGTGAAGAGATATTTACGCAAGATTTAGATCTCTCGGTGGTCACCGTTGTGTTTGGATTTTGTTGTGCCAACCATCAGGGACATTATCGTCAATGTGCCGAGCTATTAGATGTATAAAAAAAATTTGGTAGTCTATTTAAGTAGTTTATAAAACGTAAAATGATTTTTCAAAACTGACTCGTAGCTCTGGAGCTTAAAGTGATCAAAAAAACTATTTTTGTGTATAAAAACTTATAATGATTCAGGCACGTCTAAGGGCGTCATGACCCCTCGAAAACTAAATATAACTTTAAGTACGATACGAAGTTATGAGATTTTAGTCAAAAAATTTAAGGAGGTGGAGCCAAATGCTGGCGAGTTTGTTATAGTTTTTTTTTAAATCAGGAATGGCAAAGATAATATTCCTACATCTTCATTATGCTATTACATGAGAATATATTGGTTTTTAAAGTAACAATTTCTCCATTCAACATCTTCCATTTTCTTTTTCTTTGTTATTTATGCAAACATCTGCTAGCGCAAGCAGCAAAGAACCGAGCACATGCAAGTTTTTAAAAACAGCACGCACAATTCTGCTACCAAATAAACATTGATCGATCGATCGATCGCTATCACGTGTACACAAAATGTTTAAGTAACTAGCGAGTCACCGGCGATCAATTCGCTGCGTGTATACAGAGCTTAACGTACCGGTTTAGTTTTGTATATTATCAAAAACCTTAATAAAACAAGATAAATATTTCCCATCGTTTATTACAAAGAGATTATGAATAAGGTATATGATTCTATAATTGTAAAAGTGTCATACAGTTAGTTCTAACAGGAATTTCAAATTGTCATAATGTCGAAAATATTATAGTATTTTTTTAATAAAATGACGTATTCACTCCAGGGTTTGGCGAGTAAAGATAAAATACTAAATTCCTTTTAGGTAACATAGTAAAAAAGCAACCCTTAACAAATTTTGATAGAGAGCCTCATAATGAATTGCCATTTTTAGCATAAATAAAAAACGCTGACATACTTAATTGTAACTTGAACAAAAAAAAAATTAACCTCACGTATGAAAATAATTTGTAATTCAAAATATAAAATCAAAACTAATTTGGAGCTTTAGACTTTTTAATTACGTCATAGGAACTTGATATCACATTTTAGAAAATATTTGTTTTTTTGTCAAACACTTTATCCCTCTGGCTCCCTACGTCACAAAAACGTGCGTAAAATTGGAAATATGCCATCCCCGGGAACAGAGTTGTTATTAAATTAAATCTTTTTCTATGTTAACCAAACATCACTCATGTACTGTTGAACAAAATAGGGCAGGTACCCGAGGAGAATCTATGCTACATATTACATTTTTTCTATATGGGTTGTAATGATAAAAATGTAAAATTTTAATCGAAGTAAGACACACAATTCCCTTTGAACATCAAAAGTGTTTTCACATCAACGAAGTCGCGGACACAAGCGAATATTAAATAATGGAAGTATGAGGTAACCGCCCACATATGAAATTTTGATAACAATAAATAAACGAATTGAGAATTCGAGGATTACGAAAATAATTCGCTTAATATTTTCTCAAAGCCCTCAAATAATTTTTCTACTGCACTCAGATTTTGTACCCTCGATTTACCTATAAAAAAATTGATTAGGAATGACTAAATTTAACAAATAGATTTGAGATCTTTCAATACCTATGGTTTTTTTTTGGTTGACTAATACTAGACATAATTTTTAATACTTTTTAATATAAAAAAATTCACAATCAATACCAGTTACGTGCGGAGGGTGAATTTAAACTAGGGGTTTGGGGCGCAACTACAGTTTTTCATTATTACTAAAAAATCTTACCATTAAAAATATAAAAATTTGTTATCATGAAAAAAACATTATTAATTTTTTTGCACTTTTGGAATGTCACATGTTTTTTTTCGTACTGATTCTTCTCTTTCAAAATATGTGCCATTTTAGATTTAAATACCTTAATTTTCTAAACAGTTTAATACCTGATTACTATGATAAAATAAATATTGTTTTTCATTTATTTTTTTGTTTTTATATTAATTTATATACTTAATTCTATATTGAGTAACATAGTTATTAGGTACAAAACATTTTTTTCACTTTTAAATTCATTTTTGTACTTTTATTAATTTTACACTAAATGCCTTTTATCCCTTATTCTAGTATCGTAAGAAGAATTTATTCTGCATAAGATCGAATACAGAATTTTTGATAATATCTACTGTCAAATAACATTTTTTCGGCTATATATATATATATATATATATACTGACAAGAAACCGAATTCTCTACAATATCTATGCCGGATAAATCGAATTCTCTACAATACCTATGCCGGATAAATCGTATTCTCTACAATACCTATGCCGGATAAATCGAATTCTCTACAATACCTATGCCGGATAAATCGAATTCTCTACAATACCTATGCCGGATAAACCGTACTTACACCAGTATTAAAAGTAAGCCTTATTTCCGTCATGGTAATTTTTTTTGTAACCCGTGTCATTCATAACTTAATTACTATCCACCATATCACTTGCCAATCTAATTTTTGTACATAATCGCATATATTGTAATAAATCTACACACTGATATGTTCTACCAAGTATCTCTCTGTTATTGTAATGATTTAAGACTGTTTTTATTCATAAAGGCACTGTGCAACATTTTATAAACATCATTTATACGGTATAAAACCGAATTTTCGAAAATATCAACTTCTGAGAAAACTATTCTCGACAATTTCGTTTTAATTCCCTCCACTCGGTTTTACGGTAACCTCTATCTCGGCACGAACTAAAAAGTTCTCTACGACTTATCTTTGTTGTACCGTGAAGCTGTTGAAGCGAGTGTGTTCCCTACCTCTTACGACATTGGGTCCTTTAAGCGTAATGTGAAGAGATATTTATGCAGGCTGATATGACAGCGGCTAACGACAAAGGATTAGCGATCTCTCGGTGGTCGCTGTTGTGTTAGGATTGTACTATGCATACCATCAGGAATAGGTACCAAAAAATACTATTCAACGAAATGATGTACAAAGCGATATACAGATATAATATGACCTACTTATTTAAACACTAAAATATTAATCTTTATGATAACTGTACACAGTCGAATGTCTTCGTCTTCGAATTTGCGTGTTGACTGTATGTTTAGAAATTAAAGCAAATTATTGAGTAATATTGCTCGATTGATGAAAAGCATAAAACAATAGAAATGTGAAAAAAGTAATTGTTTATTTAATTCGGCGCGGATCATAGCTGAGAACTGACTTGAGGTAGGTGGTGCGGCGACGATGCTCGGCCGGCGCACGAATGGATTTATCTAGTTTTAACCCGATGCAGCGCCGCTATAGTGATGTCGACACGAGGCCGCGTGTCGATGGGTCGACACAGGTGAGTTATAGTTTTTGTATATTATGGTAAATAAATTAGATAAATATAATATATTGTGGGTCTGCCACATCACTCCCCTCCGGAGACAGTTTCACGGGCGAAAGTAGTCGGGGAAACGTACTCTACGCCCTGATCTAGTAGTTCTTTCAGTATTGTTTTTTCTGTTATTGGTCTCCGCTTTATTTTTTTTCTTTATTTGTTTTTTAAGTAGTTTCTGTTACGGGTGAATTTTGACCGATGTTTTCGTCTATCATGTGTACTGTGTAGAGGCGGTTCACTGTCACAGTTATAGGTATGCTATTTCTCATGATCTTAAAGACTTATTCACTTCTTTCTAGAACTTCGTATGGTCCGGAGTATGCAGCTTGTAACGGCCTCACACAGCATCTTCTCTTAGAAATACGTGGCTGGTTGTTGGTAAGGATTTAAATACATTTTGAATATAAATAATTAATTTTTTTTTGTCTGTGAGTAACTTGATTTGAAACGCCAATTAGAAAATGTAAAATATGAACGTTAGACTCTTGCATAAATTGTCACATTTGTCACCGTTATCATATAAAATGAACGATGACGTCATGGAACCCCATAACGCCGCGTTTAAGTGCCATATTTTTTTAAATCATAGGTACTATTTTCAACATGTAAAAGTGTTTTAAACAATGTTCTAAAAGTTGTCCACGCCCCTGGGTTCTTAGTACCTTCACATTACACAAACGACCCTTTGATTTCAAAGTACAAAAAACAAGACAGAACAGTCCTATTGAGTTCGAACACTATATATAACTATATCTCGGCTTAATAGCAAACTTTATACTAAATATTTAACTTCCCTACGAAGCCTGTTATGAAATAAATATGATTTTTATAATATGTAACAATGCCTTTAACAACTGTCTTTATTTTTTGCTTACCTATAGTATCCATTAGAAAAGATTCCATGATTGGAATTGGTCTCATTTTTCTATAACCATCTCCGTTAATAAGATGTTTTTAGAAGTGAACATAATTATAGAGATGTGAAGGTGAAATGATACAATGAAATGAGATTATTTATTCGGACTTAATATAACAATATGCAAACATATCACAATATTTAGTAAAATAAAAATTATTGTGAACAAATGTTATTTATCATAAGCGCTAGCGATTTTATAAACAGGAAGCCAATTTTTACCTGACTTCAAAAAGCGGTGTACCGGATGATTTAAAAACGAAGAAATACCGATGTTTATTACACCGAATATTCGGCCTCGTCGAAACTATGAAAAATACCGTTGTTTCTCTACAGCGAATATTCACGCTAGTGAAAAAGAAGAAATGCCGATATTTTCTAGACCGAATATTCGGGCTCGTGAAACGAATGAAAAATACCGACGTTTCCTACAGCGAATATTCAGGAGAGAGAAAAAGAAGAAATGCCGACATTTGCTACGCCAAATATAGGGGGGCTCGTGAAAACGACGAAATGCCGATGTTTGCCACCTCCTATAAGGCATTTCGTTGTCTCCTTTCTAATCTATATATTTAATCTTTCGCTGGGTATATCCTGGGTTCATTGATGATGAAAACGTCTCATCAGTCCGGTACCACCCAGCTGTCGTATATGTACTGCCAGTCTATAGTTTTGAAGTAGGGGTGTCGCTTTATCTCCTCGATGCCGTCTTCACCGGCGCCCAGACGCTCTGACGGTTCGTATGTTAACAACTGGAATAAAGAATCAATTTCTGCTTAATCATTTGAAGATGTTTCAACACATACACTAGTCATAGTTCAATAGACCGTCATATCCAATTAATAAACAAACATGTTTTCTTATCAGCGGATTGATAAATACTTTGGCGTATTTCTGTGTGTGTATAATTGGGAGGTAATGTAAAAAAAATTGCTATATTTTTTATGTATGCTCAGCTATAACTTCTTTATTTATGAACCGATTTAGATGATACTTTTTTTCGTTGGAAAGAGGATACCTTAAGGGAGGTCCCATTTCAATTTCATTGGCATTAAGACCTTGAACTTCGAAAATACACCAAAAAAACTCCTCAAAACCATTGAGTAGGTTGTTTTTTATTGTCTCGTACTGTCTGATGTTAGAATGAGCAGGATTAAGGCTTAGATGAAATTTTCATAGTTATATTATTCAGTGTCTGTATCCGACTGAGTCACAAACATCATGCATATGGTGATAAAGCCGTCATAGTGATTTTCTTTCGGTTTGTCGCGTTTCGGGATCGGCCAGTTTATTTCCAGCAGCCGAGAGGCTTGCAGGTCGGCATGACGACGGTTTGAACTCTTGACGGTCGCTGTTATTTTTGGATTGTACTTTGGGATATCGTCACTTGCCGTGCCACTATAAAAAACGGTAAAAAAAGTTATATGTGTTAGGCTTTGTACTTGTACCAAACTAGATCACCATAAAATACATTACGAATAAACTATGGTAATGACTTATTTCCAGATAACATATTTCGAGTTTGGACGTTGTTTATCGACACCGGTTATCGACATGTCCCACCACTGTTCATTTTTTTTTTTATAGCTTCCCTATTGTCTCTAACGCAAACTAGGATCTTAAAAATCATTTATTTATAATCATAATTGCTGTTAGTTCCTTAATGTACTTCAATGATTCTCCTTCTCTTATGTTTTAGTCACAATAATCAATTAATCATACAACATTACAAACCTCTACTCATTGGTCTATCCTAACTTAATTTTATTAAGCTCTATTTTCTCAACCACACAAAAATCACTGTTCCTTATTCATCACAAGGTCGCAAGAGCGGTAGTTTTATCATGAGGAGTCTCACCTGTGTCAGTAGAGACTGCTCTTCCATGGAAAGCCCATCAGGCAGATGCAGCATGGTGTGACTCGTGAACACTGCTCTATGGTGATACGACATTGGCTGTAACAATCAAAATCCATACTCTATACATCTTGATTATTTAGCCAAGCAACAGGGAACAAGGGGGCTTTCAAGTATTACGTAACGCAATTTTTGTGAAGATTTTTGAATATGCCAAGAACAGCTGATGATGCAAATCTCCCTGTTTTGGGAACATTACAGAGTATGAACTAACTTTAACAAAACTGACTACCAATACAGTCGAGGGATTCCCCGTATAACAAACGAAAAAAGGTTTCCAACTTAGTGACAAAAAAAAATTACGTACAATACAATCGAGGGGTTCCCCGTAAAGCATAAAAGAAAAAGGTTGCGATCTCGGGATATTTTAATTGCCTAGTTTTTTATTTAAATTACAAAAAAAAAACAATGTTTTTTGAACCCTCCTCCTACCCTTGTAACGCATTGTAACGTTTTACAAGACGCATTACCAGTCCACATTAAATTTAGATTGACAATTTTAATTAAACAATTTCCTAATTTTGACATAAAGATACCTATAGCACATAACGTCAATACGTGACAGATATCCCAACAGAAACTTTTCATACCACGAGTAAGTAACTACTACGGAAGGCGTACCTTGGCCTTTTTATTTCCCACCAAAACAAATGATATACTCTACCAAATAAAAAAAAAAAAATGTGTGTGTGTACCAAAGTACACAGGTAAGAAGTGAAACTTCTTTACGACATATCATTTTTCTACTATTTGCAACTTCACGAAAATGGGGTAGATAAGGCTTAAGCCTTAAGAAAAACAATTTTTTCCGTATTAAATTAAAGCTATTTTATTATTATAGACATGCATACAATTAATGAGTAATTTATTTTATCATTGTTCTTATTATAATATCATTGCTATTTATTTATTGTATTATATTTACAAGTTATGAATAAATAATTGGAATTATCTTTTCAAAGTAATACAATTATATGATGACAGTTAATCTTGTAGAAATGCAACGATTTTATAAAATTAAAAATGAATAAATAAATCATTAAAAACTAATAATTAAAAAAGATGTACGTATACATATTTTTATTTTCTAATAGTGTTTTGTTTTTTTTTTAATTATTATTTAATTTATATTTTTTATTGTTTTTAGAATTAATAATGTTTACTAGATTTACAGTCATATTTATTAATACTTGCTAATTTTAACAGATTTATATACATTCACTGATACTTACAATCAAAAAGTGAGGTTAACCTCAAATAAATATTAAAATCATGCTCATACGTGTTGAATTTATAAAACGAAATATATAACCACTCTCACTTTTCTTGTAAATTCACTTAAATTTGAATAAGTCTTTTTATTTTATCACTTTCAAATTAATATATTGTTATTCTTATTTCAAACCAAACTTCAAAACTAATATATTGTTGTTATTAGTATTATATATTACATTATATTCTTTACATCACTATACTAAACTTTGATAAAAAAAGCAACATGGCGCGTAACCGAAAAACGTGACGATTGCTACAAAATTTCTCCCATACGTTAAATAAAGATAATGATAAAGAAGTTTCACTTCAATAAACACCATAATTACACCTAAGTATTAGAGAGATGTAATTACTTTTTTTTTAGAAATTCACTGGAATTAGAATTAAAATAAACCCTTTGATTTTGCTGATCACTTCAATATAACATATATATATATATATATTTATCACGTCACTATAGAGCGTTGGGAATAAATAAGCGTGCAATAGAAAAACGGTCAAGTATAGTGGTAGGAGTAAGTCCGTTAAAACGATATGCTATTGGTAAATGGCAATTGCACGACACCACCTAGTGATCAAAGTCATCACTACTCAAAGCGGGTCATGGGCTCTTGGAAGTCGATGCAATCGCCACCTGGATTTCAAAAATGTAACTACTCAAAACGGGCCGCAAAATACATTGGAGACATTTACCAATCCCTACTCCGCTGGAGAAAGTATACTTCGAATTACCCGTGGTAGGGATAAGAAAAAGATGGCGCGTAACGGAAAAATGTGACGCGTAATGAAAAAATGTTACACTAAATTTTTTTCCAACCCCGATAAAGAAGTTTCACTTCAATAAGGAACCAAACCCACAAAATTATAAGCATATCTATAAGAATTATTTTCATGAATGTCTCTTATTACCATAAGAAATACAAGTTTTAATGACTAAATTAAAATATATAATTACTACCCGTGCGCGATAAGTTGAGACCTGGAGGCGATGACGCCACAGACGCATGGTTGTACTGTGCACAAAAAAATATCACAAGTTTCCACCCGCGACTTAGTCTCTGCTATTTTTTAATGTAGCGAGTGTTGTACTCGGAACAACGCCGCCTTATATTTATTATATCAACAGGTAAACCACAACCGTTTGTTCCATTTTTCGTTTTCAAAAGAGTCCAACACTTTTAACATGAGTTTTCTCTCTCCAGTATGCAAAGTTTTACCCTTCATTATAACAATAAGCTTAACACAAAAAATAACAAAAAATTGTAGCAGTAACAATAATAAATATTAACGAAACAGTATATCAAATAAGATTATAAAATCGGAGGGCGTCGTCGTTGCGTGACATAAGCCAGTATGACACTAAGATGTAAAAAAAAAGGCGTTGCCTACTGTACAACACTGGAGCTTGAAGGGAAGTTACAGGAGTAGCGGGCGGAGGGTTGCATTCCAAGCGAGTCTAAACTTATCGCGCACGGATAGTAAGCAATAAATTAAGTAATAAATAGGAATATCCTTTAATATCCATCACTTTACAACAACCTGTATAGTAGTTCGACTCCATAATCTTTAAACCGGTTTGCCATCGAAGTAGCTAGAATCTTTAGCTTACTTTAGAGTCGATGGCTATAATTTTTTCTAAATACCTACAATTTATTTTATTTGTTTATGTATAGATTATTTTTGTGTACCTGCGATATTATAGAACGAGTTGAATCATTGTCTCGGCATAAACCAGTCCTAGTTTTTCGGGACATCTCAGTAAAATATTTATATATTTTTATGATAATTAAATAAATTAAAAAAACTATTATTTCTTCTATAATCCTGATCAAATTTTACTGTGAAAAGATTATTATAGGGTATAATTACTTTAATGATAATGATGTCTAGAAATTACTCCATCTCCCTATATCCGCTAAAAATAACCTATTAGTTACATACAGGGGGAAACAAAAACAAAAAAAATGTTGATAAACCCGATCGAGTTTCTTTGTCGTCTCTTCTCGACGACTGGGATGTTCTCCGAAACCCTTGATGGTGTTTTATTTGATTCTCCTCTAACCGCTTCCAGACGTAAAACTTGCTACCCCTAGCTAGTAAGATAAAAACTTACCACAGCGCAAAGCAACTCGTACATAATTGCTCCGAAGCTCCAGAAGTCACAGACGCGGCTCTCGGCATCAGCAGGGTGGTGGAACAGTTCCGGCGCGACGCACATGCGCCGTGAGAGCGAGCCGGCACGCAACCGCGCGAGGCAAGAGTCCACTCCCGGATGGTGCACTATATACGTGAGGATCACCTGTCCGCCTTCGCCGAGGAGGATGTTCGATGGGTTGAGATCCCTTTGACAATAACAATTACTGTTAGCGATTTCTTCACCCAGTGTTTTGGTTGGTAGAAAAATTGTAGTCTATAACATCTCCGAGATATTCAAGCTATGTAGCCTTTAAATCATAGAGGACATAGACCTGATATTTGATATTAATCTCAACTTTATGCCTGGAGCCATCTTTGTTAAAACGCAAAAACCGCCAAAAATGCCAAGGTGCTGAAGCATTTGACGGTGACCACCATATGTAGTGTGTCCTATTATTTCCTAAACCATTCAATAAAGTTCTCGAACTATAAACAAACAAAGAAACCTTTAAATCATAGCAGACGTCAACTTATTGTTTGATATTAACTTCAACTTTTAGTGAAACGCAAACGGTTAAAAAAGCGTTATCAAGTTATTATACATTCGACGGCGACCACCATACATAGAACATCTTACTACTACGTCAACCAAGCGGACATACATCATGGTATTTGATATTAACTTTATGCCTTGAGCCATTTTCCTGAAAAGGGGCCTTGATACATGGATAAATATACAAATACATATATGGATAATAAAGTAGTCCTATAAGGCTTCTTTTTTTCACTTTAGTATAATATCCAAATAATAAATTATTCAGTAAAACGAATACCGTAATAGTAGAATAATACTTTTTCTACATTTTCAGCCTAACTCACATGAAGCGATAGATTTGACATAGCGGATTTTGAAGGCGCAACATATAATACTTTGTGGTCTATATATACATGTAAATATTAAATGAACGGTACGCACCTGCAAATAACTCCACAGTTGTGGAGGCTTTCGATGGCGGTCAGGATCTCCGCTCCCCACTTACATAAGGCGGATGCTGGTAGAGACTCACGCGGCTCCACTGACAACTGATGTTGTAATTAATAATAATAATTGAAAGGTCATTTTAAATAGGTGTTAGTATATAGTAAGGCTGTCCAATTCATTTTGGAAGTGGGCTAACATTTCGATTCAGTCATAAACAAAGCTTTAAAAAACAAACAAACAGGTTTAAAAATAGTGAAAAAATTCAAAAATCAGAGCATAAATTGTATAGCGGAAGTCAACAATTGCAGACAAGTTCAAATATATTGACTACTTACTGTCCTGTGGACCTGAGATTAGGCAAGGGTTGCCACCTTTTTTGGAAGAAAAATAATATTTATCTCAAAAAATTTTTAAAACATATTTTTATTTATCAAATTCAGGTAAAAAAGTACATATTTACTCCTTTCAACGTATATGGCTAACGATATGTATTATATTATAATATGATATTAAAATACTCACTTGAATCCTTGGTTTATTTTCGTTTTTATTAGTTTTCACTTCTGAATCTTGTATGTTGATTGCACACTCACTAGCATTAGAACTTCCACTTAACACTTTATCGACGTTTAAAAGCAATTTCTGCGAATTCAACACTAATTCCGACACCTCATTACTTGTTTCAATCACTATAACGTTATTATTTTCCGGCTGTCCGTAGTTTTGTAAATTTTCATTTGCAATATCAGTTGATGACGTTTCCAAGTGCGATTCGTCACCGTCCTGTGTCGGAAACACGACTTCTGAATTAGTTCTATTCGTTTTCGCAAAAGTCTGTTCTGAATTCGAATTATTCCCGTACGTTTTCGAAAACGTTTGTTCTGAATTCGAATTGTTTCTGTTCGTTTTCGAGAATGTTTGTTCTATATTAGAGTCATTTGGTTTTGTTTCTGAGAAAATCCTTTCCCTATTCAAATTACTTCGATTCGGTTCCCGGAAAACGTTTTCTAGGTTTACCTCTCGTGCTTGCGTGTTCGGTGTTGATTTTGTGTATTTTTTTATATAATCGAATAGTTTTTCACCTGGTGCGTAAGATAATATAAGGAATATTAGATTCGTTGTCTCTATATAGGTGTGTAGGGGGACCATATATGGTATGACTGTCGGTAGAATCGGCTGCCGTGTCTCGTTCGTTCTTCGGAGGAAATATTCATCGAATTCCGTGAGATTGTTTGGTATTTTTTGTACGACCTGGAAATAATTACAAATTTTTATATATATTTATCAACGGGGGTTTATTGTGACAACAGAATATCTCGCTTAATTCTTCATCAAAATTATTGATTTAAGCATCATTTTGAAATTCATTCTCCCCGCTATTGACGAAATTGAATGTTTTAAGACTAATGTTTACTTTAAAAAATAAAAATAAATTATTGAAATCATCTAACTAAAATGCACCGTCTATTAACAAACTTTAACTAACGTAATATCTGTTAGATTTTATACATTATATGATGTGCGAAATATCCGAACGGGTCGTTAATTAATATATATTTATTTTTTCACTTGCTGATAAAGCAACGCACGAAAAGCACGAAAAAATGATTACTATAAAAATGGCTAACAGCCCGATTTACCGATTAGCTTCAAAAGTTTTATAGAGACTTCAACACATCTTTGCGCGCGGCTCTATGTGTGCTTTAAGCGTGTATAGATACAGTGACTTTGGCTAAATTTATACCTCTTGTCCTTTTAAAGTATATAATATATTAACGTATATTAGAGCCATTTTTCTAGACCTAGACCTAGAATAAACCTTATAAAGTAGATATACTTTTTATTGATTCGTCCCGCGTGGGTTTACGATAAGCGTTATCAGTAATCCGAGATAACCTAGTAACCGAATTTAACTATCCCTATCATATTTTACATTAAGCTGTACGGAATCGGTTACGGCTCAATGGAACCGAGATTGGATGTTGCGTGGGCGCGGCCTAAATTTCCGGTGGAGAAAAACATCAAAATGTAATAATTGCATGTTGGTAGGGAGAATCAGATTTAAAAAACTCTTCACGGAGTATTTATTAATAATATGAGATTTTATTTTATAATTAAAATTTAAAAAAAAATGTGCCGTACGATTAATAGATGGCGCCTCCCAGATGTTAGTTAAATATGATTTCATTCGATCAATAAAAGCGTTTTAAAGAAGTGTTTTAACGAAAACAATAATTTTTAATGCTCTAACTTAATATACAATATTAGTCAAAACTTCATTTTTCCAGCAGTTTTGGATATAGACAAACAAAGTGATAAATGTCTTAATGTTATTTAATTTTGGGATATGAAACCATCTAGCCATGTATATATTTTTGAATGATTGTGTCGAGTTTTGATGTAATGTCGTGGAATTTATTTTAATTCATTAGTTCACACGGTTTAACAAGAGAGAACAATTAGAAAAAATATTTCTATTCACGTCACGTTGGCAGAATTGTGGATGAACGTGCCAATAAATTAAGTCAAGAAACCGAACTGTCCTGGACCACATATAATAAAGATGACATTTTATATAATAAAGCTTGGTTATTTTGTACAAGTAATACCAACTCCCTAGAAAATTCTAACAGGAGAGCCACCGTGTTATTGGAATACTGAAATCATCATAAGGCAGGATACTATATTTACTTGATAATGACAGTAATGGTCTTTAATAAAGATGACTTGCAGCCAAGGTAGAAAGAAGAAGAATGATAGTGTTGTTTACCTTCATCGCATAGCAGGCCTGTTCACCACGATGCATGACCAGCATCATGGAAGTACCGAGCAGTCCCAGCACGCGGTACTGGCCAAGCTCGGCGTACGGCCGCCTCAGCATCGACAGCGGCAGTGGACAGTGCCGCGCTGGGCTCAGCTCCTGCTGCTCATCCACCAGCTGACGAGGAAACACCTTCAAACGTTGTTATAAAAGGATACATCTCTTTGAAAAACGAGACTTATGTTTTTCAACCGTATGTATTGTATATGTCTATTTCTTTGGCACGCTCTGCAGCCTAAACGGCTTGATGGATTTTAGCATACGATATGTCGCTACATTCGTGTTAATTATGGAAGTGGCATAGGCTAAATAATATTTAAGTACGAGGTTTGAGAATCAAATAAAAACCAAAACTAGAAAAAATAAAATGTTAGTCAAGTGTTTATGTTGCACTCGGGTTTTTTGTTTCCTTTTTTAATAATTGATTCAAGCAATGGTTTAGTGGTAGCATGTATACACTCCGCGTCGATGGATACGTGTTCGAATGCCCGCAATGAATCCAAGCTTTCGATGAATAAGCATCGTGATGAAACCGTGGCATGGTGACATGCAGTTTTCTAATTTTCAACACTGACATTTAGTGACATACAATTTACTTCGTGGAATTAAAAATAACGACTATACATAATTTAAAAGTATATTGAATGATAACAATTTTCAAAGCTCCTTCGACCAAATAAATACTTTCTTATATGTATTTAAAATGATAATTTTAGTCAAGTAGAAATGATTCTATTAATTGTAGATATAAAGGCTGTAAAACGGCGCGTATGAAACTGTATTCTTAAGAAGTAAACACGAAAACATAATGATTAGTAGATACAAACTCACAGTCGGTTCTGCATCGCACAAGTGTTTATTGTAAAGGGTTTCTGCGTACGACAAATACTTGTTTGTTTTTTCTTTAATCAGGGCCTTTCTCTGCTCGTCAGGGTCCGCTGGAGAACATAATATTAACCTTTATGCCTTTAAATTCAGTTTCATCATCCCTCCTAATCAATCAAAACATCACAGTAACAGAAAATCAAAGCGTATACGGTTTGTCGTCATCCATGATGACGTCATTTAAAAAAAACGCCCGACACGTGGGCGTTACCGTGATTTTTTCCAGAAGAGGAGAAGAGGAGGCAAGCAAAGGAAAACAACTGCTAAGATATTTTTAACCAACATTAAAAAAAAAAAAAAAAAAGAAGAGTTTTAATTCGCTTGTATAAATATATTTTTTATGAATGTTTAGGCATACGTAACTTGTTTGTTTATGAACCGATTTGGATGATTCTCTTTTCGTTGGAGAGGGGAAACCTCAACAGTGGTCCCATTTTAAATTAATTGGCATTGGACCTTCAATTTCGAAGATACACGAGGGAACTCCTCAAAATGATTGAAGTTGATTTTCTTAGTTAAAAATTGTCTTGTTTATATTAACTTGGTAATATGAGTACAGTCCCTGGCGGTAGTAAATATTAAATACACTCAAAAAACATAACCCTCCTTATTTGCAGTTAGGTAAAATGTCAGCGATAGCATAATATGTCTATCTTCTAAGAATCACCTACAATAAGCATTTTTGAGTTTAAAATAACCCGCGGACAACCGCCGTGGGTGGGAGCGAGGGCAACACGATTCCCGCATGCGCTCGAACTATATCCGCTATAGTCGGAGCCGCGGACACAGCTAGTAATATCGATGGGATTATTTTCTTATTTGTTTGAACGCGCTAATCCTTGGAATTACCAGTCAGATGTGAAATCGGTTTAGAATTCCCAGTATTAATTACTAACATATATTATAGATAAATTTTAGCGTTCTGTACTCCTTCTCCATATAAACTTTAACCAAGCCAAATCTCACAGTCTTCCGTGCACGCAATACGCTTAAAAAGGAATAGAAAGCTTTTGCTTCACATATTAATATACATACTTATACAAAAATATCACTAAACTTACATATCAGTTCGCTATCACATTTCTTACTGTAATCTTGTAAGTAATGACACAAGTGTAGGAAATCCATATCAAAGGCGAACTGGTCAATACAAGTCGCTTCTGAGTAAATACTTTTGATGTCGCAGTCAATAAATGTATATAGTTTATTTTACAAAAATTACTAATTTCACACAAGACATTTTATGATATATTATCATCATCATTATATTAATACGTGAAGCAAAAACTTTGTACTCCTTTTTAAGCGTATTGTGTGCACGGAAGTCTGTGAGATTAGGCATAGTTAAAGTTTATATGGAGAAGGAGTACAGAAAGCTAAAATTAATCTATAATATCTGTTACTAATATATTAAATGAAATAAATTAATACTGCGAATCCTAACCCGACAAATACCACTGAACTTAGACCCCCCAAAATATTGACATTGTCACTCAATGAAAAGTGACAGCAAGTGATATACTTATAATAATAATATTGTTTAGGTTCATACTGCAAATGTCAAACAGAACATACTCTATGATTAAAATGTCGCTAGTCGAATTTCGATCATTGGGCGACCGATAGTAATAATAATAATATGAGACATGTTCGTGTTCGGACTTGCTCCACCTGCCTTTGTCACAAATCTGTGTATCATTACGTTATTTAGGAAAGTATAAAATGTACATATAGCAATCCAGTTATTAAAAAAAAAACGGTTCAGTTGGCCAATGACAGCCCCGATTTTATCTACTTTATTCGGACTTCACCTTCGGAACATTAAATTTTTCAAAAACTTAACAATAAGAATAATAATCTCGACGTGTTTTTCGAATACATCGACTCAGTGGAAAAAAATAATTAAATACAATTAAATAGAAACACATGAAATGTAATTTGATTCCGCGGAATGGAAAAAAAACGGAAATTAAGTAAGTGTAAAGTGAACTTCGCATTACATTAATTCAATATTTTGTATTCAAATTAGTTCCGTTAACATTGTGGTCGTAAATAGTACAATAATAGAGTTTGGTGACATTCTCACAACCAACCGAAATTCACACATCAACCGCAACATGATATCGATAAGCCCGCAAGTGTTATCTGTAGACATTACCCTAGTATAACTATAACATATCATCATATCTAGATAGGACACGACAGTCGTGTCAGAATTGGTCGCGACCACCATACACCAAGTATAATATCCGCGTTGTGTTTCCAAGATCAGCCCCCTATATATACAGTAATCAAACGGAGTAATAGAGATATCAGGGCGCGAGTTGAATGCAGACTTAAGGAATTCGATAGTGCTGTGACCTAATTAGAATTATTGCTGTCGATAATGAGGCTGTTGATAAATTGAAACGTTGTTTTAAATGTAACTTTCACATATTGGTTGATATAATAATTAGTTAATTTAATATGAACTTTAATATGTAATTATTCTAAATTTAATAGTTATTATCCTTATTTAAATATGTTTTTAAATGTCAGGTAGGCCTATTATCTGAGCGATTGCATTGTTTTTTTTTTTTAGTGGAAATGATAGCAAGTAATTTTACCTTTTTGTAATTGTTCTGTTGGCATGATGAATATATAAAATAAAATAAAATAATATAATTGCAGGCGTCGTGACGGACCGACCGAACGACCGATTAATTGATTGAGTTGTTAATGATTTATCCAAAAGCAAGATGAATGTGAATGTCATGTATACACACATACATGATATCACAGTGAATGTTGCGCACGGTACGTTGCGCAAAAAACGTAACGCTTTTTGTTAACGCTTTTTATAAATCTCACTCCTCATAACAATTCCATACCGGGGAGCCATAGGTGAGTATATTCCAATTCTTAAGGAGTAAATTCCAATAACAAAATAGGTAGTTACCCTTCATTCCAATCAGCATCTTCTCGATCCCGGACTTGTAGTAGTCGAACGCCCTGCGGTAGTCGCCGAGGTCTTCGCACCGGCTGGCCTGGCTCAGCATGTAGCCCGCTTCGAACACATACGTGTCCTCCGTCCTCGTCGCACACCACACGCTAGACAGGGACGGCGTACTCTGCTTGCTCAGCACCGAACTGCGCGAGATACTGCGCCTGTACTCTGATCGAGCGTCTACAACAATCCGCGAGTTGACTGTATGTTAAAAAATTTAAATAACTTATTGAGTAATATAGGTCCATAGATAAAGAGCCTAAACAATACAAATATACAAATCTGGAAAAAGTATGTAATTGTTTATTTATATCATTTTTCATTGCAAAAATTAATATTTTTGTCTGATTCACATGATTTGAAACGCCAATTAGAAAATGTGACGCCACATTTCAGGAAATATTTACGTTTACTCATGGGTGAGTTCCAGTGAGTTCTCACATTTGTCGGATAACTTTTACCTTTACCTTTGACATTTTATAAAATGAATGATGACGTCACGTAATCATAATGTACCATTGTTGTGGCGTATTTTTTTTTCCAAATTAAGAATTTTTTCAACCACTTTTTAGGGTACTTACCTGTATTATTATTTTTTTCCTAAGTGAAATTTAAACATACGAAGTATTTAAAATATATTTTCAAAAGTTGTTTACTCCAGGTTTGTTCAATTAAAGTCATTCACAAACAAGCGTTTGATGTGAAACATCTAATGCGGTGAGTCAGGCCGGTCGTTGGCCCCAACGTTGGGGATTGCTGGCGTGGCGACGCTTTGACCCCAACGTTGGCGGTATGAAGCCGAGTTCGTTTTTTTTAAATAGACAGAGTGGGTCATTTCAAAGCTCCATGTTAAGACATTGATAGATTAAAAGCGTTTAGTAGCGATCGCAACCACCATACACATAGTAATAAAATAATATCTCCACGGTTACTTCCTTTTGATTTGTCGTGTTTCGGGATCACCCGGACTATATTTTTTTTCAATATTCACCAAGTTGTTTCGCATCTTCCGGGCGTCCCGTGACGGCCAACTTTTTTTTTCATAGTATCACGGCAAAGTGACGTCACTGTGACTGATGGTAAGCACAGTACAATCCAAAAACAACGGCGCCCACCGAGAAATCGTAATCCATCGACAGTCGTGACTGTCATACCGGCAAGTAAGCTTCTCGGCAGCTGGATGCACACTGACTGATCCCGAAACGCGTAAGACACTGTCACCTGCGCCTAAGCTTGCCACTACGGCGGGTGTTACCTGGTGCATAATCTAACATAATCATAGTAACCCAACAACGTATACGTTAAAGAAACTCACCATAACTCTGCGAATTCAAAGAAACCGTTTCCGAGTCTGTCTGTCCGCTCCTCATTGTATGATAATCATCGAAACTTGAAGTCGAGGGCGCGTCGAAAATTATCAAATCGGGCAACACAGCCTTCCTGACGCTCGGCGCTCTCTTGTCTATGGCGACCTTACTTAACTCGTCGTACACGTCGCTGTCTATGCTCCCCAACGAGTCTATGGATTCGAAACTGCCGGTGAATTCTGGTTTCTCGGGCGATTTTCGCAGTTCCACTTCTGCCGCTTCGTATATAGGTATTTGAGATATGAAGTCTGTGACATCCCTCTCGGCTGTTTGGTTATGTTCTGGATTATCTATTTTATAAGTAGACAAAATTTAATAAGTATCTGTTGAGGAAGACCTAGAGATAAGGAGTGCCGACCAATATGGCCTTTCAATAGAAAAAGTATCTGAAAAAATGTACTAAGCCAAAGTTGCAAAAATTACCCAAATAAAAACGTATGACCCGAAGTTAATATTTTAAATATGGATTGATTCGTATATTTCATCAAAAATGTTCTAGTTCTTACCATTTCAAATTTCGAACTCTACGTCCCTATGAGGTCGTGTTCTAAAAGTACATAACCTCTCTAAGCTTAGAAACCTTCAAATGAGATACTACGAAAGTACGGTGACTTTCGAGACATTCCAATTTTAAAGAGTATTTGCTTATGTTTTTAAGTGAGTTCAAACCTTTTTTGAATAAAATCGGATTGAGTTTTCAAACATGTGTCAAAATAAAATGTTATTTAAATCACAAGCACTAAGGAGTATTTATACCAACTACGAAGAAAATCACCGCCAAAATAAATTTCTACACCTTTTTAACCCCGTTATGGGATGAATTTCAATAGAATACAAAACACGTCTTTCATCAATTCTTTTAAAAAAGGTTTATGCAAAATTTAAAGTAGATTGGACCAAGGAATCACGTTGTCCCATACAAACTTCGCCCCCTTTTTCACCCCCTTAAGGATAGAATTTCGAAAAACCCTTTATCAAATGCCCACATCATACAAAGAACACACCCTCCAAGTTTCAGGTCTCTACGATCAGCGCTTTGGGCTGTGCGTTGATCCGTCAGTCAGTCATTCAAGACAAAGCATTTTATATGTATAGATAACCAAAATGGCACTAATGTATCAAATCTATAGTCTGAAATAGCATGAAATAAACAGGATAAGATCAAAATGTTAATTTTAGTTTTAATGTACCAAAAACTATATCCTAAAGATAACAGTATATGATCAAAATAATACTTTTGCAATAGTATCTTTATTTCTTTGTATATAACTTAGTTTCCATCAATTTCTTGGACATTTTTTAACCCCCGACGCTGGGCGTTTGTTACAAGTTTAACGTGTGTATCTGTTTATCTGTCTGTGGCCTCGTAGCTCTCAAATAGCCGAACCAATTTTGATCTAGTTTTTTTTTTAATATATTACCTTTACTCTCCCTGGGCGTTTAGTGTGAGTTCTTACCATATCCAACAGTAACGTTAATGACTGGTTCAAAGGAATAGTTATGGCAATAAAAAAAAATGAAATTGGTAAAGCTTGTCGAAAAATAGCTTCACAATGTTGAAATTTACCTGACTGTGTTGGTGTCCTGGTGTCGTCGTCATCAGTCTGGTATTCAATAGGCTGAGTCTCCTCAATGGGCAAGTGGAGTGAAGACCTGATTGCATTGATCACTCCTTCTGACTGAATTTCTGGTTCCGGGTAACCTGTCTGGTAAACAAGTACAATGTTATTAACATTGAAAATTTAATAATTTTTTTTACTAAATCAGAGGTTTCAAACATTTCTTCGTTTAAAAAAATGGTCAGTCGAATTCATTCAAATTAAAAAAAAATTAAACAACTAGTAACACTTCTTGTCGTTTTCTAATATGTTATTGTATTCGTCGCTTGTTTTCGTGTGCTGTGCCAAGTATCTGTTTTACTGCCTTTTTGCGTCAGAAACGTTGCAGTAAATTTCGACCTCGGACTGAAACTATCATCACCCAAAGGATGGTTTTCTTGTAACGGTAACCGTCGGAGCATATCTATTCGGTGGCGATCAGTAGTTTGAACTTCGTATTGTTTGGCGCGATGTACAGACGTGTAGCAGTTCTCTTCCCAAACGCCGTCTTCGCAGATCAAACGTGCACTATTTTTATATGGCGACCTGTTGCGCGGTGACATGAGCCGCATCTGGCTGTCCTCGCCTCTCGCACCGCGCGGTTTCATTCCTACACCCGCGTGCACAATGCACGAGCGCTCTCATCTCTGATTGGACGATTAGAGTATTTTGTCCACGGTAGACCGTGTAGTGTTTGTAACTCCATTTTATATCATAACTAGCTGTGCCTGTGGCTTCGCTCACGTGGACTACAGAATGCCCGCGCGAATTTTGCTCCCCCGCTCCCGGCTATTATAAAGACAAAAATGCTTATTGTGGGTATTCCTTAGAAGATAGACATATAATCACCCAGACTTTTTTATAGGTTTTTCTAATACATATCTACAATTATTTAGTACATTAATTAGCTATATTTCTTAAGGTTTACTCAGCGTAAGACATTTAAGTGCCCGAATTGATTCACCATGACAAGGTTTTTTTTATTTATACATAACCCTTTCTTTTTTCTAAAATAAAAGTAGCCTAAGTTACTCCCTATAAATTCAGCTATCTACCAGTGAAAGTCCCGTCAAAATCGGTCCAACCGTTTCGGAGGTTACCCGGAACAAACAGATAGACAGACAGACAAAAATTTTAAAAATGGGTGTTTGTTATAGGTATCGTATATACCTTCATATGCATTTAGTAATAAGCTGTTATTTTAACATTACAAACAGACACTTCAATTGTATTAATTGTATAGATAATAGTACGAAAAAACGAACAGATAGTATACACATCTTTTATTGGACCTTCTATTGCCAACCAAGTTCCTACAGACGCAAACAATACCTAGTGCTATGTTATTAAAGCCGATTTTCGCGCGACGCGTACGCACTTCAACACTGACCGCTTAGCGTTATTCATAAACACTTCATAGTAGTAATACGTACATATTGTACCAGCTACGACGGTCAACGTAACAAGAACAAATGCCAAAGAAGTTTGGTTTAAAAAAAATGGGCAAAAATATTTCAACTTTACTTTCGACGGCGTTACCCAATAATTAGCATTCGTTAACAAAGCCCGCTAATATAAAACGATGTAACTTACTTGCAAGAAATTGACAAATTCCGTACTGGTGAACAGCAGTCTGTGGTCGGCCACAAACTCTAGCAGGGCCTTTATCATCTTAGCTCGTTCCTCTATCACCTATGAATAATATTACAAAAATGAAAACAACCAGTGCGTGATAACAATAATGATCTCTTCCCAAGCGAAGGCAAAAGTTTAATCACCACGCTAGCCCAGCTATCTAGCAAATAAATCAACATTGCTATATTTTTCCTATATACAGTTAACATTTCTCAAAAAATATCTCATATACGATCATTTGAAGGATATGAGAGTGATTACGCTAATATTGTAGCGACAGCAATGCCTTGGTCATCGTTATCATTAAATTTTTTGGGGTGTCTATAGAACCGAGGCGCCCAAGCCAACCTCACCTACACGTCATGGACCCTGCAGAGTAACCAATGAGGAAATAGCGATAACGGACTGGTAAGGTTGTTTTGCCCGACTGGGTCATCATTGCCCAGGGAAAACATCGTGATGAAACCATATCATGGAGATAAGGCAATTCCTAATAGCTGCCCTCCTAGCTACCGCCCTCAAGTTGTAAATCTGTTAACAAACACCTATAGGTTTATTTCGGAAACTGCTGTTGAGAACCAGTCTTCCAGTAGGCTTAGTGTGATACCAAATGGTCACGTGAAAATGTAGCCAAACGCAAAACCCACATAAAAAAAAGGCTCACGAGAATTCTTCATCAGCATTGTAAGCTCACAGTCATGTTTGAAATTCCTGAGTATGGTCTCCAGTTGCCATTCAATTTCCACTATAAAGAAAAGTCCATTTACCTCTCTTTGGAATCGCTTGAAGTAACTAGATCTCGGCAAGGTCGGGAAGGCGCCACGCAGGTGCAGCCCAGCGTGAAGAGACCGCATACTCTTGTGCAGCCTCTGGACATCGCTGTACCGCTTCCAAACTGACACAGCTGTCACGGCTTCTGGCGATTCAATCGGGAACAGCTGGAAAGATAAACCACACTCAGAAGGTATTTAACATCTACCTATCTACACTAGTAGTGACTTTCCATAATATGATTTTAAAAGGCATGATTGTATTTGTCTTCTGTACATTCCCAATAACATTGAATCAGGGAGTTGATCATTTTTGGAAAATTGTTTTAAACACTTTTACATCATAAAAATGGATTTTAAAATATCTATTAATTTAAATAAAAAACACGCAAAAAAAAAACGCTCCATTCTGGTCCTGTGTCATTTTGTATTAAGACAGTGACAAATGTGACAACTTACGCAAGACTCTAACATTCATATTTCCTGAAAGGTGATGTCAAATTTTTTAATCGGCGTTTCAAATCACATGATTCACAGACAACAAATATTAATAAATAAACAATTACTTTTACCAGATTTGTATTGTTTTAAGGTCTTTATGTATAGACCAATATTACTTTATAATTTACTTTAATTTTTAAACATACAGTCAACTCGCAGATTAAGTCTAAACTTTATATAAACATTGTACAATTGTTACGCGTAAATTCCTGAGGGTTATTAATACACTAAAGAGGGGACTATATAGGTTTTTATAGACATATATTACTGCAACCATACATAATCTATTCTGTTCACCCCATAATGCAAAAGCTCTTTAGTCCTTTAGCGGTAATGTACTGCAGGACTTCTTTGGCTGAGGACAACCTCTTCCAAGACCAGTATATGCATGCCAATGCATTTTTAGTTTAGGGTTTAGGCTGCGTTTAGGCTTCATTGGATCACATTAACAAAAGAGATGCTTTGGTGTTTTCATACTATCACAGAATCTGCAATCTCCACTTTCCATTCCAGTTACTTTTTTTTCTATATTACAAAGATAGCAAACAAGCATACGGCCCCTCTGATTGTAAACGGCTACCGTAGCCTATGTATGCTTGTAATACCATAGGTATCATTAACGCGTCGCCGACCTAGAACCGCTCTAACCCAAGAAGTTGTGGAAACCCTCAGCGCAGGAACACAACGCAAGATTATTTGGCTATGATCTTCTGTTGGTGGACTGCTCCAAGTAGGAAGAATTCTTCAAAGAAATTTCCCTGTGCCTTTGTTTAACTACATTTAACCAAAAATCATTAAAGTTTAAATTACGATTTTTATTTGCACTATGAGTACCATGATGTGTTTTCTTGCCCCTCGGTAAATAATTATAATAAACACCGCAGGCGAACTCGCAGGTATCAGCTAGTACAAAAACGAAATACAATAAATTCAAATTTAAGAAATCTCGTAAGCATTAAGTATTAAATTATGATTCAAAGTGTAACATAAACTGTAAATACATTGTTTTTAAAAAAAGCTAATAAAACTAAAGGTATTTTTATGATGAATTTAAATTTTAATTAAGAGAAAGTAAGATTCATCATTACATACAAATTGTTTGTGAAATCTGGTAATGTGTTTATGTAATTTCATATTTAGATAATTGAGTAGTGCAAATGTAATAATGTGTTTTTAATGGCTTGTGTGCTGATTGCTGACGCATTCTGGATAACTCACGCTTTCAGATAAGAACCAATAATACTGTTGATTTATGGCAGAAATAAATATGGTAGCTGAAATACCCCAATAAAATGTTACACAAGTTCTAAAACTCTAAATGGATTTATTAAAATCCTTTAGCACATTAATGCCTAGTAATTTTCTAGATTAAATCTCAAATTATATGGCAAGTAAGTATCTGATACATTAATCTATATAATAAATCTGTAAATAAACAATATTAATCACCCTTAAAATTTTTTTACTTTCTGTTTGTATGACTTTTTGTACACGGGAAGCTTTTATCACACAGGCCAATTGATAGGCAATAACAATAGTCAAAAATACTTTTAGATTTAGATAAAAAAAATTCAAAAATATTAAAAAAGTTTGGATGCCCAACAGATGTAAAATAGCTTAGTCTTCTTATTCTTTCCAGCATTATCCCACTTTAAATGGGGTCTGCTCTCCTAATTTTTCGGCGTCAGGTCGATCTGTCCCAGGTTGTCGGGTCGGGGAGTTCTTCCTCCAATAGGAGTTTCGTCTTGCTAGTCCACCACGTAGCCAGAGGCCTTCCTCTACCTCTCTTATATTCAGGTAGTTGTAATGCTTGCTTCACTATATGTTCCTTGTCTTTTCGCATTACGTGACCATACCATCTGAGACAGTTCTCAGTTAGTTTCTCTGATATAGGGGCGACTTTGAAACTACCACAGATATGCTAGTTTTGTACTTTGTCTAGTCTCGTTACACCTCCAGACCACCTCTGCATCTTGATCTCGGCAGTGTGAAGCTTTTATACATGCGTCTTTGTTACTGGCCACCATTCTGCTCCATACAACAAGGCTGGTCTCACCACCAATCTGTAGATCTTGCCTTTAATTCTTATTGGCATACAAGCATCGATAAGACTCCAATTAGTGATTGCCACTTCAGCCATGCTACATTCACCCTGTGTGCTTCATCAGCATCGATGTCTCCTTGGTCTGTGATGACCGAGCCTAAGTATTTGAATTTATTTGTTTTGGGCACAGGCGTAGTACGATCAGGGTAGTAGACTGTGGCTGGGCTACAGTTGTTATTAAATTGGCATTGTAATCATTCAGTCTTTGCTCTACTTACTTTTAGACCTATATACTCCAGAGCTATAATCCATGTGAAATATCTTAGTGAATATTTAAAAAGTTTATGTGTGTATCAGCTTCATTGCATGACTGGAATTTACTCCTTAAGTATGATTGTCTTTGAATATGCAATTGGCAAAGAGGTGATTGATTGACTGACAGATGATACCTGTACTGTACTGACTGATGTACATATACATGATTTCTAAGTGAAAGGTGCACAAGATACATTGCACACAAAAACATAACGCCTTTATAAATTTCACTCCTGAAAGAAATTCACTGTTAAGATGTTCATTTTGCTTGACGATATGTCCCTTACCATTATTGCTGGATCGTTCCTCATTTTTCGTAAAACAAAATGAAGCGCTTTATATACTCAAGGAAAAGATCTTAGAAAAAGTTATATTTCTTAAGTTTGAGAACAAACTTTTCTCAAATCATAACACAAAAGGAACATTTGAGTTTTAACCAAAAATAGTTTTTATTCATTCCTTCATTTTCGTTTTTTATTATACAACCAAATTTGTATTGTATACATTTAGTAATAAGATTCATTCTAGCTAGCATATTTGTTACTTCAAATCTAAAGTAATTTCTTTTAAGGGTTTACTGTTCAATCAATAATAGTCCTTATAACAATGACCAGTTCTATGAAAAAAGTTTGACTTGGACGTTTGTACACTTTGAAATGATCCAGTGTATCTATTATAAAAACGAATTCGACAACCAGTTGCACATAAAAAAAACTTAACTAATTTTGATGAAATTTTGTACACAGGAAGTATAAGTTATTCCATAATCAATGGGCTATAAAATCTTCAATATTACTTTCAAGAGTAAAAATTTTATTGAACACTTTATAATTTCTCTATTTATTTTAATTAGAATATAATTTCTTTTATACTAAAAATTAGACAAAAATTACAGGTGGGCAAATTTCAAGTTAGTGTAGTGTAAATTTGTGGTTTCCAAATATACCACACGGTGCCAATAGCAGATTAATCTAACAAGAAAATAGGTAATTCCTTTAGGGTGACTGGTCAAATATTTGGTCCTAGCATGTCTCCTATTATGTGAAAGGGCAATTACTAGAAGTAGTATCTTTCAATCTGCCACTCCAGAGCAGCACTAAATTCTCTGTGTTCAGGTGAGAAGCACATGTAACATGACTGGCACACAACTTCATGCATGATTTACAGTTTAGGGTACTTTTAAAGGTCAGGACCTTTGTTCAGAACATCCCCAATTTGATTAGCCTCAGCATGTTAAAATAAGTTTTTTGTATTTATGTGCATTAACTATAATAATTTGAATCTTATTAGTGGCACTATCAGTTGAAACAACAAAAAACATTGTGAGGTAACTTGCATGTTTGTGAAATTTCCTTTAAGTACCATTATTTATATGGTGGCATGGTATTTTCTAACCTTTGCATATCTAGCTACCAACCTCAAGTTAAAAATCTGTCACCAAGCACCAATGAGTGTATTCCGGCAAATACACTTGAAAGTCAGTTCCTCCACTAGGCTTAGCATGCTACCAACATGGACTACACTATCTCGTACCATCAGGCGACATTGTAGCAATAACACAAAACCTAGAAAGGATTTAAAAAGAAACCCCTTGATTTAGGTTTTAATTGAAATCACCAACATGTAGACTGGTGTGGTGATCATGCACTACCTTATCCTTGAGAAGTCTAGATCTACATATAATGTATACTTATAGTCTAGTATTATTATTAGTCATACTAAATGGATTTACGTTTTTGCATACTTATATTTTTTGTCACTATGTACTTAAATAAGTATATGAAATTTAATCATTACAGCAATAATCTCTTCTTTATTCCACAAAACACCTCCCCAATAATTTACATACTTATAGGCCCTTTTTAGGTATAAAATTAATGTTTTGCCTCCATGAAGAAGACAAAAAATTATAATTACAGGTAAATTATTATAAAAATATTTCAAAAAGTTTTAGTTTTTCTTTCTATATGGTAATTAGTATAAGATAACGAACAATAACCTAGGCATATTATATTATTAGAATACTTACGACTGAAGTAATTTTGTATATAGTAAATCCATTTTTATGTTTTGAGGTTTCGTCGACAGAGAACCGGCGTACCCATTTGTCTTTCGAGGACATATTTACAAAGCTTTATTCATTCACTACTTCGCACAGTTATAGGTTGATACAATACAATAATCAAAACCATTATAATAGTCATATGTAAAAGAAAAGTAGGAGATAAACGTTATTGAAAAAACACTGCATCGTCGTTTGGACGTTTCAATACTTTCAATTTCAACACAATTGTTGATGACAAATTGAATATTGACATTTGACAACGAAATGAATCGATTTTGGAGTAGAAGGGTTTCCAGATCAAGTTTTCGAAATTTCACCATACTAGCCAAAAAATTCCACAAAGTGATACGATTTCATCAACTTTTCCCCAAACACTTTATACCTGCCTATTCCTTTAAAATTTTGTTTATTTCTAGTATAGGCAGCTTCAAGAGGTGGATATATGACACGTGTTCAAAACTATAAAAGCATCATACTACATATGCAAAAAAATACTATTATTTTAAAATTAGAAATAAAAACATATTCTGGCCAGATATACAAAAA
Source organism: Saturnia japonica (assembly GCA_033032175.1). NCBI lineage: Eukaryota > Metazoa > Arthropoda > Insecta > Lepidoptera > Saturniidae > Saturnia > Saturnia japonica. The sequence goes on along the minus strand of CM065328.1, from coordinate 679,108 downwards.
AAATTGTTCAGTGGAAGTTACATTTGCTTTATTCGTGCGTCCCTCTCTGTTCTATTGATTTAATATCAGTTGTATTGTAACTGTAAAAATAGATATCAGAGCTATTAAGCAGCTAAAAAGCTACAGCGGCATAATTTACAAGGTACATACCAAATATAAAATACAAATTTTCTCTGCCATAAAAATTATAAGACCATATACGCGGGCAAACACACACACATGACACACGTAACATTCCTGTTTTTACCCGACTGCTACAAAAGAGGGTTATGTGTTGCGAGCGTATGTGTGTATGTACGTCTATTTCTTTAGCACGCTTTGTAGTCTAAACGGCTTTATGAATTTACTATGTGTCTTTAAATATGTCTTAATTGTGGGAATGACATAGGTAGAGATTGTTATCGTATGTATCGGAAAATCGTAACTCATATTTTACCGTTGAGTGTGAGAAACGTAAAAAGCTCTCTCTTTCACATCTATTGGCGGTTACATAATGCTAACTTATTCGCACATTGCAGTAAGGCCGGCTGACTATTGCCATTGTTAACAATACTATAGGATAATCGACAGTAGAAAATAGTGTCTTCAATCATTTGTTATACATTGCGTAGGAATAATGCTATACATTATTCGCTTTTGTAATAATTAACATCTCTGAACCAGGGACGCTAAAAGATAGGAGATTTGAAGAAAAAAAAGAAATTATTTCATCCATTAGGGACAATACCGTCAATTTGCCTAACTACTTTTAAAAAAAATCAGTACTTGTTTGAATTAAAATATCAGAGATGGCTTCAGTAGAAGTAGTAGTTAGTAGTATGGGTATGCACACAAAGTTCTTCCTCAAATTTCCCCGATGCCAAAATTTTCTTCCCCAAAATTTCCCCATTATTTTTGTTTCCTCAAATAATCCCCAGCAACATTATTTCCCCCCAAAATGGGAAAAACCACCCTAATCTGGAGACACTGTGCCTAACTCTCTGAGTGACTGACAGACGTGACAATCTACTATGATTACGTAGTGATGTGTATTCGAAACAAAAATTTGGTGAGATCGATATTAGCTTCTAAAACATTGATTTTTAAACTTTAAATGTAGTTCAAGAACTCCTACGTAAGCATAAACAGGAAAATAAGTCTTAACTGTTGTAGCGACATCTCTCGCCACAACTGACGCATCAACGCATCGACACAACTACGTAGCGACACATAGCGACGTCTATCGAGCCACATAGGACGCATCCTACTATCCCTACATTGCGCTATAGAAATTAACTCTATCGTTGAGTTTATATACAAGAACCCGACTACAACCGTCGGGGGCAGCTGCCCGCCAGACATAGCACCCGTCTGGCCGGAGGATCTTCCCTTTTCTATGGCGGATGAGGAACTTTACTCTCTGTTCCTCACACCTCCGCTAAAACTGTTAAAAAGAAAACCTCAAAAAAGTCCCGTAACAAGATAGTACTAAAACATCGACGTTTTTCTATTATCGTTAACCCCGGTATGAGATAGTTTGTTATGGAATAGGGATGTTGATTCACCCCGAAAACGATTAATTTTTTTAATTGACGTGAATCGCACTCTAATAAATGATTTTCCACTAGGTTCGAATCCTCGCCGGCTTCCCTTTCTCTCTTTGGTTTGCTTTTTTTTCTTTTTAATTAGTTTAAGTTATCACTTCTGTCGAACGTCCGTAGACGCATAATTTTTTTTGATTTTCTTTCCAAGTTTTACAATATAAATGTAAAAATGAAAAATAACAAAGGACTGTAGATTGAATGAATGGCTGATGAACGAATGAACTAAAGACATATAAAAGGGTTATGGCGGATTGCTCGATAGCATCCGCCCGATCATGACATATAGTTGCCCCGTGTTCGCCCATATGCAAAAACTAATTTCAAACGGTTACAAACTATTCAGAATAAGTTTCTCTACCGTCTTACCGGTGCCCCTCCATATATACGAACGCAAGATCTCCATAGAGATATGGATCTTCCGTCGATTCACTCTTACGTCAGATTCCTGTTGCGATCTTACTTCAATACCGCATCAAATCACGCCAATCCGTTAATTAAAGCAGCCTCTACTTATGTCCCTACTCCTATCGAGTCACGGAGAAATCGCCAACAATATACCGCTTCACGGAAAAAACGCCGACCGCGAAACATTTTAACCGAACACGATAATAAGGTCGAGAAAGCTAAAACGTACTACTCCACCATCGTCTCCCCAAACAGAGCGTGCCACTGCCCACGCCCGCGTAACTGCCATTCTCTCCGCAGAGGACGGGCGGTCAACTTCGCTCCCGCACACCCGCCACGTCCGCCCTCTCTAGCGGCAACCCAAGCCTAGGTTCGTTCCTCGGTGTGAAACCCTTGGATCTGGCAGCTGCCCACGCGATACAAGTGACACTATACGTGAAACACTTAGCTACCCACACACAAACATCACACATATATGTCACATACGTGCACACCTTCCAGATATATAGGTTCTGTAAGGAACCTTTTTTTTCTTTTTTTGCGTTAGTTAGTGTGGAAGAATTTTCCGATTACTAAATACACATACGTATGTTTCCTTCCTTTCTCCCAGGAGGAAGGGACCATGCATATGAGTATATACTAGTTAGCTCCAATTTACGAATAGGGAATTAGTCAGATCGCGACTTATTTGCAATCGCGATAACCGTCCAAGCCGAGGTCCGGCCACTTTGGCACCCTTGTACGCGAGTTGTCTAAAACTTTCGCGGCTGAGTGACCCAAGTGCTCGCCTCCGAGTCTGGTGAAGCTGTAAAAGCCATCAGTGGCTCCAGGGCCCCTAAAGCTAACAGTATAGTCAGTTCTAAAAAAAAAAGCTCGATAGCACGTAAAGATGAGTAAAGAGAGTTCGTTAAATAAATCGTAAATCGCTCTTACCAAAACAAATAAAATAAGTTTTACGTCACATAAATATAAATCCCTATTACAGAAAACAAAAAGGACACAATAATAAAAGTTGTTATAAAAATTTAACTAATCGAAGTTTTTATTACAACCATACTACATTATCAGTTATTAAAAAAGGCAGAAAGATATAGAGAAAGACAATTTATTGCAGGTATAGATAAAAATAATTCATTTTACAAATTTATTATTGTAAACTCTTGTTGGTACTCTGCTGTTGGGTAATTTGCTGTTATGTATCATATTATAATTGGTAAATGACACCATAGGGAATGACACGGTAATGAAATTAATATTGTTAATCTTTACAATTAATAAAACTGAAGTGTCTGTTTGTAATGTCATAATAACAGCTTTTTATTAAATGCATATGAAAGTATATGACACCAATAACAAAACACCCATTTTAAAATTTTTTTGTCCATCTGTCTGTTTGTTCCGGGTAATCTCCGAAATGGTTGAACGGATTTTGACGGGACTTTCACTGGTAGATAGCTGAACTTATAGCGAGTAACTTAGGTTACTTTTATTTTAGAAAAAGAATTAAGGTTCCGCACAAATTTAAAAAAACTGGTCATGGTGAATCAATTCGGGTGCTTAAATAGCTTACGCTGAGTAAACCATAAGACTATAGCAAATTAATGTACAAAACAATTGTAGACATTAAAAAGACCTACAAAAAGGCTGGAAGATTATACGTCTATCTTCTAAGGAACACCCATAATAAGCATTTTGGTCTTTAAAATAGCCGGGAGTGGGGGAGCAGTATTTGCGCGGGCATTCTGTAGTCCACGTGAGCGAAGCCAAGGGCAGAGCTAGTATGAAAATAAAAGTGAACTTTATAATCGTAAATTAAGTGACAATTTGTCATACCTTTACATATCATTGTATTTGGGTGCATTTCAATAATTGTAAATCATTTTATGGTTCTTATCAATAAAGAAAAAAATTAATTTCGATTTTCTATGTTGAAATATCAATTAACTGGATGAATTTAGTGCTATGAATCGATTCTTCAATCAATTGATTACAGTCCCGTCCATCCCATCCCTAGTACATTGATCATATATTTTGAATTTTTGATCATTGATGTCGGATTTTTTGTATGGATTGTTTTAAGCAGAGATAAATGTTTTAAGCTTCTTGGCATAGACCAATAACCCTTCTTGGTGTGGATAATGTCAGTTTTATAGATAATGTTACCTTGTCTCTGTCTATGCTATAATCTATTCTCTGTAAGTAGTAACACTGTAGCCTAGTAGGAGGTGCCCCTGCGTACAATTTTATCTATGGCCTGGCTATTATCATTCTTCTTGTTTTACCTTGTCTTTGCAACGGCAAGAAAACACATCGCCTTCACATAGTGCATATAAAAAACGTAGTTTCTAAAAACTTAATAGCTTTTTATTGAATGAATATATTGTGTTAATTTTTTTTTATTTAAGAACTACGTATCAAAGGCGTAAAACAAAAACATTTAATGTGATCAAAATCTATCCAGTAGTTTTGCGTGATTTGCGCACTACGGTTCACCTCTTAGATCATTTTATAAATTTATACTTATGTACAATGGCCTATAGACAAATATTTATGAATTGGAATACTCACAGTGATTGAATAGTGCTGACATCTTTAATTTGTTTTTGATACCTACTTCTTATTTTGCTAAAGTAAACTAAAACTTCACGTCTATAAAAGTTATAACCATTGTGCGGTCACAGATAAAAAAGTTAGATGTCGCTATTATTGAAATTTATTTATTATATAAGTAAAAATTCTTTGAACATGATACTTTAAATACATACCAATTATAAACTTAGGTCTTTTGTTTCACTTAGAAAGTTATTTGTGTATTCCTATCACAGCAGTTTGAAGGAACTAAAAAAAGGTTTCAATATACATACATACCTACAAACAATCCTTTGACCTTTCATCCAAAGTAGCATAATCAAAATTATTTAGTAAGTAGTTAAACATGATTTATACTAAGTCGAAGTATTATATGCAAACGGGTAAAAGTAATAAAATAAAGCCATACAAAGTGATGGCAATAGGTCAAACTTGCAGCTTCATTACTTATCCCCACTCTGTCACTCGGCCGAATAGTGCGCGGCGAGAGGTTGTGAGTTGTGACTTTGTGAGTCTCGAGTTTCGTTCGCTCCGCGTCGTGTTACTTACGTCCTCGAACGGTTGCAATAAAGAAAAAGTTGTCTGTGAAGTGTGACATGAATTGACACACAGAAAAACGTACATACTTTATTGAAAAAAAAAGAAACATGTGCTGATAATAGTGTTGTGTAAAAAAAGTTACATACGGATATAAACAAGATGGGTTCGAAAATCGAATACGTGGATTCTTCGCATTTATACGCTACAAATTATGTCCGTAATTCTAAAGCCATTGGCGTTCTTTGGGCCATATTCACGATTTGCTACGCGATTATAAGCGTTGTTGCCTTTGTTTCTCCAGAATGGATTGGTGATTTAGAGACTGAATACCCGAGGAAGTTTGGCCTCTGGCAGATATGTAGAGCGGACGAACTCGAAGACTGTAAAGGTAGATTGGAAGATTTCCATTCCATAAACGGGCTCGTGTTTAAAATTGCGACAGTGTTGGTGGGCTTAGCAGTCGCCCTGGCCCTGTTTACAATCTGCTCTTTGTTGTTGTTCTTTTTTTGTCAATCGACGACCGTTTTTCACATCTGTGGATGGTTGCAGTTGCTATCCGGTGAGTCTTACATTAATTTATGGTGTGGTATTATTATAAACTTCTTTTTTAATTTGTAACTAAAAATATACTATGGCACAAGATTCATTAATACCTACATACCGAAAATGTACCTGTACCAAAAATTATAAACATCAGAACCGTATTCAGAGGAGTAACACTGGGGGTAAATTTATTCCGCTTTGTAAAGGTTATCATTTTGAATAGTTGCATTTGACGTTAGGTATCAATGGGACTATGTGAGTCACGGTGATAAGATGAGACTAGCTCTCAAGTTTGGCTGCCAAACATCTTAGGCCAGAAAACACCGATATCCACTTGGCGACAGATTTTTAACGTAACTAGGCGTCGCCCAATGATTAGACTGTTTTCTGTTTGACATTTAAACAATGAATATTATTTCACTTGCTGTCACTTTTCATTGTGTGACAATGTCAATATTTATGGGGGATCTAAGTTCAATGGGACTGATCGTGTTAGAATTCGCAGTATTAATTTATTTTATTCAATATATTATTAACAGATATTATACATAAATTTTAGCTTTCTGCACTCCTTTTCCATATAAACTTTAACTATACCAAATCTCACAGTCTTCCGTGCACGCAATACGCTTAAATCGTACCGAAAGCTTTTGATTCACGTATTAATATATAGATAACATGTTTTAACATTGTTTTCCTTTACAGAAAGCTACATACATGCCTTATTTCACTTTATATACAAATATATAAATATTATAAAACTCAGCGTCTCTTTGTCTGTCTGTCCGTTTATAATGTTTCACCCGAAAACCAGTTATCGGATGTACATGTTTTATTTTTAATTAATAATAGCTATGTTATCCGACCAGGTTATAGGATATATTTTGTTAGATAAAGTAACCTATGAAGTAAGCAGTGACGATAATGGTGAATCAATTCGACCTACAAAAAAGTCAGCAATAGTATATATCTATCTTGTAAGGACCATATGAAATAAGCATTTTTGTCTTTAAAATGTCGAACACTGCTCGAGATTTCAATATTCCACGCGAGCAGAGCCGCGAACACAGCTAGTAGGTTATAAAAATGTATATACATAAACTATTGTTGTTTTAAAACTTTCACCATGTGGCGAAATCAATTATTGTTATTTGTAATAAAACCGATTAAACTGTTTGTCAATCGAATTCTAAATAACGTTCTCAGCATTTCTGTAGCGCAAACTGCTGCAACAATGCCGAATTGGCTGTTGAGTACTGAAAAAGTTTAGTACTTATAAATAAATAATGAAATCCATAAACGAGTGAAGTCACAAATTCAACGAAGATGTTTCCAAACTGCGTATATACTAGAGATCTGTGGTTCAGACAAATTTAAAATGATTTATTATTACTCTAAGTTTACAATTAATTTTTAATTTCTTTAAAATATGTATTTTCAAACAAAAGATACCTATTACAATTACAAATACTCCCATATACTTAATACGGCCCTCAGCGTACATAGAGTAAAATTTACTGAACTACTTCACAGGCTTGCAGTGATAAAAATCATAAAGAAATTGCCACAGAATAGATAACAATACTGTTACTACAGTAATATTCTGTGGTAATAATATGATTTTAATATAAATTTATGAAACAATAGAATTGGTAGGCGCTAAATCTTTTTTAGGAATTAAATAAATTAAGAACAATACGAATCATTTTTCAAGTGTTTGTTAATTGGGTACTGTGTTTTATTTTTTATTTCATAGAAATTTCATTCCTTTAATTCTAGTTTGTAAATTACATATAATTGTAATTCCAAGTAGACTCATTTATTAACGTTGATGAATCATCACAGAAACAGTTTCTTAAATGAATCACATATAAAAAGAGTGAATAAATAGTTTTATATCTGTAATCAGTACTAGACCAAAGTTAGGTTTATAGTTTATATCTAACCAATGTGTTCAGATCTCTACTACAATAAAATTATAGGAGAAAATATTTGTCACTAGTAATTTTTCGACGTGCCAGCATTTTTTATCTCTTGCTCATTTCTATTTAATGGCGCTATTAATCCGTAGATCTGTGCGTTCATTTTTTAAATCAATTTAAAAACTCATAAAATAAAGTGTTAGAAAGCAGGAATTTTTCAATTAAAATATGTAAACATCAAAATCTTTGAATTCGAGAAGTGAAAGTTTTGTGCATACAAACGATCGCTATTTGACCTTGTAGGGAAACGGTTGAATGTGTATAAATTCAAAAACTTGCGTGACCAGTTACGTCTTTATGTATACAGTTCGTGGGGCACGAGCCACGCTGACCTTTGTACATAATGGGCCCCGAGTACGAGTGAAAATTGATATTCTTCTTTCACTTCTAAAGCTAATTTTATAACTCTGCAACTCTTGGCAACCTACGCTATGTTCAAATTATTGCTTCTAAACTAAACTAGTTTAGTTTAGTATAATTGCGCTTTGCCATTTGTAGTTAGGCACATAATTAAATAATCTACTATTTATATTAGAAATAAAAATGATCTCGATATGCCGAATTTCGTATTTTTACTCGCTGTAAAACATTCTATTTTCATGGAGAGTGATTATTAACCTTACACTTATTTTTCAAATAAATAAATAAATAAATTTGACGTGTCTGTTTTTAATTTAAAAATAACAGCTTTAAGTATACTAAAAGTATATTAAAGTATATTCTTACGATACTTATAACAGAAAACTATTTTTATAATTTTTCTCTGTATATCTGTATGGACTTTCACTGGCTGATATAGTTGATAATATAAGGAGTAGAGAAACCTAGGAGACTTTAATTTAGAGTAACAATTTGAGTTCCTTACAATTTTTTTTCTGACTTACTACACTGTTAGCTATAAGGACCCTCAAACTTCAGACGGTTTTTACAGCTTCACCATGACTTGGTCCTCGCAAATAATGAAAAGTAAAGTATCACTGCATATAAAACGCGTATGGAGCCGCGAGGCCACTGCTAGGTTTTAAAATAATTGTTCAATAAATTGTGATTCATTACAGGTAAGTGAAAAAAAACATGTGTGCAGTATACACGTGGTATAAGAGAAACCTTTAGAAAGCATAAAAGTATTCACATAAACGATACACGTGAACAATACATCACGCTGGCTATGACGCCTTTTCCCAAGACTTCGTAATACGCAGGCGCACGCACAAAGAGGAGATCAAGATAATACGATTCTATCTCATTCTCTAGCAGGCTAAATCCTACAGATGTAATATCACACGTCACACACAATAGGGTCAAAACTATGTTTTAAATAATCGTGTTTTAAAGTTTGTATATTTATTGCTGTACAACTAAAGGTTCAAATGGGCCAAGTACAATTATAATTTACTTAACATGGTTTTTGAAGATAATATTCTTTGTGAAGTTTAATATGTGTTTGTCTCTTTATAGTGTCGCTTTCTCGTAACATCGTGTTTTAAATCACAATGGTATTAAAGAAGTTTTTACTTTAAAAAGTATTATATTACTTATATCCATATGTTATATATATCGAAACAAATGCGTATATTAATATTGTTATAACGTAATTAAAATAATATTGTAATGTTGATTGTTATATATGAATATTGACACATACATGTATTGTCGAATAGTGACGATATGCAACCTTTTTGAGTAGATGTCGATCGATCAGTTCGACATTTCATAGTTTACACAATCGAACCGCCAAAATTTGGTGAATTATATCTTGATGCGGCCCTGTTAGTTACATTGACTAGTGAAGCAGCTGTTTGCCGTATCCGGTATTTACTGGCAGGTGAATTATATTAATAATAGATAAGGTGTGTCTTGATAGAATTAATTAAATGAGTTTGTTTAATTTTATTGTTATTGCAACTTATTGTAATTGTAAAATATTTTATTTACTAACGAAGGTTATGCTGAAACACAGCGACTGGGGCGCTTGTTCAATTGTTATTAACTTGAAAATAACCAGCCGAAAAGTACTTATTCAATTTAGGCATTGGCGTAGCTAGCAAAGTTACCTAGGGAAGGGGGGAGGGGGGGGGCAGCCAGTCCGATAATCAAACTCAATTTAATTTTTAATTTCGGTGCTCTAATTAGAAATCATCTAATTTCTGAGCAAGACAAAAAAAATGTCATGACAAAATGAAGAGAAAAAAAAACGATATATTCCTTCAATACTGTTATTTTTCTAGGGCGGGTAGTGCTACTCTTGCGCCCTCCCCACCTAACTTACATGAATTTAGCGTCTGTAAATAATTCCTAGTTTTCGAAAAGATCCGGTAAGTAACTCGATTGGGATTATCAATTATTTAGCCGTAAGTAATGCTTATAGTCATGTTTCAATTACTAGCTTTTGTTTACTTTTCTTACCATCTTTTAATAAATGAAACGAGTCGGACACAAGTTAATTAAAAAAAAAAAAAAACAACATCAATGATTTTGAAGAGTTCCCTTGTGTATCTTCGAAGTTCAAAGACCAATGACAATGAAATTAATAATTTGTCCAGCCTTGAGGTATCCCCTATCCAACAAAAAAGAATCATCCAAATCGGTTCATAAACAAAGAAGATATGGCTGAACATTCATAAAAAAAAAAATTACATTCGAATTGAGTAACCTCTCGTCTTTTGTTGAAGTTAAAAAGGTAACATGTCACAGAGAAACTACATAATATGCTGAACAACTTGACGGCTTTGTAAATAATTTTATATCGATTTACATTGTGAGTTGGATTTATATCCTTGACATATAGGTTTTGCACGTTCGCTTGGAATTTTATATGCTAAATGTTACTCACTGCTTAGAAGAACTTGTTGTAAGGTTTTTTTTTTATAATTGTAACCATTTATTTATCTTGACAAATTAAGAAGCGATGGGGGCGTCGTGGTAGCGTGTACGGACATGGAGTCGATCGACGTAAGTTCAGATCCCTGTAACGAGCCTGCGCGTTCAGTGAAGGAAAACATCGTGATTAAACTATAGTATGGTGGTAGGGATTTTTCTGATGCTCGCTTGACTAGCTTCCACCCTTAAGTTGAAAACAGGTGTGTTCCGGCAGCTGCACTTGAGAGCCAATCTTCCACTAGACTTAGCGTGCTACAAAGATTATAATAATAATAATAATAATAATTTTATTTATGCAATTATTGAATTGATTGTAGCCACAATGCTGAAATCTATAATGATTTAAGTAAAACTATATTAATATAAATATATTTATAGGTAACTAAATCATTTACTTCAGAGCAGCGGCTCCCATTACCCCTCTAAAAAGGGTATTTTATTCATCGATAGTCAATAAAACTCTATTTTACTGACCGAGTAAGTAAAAACATATTCTTTGGAATTAGCACAAATTATATACAAAAAAATATAGCGCGTGCAGCATCATATACGTGACAAAACTGAAACTTCTTAAAATGGAAATTAGTTATTGGGTTTGTCGCTATGTGTATGGTGGCTGCGACCTTTATCACCAAGTTTCATTACCGCATATACACCGACTGATCCCGGAATGCGACAAATCAAAAGAAAATCAGTGATGTGTTTAAGACTGTGTGTATAGTGGTTGCAATCTTTCTTCTCTGTCGTGTAACGAAATGTACCTAAACATAATGCGTCCTTTAAATGCCACTATCAATTGTCCCCGTTTTTGCAACATTTTTATTTATGCTCCGCTCCTATTGGTCGTAGCGTGATGTTATTTAGCCTATAGCCTTCCTCAATAAATGGGCTATCCAACACTAAAATAAATTTTATATTCGAACTAGTAGTTGCAGAGATTAGCGCGTTCATTCAAACAAACAAACAAACTCTTCTGCTTTATAATATTAGTGTAGATTTATTATAGTATAGTATAGATAGTATAAATTAAAGTCTTCAGTCCTTAAGAGATAATAATAAATAAAAATTTTGAAACTCGTGGGTTTAAAGGAAACGTTCTTTTAAAGTCTTAATTATCATGTTTAGTTGATTAGTTCAGGTTTCCCGGTCACATAGCGGTCTGCTCTCACCGGTGTGACGTCACACGTGTGTGTGGCTTCATATAGACGTGACCTCATTGAAGGTAACGTATTATTGTAATACATCCTCAACAAGAATAATGAAAATTGTTTTTATTTATTAATTAATGCCACTGAATACATGTCCTTTAAACTATGTACTGTTTTTTAAACTTCAGTGTTTAAACGAAATGGTGGCCCGGTCATTTTGTTAGAAGTTTCCAGGGAATTTATATGCTATATTAAATAATCAACTTCAGAATTTTTAACAAAAAAGAAAATCAACTTCTATGATTTACAAGAGTTTCTTTGCGTATCTTCGAAGTTGAAGGTCCAATGCTAATGAAATTAAAATGGAACCGCCCTTGAGGTATCCCCTATCCAACAAAAAAAAAAATCATCCAAATCGGATCATAAACAAAGAAGATATGACTGAACATCCATAAAAAATCCATCCTTTTGTTGAAGTCGGTTAAAACGAGTCCCTCTGTTAAATGGATCAAAAGGAAAAAGCACTACATGACAGACTAAAGGTCCACTCCACATTCACTTATCAAACCGGCACTCAATCAGCAGCGCCTCCTCGCTCGACGTTCATTCGTTGTCAACGATTGAACGCCGCGTGGCCAACGGTAGTTACTAAGCGATTTTCATCAGGGGTGTACATGGATTCAGGCCAACGAGGCATCGTCCTTGCCTCAACAACTCGAGGTCCACTCGCCGTCCGCATATATCCATGACGCATATAAACGACACCCATAAAAAAAAAATCTGAACCGCAGGAGGCGATTCGGTGCTTGTCGGGTGACAGGTTGGTAGGTCAGTGATGTCTTTAATATTCCTATATCCATATATTAATAGGTGAAACAAAAGCTTTTGGTACCTTTTTAAGCGTATTGCGTGCACGGAAGACTGAGATTTGGCATGGTTAAAGTTTATATGGAGAAGGAGTACAGAAAGCTAAAATTAATACTGCAAATCCTAAACGGACCATGTCCATTGAACTTAGACCCCCCAAAATATTGACATTGTCACTTAATGAAAAGTGACAGCAAGTGATGTAGATAATACTCATTGTTTAGGTTCATGAAGACTGCAAATGTCAAACAGAAAATAGTCTATGATCAAAAAGTCGCTGGTCGAATTTCGATCATTGGGCGACCACTAGTTATAATAAATTCACGTACCTAGTCTCTTAAAATGCTGATACAAGTAAAATGTATTAAAAATATGTCAAGTGATGCCAAGCAGGTGTGTTAACATTTGAGTTCGAATACTGAATGATGTCATTCTATTGGAATGGTACGAGTGCATCGAATTTATGTCGCTATATCAGCGCGGCGGTATTACAAATCCTGAATTGAATATTTTCATTAATTAGACAAGCAAAAACTAGAAAAAAACTCAAGAGGTGTCGTGGAACACCCGGTAATTGGAAGTTCCTTTCGCTTTATATTATGTTATGACCAGACCTGTACACGTACTTCGTATGTACAGCACGAGTGGTCCATGGTTCGAGTCCTGGTTATTTAGATTTTTTTTGTATAATCTTTAATAATAAATAAATTAAAACTGTATAAAAATAATAAACAAATTTTTATATAAAAAATTTTAAATCGACGGGATTTGAACCTTCGATCACTCCTCTTACGGTACATACAACAGTGCATAGAGAGAAATCTGGTCATAACACAGCTGAGCCAATTCAAAGATTCATATTTTTGAAAATCTTGTACATAAATCATGTATGTTTTTATTTTATGTTTCTGTCGCCATGTTGGGTCAATCGCTTTTTACTCAACTAGCGAAAAGACAATTTTTAACAAAAAAGAAAATCTATTACAATAATTCTGAGGGGTTTCGTGGTGTATTTTCAAATTCGAAGGCTCTAATGCCAATGAAATTAAAATGGGACCAACCTTCCCCATCCAACAAAAAAAGAATCATCCAAATCGGTTCATAATCAAAGAAGTTATGGGTGAACATACATAAAAAAATATACATTCGAATTGAGTAACCTCCTTCTTTTTTGAGATCTGTTATCAAACTAAATTATTAAAAAGAAAACAAAAAACCAGACCCTCGTATGCTAAAATCCATCAAGTCTTTTAAGACTACAGAGTGTGTCAAAATATATATAAATAACCCTCCTCAGGCTCCTCTTCGCAGTCGGGTAAAAAAGGAGGGTTATTTTTTGAGCGTATGTATTATTATTACCTTATCTCCCATCCCGCGATTAGGTAACTTGTTGCAAAATACCATTTTTTTTTTTCGTCTTCTCATCATTACTCTGTGATAATTTTGCATGTTTAACTTTTTTATGTGGCCAGTCAGCCAGTGTTTTCTATGTCATAAGTAATTATATGGTCTGTAAGTCATAATTTAATTTTATAAAGAGGTCTTTTGTCGTACCGTTCCTATGTGGGATAGTTGGATTGTAGATTTAACGGCTGTCGCTGTTGTTTTAAGATTGCTGCTTTTCAGGTATACACTCGTACAGAGCCGTCACTTTGTAGTGCTTAAATAAAAACACTGTTAATAAATCTAAGTATGTATTATTAAGGGTAATAGTTTTTTTCTGTCAATTATAATATAATCAAATAACAGTTACATAGCAAGCTAACGACCTCCAAGTACCTATGTGTTTCTATTAGACAAGATATGTATAAGTAAAAGCCTGTCTCACTGTGCTATAACAATTTTTATTGGCTTAGCTGAAACTCAGGTCGCGCGGGGGCTGTTTTGCGAATTTTCACACTGGACACTGAAATTCGATTCATATTGTTATGTATGTACTAGGACTTTTTGGCGTCATTTTAGCCTTTCATGTAATGATGTTTTAAGAATATTATTTGTGTTATTTTATATTTTACATAATATATATTGGTTATTGTATTATATTGTGTAAGTGGATAAAAAATAAAACCATAAACTCTAGAGTTGTCACACAAACTCCCTGGAAAGTTCTAACAAAAGGTTAACCATTTTGTTACAACACTGAAATTATTACAAGACAAATTGTAAAATGAACTATTTACCCACTTCCTAATGGTGGTAATAATCTTCAATGGAGAGAATGTGAAAATTAAAGAAAGAAAAGAATGAAAGAAAAATATTTATTTGTTACAAAGACATTTGACACCGTTGAAATATTAAAAATATTTACAACAACCTATTACATAACCAGCGCTGGTCTTCCGTTGGAGCCGTCCGGTGACGTCACATGACGTACATACTAACTTAAATAACCTTAAAAGTAAAAATAAAAATGTAAAAACGTGAGACTTATACGTATAAAACAGAAGTATGTATTATTATAAAACTTCAATGGATACACAAAAGCAACTTAAAAAAAAAACAAAGAAACATAACAAAAAAGTCAAATATTCTCGTAACAAAAAGGGCTGGTGCTTAAACAATTAAAACGAGGAAACCAGGAGCACACGCAGGACGAGTAAGTTTTAAATTATTTTACAGGAAACAAAACATTAAGAGATATAAAAGACTTAAGATTAGGTTGCACTTATTTTATAGAGCACTGGTGTTATGCTTTTGATCTTCTTGGTTCTTTGATGTTCGCAAAGAAACCTTTTTAATGGTAATCTAAACCCGTGAAATTACATAACAAGTTAGGTAAAAGAAGAAGAAAATAGTACACACGTACTAAAATATGCACAGATCTATTGAATATATGAATAAGATAAAAGAAGTTATTTAAAAAATTAGTTAGGTAAGAAGAATACATGTTTAAAAAAAAACTTGATGTTTTATTTTTTGGTGTCTTGATTGAAACGTAAATTGGATATGCTTATTTTTGAAGCTCTTTCGAAACAATATTTGTGAATTGTAATTAATTCATTAATTGAATGCGACGACATGATTTCATGCTTATTATTAGCCTAGTGGTCGAAAGAGCGACCGCTATGATATGATCGAGGTTCTGAGTTTGTCAATGAAATTCTCAGTAGCAGCTCGAAGTTTGGCTCTGTGCCCGATTAATGGCAATAGGCTCGCCCCCTATTACATGAGACCTAAAAACATACCCGGCGAACTGTGGGTGTAAATTGGTACACCTCTGCCTAACCCTTCGGGAATACAGGCGTGATGGTATGTTATGTAACATACCGTTAAATGTTTACACAAAAAAATTACATTAAAATGTATTTAAATTATTATCATTGGTGGTTACCTTCATCATGTTGTAAATACACATTTTTTTAATTACAATTGCAGTGTATACCACAGGCTCGGCATGCACTTACTTGTAACACGTCCACTCTCGCCCATGCCTGAGCAACTGACACGGTGTGCTCGAGCCCTCGAGGCTCGAGATAGTGTATTGACTGTAGGTACTGTGTGACTGTCTCAGTGTAGGTGTTTATAATAAATACATGTAATAATGTATACATTACATTATAATACATTTGGCTGTAGATACACACCAACTATAATAATTTTATTCAAGTAAAAATGGATCCATTATTCGTAGAGATAAGGCTGTAAAAATCAAATATAGCGTTAATTATTCTGTATTTGCTTACATTCGCTAATTCGTTAGCGTGCAATGTAACGATTTATGGTATGTACTATGTATAATGTAGCATACAGTATTGTATTTTATTTATATTAAAGTTACCATGTTCTTCATATTTGGTATCGACATTATTTAAACTTAACATGCATGCATGTAGGGTATTTTCTTTTCAAAAGGCCTCAGGTTGAAAATTTGTCGCCAAGCACCAATATAGGTGTGTTCCGGCAGCTGCACTTGAGAGAAAGTTTCCCTGCACCCCCCACTAGTCTTAGCATGTTACCATCTTGGGTCATGATGAAACTTAACGCTTTAAAAAAACAATAATAAAACGAGTTATATATATGAGATATAGCGGATCTAGTTTTATATAGAATTCATTGTAACAAGTTAATAAAATTAAATTATCATTAATGTATGGCGATCACAAATTTATGAGTTAATGAGTCATTTGTATTCGTTACACAATCAAATTACTTTTTAAATGTATTGTAATTGAATTATAATAAATATTGTAGCTAAGTAGATTCGATTATGGCTGAAGTAATTACCGTAAGTTATTTAGGAATATTTAATGAAAAGTTCTAAGAATCAGAATATGTATTTTATTTATTTGTATATGTACAGTGGAGTTATATTTCGCTCGATAGAAGTGATAACTTAAACTAATCAAGAAGAAAAAACCAAACGAAAGAGAGAAAGGGAAGACGAAAGTGAACGACCGCTAGGCTACGAGCGTGTTGTTAGGATTGACTGAAACTATGCTAATATTAATGGCGCCGTAACGCGTTACGTTACGAAGCGGTTTATCCTCCTATAAGAAGTTATCACTTCAATAAACCATTTAATATTTGAGTGACTTCGTTCATCAGAATGAGACAGTTCCAAGCCACATCTTGAAGTTTTCTGAAGTCCTTAACATAGGCACAATGCCGTTATGTTCTCCAGAGATACCTAAAGCTACCAGTTAAATTAATTTTTCTAAATATATGACAGGGCCGGGCACTTATAGGATTATTATTGTGTGATGGCGCGCTTTCGAGATGATAGTATGTTTAAAAATTAGAGTAATTATTCAATCACACTGGTTTCTTGATAAAAAGTCTACAAAATACAAATCTTTAAATCAAAATACATATTTGTATTATGTTCTTATTTATTTAAACTTATTTATTTAATTTCCGAAAAATCTGATTTTTTGTCACCGAGTCAAGTGTTTGGAAAAACCACTGAGAAACGTGACGTCATCATACAATATTTATAATTTTTATAGTTGAGCGTTATTCATACTTGGTTGTATTGTAATGAGTGACTTAGAATTATTACTGAATGTAGAAATATTTGCTTTTAAATTAACTCCTATTGAAGAAATTTCATAACTTTCATAACCGTAATTCTAGTAAAATCAACTTTACTTATAATATCATACCATAGTGTTATTTATTGAACGAAGACGTCACACGTGATCACATGTCTATAGGTAACGCCACGTTTTTGTGACATATAAATTAGAAATTATTTTTATATGACTTGTTAAATACTAAATGCCTAACAAAGTATAAATAATATAACTATATTAAAAAACCCATTTTAAAAATATTTGTCTGTTTGTCTCTTGTTCCGGGTAATCTCCGAAATGGTTGGACTGATTTTGACGGGACTTTCACTGGCAGATAGCTAACGTGATATTATAAAGAGTAACTTAGGCTACTTTTATTTTAGAAAAATATCAATGGGTAAACCATAAGAAATATATCAAATTAATGTGCTACACAACTGTAGACATTAAAAAAGCCTACAAAAAATTCAGCGAAAGTATGTCTATCTTCAAAGGATCTTTTTTTTTTTTTTTTTTGACTACACTGTTAGCCTTAGGGGCCCTATCTTAAAACAGAGCCGCTGCGGCTTTTACAGCTTCACCGGACTTGGGGGCGAGCGCTTAGGGCACTCGGCCGCGAAAGTTTGTGACGACCCGCACGACGGTGCCAGAGTGGCCGAACCTCGACTCGGGCGGTCGTCGCGAATGCGAAAAGGTCGCGATCTAACTAATTCCCTAATCCTACGAGAATTCGAACTAACTAACATATACTCATATGCACGTTCCCCTCCTCCTGGGAGGAAGGAGTGGACCATGCGTATGTGTATTTAATAATCGGAATGGTTTTTCTACACTAACTAGCGCATTAGTCTAACTAGCGCAAAAAAAGAAAAAAAAAGGTCCCTTACAGAACCTTCAAAGGATCATTCAAAATAAGCATTTTTATCTTTAAGATAACCGGGAGCGGGGGAGCAAGATTCGCGCGTATCCAATCGATTGCATTCTGTAGTCCACGTGAGCGAAGCCGCGGGCACAACTAGTAATTAATAAATATTAATTCACGGGCCTTATTTTTAACTTTTCTACGCACGGTTTACATACATAACAAGAACAGAAATTAACTTTTTAGTCAAACCTCACAATTTAAGGCTAGTTAAGAAATTTAAGTTTGTATCAGCTAAACTCGCCGTAGTGGCCATGTTTAGTCGTGTCGCGTTCACTGTGACTGTATTTTGGTTTGTCGCGTTTCGGTATCAGCCAGTACCAGTTGCAGAAAGGCTGGCATCACAGTTACGACCGGCGATGGATTTCTGATACACAAAGCCGTTAGTCACTTTATCGCGCTACTATTGAAACATTTTGAAAGGTAACCTTGCGTTATCCATTATAGAAGTTAAAGTTTGCTCTTTAGAGTATGCTATTTGGACACATAGTTTAGGAGATAATGAAAAATTAAAATAATTTGTACTTCGGCGAGGAACAATTACGATAGACTTACATGGGTGTGTTGGTGACGCGCTGATTGTCGCATAAAATTAACGCGGGTGAAACCGTTGGGTACAGCTAATAAATTATAAAATCGTACCGTGTTTTAGACTTAGACTACTAAAAGTTTTTTTTAGGTAATAGTGTTAGGTTCTAATAAGATTTATAATAAGATTTACTGTCAAAATATTATATTATAGAGTGGATCATTATGTGAATGATAGTGATGTCTGAAAGTAACTCCCTCTCTGTGCATCCACTAAGTTAATTAATATGATCATGTTAACTGTAAATATTATTTGTACAGTTGGAAAAGAGAAAAAAAAACTTATTTGTCTTTTTTACCGGTTCTTCTCGATGACGAGGATATTTTCCGAACCACTAGTAGTGTTTTGATGTTCCAAAGTGCCTTCTTAGCGCCTAAACTGAATAAAATATTTATAACTTTGATGGTGGTAAGCTAAGCGTAGAACAATTGGCTCTGTGCCTCTACACTGGTAAAGCTGTAAGAGCCACCAGCGGCTCTGTTTTTGGATAAGACCCCTCAGGCTAACAGTAAGGTCAGATCGAAAAAACAAGAAAAATAAGCTTTGTGCCAGAAATATACCTTATAGAAGCCTGGAGACCGATTTTCAACTGCGTGGTTACTAGTCAAATTTTTGGGTATATTCGAACGCTTATATTAACTGACAATCCATCGCAAATGACGACTTATTAAAACCTTACAATAGACTCTTTTATGAATATTAAATAACTGTTTTAACTTAGCAAGAAGCATACAAATCGCATTATGGAAACAGACACGTTCATTGTTATTAATTTAATGAATCCGATACGGAAAACTCTCACTGCTTCGCTGTTATATAAATCAAAGCCTAAAGGGGGGAAATTCACGTCGTTCAGTGATGGTTTGACGTTGTAATGTATTCTTTTCATAATCCGCGAGTTGACTGTATATTTAAAAATTAAACAAAATTATTGAGTAATATTGGTCTGTTTATAAATAAAATGCTAAAACAATACAAATCTGGAAAAAGTAACTGTTTATTTATTTAATTGTCTCTTCGGAAAATGAATATTGTTTGTCTGTGAGTTACATGATTTGAAAAGCCCGATTAGATAACGTCACTTCACCATTCAGGAAATATGAACGTAAGACTCTTGCGTGAGTTTTAACACTAATCACTATTATCATACAAAATGACATATAAAATAAATGATGACGTCACGGGACCATAACGCAGCGTTTTATGTCGTATTTTTACTCATCTTCGAACTACTAATATTAGTAATTACTAATGGCTATAATCGAATGATTACATTAGTATATCTCATAATCACTACCGCTAATATTGCTAACTATGACGAGAGCCAAGCCGCGGGCAAAGCGCTAATAATTTATAATATTACTATAGATAAAAAAGATATTAGGTATCTTTTAAAAGCTACTTTTAACCGACTTTAACAAAAGACGGGTTTTAATCAATTAGAATGTATTTTTTTATGGATGTTTAGCCGTCACTTCTTTGTTTATAAACCAATTTCGGTGATCCCTTTTTTGTTGGGTATAAGAGTATTCTTGTTTAATTTCATTGCCATCGGACCTTCAACTTCAAAGCTACACCAGGGAACTTATCAGAATCATTGAACTTGGTTTTGTTAAAAATCGTCTTGTTTTTCCAACAATCTAAACAAAATATAAACCGTGTATTGAATGGACATTGAATGCAAACCCGTTCTTATCTTGTATGCAGCCGATAACGTCATAAGAAACTGTAGCCAATAAGTTCGTTGTCAATAAATTTCCATTTTCACCAAATGTGAAAATAAGCTATATCTCTTGTAAATAGGCCGAGTAAAAGTTCCGTTAGAAAGTGGTTTAGTTGCCTCGACCAATCAGTTTTCTACCGGAGCCATTAAGTACAGGATGCTGGCTTATTTTTTTATTGCACTCTATAACACATTTGTTGAGAATTGTAAATAGATGCGTTGGTCATAGTGATATCTAATTATGCTGCAACGATAATTATAACTGAATTCAAAATTATAAACAGAATGGCAAAAAAAAATATAATTATTGAGAGAATAAAATGAAAATACATAGGAACAACGGCATTTAACTTTAATTTAGAATTCGTTGGGTATATTTTTGTAGTACATATGTAAATATAAATTAAAATCACTTTATTAAATTTAGGCTCTAAGAAGGTACTTATAAATTAAATTTCAAACTACTACCAACTACTACCGTTTCGAAAAACATCGCAGTCATCGAGAAGAGAAAAAAAAACTCGATCGACAGTAGTGTTCTATGGCCTTGTCCGGTGATATCATGGTTGTATAAAATATACAAAAAGTTTTAAATACCTAACTAAAAATATCATGTCAAACATATTATGACAATAAAAACTAATAAATCTATCAAACGTCACTTTGAGTAAAAATACTATTTTTTTCTTATTTTTACACAAAATATTTTAACATCAGTAAATTTAGTTTTCATCACTACCATGGCACAACCACTAACTACGTTTCCCGAAGACGATAAATGTCCCAAGGTATGCAATGATATCGGTGCTTTCAAAAAAGCAGCCAAAAGCCCTGAAAAGGCTCAAGAAGAGATCAAGGAAGCTCAAGAAATTCCATCCCAAAATGCACAACCAGCAATTCAAATTGATCAAGAATCACCTGAGCAATCGAAGGCCCCGCCAACCGGTGAGGAGCATCTAGCTAATTTGAAACCAGGACAAGATGGAAAGGTAGATTGGACTCCTCTCGGAGGTATGACTGGTACTAGACCGGGCGTCAACAAATATTCAATAAGTAGGTATTCTCTAAGCGAATGGAGGAAACACAACGAAGAAATTTTGGATCCTGAAGTCATCAATGAATCAAATATAGTAGATTACAACGCTAAAACATCTATGATGCAAGCTTTCGGTAATATAGACAAACAACAAAGTGAAAACACGAAGAGACTTAAACAGAAAGCTAGAGACATTTTTCGGTGGAAGGTGGAAGTAGAGAAAGCATGTAAAGCAATAACGGAGGAAGTAGAACAGCTTGAAATTGAGAGACAGCGGTTAAAAGGAGCTACAAGAGTTCTGATGTTACCCGAGTCGATATCTAAAGAATGCCTTGACCTTCGATCAAATCGATTCGAACCAGATTTAGTAGCTGATTTAGCAGAACAAGAGCTTATTAAAGAGATGAACTTGGTTAGCGAAGTAAGAGCTACACTCAAAAATACCCTCGACAAAATCGAGGAACAACTTGCTATTAATAAGGCAGCAAAGCATAGAATAGAATTTGATTGGTGTGATAAGGCTATGGCATACAATACTGAAGCGATAAACTTAGGCTTAAATACAAAATCAAACACAATAATGTTTAGACCGGGATCGACAAGGTTTGGCGATTACACCGCCCCGTTGGAGTACTGGGAGTTCTTTTGCAGAGAGAATGTACAGAATTGCGAGGCAGCTAGACAAAAATCAGCTGATTTAAGAGGCAGCCTGAATGCTATTTTAGTGAGCGGTGGTAGAAAACTTAGAAACCAAGCTGATAGAACTGATATTGCTTTAGCGGAAACGGTAGCACTGACTTCAGAACTATGTACAAAGTTAGAAGAAACTTTAAGGAACACACTGCAGAGGATAGCTGACATGGAATATCTTATTGACAACTTGAAGGATTCTATAAGGAAAATGGACGCTGCCATGAAACTAGCTCAAACTAGACTGGACAATAGAAACAATTGGAGACCTCATGGCGAAAGTGTTCGTGATCAGCCTCATTTAGGTTTAATAGAGGAAGTGAAAAAGATTCACGAGACCGTTACATCTCTGCTGGGTCAGTTGAAGAACGCGGAGAGGGTTAGAGAAGACTTGATGAAGAAGCGAATAGAGTTGGAGAGAGACATCGCTTCGAAGAGGAAGACTTTGAATATTGACAGGGAGAGGTGTGGAATGGTCAGATCGCATTATCCATCCGCTTCTGAATTAGCTGGTTACTAATACGTACCCACTTTGATATTTGTTGTTTATTCCGAAATTATAAACTATGATTTTGTTTTATAAAGTGTTTGTGAATATTAGATAAATTTCGAAATTACTTTAAAGCAAAACGATTCTTCTGGAAGATTTTAAATCGTTTACAGTACATGTACACTTTTAAGGCATAAAATCTCCATGTGGATTCGTGTATCGGTAAATAGAAATCCATTACTAAAAGTAGGCAAGTGTTCTCATGTTACGCAACTGAGCACAACTTCATAACTTTGGTTTAAAAACCTTTCACTCAACATTGTTTACTAGTTTTGTTGCGCATGCACAACGTCATTTTGACATTTCGTTGATGATTTTACTTAGATATGCATATATTATTGAGTTCACTTTTTTGATGTCATTTGAGTTGATATTTATAATTCTATTTGCTAGCCTATTCGTGACATTATTGTTTTTTTCTTTTCTAGTATGTATTCGAAATTCACAACTTGCCCGAGTTTAAAACTACTGTTTTAGTTTTAAAATAATAAATGAACATTTGAGCGGTGTAAAAAAAAGAAATACACAACTATCTAGATAAAGTTACATTATATAAATTCAAAATTTCATTCAAATTGTTAAAGCCGTTTCCGAGAAACTAATTACATATATAGATATATACAAGAATTGCTCATTTAATAGTATTATATTATATATTAGACTAGCTGTGCCCCACGGATTCATCCGTGTTAATTTTATCCGACAAACACCGCGTCCTGCCGCCAATGCACCCGTGTAGCTTATCATAATTGTTCTTCCCGCAAGTACTAATTATTTATATTTTTCTTTATTAAATTTTTTTTTTTTTTTTAATTTTTTTTTATTAGTAACTTTTATTCGTAAGGATTAATATGCCATGCCTAAAAATAATGTTCATAAATCATTTTTTAATTTCCAACAATTGTTTATCACAAAATAACTTATTGTTGCTTATGTATAAGAGTTAAGCATATGCTATCGCGGATTTTTTAGATATACTAAGGACCAATATTCTTGTGAAATATTGTATTCACGTATAATTAACTATTACACCAGCGCACGCGGATATAGAAGTTCGGAAGGGCTTCCACTTTCGACTTACTTAACAAAAATCAATATTTAAGGCTAGCTGAGAGTTGTAGTCTTGGTTAAGGGGTACCAGAGTCTGGCTATCATATATAAAAATAATTTTTCGAATCCGACAGGTAGTTCCAGAGATTAGCATGTTTAAACAAACAAACAAAAAATTCTTCCTCTTTGTTAGATTATTTTAATCGTATCAAATATCATCTCAGTATTCACGCCTTTTATACGCATATCGTTCGTCAAACAATCCATCCATACCTTCTTCGGTCTTCCTTTACTCCTGTATCAATCCAGCTTCATACTTAACATTCTTTTAATTATATAACTTTCATCCCTCCTCATGACATGCCCGTACCATGCTAGCCTATCACCCCTCAACTTCTCTATGACTGGTGAGACCAGAATCAACACACAGTCAGACCAATAACAAATTTTGTAATCGACATTAGCTACATTTTTAAATTACAGTCTCATCTTAAGTAACGATGTAGTCAAACTCTTAAATGCCTCTGACATAGCACACTGACACGTGCTAAGAGGCAGATTACATCGTAATGAGGTACTTAAGATACACCGTTGTAGCTTATTAAGTGCAATTAAAATCGAAACGGAAATAACAGAACTATCGGTGGAAACACATTGATCAAAAAACTACACTGTGTATTACAACAATAACATCATGGAATCTCTCACGAATGTGGGAACTGTACACAATAAATACGTGACCTTAGAGTGGAGCAATTTGTAAGCCGTTCTCTGCTACTCTGAATTCTGGTAACGGAGTGTTTCCCATCTCAATGCAATCAAAAATAAACTAAAGCAGATTTGCTTCATGATTAGTTTTAATGGTCCATCGTTCAGTAAACTACAGGTTATTTGTTAATGTAAAATATCATAAGGCAAATTAAATTTAGCTTCTTCTGTACAAGCAGAGGCGCGGCTTTACAACTTAATCAAATCACGTGGCGTAAAACAAAATGTTGGGTCCCGTTATGCATCACTTTGAAACTATATTGTACTGTCCTCATTTCACATATCATACCCGAACGCAAACTCTTTTATTTACAAAAAATACACTCGTCCAATGACATTTTAATACTCATTTTTTATTGAAATAACTAGTGTTTAAGGTTATTCAATATTATCTTTTGTAACATCGTACATATTTAAACATTTTATTAAATAAATTCTTTGTAAATATGGCAACTGGTGATCCGAATATGAATACTTGTCCTTATATATGCCCGGGCATGGTTAAGGAGGATGGCGAAGATAAAGAATACCTTGAAGCTGGAATGTCTCGGGGCCCAGAGAATCCTTACGCTTCTCCTTACGTCCCTGGTATAATTCAACCACCACAGAAAAAAGTTTACCCTCCAGGAGCTCCGCCGAGGTATCTACCCCAACCGACGGATAGTACCAGTGGAGATGTCTTAGGCATGGGACCTATAGGTCCGTGGGCAGCTGGTCATTTAGATTGGACGCCTCAAGCAGGGACAACTGGAGTTAGACCTGTAGTCGATAAATACTCAATAACCAGGTATTCCACCGGAGAATGGAGAAAAAATAACCAATACATTCTAACACCAAGAGCAACTGATAAGGCTAGAGCTTTAGAAATAAATACTAAGAAAGATATCGAAAACGCCTTCATAAACATGGATAATAAGTTATTAGAAACAAATAAAAAGTTAGACAAAAGAGTAAAAGACCTATCCTATTGGAAGAAAGAAGTAGAAAAAACCGTCCAAGCTATTACAGAAGAAATAAATACTCTGGACGAAGATCGAGCTCGTTTAAAAGGTGCATGTAGGATTCTAATGTTACCAGAAGCCATATCTAGAGAATGCTTGGAGCTAAGGACGAACAGGTACGAGCCTGACTTGGTGAGAGATGATGCTGAACAGGAGTTAATTAAAGAAGTCGCTATAGTCGGTGAAATAAGAAGGGTATTCCTGAACACCCTAGCCAAAGTCGAGGAACAAATGGCAATGAACAAAGCGGCCAAATCAAGTATTGAGTTTGACTGGAGTGACAAAATGGTAACACTAAAGCTGGACAAGCACAATTTGACGTTAACACCAGATTCGAACTTACTCCTCTGGCACCCGGGTGTAGCTAGATGGCCCGAAAATGCTACTACATTAGAATACTGGGGACACTTTTGCAGCGAAATTATAAGAAACTGCGAGGATGTTAGAAACAAGTCTAAAAATTTACGTGGTGATTTAATGACTATAATCATTAATGGCAGCCAGGACATGAAACTGCAAGCCGATAGAACTAATGCTGCTTTGGCAGAGACAGTGGCTGCTACCGAAGAACTATGCGCAAAACTAGAGGAAACCTTACAGGATAATCTTAAAAAAATTGTTGATATAGAAAATTTGATTGACTATCTCAAAGAGTCATTAAGAAAAGTGGACGAGCGGAACAAGTTGGGTATGACCAGATTGCAAAGTAGGAATTACGAAAGGCCCGGAGTGGAAAATTGTAGGGATGAAGCTCAGTACGGATTGATAGCGGAAGCCAAGTTTATCAGGGAGACCAGCGAGTCCTTACAAGACAAGATGCGTCAGGCAGAAGCGGTCAGATCAGAACTGATGAAATACAGAGGCGATTTGGAGAAGCAGATCGCTAGTAAAAGGAAAAGTTTGAACATTGATCAGGATAGGTGCGCTAGGGTCAGAGCTCATATGCCTACGCCTGAGGAGTTTGCTGGTGGATAATCAGATTTATTTATTTCTAAATAAAGTTAAATTTCTGGTTCTTTTTCTAACCGAATTCTTTTTATTTACAACAAAACTATAAATGCCACGGCTCAACCTCCAAGTAACTAAATCAGGAATTTAGTATCTTAATTTCAGCCTGCTAGTACATCCTTGAAAATTTCATATAAGTTCGCAAAAAATAATAATTTAAATTGTAGAAATAGACAAATTAGTAACTCCATGTTATAGATTTAGTAAAATTAATAAAAAAATTTAGTTAATGGGTTCTAGAATAAGTTCAAGCAAAATTTGAAATCGGTTTTAATGTCAAAAGGTTTTTATAGAATGAATTATTGCTTGAATGATAGTAATGTCTGGAATCGACTCCATATTTGTGCATTCACTAAGTTAATAATATTAATATGATTATTATTTTATTAACTGTAAATATTATTTGTATCGAGTTTATTTCCGGCTTCTCGATGACTGGTATTTTTTTCGAACCGTTACCAGTGTTTTGTCAGTCATAAGTACCTCCTTATGGCCTTAATTCAATAAAGTATTTATGGTTTCGTTTCTGAATCACAGTTAGCTGATTATGAATAAAAGTTACCAGTAATTTCTAGATAAGTGACTTCATACTTACATATTAAATAATTCTCGTAATGTCTCGACCACGGTGTATAATGTAAGTTATATAACGTAGTAGTTGCTTAAAGAAAGTGCTGTAAAAAAAGAAAATCCAATCTAATTAACATTACATATTACTAAAGTACGGAAAGTATATAAATGGACTTCATAATGGCACTTTCAAGTATGAAAATTACCAGCGTAATGATATTAATGTATATTATTTCACTATCGCTGTATATTTTAATATTTAACTAGGTTTTATCGACGACTTAGTCTACGAGAAAGTGGTTTTTTCTATCTCTATGACTTTTTTTTTAATAATATAATAATTTTTACCCGTAACTCAGTTTCCGTTGTATTCCAGAAGAAACGACTCACGCGCCACCTTTTGTAAACTGGTTAAACTGTTACATAACCTACGCGTGAGAACAGCAAATCACCAAAGTGTCTTACATTTCTAAAAATCCGAAAAATAAATATATCCGAACAATCCTGTTAATTAAAGAGCTATTTATTACATACGCGGATACTACTCTTCGGTCTTCGGATATAAAAAATCAAAGTTAGGGAAATTAACAGCAACATTTACCCCGCGATTGACTTGGAAAGCTCTGGCGATTTTTTTTTTATTGTTTATAGGTTTAATGATATCGCAACAATCTAACCTGATCTTAAGTGACGAAGTGGCCCAAGATGGTCTAAGCCTAGGGGAAGACTGGTACGCAAGTGCAGCTGCCGGGACACACCTATCGGCGCTTGGTGACAGATTTTCAACTTGAGGGTGTTAGCTACCCTGGCAGACATAAATACCCTACAACCATGATATGGTTTCATCCCGATGTTTTTCTTCACCGGATGCTCAGGGTTATTGTAGGGATTAGAACTTAAATCATTCGAAGCGATATCCATGACACTACGACTAAGCCAACATTGCTTCGATTGATCTAAATTAATGCTGAGTCATTACATGCTCACCCCTTTTAAAATAAACACTAGATAATGAATAGGGAATAGACAATTTTAGTAACAGCATTTTTTAATACTTTTTTTGGGTTCCGTACCTCAAAAGGGAAAAAGGAACCCATATAGGATCATTTCGTGGGCCATCTGTCTGTCAAGAGCCTTTTTAACTGGATCGCGTGGAGGTATCAAGTTGAAATTAATATCAAAACGTTTTTCATATTATAACTATAATCATTATATTAATACGTCAGAAGAAAACTTGGGACCCCTTTTTAAGCGTATTGCGTGCACGGCAGACTGCGAGATTTGGCATGGTTAAAGTTTATATGGAGTAGGAGTGCAGAAAGCTAAAATTTATCTATAATATCTGTTACTAATATATTAAATTAAATAAATTAATACTGCAAATTCTAACCCTACAAGAGCCATTGAATTTAGACCCCCCAAAATATTAACATTGTCACTCAATGAAAAGTGACAACAAGTGATATAATATTCATTGTTTAGGTTCAAACTGCAAATGTCAAATAGAAAATAGTCTATGATTAAAAAGTCGCTGGTCCAATTTCGTCCTTAGGACGACCGCTAGTTTTATTAATTAGTCTATATAATGCAATCTGTTTGATTTGTTCCAGCTGCGTGTATGGTGGCCGGAGTTGCAGTGTACCCCGCTGCCTGGAGCGAGGCGGCAGTTCAGGAAACTTGTGGCCCGACCGCCGATCACTATAACATTGGTAATTGACACAACAATAATTATAAAATATACTGTACTAGTCACTCCGCACGCATCCGTCTTCAGGGGTTTTTTTTAACAGTAGCTTGACATATTGATGATACAGTCCCTGATGGTATGCACACAACAATCTTAATACAAATGAATAAATATCTCATCAGGTTAAGCTTTAAAGACCAGATGTCGTAAGAAGGAGGGAGGGAACACACTCGCCGGGAGACGGTTTCACAGCTTCACGGCATGACAAAGATAAGTCATAGAGAACTATTTAGTTCGTGCCGTTAAACTGTGTCTCCGAAGACCAGCGCGTGTGGTTCTATTGTAGAAAGGAGATGAGGGAATTTCGATTGAACAGCTCTTCAGAACACTCATCATGATACAGTAGACAGTGGAACACGCTGTCTTTGCCAAATTACATAAATATAATATTGTCTGTGATTTTTATATGGAAAACTAGCTGTACCCCACGGTTTCACCCGTGTTAATTTTATCCGACAAACCTCGCAACGCCAACGCACCCGTGTAGCCTGCCAGAATTGTTCTTCCAGCAAATATAAATTATTTTAATTTTTCGTTATCTCTTAAACTATGCGTCGAAATAACATGCTATAAAGAGCAAAATTTAACTTTATAAAATTGTCTTTATGATGAAGTAACTTTTGTTTGTAAGGATTAATATTCCATGTTTAAAAATAATGTTCATAAATCACTTTTTATTTTTTAACAGTTGTTTGTCACATAATAGCTTATTATGGCTTTATATATAAGAGACAGGCATATGCTATTGCTGACCTTTTTTTGCATATACTAAGGACCAATATTTTAGCAGAACATTATATTTACCTATCATTAACCATACGCCAGCGCACGCGGATAATGCATTTCAGGAGAGCTTCCGCCTCCGACTTCTTAATAAAAATCAATATTTAAGGCTAGCTGAGAATTATAGGGTAACGTTAGATATCTTATACTATTTCTCGTGAGTCTGGCTATCATATACAAAAAGAATTTTTCGAACCGACTAGTAGTTCCAGAGATTAACGTATTTAAACAAACAAAAAAAAACTCTTTCGCTTTACTATAGGGTATAGATTAGTAATTATATAGATGTATTAATAGTCAAACTCTTCTATGTTTCCAAATGTGTCCCTACCAACATTATATTCGTAAAAATTTAAACAAGCTGGATTTTGTCAAAGATCAGCACAATGTTAATACTGGAAATAAAGATAAATTAATCGTACCGTGTTTTAGACTTAGTAAGACTAATAAAAGTTTTAGTTTTAAGTTCTAGAACAAGATCCCGAGGCACATTACTGATTTGCCGGACAACAAATTCAAGTCCCATGTCAAGCGGGCTTTACTGTCAAAAGGTTTATTACAGGGTGGATCATTGTGTGAATGATAGTGATGTCTGGAAGTGACTCCCTCTTTGTGCATCAAATAAATTATTATTATTGTACCTGTTATATTAACATTTGTACAGTTAACAAAAAAAAACCGATCGAGTTTCTTACCGGTTCTCCTCGATGTCTGGGATGTTTCCGAACCGGCAGTAGTGTTTTGACGTTCATAAATGCCTTCTTAGGGCCCAAATTGAATAAAGATTATTATGATTTTGTTTGGGTGCACTGTTTAAAGATTGGTTCGTATTCCAGGTCACTGTCACATCCGCTGGGCGTATCTACTTGCCGTGATCGGGTGTTTGGACGGGATAGTGCTGTCAGCGCTGGCCTTCATTCTAGCGACGAGACACGTACGCCTGCAGCCCGACACGGGATACCCACCACCGTCTCTTTACAAAGGTACCTAATTAAAATGCGATAAACTTTTAAACATTAATTTGACACTACCCCACGTTCTTATAGTTATATTGCGGTTAGCTGTGTTAAAGTTTAAGCAAATAGCTACACGGCTGCCCTCGCGTGGATAACACGTACACACGTACGAATCGTACTACTCCCGCTCCCAATTATTTTAAAGACAAAAATGATTCTTGTGGGTGATCCTTAGAAGATAAATACGGTATTAGTAGACCGCTCCCGAAAATGAAGACAGACGATAGTACTAATGACACCTTTGATGATGGGATGGAAAAAAAATTGATCCTGATTAAAAAAAAATCATATTATTTTAACTTTTTATTAGCATTATTTACGCTCCATCATGTTAGTACAACTTAATGAAACGAGAATTTTACAAAAAAATACAATACTTTACTTAAAAAAAAACCAGCAATGAACACCAAATTAAATACAACTGATTGCTCGGGTCAAATAACGCGCAGGCGCGGCGCGTCGCGGCGCCAGTCCAGCGCGAGCACGGCGCGGTGCCATTCTCGCGCGGCCCGCAGCTGGCGATCGCACAAATACTTATTTACAATATTGTCCGGTTGAATTAAAAAAGTAACGGGTTCGATTCCCCGCGAATGAAAAAAATACTTAAATAAAATTTTAACAAGCATTGAGCCATGTTTTTTAATCCATCGTGTAAGAATGTTTATTATTCTGATGTATTCAGTTATGTACCTATTCATATCAGTTCAGTACTAAGTTATTTATAAAAAATGTAGGTATGAAACAGCTTACCGATCTAAAGCTTCCGTGGTCTTATGAGATGCGGCTCAAATTGTGCCCCATTCATTTCGAGGCAGATTTGGGCTCGGGGTTGCGTATCCTCATGCAGGCATCATCGTGGAGTCCTCGACCCAGTCCGCACGTAGTTTGTCGAAAACATCCACGGTCCTTTGGTGCATTTCGTTGGCACTAACACACTTACGATTAAAAGCACATTCTCTCACATACCCCTACAGAAAGAAGACTAACGGGGTCAGATCGGGTGACAGAGGTGGCCAAGAGTATGGTCCTAGCCTGCCGATCCAGCGATCATCAAATAGCTCAGTGAGGCGCTCACGGACGAATCTGAGGATGTGGGGGTGCACCATCATGCTGAAACCATTTTCGGCGATATTCAGCTAATGATAAATCGTCTAAAATGTCCTCCGACTGTTCATTTATGAGGTTTAAATATCGCTGTCCGTCAAGTTACTGTGGCAGAATCATTGGTTCTAGTATGCGATCCTTAAATAAACCTGCCCATACGTTAACCGACCATCGGGTTTGGTGCCTGGTTTGTAGAACAGCGTGCGGGTTCACCTCGGAATACACGTGTGTATTTCTTCGGTTCCACAGCCCGTTTCTGGTAAATGTCTACTCGTCCGTCCAGATCACGTGTTCAATGAAACCAGGCACACGTTGTTGCGGGTCTTATCCAATGGTAAAAAACTCGCCAGTGATCGTTCTCACCGGATACCAAGCTTGCACTTTGTGCACTTTTTATGGGCACATTCGTTTACGCTTTAATACCTTGGAAACTGTCCAGTATAACACACTTGTTACATCTCGAAGCCTTAACAATTTAGCAATACCTCGTTTAACTAAGTTCGGATTTCAGCGAACGACATCAAAAATGCTCTCCTCGAACTGAATAGCCACTTGACTTCCACCTCCTGTCGCTACTGGGACAGTGGGCCGATTTTCCAACACTCGCTGAATAGCTGCTGTTATCAGGCGAGAGTCAGTCGGATGTCCAGCTGTCGGGAATCTCTCTCGGTAAATTCGTAATGCACGCGAAGCATTCCCGCGAGCTTCTCCAAGGCACATTATTCATTAACATGCTACCGTATTCACGAACACTAGTATAAACGTATGCGTTAGGCATTATTAAAACAAAACTCTCATAAAATCAACACAATCTTAAAAAGAAACAAAAAACGTAACAATAAAATAATGACAAGTACTTAGTTAACAATACGATTGAACGAATATCTGTCGCCCACTCACGCGCACATGAAATGAAAGTCAAAGTGTAACTGTCTCAAGAACTAAAAATACTAAACTTAATAATCAACCCCGCCAAAAGAAAAAAGCGCCGCGGGCCGCCTCCTTGCAGTAGCCCCTCGTTAGCGTCGAAAGCGGCACTTTGATCTTTTCCGCAGATCGATAAACCGTTATAACTACATTCACGACTATTATTTCATAAGTTTAGTTATCCCTACTGACTAGTCTTCATATGGAATTTAGAAGTTATAATTAATTATTTTTTTATACATTTATACAATCAATTGTACCCTGACGTAACAAGAAGCCCGCTACTACAAAAATGATATTAGAATATTAAATTAACCTAATTGGATTATCACGTACACAATAAAAAAAATTACAATTTTGTACAAGAAATTAAAAATGAAATGGTACAGAATAATGTAATAGTTGAAGAAACTATTTGCAATTATGATCGACAATTAATTAATCTATCAGAATGAATTTAAAATATAATTCTTGTACTTTATGTTAACAGACTTTCTGTTTTTAGTCCGGCCAATACTTTAATTTGAAAACAGGTAGGTACGTCACATCTATTCAAGTATCATATCATTCAAGTATTTTTTTTCATAAGCGGGGAATCGAACCCGGTACTTAGCTTATTCAAACGGTGAATTCGAAAGAAAGTGGCTAGGTAAAGACTAGCACAGTGGCAAAGTAGATAAGTTAGTTATTTAGACAAATGTTGTAAATAACTATTTATTTGATTGTTAGTTGCGTGCAGCGCAAGATTGACGCTGCGCCCGGGCGTTCGTTGATCCGAGCATCAGCTGTTTTTGATTTTGTGTGTCATTGCTGGTTTTTTTTTTTTAGTAAAATAATGTATTTTTTATGAAATTATTGTTTCATTTAGCTGTACTATCACGATGGAGCGTAAATAATGCTAATAAAAAGTTTAAATAATATGATTTTTTTTATCAGGATCAATTTTTTTCCATCCCATCATCAAAGGTGTCATTAGTACTATCGTCTGTCTTCATTTTCGGGAGCGGTCTACTAATACCCTAAATGTTCTCGCTGTTTTGAAGATTGTTTTAGGATGTACAATTATGTACTACATTAATTTGATACATCTCTTATGGTTTACTCATAATCAGCCACAATAAGCATTTTTGATTTTAAAATTAACGAGGAACGGGGGTAGAACGATTCGCGCGTGTGCCCGATCGACGGCATTCTATAGTCCATGCGGGCGCAGCCGCGAACGCAGCTAGTTATTAAT
Source organism: Saturnia japonica (assembly GCA_033032175.1). Lineage (NCBI taxonomy): Eukaryota > Metazoa > Arthropoda > Insecta > Lepidoptera > Saturniidae > Saturnia > Saturnia japonica. The sequence continues at coordinate 644,838 of CM065328.1, read as the reverse complement.
AATATAATTATGTTATTACATACAACTGTTGTTTCGCTTCGCTTTCATTGCGGTACTAAACACTCGATCGGTCTCGCTTAGTGGGCTTCTTTGCGTAAGACATCGTTCTGACGGCTTCTTCAAATTTCTCAATTAACTAATTCATTGAACTGTAACTTCTCTATGTTAATCCTGATTCCAGTAACCACGATGTTTAGAAATTAGAAGAGTTCAGAACTAGAAAAAAGACAATTAAAAAAAAGAAAACAAATTTCAATTATTTTGAGGAGTTCCCTGGTGTATCTTCGAAGTTGACGGTTCAATACTAATGAAATTAAAATGGGGCCAGCTTTGAGGTATCTCCGTTCCAACAACAAAAAGAATTATCTAAATCGGTCCATAAACAAATAAGTTATGGCTGGACATCCATCAAATATATCTTAATAAAATATTAAATGAGCAATTGTAGTATTTGAATATTTATTATGTAATTGGTTTCTCGGAAACGGCTCCAACGATTTCGATGAATCTTTGCATTTAGATAATGTTTTACATTCCAAGTTTACCTAGATAGGTTTTTTTTTGTTTATAATTCACCGATATATTTTACATTTTAATTGAGAACTTGCTTCTTGTTTGTATTCGTTTAAAAAGGAAAGTAGAAAACAAATAAATAACAGTACCACGGTAAAGTGATGGTGACCAACGTACAATCGAAACACAAGAGCCGACGGTGACCACCGAGAGATCGGAAATCCATCTGCTAGCCTCTCGTCAGCTGGATATACACTGGCGGATCCAGAAATGCGACAAATCAAAAGACAGTCACACACTGGTAGGGCATAGATAAATTTCTTCCTAGTGCTGTGTTCCTGCGATGAGTAGAGTGAGTGGAGTAGATGGATTCAAGGTCGGCTATGCGCTGTTGACACCTGTGCAGCATGTGCTATTACAAGCGTCCATAGGTTATGGTAGTTGATTACCATTAGTTATATTAGGCCGTACGCTTCATTGTCAACTTTATTACATACAAAAAACATACAACCTTAAAAATAATTAAGTATAAATGGGAATAAATTTCTTGGCGACAAACACATACATCACAAACGTACTTTAACAATAAAATACAGGTACATAGAAATAGCAGACACATTAATTTATTTATACTAGACTAGCGATCACCGTAAGGTCCAAATTCGTCCAGCGACTTTTTGATTATAGACTAGTTTCTGTTTGACATTTGCAGTATTCATGAACCTAAAACAAAGAGTATTATCTACATCACTTCCTGTCACTTTTCGTTGAGTGACAATGTCACTATTTTGGGGGTCCAAGTTCAATGGCACTTGTCGGGTTACGATTCGCAGTATTAATTTACTTAATTTAATATATTACTAACAGATATTATAGAAATATATTAGCTTTCTGCACTTCTCCATATAAACTTTAACCATGCCAAATCTCAGTTTTCCGTGCACGCAATACGCTTAAAAAGGTACCGAAAGGTTCACGTATTATAAAAACAATAAAGAGTAAAGTTTTCACACATAACAAAAATACTACAATAATAATACACACACACACACACACAAACCTCTTCTTCATCTTTAATTTAAGATTTATTTATATAGAGTAAAAACACAAACATGATTTACATTCAGAAAAATTATAAGATTACCGAAAAAAAAAACTCTAAACAAATGCAATCTTTGGCTCTACAAATGGATTTATATTTTTCAATGCTATTCGCGAAGATATCTAGATCTGATTTTTTAGATCAGTTCTTGTCAGTGAAGTTGTTGCCACTGCCTTTCTTTTCACCTCTTGATACGACACAACTCCCTCTTTATCCTTCACATGTTGAAAAAACTTCGTCTGAGTTTCCCTACTCCTAGTTTTCCTCCAATTTTTCCTTCTAAATTTGTCTTAAAGAACTTGTCGTGCTGTATCACATGTCTGATCATCTTTCCTCTCCTGTTATCTGTTTCTCAATAACTGTCCTTTCTCATCAACCATTCTTCCTCCTTTGTAATCCTTTCTGTCCATGTCTCTTTCTGGTTCTGGTCTCCATCCTCCTCTAACAGCACATCTCAAACGCAGCCAACCTTTCTCTGTCCCTTTGGTTCATCGTCCATGTTTCACAGCCATATAAATAACGCTATGCTCCAGATGTAGGTCTTAATGAGCCGTTTTCTAACCATGGTTTTATTTTTAGATTTGAACAGTTATTTATTTATTTTAAAAGTTTGTTTAGCCATTACAATTTCTCTTTGTTCTATTTTAATGGAATGGGTCTGTTTTGTTGGAATTAATACGGAATAAAATCATATTTACTTGTAGTTTCATATAGTCCTACCCAAAGATTTAATATATACTACATCTATGGTGCTACCACACAAAATTGTGCACATACTAAACAATGTAAGGATAATATACAAACAATATTTATTTATCAAGTCACGAATTCTACTCGCTACTTGTGCGATTTTTAACCCTGACACAAAAAGAGGAGTTTATCATGTGTATCTATGTATCTGTTACCTGGGTATGTATGTGTGTCTGTCTGTGACAGCATAGCTCAAAAACTGCTGAATCGATTTGATCTAGTTTTTTTAATTTAAAAGGTGACTTGATCGAGAGTGTTCTTAGCTATGATTCGAGAAAATCTATTCAGCCGTTTGAAGATTATCAGCTCTTTTATAGTTGATAAATAGATGCAAGAATCTTCCACGGGTCTGATTGGGTTATAATTTGGTATTCTGTTACTTGAATTGTATTAGAAAAACCTTGACCTGTTTCTGCAGCGTCATCTGGAAGCTTTAGAACACCTAACTCCTCAGCAACTTACAGCAGATATATCGTGTTTGCGTGTATTAATAGTCTCAATGAACAGATTACTTCTACTACTTCTGTTTGTCTTTTAATTTGCTTTATTATTCTATTAAACTAAAATATAACTCCGTTGTAAAGATTACGTATGATATAATACAGTGTTAAGACTTAAGAATAAGACGTTTCCAGTCTGTTTGTTCGGAGCGTCAACCATAACGACTCGTCACACGGTGGCGAGCAGAGCTGGCAAAGAGTAAAAGCGACCTAACAACTCTTAGCGATGAAAGTTAAAGATTTAATTTTCTTGTACTGAAAGTGAATCGTTTAGTATATTTATTAGTTTAGAGCTAATATGTCGTCACTGAACGCAATAATATCTCGAGCTACCGATAGGCGTGCAAGCCGACGTGACAGCAGTGACCGTCGACAGATTGCGAAAAAATAGTCTATACTGTTGACTCAATTTCCGTACAGAGAGAGAGACGTTAAAAATATCAAAATTATTTATTTATATTACACGTTTTTTCCCTATTATTCCATTTCATATTCGTGACGATAAGGTTGCGTTTGAGTGTCAATACAATTGATTGTGTAGTTTGCTTCACAAAATCGTGACTTATCTATATTTATATTGATCTGTATTATATGAATAAATCGGTAGTTCTGTCTTTAAATGTAGTATTTTGCAATACAAAGTTGATACCAGGCATACTAAATAAATTCCTGAAAGTCGCTCTTTACACCTGCTTGGCTTAGACAAACGAATCTTTCACAATAAACATAATTATATTATAACACACCGGCTGTGCCCCCACGGTTACACCCGTGTTAATTTTATACGACAAACACCGCCAACGCACCCGTGTAATCATTTTTTTATACTTTGTGTAAAACTATCGACGTTTTTATGAGGAATAAATTAATTTTTCAAATTATAATATAGCCTACGTTACTCGCTGAAACTGTAGCTTTATATTGGTGAAAAAATTTTTAAAATCGGTCCAGTAGTTTTTGAGTTTAACTATTACAAACAAAAAAATCAAATATTTCCTAAATGAATTGAAGAAAATTAACGAAACAAGATATTTATCATTTATTAAATACAACTTACATATCTATATAATATACCTACTAAATGAGTTCCAGAAATATGTTCTCATGCACAATATTAATCATATATAGAAATAAGAAAAACACTGTTTTCTCCTTTCCAAAAGTTGGTTAAAATACCGTCCACATACCTAAAGCTCGCATCTTATGATTATGTTAAAATGTCGTAGCACAAATAAGAACCGGTAACGAATCTGTGCCGACTGCCGATGTGAAATAATGTCAGATTTGTCTTGGCAACTCTTGCTCAGTCATGTAGACTTGGGTGCGTTTCATATGCACAAAACATATCTACCTAACCCTGTTACTATAAACTTACTAGGTAATAATTAATTTATATTCAGATGAGTCATTATGGAGAACTCTTATTAGAGATAAAGAAATATGTTCCAAAGAATCATTACCTACGTTGATTTTAAATACTTTTATGAAATACTGAATTCATAGATAGAAGAAAAAAACTTATACGCGAATCGGTAGTCGAGATTATTAAAAAAAGCTATGTTATTTTAATACATTAATTTATAGTGAAGGCTTCGTTCGATTCATAGAACGGATCAATTTTCATAAAGAGATCACAAAGCTCATTTAACATTCTTAAACCTTCATTAAGATTTTTCAAATTAAATGTCACATTTTCCGTACTTGTTGAGGCCTCTTCAATGGGCTGTGAATTTAACATTACTTCCAAGTTGGTTTCAGTCAAATCTTCCAAAACAATAGAGTTTCGTCTGTATTAAATACTTGCTCAAGTTTGTATCCGCCATCAGTTGCTAGGTTTGCAAATACTTCTGGGTATCTTTCTGCTGCAGCAATATCTGTTATTAGTCCATTTGACGACGCCTTTAGAAAGGATATTCGGTTCCTTATTAGGTAGGATTATGGAATCCTTTTCATCAATTTGTATGTACCGATGTAGGTACCTATTAGATCCGCGAATAACGAAATCTTTTGAACAAATAAAGAAAAGAATTGGGTCCCATTTTTTTAATCCACGAATAGTGAAAACACGAATGAAGGAAGCGCGATTATGGAGCTTTTATGTATTAGAGAAATAATCGCCTGCCAACTAACATTCATTGGTTCAAACTGTATAAATATGTAGTCAGCATTTCACGTGTATACACTTTAAAAGATTCAATATGTACAATTTTCGTACATCTGTACTCTGTACAGAATTTCTAAGCGTAAATACGTAAAAAATAAACTCCCAGGCTAATCTTTGAAGTGTTCGAACTAACAGTGTTTTAATATCATTTTTATATTCCCATTCTCTTCGTAAACTTTAAGGCGAACTTGTTAATTAGCATAATGGTAAACACGACGTTCTTTCTTTTGCAGGCGAGGTGAACAACGGCTTTGTGACGGACGCGACATCTGTTAGCGGGTCTCGGAAATCGCTCGCACTGCAACCCGTTCTAATAATGCATCCGCATGCTCCTATGGACATGGATACTTACAGCCACTACTCCGGGAGGACCGCTCGGTCGAAACACGGAGTCTACGCGAACACCATGCACAACTATCAATTATAAAAAAAAATGTTTTTTTTTTTTATGAAATAATCTCGTTGTTATAGACTGTTGTAATTATTATCGACATAGTTCAGCTAAACGCTACTGGATGGACATTTAATGAAACGTACAAAATTTATATAATTAGTTCTAGAATTGGACGTGAGATGGCACTATACTCAATATTGATAAAAAATTTAATTATATTCTTAAATCATTCATATTTTCCTTTTATTTTGTAAATTATATATAGACGTGTAAATAGACGTAGTTAATAATATGTGTTTCCTTTAGTTCTTCAACGATTCCACAACGATATTACCACTGTGCCTTGTAGAAAGCCTTTTGTGTAATTTAAATTGATACTTATTATTAAAAATACAAATGATTTTTATATTGTGTTTTATTTTACTGTATATTATGATTTTTATTTACTGTTACAGAACACAAACCCGTCTTAAGTCAAAAAATTTCAACCACAGAACTGCCGACAGAAGTGAAAACTTAAAAGTATAAATATTTTTCCTAAACTTCAAATGATAGAATTAATAATAATAATAGAAGTACATAACTATTATTAATATTAATAATAGAATTAAGAAAATACAAATATAATTTGAAATGTGAAATACTAACTTTGTAAAATATTAATTGTGTAACATATGAAAATATATTTTTTTTTAATAATCGTTAACACGTCACGTGACTATGTCGATGATGACTTACATGAATTTACTGCCTATCCAAACCTTCATAAAGAAGTTTTCACTTCCAAAACAAATACTTTAAAATTGCGTAAAAGTGTTTATGATTTCAACCTATATAAAAGTAAGTCATATCATGAATAAAATAATAAAGAAAAAATATATAAAAAACAAATTTAATAATACATTAGGTTTATGGACTGCGTGAAAGAAATTAATAAATTTTGGTTCCATCCTGGCTCCTAGCCTTTTCAATCTGTACGTCGATGACCTACCGGACTTCCCGAGAAAGTCAAGGTAATGCTATACGCTGACGATACAGTCTTATACCCCTCTAAAAGGCACAGAGTCCAACTCAAAAGTAGAGTCCAACGCGCCGTGACTACTCTCGGGAAGTGGTTTAACGACTGGCGAAGAGCGCAGCGGGTGCTCTTCGACAAAAATTCCTCAAAGATACCGAAGAACCTCAAGCTTAAACCCCTTAAACTCTTCGGTGATCCGATTCCCTGGGTAAAGGAGACCAAATATCTAGGTATAACCCTAGATAGTAGGCTCCCCTTTATACCTCACGTCATTAAAGTTAGGAACAGGGCCGCCTGGGTCCTGGGTCGTTTACATCCTCTTTTATGTTATGTAAGTAAAATGTCCACGAGACACAAGCTTACGCTCAACAAAATCAAAATCAAAATAATCTTTATTCAATTAAGGCCCTAAGAAGGCATTTATGAACTTCAAAACACTATTGCCGGTTCGGTAAACGTCCTAGACATCGAGAAAAATCGGTAAGAAACTCGATCGGGTTATCTTTTTTTGTCAACTGTACAAATGGTAATATAACAGGTACAATAATAATAATAATAATTTAGTGGATGCACGGAGAGGGAGTCACTTCCAGACATCACTATCATGTACATAATGATCCACCCTTTAATAACCTTTTGGACAGTAAAACTTGCTTGACATGGTCCTTGAACTTGTTGTCCGGTAAATATGCGTCGGGATCTTATTATAAAATCTAACACTATTACCTAAAAAAACTTTAATTGGATCTACTAAAAGATCGGTACGACTAATTTATCTCTATTTCTAGTATTAACATTGTGCTGATCTTTGACAAAATCTAACCTGACTAAGTTTGATTGATCGATTTTTCTTAATAATCGATTTTTTCATATTTTCTTGAAAATTTTCATTAAACACATGAAATATTCACAATCATAACTTTCTTAATCAAATAATCAATTTAAATAAGGCAAAAATTCATGTTAATAACGGAAAATGCCCACTCTTTGTACCAAATTTTGTTGTTTAACCAAGATTGAATAAAAATTAAACAAGGTTTTTTTTTCATATTATTTTAAGACCTTAAATTTGGTAGTAGGAATGTTAATTAAACTTATAACTATAGTCTATACTATATGTATATACTATAATAACAGAGCGGAAGAGTTTTATGTTCTTTTGTCTATAACACGCTAATCTCTGGAACTTCTAGTCGGATTTGAAATTTTTTTTTTGTATCCGATAGCTTGATTTAAGAGGAATAGTGTTTAATAATAAGATAATAGGGTATCTAGCTTTAAGGTGCATATCCCAGCTAGCCTTTAATATTGATTTTTTAAGTAAGTCGTAACACGAAGCTCTCCCGAACTGCTTTAACGACGTGCGCTGCGATAATTTTTAGTGGTACGTAAATACAATGTTGTACAAAAATATTGGGCCTTAGTATATCTAAAAAATAGTCCGCGATAGCATATGCCTATCTTTTATATATAAGCCACAATAAGCTATTTAATGACAAACAATTGTTAAAAATAAAAAATAAATTATGTTCATTATTTTAGACATGTCAAATAAAGACAATTATATGAAGTTAAATTTTTCTCTTTATAGCATGTTATTTGGACACAGTTTACGAGATAATGAAAAGTTAAAATAATTTGTACTTGCGGGAAGAACAATGATGACAGACTTAACACGGGTGTGTTGGCGTTGCTGTGTTTGTCGTATAAAATGAACACAGGTGAAACTGTGGAGCATAACTAGAAATTATTATACACTGCGTAAATAAAAAGCAACTCATTATTTAATTATAAATAACGATATTTAAGGGGGAATATTTAAGGGCGATTGAAGTTTTTGGTGAGATCTTGAAGTGACATGTTGTGGTTTTAATTTTTAACTACACAAATTCGTCTGCGGCACATAAGAGAAAGAGAGAGAGAGTGTTAGAAAGAGTGGATCGCAGGTACCTTTATTACAATTGTAAAGGAGCTGCAACTTTCCTTAATTTGCTGCGGAGTTAGTTTATTTCAATATGGATTAATATCATGTTTATGGAAACACCTTCGCAAATACAAATTTTCTTCGTGCCACTTAATTGGCCCTTTTTTTCAATATCTACCAATCCGCTTCAACGGCTAGGTACCTGTCGACAATATAGCACAGTCGCCGCGCTAACAAACTTTATTACCATAAAAAAGGTTATTGAGTCAACCATAAAAGATAGACAAATACTATCGCGGACTTTTTTTAGAACTTTTTAAGAGAAACAATTCTGTCACACAGGATTAAATGGCTTACGCTGAGTAAACCATAAGAGATATATCAAAGCAAAGTACTACATAATTATAGGCATCAAAAAGAACTACAAAAAACTCTGGGAGAGTATACGTCTATCTTCTAAGTAACACCCACAGAAAACATTTTTGTCTTTGAAATAAACGGGAACGGGGAGCAAGATTCTCGCGGGCATTCTGTAGTCCACGTGAGCGAAGCCACGGGCACAGCTAGTTTCGTAATAATATAAAACAAATTGACACAGAAAGTTTTGTATTATTAAATTTTGGCTAAATGTTTTGTTTTAAATGTTGTTTAATTCAAAGTCCATAGAATTGTGTCTGTAAAACCATGATTTTGCAAACATGATTCTTTCGGTAGCCTGTACGTTGCCAATTTCGCTAGATATTTGCGCCGTTTGTCAGTTAAACCGTGCCTCCCTGGATCTCCTATTAATATCTGAAAATCAAAGGTCATAACTTTAACACCAACAAATAAATATCAAAATCTAAATTTTACTAGTTTAGGCCCTGAGAAGGCACTTAAGACCGTCAAATGTCAAAATACTACCACTTAGTGATGCGACTCGATTGAATAAAATATAAATAGATTATTGAAGTGCTTGGTTTGATTTCAAAATGAGTGACGATAATAAAGGAACCGCATAATCACTGGTTTGTAAATAAATAACTCGAGTTAGTCGTACATTCAGAATGTACTCGAATGAAGTTGTAAAATAACTCGAATTATTGGAGTGATAAAATCGGACTCGAGCCGCATTACTCCAACCTCCGGCCCGTACGAACCGGGGAGGGTAGACGTACCAGATTCCTATACAAGCACCAGGTTTCAGGGTCATGTACCAGGTAAACATTATGCTGGTATGTAATAATACTAACTTTCAATATCGATCAAGCCCCCTGGTGTTTTGTACACCGAGGAGGACAAAGTCTGGTATTTGTTTAAAGGCATCACCTTCTTTTTTTAATACCAACTTTTAGCTACATCTTTACTAGGATTATTGATCCACTATCTACCATCCGTGGTTCGGACAAACATCCCAGTCATTTAGAAGAGTCGGCAAGAAATCTGATCGAATTTATCAAAATCAAAATTAATTGAACTGCAACATATTCACATAATATATTATATATATCATATATAATATAATCAAAGAAATTTAGAATATTTTATAGGCGTGTTTTTGTATGTATGTACGTTTGATTTTTAATCGGTTCAGTAGTTTTCAAGATATGAACTAATACGTCTGGTGTAAATAGTCTGGTTTATTTATACGAGCTACGGGTGTGGTCTCAAAGGGAAAACACCTCAAAGTGTTGGTCAAGTTCTAGTGCCTGTAATTAAACAAAAAATTACTAAAATTCATCGCGTTCAAACTGAATGAACCCAAAATTATGAAATAATAATAAAAGAGGATATATAAACATGAAATAAACCAACAAAACGGAATCAAAAGTAGGTACGAAACAAATGAAGTAAGTTTAATTAGCGCTTTCAAAATATACATAACTTCCAGTTTTATAAAATACAAGCTGTGCCCAGCGGTTTCATCCGTGTTAAATTTATTCGAACAAATCTCCACGCTGCTCTCTTCAACGCGCCCGTGTAGCCTAACGTTATTCTCACTTCCTTTACTTGCATGCAGCTTGCGGGATTGTTTAACCTTTATTGCTCAACTCCTTATCGTAGCGTTCTTACAAATAAGATATAATATGCAAAAGGATTTTTAAAAATCTGACTGGTAGTATTCCAGTGATTGGCGCGTTGAAACAAACAAAGGTAAAAACAGTCTCTTGGGATTTATAGTAATAATTATTAGTATAGACAGATTATTATTTATACTAAGACTATATTTATAAAATACCTATTCACTTACTTGCTTTCCATTTTCACTCAACCTCATTAACCATTCAAATAAAGAATTTGCGAACTCTTCATCATAAAACATATCGCCGATCAATATTGTATCGAATTCATCACATTTAGTTCCGATAAAGTTATCTATGCACGTGTTCATATTGGTTAGGTGATTTTTTAAATTATATTGTGCATTTATTTTTGTAGCTGCTATTGCATCTGAAAATATTCCATTATTTCTACTATATACATAAGCGGGGATGTAGCTCAGTGGTAGAGCGTTCGCTTTGCATGTGAAAGGCCCCGGGTTCGATCCCCGGCATCTCCAATTTTTTCTTCAATTTACACATTTCATTCGTATATTATTTTTGCTATTTTTAATAGTTCTGTCATTAAAGAAAGGTTCTATTTATTAACAATTTGTTATTTCTAAAATATATTTCTATTACCGGAGTTTATATAACTTACAAGGATCAATATCGTTAGCCAATACATATTTAGCATTCATTTTAGCAGCCGCTATAGATCCAGCTCCGCACCCACAGCCCAAGTCGAGAACTCGGCGGTTTCTAATCATTTCACCGTTATCTAAAATATATCTGAAACAAAAATAATTATGGTTAGACGTTATTTCCAAATCATTTTGTAAAATAAGCTACACAGTAAAAGAAGTAAAAAGTTGTTATTAGCGCCATCTATTAGTGTATACACATTTATTACACAATGAAGGTACGCTATTCGTCAACAGGTGGCGTTATAGAAAATAATAACGCATCTGATAAAAAAGCTACTATTATTTAAAAAATATATGCATGAATGATTTCTTTTCTGTTTAAAGTAACTGTTACTGTTTTTACGTTAAATTAATTTATTGATTGGCTTTAATAGACCAGGAAAACGTTCAATTAATTATACATTCATTAGTACTAAGCTAATTATAGAGTACAAACCAAACAATACATATGTTTACTATAATTCTATACAACATAAAAGTGGAAGAGTTTTTTGTTTGTTTAAATACGCTTATCTCTCGAAAAACAGTCGGATTCGAAAAACTCGCCAAGATTCACGAGGCTACAACACTCAGCTAGCCTTAAATAAGTGTTGATTTTTGTTAAGTCGGAAGTGGAAGTGTTCCCGAACTTCTTTATCCACGTTGGTAATTGGCGTAATGGTAATGGTTAATGATACGTAAGTAAAATGTCCTATAAAAATATTGGTCCTTAATATATCTAAAAAAAGTCCTTGATATCATATGCCTATTTCTTGTACATAAGCCACAATAACGTATTTTGTGACAAAAAGTTGAATATTAAGGAATGATAGGTATATGATCATTATTTTTAGGCAGGGCATATAAATCTTTACTAACATAATTTATTTCATCGTAAAGACACATTTATAAAGTTAAACTTTGTTGTTTATAGTATGTTATTTCGACACATCGTTTAGGAGATAATGGAAAATTAAAATGATTTGTACATGCGGGAAGTGACAAAATTATGATAGGCAAACACGGGTGCGTTGGCGGCGCGGTGTGTGAAACTGTGTGGCATCGCTAGTTACAAGACAACTATCAATCTTGAACAAAATCATTCACTTCTGAGAAACATACCTACCTTCCTACAGTGTTGATTTTCGTACAATTATCAACTTCACACTGAAACTGCTGTAATTAGTTATTCCTTGAAATATTTTTACTATTAATAGTTTGAAGAATTATTCTAGATAAAGCATTGAAAATACAATGATCACTTACAACTATAATATACAAATAAATGCGAAATACATGTCATTGATACGAACATTCAACATTTACAATATGTCTGAAATACGTCAATTTAGCTTCTGCCCGTGACTTGTTCTGTGTGAACATCAGAAAGTAGGTATCAAAATCTCCTGTGTTAATCCAGGTTATAAATTATCTGTGTGCCGAATTTCATCCAAATTCGTTTACCCGTTTTTGCGTAACTTAGTAACAAACATACACACTTTCAAATTCATAATATTAGTAGTAGAATATATCTGTACAAATTTAAAAAAAAATTAAGTGTCTGTTTGTAATATAAAAATAACAGCTTTTAGAGAATGAAAAAATGAAATAACTTTACGATACAATTGTAAGATTTATTAGAAAAATAGTTCAATGTGAATGTCTTGAATTTTCCACGAACCCTTAGTAACCGGTTTTACCGGGAATTTCTAGCTTATTCTCCCCGTATAACCCTCCCATCAGGGGTTTCTCCCTTCCTCCCGACGCTTAATGGGGGGTGTTCTAGGAACAGCGATCGTTTCTTCGAACTGCGAACCGTTGTTATCCGAAAATGCTACACTTTATTGGATATAAAGAGATGATGAAATACTTTGCAGTCAATTTTAATAATAAAATGAACACTGGGTGATATTAAAATGGCTGCAATCACCCATTTACAAAGGGTAACTTATAAGAAAATGCTTTTTCAGACAAATATCAAGTTTAAAGAATATTCTACAAAGTCTACCACATGTCATTCGTTACTAGACGTGGCTATAAATGCCAAAGTAAGTCTGTCTGTTTATGTTTTTACGCCTAGACCGCTGAACCAATTTCGATGAATTTTAGGAGTGACACAATTTGTACCTTGAAGAAGGATATACCTATTGCCGCGAAAATAAAACTCGAAGGGGTGAAATAGAGGATGAAAGTTTGTATGGAGAACCGGTCGTTTCTCAAATTATATTAATAATATTAAAATTCATATTTATGCTTTTGGTAACTAAGAATTAAAGTGTTTCGCTTTTTAGAAAAATCAAGCCTCAATGCGGTAAAATGATTACATTTTTGAAGTTATACTTCTTTAGGCGCGTTATGAAAAAATGATGAGAGTGAAATTTTAAGATGCGCGCGCATCTGTGACACAAAATTAACAGTATGAAGTTGTCTGCTTAACCGCTCATTAAGTCTCGAAAAAAAAGCTACCAACAAAATAGAAATTGAACCTCGATATTAGTCGCGCATGTTGATACGCTCGTCACCTCTGATCACTGTTTTCATATTTATAATATTTATCAACATGTTTCTAGTTTATACATTCCCAACACGTGATTAAGTTTCATACAAGTGCGAATTATATATGTGCTAATAAATTATATTCAGTAGTGATTTAAATTGAATATTTTGATTGATATTACTTACTATTTGTGAATATTAGTGAAAAAAATTGTGCTTATATACTTTTTCAAGTGCTCCAATATAATTGAGGTTAACTATCCGTATGTATTATTTATTGATATAAATTAAAATACTTTTATTTAATATAATTAACACTAAATATTATTAAATTATTAATGTTAAATACTTATTATTGGTTATTTAATATTTACAAAATAAAGAAATAAATTTAATAAAACATTTAATAAAAAGTTTGTGATGAAAATTAAAATTGAACATCAAATTATAATATTAATTTTTAATATTTGCTATTAAATTGAATAAATAATAAATATTTATAAAAATAACTAAATAAATTTAATGAATTTTTTTTGATAAAAATGAAAAGTGAATATTAAATTAAGAAATCAATAAAAATATTTAAAAAATGACCAACCTTAAATTCAATTTTTGAATTTATTATTAAATTTATTTTTAAAATATTAAATAATCAATAATAAACATTTAAAATTAAGAATCTTATAATATTTAGTACAAATTATGTCTTATATATTTATTATTCTCTAAATTTGGTTTTTAATAACTATATATATATTAATTATATAAGTTCCGATTCAGACATTACCGGAAGATACTATGGAAGTGGATATCATTTAATTAAAAATACAATTCGAATAATAAGACAATTTATGTTAGACTTAATGTAAGAAAATAAATATTTATTTATTTAATTTTTCAAATTTAAACTGAACTTTGTTGATTATCCTTTTCCAATCCTTCTATTATTTTATTGTAATTAAATTTTTGCATGCAATTAAAAACTATTTTTTAATGATGCCAAAGAAGTATAACTTCTCACGCGCGTACATAAGTACACGCACCCTTTTTTTTTTAATTTTTGTAAATTGTTATTTTTGTATCTATACCGTTGACAGGTTTACGATATTAATTGTACTATTTCATAACTTAATCACATAAAAGCGGCTGAATTGTTTTAAGAGACTACATACATTTTTTTTTATTGTGGCTCGGCAAATTTACGGTACTGTCGTCTACGCGAGCGAAGCCGAGGGCACAGCTAGTTACTAATAATTCACGTGCAGTATCTATCAGTCTCTATCTAACATCAGTCATCATGTCTAGTATAAAAATAAGTGTCCTTATAAGTAAGTAAGTATATTTATTGCTTTTCTATTGAATCACATATCAATGTCTCGCAACTGCGTTTTCTCGATCAAGGTTATGAATTACGTGTTTTACCCATTTCACACAATCTTTGTACTTACATACAAAGAAACGAAACAGTTGATCGAATGCGTTCCAAATAAATTAATGTGAATTAATGCGTGGTGGAGATTTAGATATATTTGCTTGTTTATATCTATCGAAATGTAAACGTCCAATGAATTATTTCACCCGCACTTTGTTGTCCCTGACATATTAAAAATATTATGTACTAATTGATAATTTAGTCATACACAAAAGTAATATTACAATTTTATCTAAGATTATTTAGGCAGAACAAGACGAGTACCTCGATAACGTTCTCAAAAACTTTTGTTTTTATTGAACATTGTAATTGTAACGCAAAATCTAAAATATCAGTTTCATACAAAATATTCCTTTCCGAAGACCACATCTACTTGGGAACTTTCATTATTTACTTGTCAGTTGTGGTTAATTACTTTTAAACAAAGTTTTATATTAAAAAAAAACCTTATTTAGCTTGGCCTAAGTGTGAGTATATTAGTAGTTAATATGATTTAACAATATTACCAAACAATGTTTATCGGTTTTACTATGTTCAATAATTTTACACACTAATAATTTTACGGCTTTATACTTTTAAAAGATAAAATTTATAATTTTTTTTACTATTTTGAAGATAGCAGTATAAAAACACGATTTCGTAGAAATCAAATTATTTTATCACTCGTTACTTGTGGAAAATAATAGATAAAATATCGAAAACATGACTCACCAAGTAAATTATTCAAAATTTTGTTCGATGAGTCATACAGCTATCTCTTTCGTTTACATGGGAAAGTTATTATCGTCTTTCTTTACCGTTTATCAAGCTTCCATTTCTTTCACACTCCAGCGTATGCGTGTTTTGTCCCTTTTCGACCTGTTATGTAGATGTCAAGCAACGTTTGGTATCTTAAGGAGGTTAATCGGTTTTGCCGTAGTATTTTTCTGAGAAAGAGTTCTTGTTGTCTAAGGAAAGGCAAACTTTGCGAGCAAAGTATTTACTATTTAGTTCGTTGGACCTTTGCCACTGCTGCTCTTATCTTATGCCCCCCCTCGAGAGGGGTCCCGGTATACCGCTCGCCTTCGATAGCAGCGACAAGGCGGAGTGCCTCGCCACTTGTTTGGAGAGCCAGTGCTCTCCGAACAGTGTCGATGCAAATACCGACCGGGTCGAGGGTATCGATGGATGCGTGCGGGAGCTGGATAAGCTCCCCGCGACAGACTCCCTGTCCCCAGTCACGTCTGAGGAGGTTATTTCCATTATAAAAAGCCTTAAGCTTAGAAAAGCACCAGGTCCCGACGGGATCAGGAATGAAGTACTTAGACTTCTTCCCGATCGCCTCATAGCTCTTTTGGTCTGCATCTTCAATGTAGCCATAGCCCACTGCCATTTTCCAGCCGCCTGGAAAAAGGCCATAGTCATAGGTATCCGTAAGCCCGGCAAGAGCGCGTCGCTTCCCGACAGCTATCGCCCGATCAGTCTCCTAAATACTTTAGGGAAAATGTACGAGCGGATCCTTCTGAACCGTCTCAAGTCAGTAATAGAGGAGAAAGACCTCTATCCGCCTGAGCAATTCGGTTTCCGTGCTAGATATTCTTGCACTCATCAAGTGCACCGCCTCACGGAGCACGTTGCATTTAATTTTTCTGAATTATATAAACCCCGCCGTACACTTGCTGTCTTTTTCGACGTTGCCAAGGCCTTCGATAAGGTCTGGCACGAGGGATTGATCTACAAGTTGTATCACTTTGAAGTCCCCGATAGGCTAATTAAAATAATTCGCGACTATCTAACAGATCGCACCTTTCGCTATAGAGTGGAAGGTGAATTGTCCACGCCCCGTCCAATACGCTCAGGCGTTCCCCAAGGTTCGATCCTGGCTCCTAGCCTATTTAACCTGTACGTCAGTGACCTACCTCGACTCCCGGAGGTCGAGGTAGGGCTATACGCTGACGATACAGTCTTATATGCCTCAGATAGGAATAGATCCGACCTCAGACACAAAGTCCAACGCGCCGTGACCACTCTCGGGAAGTGGTTTAACGAGTGGCGAATAGCCGTCAATCCCTCGAAGAGCGCCGCGATGCTCTTCGATGCGGATTCGTCACAGATACCGTGGAAGCTTAAACCTGTTAAGCTCTACGATAATCCGATCCCGTACGTAAGAGAGACCAAATATCTAGGGGTAACCCTAGATAGTAGGCTCTCTTTTAGACCCCACATCCGTAAGGTTAGGAACAGGGCCGCGTGGGTCCTGGGCCGGTTGCATCCTCTGTTGTGTTCGGTGAGCAAAATGTCCACGCGACATAAGCTCACGCTCTACAAGACGTGTATTCGACCAATTTTGACATACAGTTGCGCTGTGTTCGCACATATGTCCGAGTCGAGTTTCAAACGGTTACAATCGATACAGAATAGGTTCCTCTATCGTCTCACCGGGGCCCCGTGGTATGTTCGAAGCGTAGATCTCCATAGAGATATGGAGCTTCCTTCGATACATGCCTACGTTAAACAGCTCTCCCGTTCGTATTTCGACACCGCGTCGAACCACGCGAATCCGTTAATAAAAACAGC
Source organism: Saturnia japonica (assembly GCA_033032175.1). Lineage (NCBI taxonomy): Eukaryota > Metazoa > Arthropoda > Insecta > Lepidoptera > Saturniidae > Saturnia > Saturnia japonica. The sequence continues at coordinate 627,285 of CM065328.1, read as the reverse complement.
TGCCACTTATGTTCCGGCACCCACGGACATCCGGTGCAAACGCCGGCCGCGCAACATTTTTATTGATCCCGACGATCACATCGAAAATGCGAATAAATATTACACATCCGTCTCTCCAAACAGAGCGTGCCAGCGCCCACGCCCGCGTAACCACCGCTCTCTCCGCAGAGGGCGGGCGGTCAACTTCGCTCCCGCACACCCGTCACGTCCACCCTCTCTAGCGGTAACCCAAGCCTAGGTCCGTTCCTCGGAGTGAAACCCTTGGGTCAGGCAACCGCCCGCGCGATACAAGTGACACTGTACGTGCATCACTTAGCTACCTACATACAACACTACACACGTATGAACATACACACGTGCACACCACACAGGTACATAGGTTCTGTGAGGGACCTTTTTTTTTCTTTTTTTACGCTAGTTAGTTAGCGCTAGTTAGTGTAGAAACATTCCGATTACTGAATACACATACGCACGGTTCCTTCCTTCCTCCCAGGAGGAAGGGAACGTGCCTATGTGTATAAATTAGTTAGCTCGAATCGTAGGTGTAGGGATTCGATTAGATCGCGACTTATTTGCGAACGCGGCGACCGCCCGAGCCGAGGTCCGGCCACTTTGGCACCCTCGTGCGAGTCGTCCACAAAACTTTCGCGGCTGAGTGCCCTCTGCGCTCGCCCCCAAGTCCGGTGAAGCTGTAAAAGCCGCAGCGGCTTTAGGGCCCCTAAGGCTAACAGTGTAGTCAGTTCTAAAAAAAAAAAAAAAAAAAAAAAAAAAAAAAAAAAAAAAAAAAAAAAAAAAGCCACTGCTGCACACATGTCAATTTCTTTGCTTGTAGATGTAATTTTTATTTTGTCTTTTCGAGTACAATGTCAACATTATCTCCGGTCTGTATAACAAGTAAGACATATAGAGATTCCTAATAGTTTAAATACTGAATTTAACCTATTATAATGAATGTAACTCAACTCTCGTGTGGATTACAGAATACCCCCGCTCTTGGCTATTTTAAAGACAAAAATGGTCATTGTGAACAACTTTATGGAACACTGTAGAAGTGTAGAAGATAGACATAATTATACTCTCGCTGACTTTTTTGTAGGTCTTTCTAATGTCTACAATTATGTAGTACAATAATTAGTTATATCTCTAATGGTTTACTCAGTGTATGTATACCATTTAAGTGCCCGAATTGATTCATGGTGACCATTTTTTTTGCGAGGAACCCTAATTATTTTTCTAAAATAAAAGTAGCCCAAGTTACTCCTTACAACATCAGCTATCTGCCAGTGAAAGTCCCGTCAAAATCAGTCAAACCATATTGGAGATTACCCGTAACAAACAAACAGAAAGACAAAAAATTTAAAAATGGGCTTTTTGTTAAGGGTATCGTATATACTTTCATATGCATTTAGTAAAAAGCTGTTATTTTGGCATTACAAACAGACACTTCAATTTTATTAATTGTATACTTAACTACGCATATCAGCTATTTGGTGAACAAAGCTCTATGGTTAATTCAGAATGAACGTTTGTGAACTGTCTTTCGAATGTTTATACCTACCTATTCATATATATTTAACGTAAACTGTCGTATCTCGGCCATCTGTTGTAGTATCACGCGATATGAATCATTGGGAATTTCATTGATAAATTGTGTGACATTGCGGTCGCTAACTCAACTGTAAATATAATGGTTGAATGTTTGAGACAGGTGGTTGGTTTTTTGTTATGTAGTAGCAAACAGATTCACTTGATCTTAAGCGGTCACTGCAGCCTATAGCTATGTATAACTAAGGTTGCCAAGACCGGACAACAACTTGAAAAACCACAAATATTTGAGTGAAATCTGTTTTTTCAAGGAACATCTTAAAAAAATGTTATTAAACAAAAATTAAATATTCATAGTTACCAATTTCCTTTTGATAAAATTCTTCGGGAGCTAAGAATAAATTTGTTCCGAATTGACATAAAATGATAAATTTAAATTTATTTAAGAACTAGCTATGCCCGCGGCTTCGCTCACGTGGACTACAGAATACACGCGCAAATCTTGCTCTTCCGCTCCCGGGTATTTTAAAGACAAAAACGCTTATTGCGGGTATTCCTTAGAAGATAGACTTATACTCTCACTGACTTTTTTGTAGATCTTTTTAATGTCTACGATTAAGTACTATATTGATTTGCTATATCTCTTCTGGTTTACTCAGCGTAAGCCATTTAAGCGCCCGAATTGATTCATCGTGATCAGTTTTTTTTCATTTGTGCGGAACCCCATTTTTTTTTCTAAAATAAAAGTATTCAAAGTTACTCCCTATAAGATGAACTATCTACCAGTGAAACTCTCGTCAAAATTGTTCCAACCGTTTCGGAGATTACCCGGAACAAACAGACAGACGAAAATTTTAAAAATGGGTGTTCTGTTATAGGTATCGTATATACTTTCACATTATGCATTTATCAAGTAAAAAGCAGTTATTTTGAGATTATAAACAGTAATTTTAAGTTTATTAATTATATAGATAGTGTTGGCTGACGGTGAAGGATAACTTCGTGCAGAAACCTGGATGCTTGAGAAATGGTTTCTATCACAATATAAATCGTCAATATTCCGTGGACCCGTAAGTTGTACGTACAGGATTTATATTTATTGACACTATTAACAAGGCAATTTTTAACAAAAAAGAAAACGGACTTCAATGATTTTGAAGAGTTCCCTGGTGTATCTCCAAAGTTGAAGGTCCAATGCCAATGAAATTAAAATGGTATTGAGGTATTCCCTATCCAACAAAAAAGAGTTATCCCAATAGGTTCACAAACTAAGAAGTTATGGTTGAACATCCATTAAAAATATATTTAAATTTTAATTAGGAACTTGCTCCTTCTTGAAAAGTATAAACGAAATAAATAATAGTACCACGGTAAAGTGATTGTTAGCACCGTACAATCCAAACACAAACGACCAAAGCGACGCACTGTGGGAAAAATTTTGCTGTCAGAAGGATTAGGTTCTTCAATTGTTTTCTTTTCGTTTTTAACAAATACTGTTAAATATAAATGTAATCAAAATTATAAAACTTATTATGTACATCCATTTAAAAAAAACGTTGGAATTAAGTAACCTCAGACTTTTTTTAAAATTGGTTAAAAATCAGTTACGAATTCTCGTCGTCCAAATGCTACGTGAAATATAAAAAAAAAATGCATTTCTTCTCTTTTGTAATTTTTTTTTAATGTTCTTTGTTCTCGTGTTAGTTGGTAATAAGAATTACAAATATAATATTGTCACGTGTTTCATTCCACGCGGATTTTAAAATTCATTATTCCCTAACTTGTATTCCGAGATTTTAAGTTTAACTTTAAGTATGCCTCAAAGCGATTTTCGAGAAAAATGTCTTCTGAGAAAAAGTGTCACGAACACACAGCAGACGGATTAACGAGTGATTCTATCTGTCTAAAATCTATACAATTAGATTAAATTGAAGCGTTTGTTAGTATTAATGCAAAATAGCAGCTTTTTACTAAATGCATATGAAAGTATATAGGTACCTATGCTACTTTATAACAGAAAACTATTTTTTTTAATTTTTATTTGTCTTTCGGTTTATTTGTTCCAGCTTATATCCGAAATGATGATTGACCGATTTTGATGAGACTTTCACTAGGAGATAACATCAGCTATGTTATTAGGAGTAACTTAGACTACTTTTATTTAAGAAAAAGAATTCGGTTTCCGCGTGAAAAAACTGGTAATGGTGAATCAATATGTTCGCTCAAATGGCTTACGCTGAGTAAACCATAAGAGATATAGAAAATTCATGTACTACATAACTGTACATCTTAATAAGAACTACAAAAATGTAATCGAGAGTATATATATATATATCTTCTAAGGACCATCCACAATAAGCATTTTTGTCTATAAAATCACTACTAGCGGGGGTAACACGCTTCGCGCGTGTACCCGAACGGCAGCGTTTTGCAATCCACATGAGTGGAGCTGCGGGTATAACTAGTTTTAAAATATAACAATCGTCTAAGTCAAGGTAAAACCCCAAATATTATCCAGACTCCACACGCAGTAATCACCGGGGAAGTTTACCAACATTTTCCTCGTCACCGAATTAATATTCATATCACAAACGCGATGCGATACGCTGTGTAGCATATTTCCTGTTATCATGTTTCTATGGGGATAATTTATAAATATTCAGGTTTTACCAACAAGCCAACTGTGTTCTAGACATGATGGCTCTGTAGTAACTAGTAGGGTATACGGACACCGCGCCGATCGACGTGAGTTCGAATAAACCCGTACCTCACAAACCTCATGGTGGGACAATAAATTACAGTCTGATATTATTATTTATTATCATATCACACTAGCTGAGCCCGCGGCTTCGCTTACGTGGACTACAAATGCCCGCGCGAACCTTACTCCCCCTCTCCCGGCTATTTTAAAGACAAAAATGCTTATTGTAGGTGTTCCTTAGAAGATAGACATATACACTCGCTGATTTTTTTATAGGTCTGTTTAATGTCTACAGTTATTTAGTGCATTAATTTGCTATATCTCTTATAGTTTACTCAGCGTTAGCCATTTAAGCGCCCGAATTGATTCATCGTGGTAAGTTTTTTTATTTACCCCCTATTATTCTTCTAAAATAAAAGTAACCTAAGTTACTCCTTATATCATCAGCTGTCTATCAGTGAAAGTCCCGTCAAAATCGGTCCAACCATTTCGTAGTTTACCCGAACCAAACAGACAGACAGACAAAAATTTTAAAAATGGGGTTTTTGTTATAAGTATCTTATATACTTTCATATGCATTTAGTAAAAAAAACTGTTATTTTGACATTACAAACAGACACTTCAATTTTATTTATTGTATAGATATAGATAATCTAGCGAATCTATTACATTGTAAATAGTGGCAGAATGGTTAAGTGGAATGATCTACGAGTACTAAAATAAATAAATATTAAACCTTTTTATCTTTGGTAGATGATTTAAGTAGCATCGTGGCAGCATTTGCGTTCATGACTAAACAAACTGATACGGGAGATGATGCCTCGGCCACATTTACGTCAAGTGTATGCATCCCCTGATGGACGTGGGTTTGATGCGTTTTTATTTTAAAAACTAAAACCAGTCTTCGTCATGCTTTGATGAATGAATCAGGCGACGCCACGTACCACGATCCTCGGCCAGCTCTTCGCATTTGCTGCTTGAGATATTAAACGCAAAGATATCACGCTTGGCACAATCCTTAAAACAAAGCATGAGCCGACCAACAGACCTCTTTGCATCTGTAACCTCTCCGAGTAGAATTTGCCTTGGTAAACGAGTTCGTTTCATTATTAATATATTGTAAAAATTATATTATCAATTTGGAGTGGAGAATTAACTGATCGACTTTTGTCTAACAATGGGATAATTATAAGTACTAGCGGTCGCCTAATGATCGAAATTCAACTAGCGACCTATTGATCATAGATTATTTTCTATTTGATATTTGCAGTATGAACCTAGACAATGAATATTATATCACTTGCTGTCACTTTTCATTGAGTGACAATTTCAATATTTTGGGGGTCTAAGTTCAATGGCAATGGTCGGGTTAGGATTCACAGTATTCATTTATTTTATTTAATATATTAGTAACATATATTATAGATAAATTTTAGCTTTCTGCACTCCTACTCCATATAAACTTTAACCATGCCGAATCTAATAGCCCTCTGTGCAGGTAATATGCGTAAAAGGGGGTCCAAAGTTTACTCTTCATGTATTAATATTATGATGATGATGATATCTTAAGTATTTGAAAGATTTTATATACTATATCGGCAAAATTACTGCATAGCACCTGATTTTAAGTGTGGTACAATCCACAAAAAACCTCGACCGTCGGTGAAACAAATTTCAAATTTCACGCCTCGTTTGAAGAACGAAATATAATAGGAAGGAGAGAGATACGTTGGCTGAGAGACTATTCCACATCAGGGTATGGCAAAGGTCAGAATTAGAGCACTTGTTTGTTCGTGCCATGATGGGCACTACCGTGTAGCTGTGGGCTCCGTAGACTAGACCTCGTGGTTCTATGTTGGAAGAATGACGGTATGAGGTCAAATAATTTTAATAAATTAAACTTTTAAACTTATAACAGCCTTCTATTGTCGTCGGGGCTTGAAATAAACATACCTTGCAGTTGCCTGTCCGCCTGGCCAGTAGAAAGCCCAGAACGGGTCTTTGAAAGGCGTCTCGTCTTCTCTAGCAGTCCAGAGTGGGCAGGCTGGTGTTATCAAGCGTAGCGGTATCTCCGGAGTAAGGTGACTCCTCGTGATGACTGTGTGCTTCAGTATCAGAGATGTTAAGTCCTTCAGCATCATCTGATAGAGAAATTCGTATATCTTTATACATACTTAATCTTGTTTTCTCGGTTGTAGAAAGAGATAATTATACGGACCTTGAACCCCTCTACCCCAAGGAGCTCTGGAAACCCTAGTCACTGCAGGAACACAACACAAGGTTATTTAGCTGTGATCATCTGTAGGATGCAGGTATACCGCTAGTCGGGCTGTTCCAAACAGAGATATATCTTCAAAGAAATTTCTGTTTGCCCTTCCTGGCTTCGAATAGATCGCGACCACCATTCACCGGGTGTTATAGCCCTCATTATGACACGCTTAGGTATGTCGCGTTCCGACATCAGCCGGTGTATATCCAGTAATCTGGAGTAGGTTTATCTGTACCGGACTGGATCACGACAACCATTCACATGGACAGTGTCTATGCTGCTTTGTCACGTTTAAAAAAAATTAAAGAAAGGATGATTTATTTGTAGCAAATCCATATTTTAAATTACAGACATTTTAAAAATATTTATACAAATCAAATGCAAAATGCTACAAAATGGCCCCCGCTCCAGTGAGATTTTATAAGTAGATACGGCATTGACGCTCTTTACATGTCATCGTGAATGGTGGGCAATTGCCCTCATTTCACTTTCAACTTGATACCAGCGCGGCGCGGCGTGAGCGACAAAAAACTTTAATCCTTTTTTGACAACAGTTTCCGCCTTACTGTATGAATTTCTATCTCTTTCAATGTCAATGTTCAATCTTTTGTCTTTCTTCCTGGGCCAATTCGCTCAAATACGGCTAAGGAAATTTCAATCTAAAAAACTTCCAAGAAGTAACAAAGAAATACCCGAATATTACAATCGCGGGAACTAATTTACGTCAGTCCACTAATATGTGCTAAATTATTCAAATCAGTTCAAATTACACGCCGCGCCGTTCTACATATTCGAAGAATAATTATGCCTGTCTAGATAGACAGACATGACTATTCTCCGAATATGTAACTGAGTGATCTCTGGTTTATAGATTTCCATTTATTAGATTACGAGAAAATGTGGGCGGTGTTTTCCTCTATTTTGTCTTTGGCCAATGGTACTAGACCAAATTAATATGTATATACCATAAAATATATATCTACCACTAACATGTTCCTATGTATTTTTTGTTCCATAAATTAATTGTTATAAGAATTAGGATCCTTTAAAAATTATTAAATTAAAACTACTCAGTTATACGTTCGTTTTCGAATATCTAGCAAACCTTGATGAATGTAACAAGTAAAAGAAAAACACAATACAGTCAAAAACTCATGCTTTTCTTGAAAAAATAAAAACGATCCAGTTTGCAGTTTCTTCAACTGTAGATCATAATATCATAACGAGATTTGAAAAATCAATTTTTAATCATTACGAAAATAATAAAAAAATTGTTAATTTTTTTTTATCGGTTTAATTTTTGGGGAGCTTTCGTATAACATGTTACATTTATAAAGTATTATTATTGTATAATCTTTATTGCACATAAAAGTACAATAGGAAGACTTAATGGTAAAAAGCATTCTCTATCAGTCTTCCAGGGGAGCAAAGAGAAAGGTATAATATGCAAAGTGTGCAGCATAATTAGTCAAAAAAATCTAGCTGATATTCAACTACTCCAAGCAAAACCTAAGTAGTAAATACTTGAAGAAATCCCGAGAGGGGTCTTTGCATGTTGATAGTCGTCGTGATGCAGTTACCTACAGTGAAAGATCAGTCACGGAAATAAGTATGATCCTGAGAATTAAATAATCAGAAGTCTATTTTGCAAATCAGCGAGAGATGGAAATAGTTTTTTTTAATATTTAATGGGTATTTGGGATTATTGAGTATGTTGCCGAATAGGTAGCCATTTCAACCTGGCTCGGTATTCAGATATATGGTCAAACGTCCGAAGACGGAAGAGGTAACGGATACATTTATTGAGTGATAAGAGATCAAAGAAAAAAATATTCGGGCCACTCTATATGTATGCATATGTAAGTGTAAAGAACTATTCATTTGCTAACAAACAAAATTAATAAACAAATAACCATAACAAGGTTCTTTGTCTACGTAGACAATAGTAAATAATGTCATTTAGCGGTATAATTATTTACAAATGTAACATAATTCACACCGAATACGTCGAAATGTGCAAAACACTGACCGACCCAAATACTGAGTCACCGTCTTCAGTCCTGCGTCGTCACGGTTCCTTGACCTATAACAATTTTTAGCCACACACAAATATTTCCATGCATGGCGTAGCTGTAGTGTCAGATGCCCGAAACGTAGACTAATTTGACCTTATTTAATTAATACCTAGACTATATTAAACTCTACAAGCACTAGTAAAAATAAAATACGGTTAATTTCCGCAAACTGGTTTAATTCGACTATAGAATAACATATAGTACAGACGGTGTTGCCAGTCGCTAGAGTAAGCGAGATGACTACTTTCGTTAAAAAATGGGAACCCCGGTTCAGTCACATATTGAATAATTAAAAAAATCCTGCCAACATAAATCACTCTGATATTGTAAGTTCGTAATAGTTCTAGTTTTTGGTTCAGATAAAAAACATTATTATTAAATATTGTAAGATTTTACCACCCTCAAAAAATACTCAAATGCTCTCGTTGTGTTACGCCTCTGAATAACCCACTCACTCGCTAAATTACTGTTTTAAAATAAAGTTTATTTTTCTTTGAAGCAATGGTAGCTCAGTCGTATACGGACTCCGCGCCGATTGACGGGAGTTCGAATCCCTGCAAAAAACTTGAGCTTTCGGTCAAGAAATATCGTGATAAGATCAAAGCATGGTGGTACAGGGGTTTATAATGCCCGCCTGGCTAGCTACCACCCTCAATGGATGTGTTCCGTCAGCTGCACTTGAGAGCCAGTCTTCCAATAGGCTTAGCGTGCTACCATCTTGGACTACATCGTCACTTACGATCAGGTGAGATTGTGTAACGCAAAAGTTGGTAAACTCATTAGTTGAATTGAAAATCACATTTACATCCCAGAGAATCCTACGTGATGTTTTACATTTTCACAACTAAAACAAATTAGAACACCATTACCGTAATATGTTGAAGTATTAACTACGACACGGTGCCTTTATTTGTGACACGGTTTATGGCCAATGAACCACAAGGGAAAAACTGATCAACGGACACACACAAACGCTACTAGACTCTGGAAGGTACAAAGACCCATAAATAGATTAAATAATTGGTTTTTTGAGAGGATCGTGCCTGTAGACCCGTCTTGCGAGGTTCCTCCTTCAGACATTTCTATCCATCGCGAAGCAAGCTTCCTAGCTTTAAGGTGTCCATGCAGGATGGTGGAAACTGCCAGTGATCCAATATTCAGTTCGGCCTGAATCTCTCGATGTGTAATGTGTCTATTCTCCCGCCACTCTACTCTGATGACATTTTACGGTTCTCTCGACCACGTTTAAATTCACGAAACCAATAAGTAACTGTTGCTAACGAAGAAGCAGACTCCCCAAATGCAGCTTGTAAATTTTCTTCACATTCCTTGAACGTTAACCTTTGTTTATAGTCATAAAAAATCATAGCACGAAAAGCTTCCGCGAGACGTCCATTGTTGCATTGAAGAGTGACATTATAATCATTAAAAATATGAAAAAAAAAACTACACACAGGTGGCCAATGATTTTCACCAGAGAAATTTGTATTGAAATTATCTATTCAAAATAGTTCCAAGAAAAAACTGATTGTATTTATCCTGGGCTCACAATTTTCGGAACGACTTAAGTATACTCGGTATGTCCCATCGGATGACAAACAAAAACGATTTTTAGTGTAGGGCGTTAAGGTTGTTGACCAGAGACAAGGCTAAACAAGGTCAAACGTGACCGCGTCGCGAGACGCGCACGCCTACACGTCTAGTGATGCCAACACAAATAAACATCGATATAAAAAACATCACGTGGAAAACATCGATGAATTATCGTAACATCTGTGTTTTTTTTTTCATCCGTAATGCGAGCAAAAACTATAAAAATCTATGTTTTACTACTATGAAGTGTGTTTTCAATTTAAACTTGTCATACCCATTTTTGACAAACGTAAGAGTTACAGTTAGGGTTGCCACCTTTTTTCTTTAAATTAAAGTACATTGGTTAATATAGGTAAGAAAAAAAAGTACATACTGTCAAAATAAAGTGCGATTTATTTTTATTTTAAATTGAAACTTTTATTAGATCGTCTCAAACATTTTGGTCTGTGTGTTGCATGTCGCGTGACAGTCGGCCGCGGAGTAGGGATAAAGTTAAAGGCGCTCGCCAGAGCAGCCAAGGCCAATAATTAATGGAATAATGGAAATTTTTTTAGTTAAATGTCTATAATGTGAAAAAAAGTTTCACTTTTACCGTGGTTTCATAAAACCACACAATGACTTTTTCTTTATTATTATCATTAAAAACATATTTTTGTATTGCTTTTAGCAAGTTTTATCAAATTATTATCACTCCTAAACAATTGCACAACATCTTTACAGTCTTCAAGTTCTTTTTTATCAAATTCAGAGAGGTTTTGATCCGTCTCACTATCAAAATTATGTTTTGTAGGTGTACATAGAGTACTTTGTTCACTGAAGTTGTCCTTGTCCGTAATTTACTATAACATAAATCTACAAAACCGATAAATCGTATTCTTATTGCACTCAACCCGCTTTACGCGAAACAAACAGACAAGAAGTATTGACTATGACATTGATAATATTGAGATTTGGGGTGAAGTTGCGTGCAATAACGAGCGTTCAAGTGGTGCTGGCGACCTATCGATTCGGGACCAATCGATAACGTTCCCTTTTACTCAAAACGCTTACGAACAAACTTTTTTGAATCCCAGAGAAATCAAATCATGCGAAATGAAGTATAGAGTACAATTACTAGAAATAACATACAATACTTTATTATAAAGTACGGGTGGCAACCCTAGTTAAGGTTAATGTTAACAAATAACAATATCGCAGTCGTACTTCTTCTTAGATCACCAAGTGAACTTAAGTGGACAAGAAAGTATGAAAACACTTTGGAATCAATTTAACATTTATTGTGTACTAGCTGTGCCCGTGGCTTTGCTTAGGGGACTACAGAATGTCCGCGCGAATCATGCTCTCCCGCTCCCAGATATTTTAAAGACAAAACTGCTTATTGTGGATGTTTCTTAAAAGATAGATGTATACTCTTCAGGACTTTTTTGTAGGTCTTTTTAATGCCTATAGTTTTATGTAGAACATCAATTTGCTATATCTCTATGGTTTACTCAGCATAAGCCATTTAAGCGCCCGAATTGATTCACCGTGACCATTTTCTTTTATTTGTGCGGAACCCTAATTCTTTTTCTAAAATAAAAGTAGCCTAAGTTACTCCGTATATCATCAGCTATCTAACAGTGAAAGTTCCGTCAAAATCGGTCCAACCGTTTCTGAGATTACATGAAACAAACAGACAGACGGACAATTTAGTACGCATTTAGTAAAAAAACTTATTTTGACATTACAAACAGACACTTCAATTTTATTAATTGTATAGATGAATAAAAACATGAACATTAGCAATGGATTGAATTGTCCACAATATGAGCAAATAGCGAAATTTAAATAACAACTGCGTAGTAACAAACGCGTGCGGAGCCGCGGTCATATCGCTAGTCTATTTGTTTAAAATGATTGAAGTTTGTCAATGTGCGCGCATCAAGCAAAAACTAATTGATAGAATTTCATCAATTTTTTTTGTGGTACATCTTAGATATCTTGGCCCTTATCTATAAACAAAATTAACACGATATTTTTATAAACAACTAGCTGTGTCCCACGGCTTCACCCGTGTTAATTTTACACGACATACATCGCCAACGGAACCGTGAAGGCAACTTTTTATACTTTATTTAAAACTGTCGACATTTTCTTAGGGAATAAAAAAAAATTCATTACAATATAGCCTATGTTACTCTCATACTATAGCTTTATATTGATGAAAGAATTTTTAAAATCGATCCATTAGTTTTTGAGTTTATCCATTATAAAGAAAAAAATATATATTTCCTCTTTATATTATTATTTGAGTAGAAAGGCGGTCTTTTATCTAACCTTTTATTCATCTGTTCTAAAAGTTCTGCGCGACTTCATTAAATGAGTTCATAATATATTTGTTTTATCGAGCCGTTGCAGCGTTGGTTCCACAAATATTACTATTTTTGATGTGAAACATCTACAGGCGAGGGTAAACCTGATTGTTGACGTGGCGATACAGGCCGTGGCGACGCATCGCCACGCTATATGTTATTTAATTTTTAGCATTTAATCTTTCTTTCTTCCTTCCTTCTTTCTCTTTCTTTCTTTCTTTTATTCACTAAGATGTTTCACATATAACTGGCGTCCCGTGACAGCCAACTTTTTTTTGTATGTTTTAATCTTAATTTTTTAACCTTTGAATGGTTCATAGCCACAGGTATGTAATTTACAACTTACTTTTAACTTTTTACTTTTAAATTAACTATCGTTGAATTGAAAAGGACAGAACAAAGTCTGCGGCAGATAAAAAAGTAATATTTAGTGACACATAGTGAACTGATACCGTGTCGAATTTGAACGTTAGTCCTTGAAGCTGTTATCCGGTGAGATAATCGCCAAGCTTATCTGTTAACGTAATCTTGTTAATATTAACGTCATTAAATTGGATATTATGATAAAATGCTATAATTATAACAAATTCTTAGAAATACTATAATAATTTAAATGTGTTAATCGTAATCACTTGCCAGTATATGGAGAAGGACTAACGATCAATCAAAGGACAAGATTCGACGAGCGACTTTTTGATAATAGACTATTTTCTGTTTGACATTTACAGTATTCATAAACAATGAGTATTATCTACATCACTTGCTGTCAACATTTTGGGGGGGTCTAAGTTCAATGACACTGTTAAGGTTAGGATTCGCAGTATTCATTTATTTCATTTAATAGATTAGTATCTAGTATTATTATTATATATAAATTTTATCTTTCTCCACTCCCTCTCCATATAAACTTTAACCATGCCAAATCTAAGTCTTCCGTGCACGCAATACGCTTAAAATGGTACCTACCGAAAGCTTTTGCTTGACCTATTAATATATAGATAATTCAAGCTCTTTACAAACAGATGCTTATTAACCGGTTGTCGACGCACTTATCTAATGATTTTTCCTGAAGCAAATGAAATTATTTTTACTTTTTACGTATCTTAAAAACTTATTGCATTTGTTACGTCGTTGAATAAAATTACATTACTTCAAAATTAGACTTTATAACTGTGATGTAAGGTTTATTTTTAATTAACTTCGGTTTAACAGGTTCTTAGAATGTAGTTAGGACTCTAAATTGCGTGACGTAGTTAGGGAAACATTTTATTACAGCATTAAATGTGGACATGGCCGGAGATGGTAGCACGCTTAGCTTAAAAAGTAGACTGTTAGGTTGGTCTACTTAACTTACTTACGGTATTTTGCTTTGGGGTTCAGCAGCTGAGGTAGATACTAATCTAGATACCATAATCATATTACAAAAACGGGCAATTCGAACAACATACATCATGAGACCTCGCGAATCACTAAACAACAAGTTCTAGGAACTTAACATCTTTACTTTGCCCTCCTAATACATTTTTGATAATTTATTGTATGTTCGTAAACACTTTGGTAAGCTAGATTTTGTCAAAGATCAGCACAGTTTTAATACTATTGTTAATGACTTATAATGGCACTTCCGATGCGGCTCGTTGGTGCTCTGCTTCTGAGCACTATGAATGAATTATATAGAATATTTGGCTGAATATGTGATTTAATTGTAACATGTTTGAAGAAAAACTATAAAATGAAATAAATGTAATTGCTTGTATAATAATTAAAGGTCGAAATGACACTGAAAACTAAAAACAAAACAAAATATTTCTATATTCTTTAACTAAACAATTTCTTTTTCACAACGGCCGCATGCGTTGTGCTGACCATTGCGCGTTAACAAATTTAAAGATATATCGTACCGTGTTTTAGACTTAGTAAGACTAATAAGTTTTTTTAGCTGATAGTGTTAGGTTCTATAATAAGATTCCGAAGCACATTATTGATCAGCCGGATAATCAGTTTCAAGGACCATCCATGTCAAAAGGTTATTATTGAGTGCCATTATGTGAATAATAGTGATGTCTGAAAGTGACTTCCTATTTGTGCATCCACTAAATTAATTGATATGATCATATTAACTGTAAATATTATTTGTAAACTTGAAAAAGAAAAAAAATATAAACCCATTCATTTTTCTTGACAATATGAGCAAATAGCGAAATTTAAATAACAACTGCGTAGTAACAAACGCGTGCGGAGCCGCGGTCATATCGCTAGTCTATTTGTTTAAAATGATTGAAGTTTGTCAATGTGCGCGCATCAAGCAAAAACTATTTTTTTTGTGGTACATCTTAGATATCTTGGCCCTTATCTATAAACAAAATTAACACGATATTTTTATAAACAACTAGCTGTGTCCCACGGCTTCACCCGTGTTAATTTTACACGACATACATCGCCAACGGAACCGTGAAGGCAATTTTTTATACTTTGTTTAAAACTGTCGACATTTAAAATAGGGAATAAATTTTTTAAATTATAATATAGCCTGTGTTACTCGCTGATACTGTAGCTTTATATTAGTGAAATAATTTTTTAAATCGGTCCATTAGTTTTTGAGTTTATCCATTATAAAGAAAAAATTAAATCTTTCTTCTTTATATTATTATTTGAGTAGAAAGTCGGTCTTTTAAGTAACCTTTGTATTCATCTGTTCTATAAGTTCTGCGTGACTTGATTGAATGAGTGCTCTCATTAAAGGTATCGCGCTTCGGTTACGACTCATTCGGGTCGTACACGAGCTCGACTCCGACCACCGTCCGGTCATCATGCAGCTAGGTCAACCAGACGACTCTAGCCCTCCTTCGGTCCAAGTGGTTGACTATGCCAAGCTAAAACATTATCTTGCGGACAGGCCGTCCTCGTCCAGTTTAGATAGGATCCCGGACGTATTGGGGTCCGTTGCGGACGTAGATCTCGCGATCGATTCCCTGGTCGACCACCTGCAGGCCGGCATCGGAGAGGCCTCGAGAGAGGTCGAAGAGGCGAGCGATCGCCGCTTCGTACTCCCTGCCGACGTGCGGGCGTTGTTGACGGAAAAGAACGCGGCGACTCGTGCGCACGACCACTATCCGACCGAGGAAAACCGCGCACGTTTACGCGCACTTCAAAGATCGGTTAGAGCCCGTATATTAGAACTCAGAAGTCACAGATGGGACGCCCTCGTCGAAGGGCTAAGGCCGTCGCATCTGGCTTACTGGAAATTAGCTCACAGCCTCAAAATAGAGGCTTCTTATCTTATGCCCCCCCTCGAGAGGGGTCCCGGTATACCGCTCGCCTTCGATAGCAGCGACAAGGCGGAGTGCCTCGCCACTTGTTTGGAGAGCCAGTGCTCTCCGAACAGTGTCGATGCAAATACCGACCGGGTCGAGGGTATCGATGGATGCGTGCGGGAGCTGGATAAGCTCCCCGCGACAGACTCCCTGTCCCCAGTCACGTCTGAGGAGGTTATTTCCATTATAAAAAGCCTTAAGCTTAGAAAAGCACCAGGTCCCGACGGGATCAGGAATGAAGTACTTAGACTTCTTCCCGATCGCCTCATAGCTCTTTTGGTCTGCATCTTCAATGTAGCCATAGCCCACTGCCATTTTCCAGCCGCCTGGAAAAAGGCCATAGTCATAGGTATCCGTAAGCCCGGCAAGAGCGCGTCGCTTCCCGACAGCTATCGCCCGATCAGTCTCCTAAATACTTTAGGGAAAATGTACGAGCGGATCCTTCTGAACCGTCTCAAGTCAGTAATAGAGGAGAAAGACCTCTATCCGCCTGAGCAATTCGGTTTCCGTGCTAGATATTCTTGCACTCATCAAGTGCACCGCCTCACGGAGCACGTTGCATTTAATTTTGCTGAATTATATAAACCCCGCCGTACACTTGCGGTCTTTTTCGACGTTGCCAAGGCCTTCGATAAGGTCTGGCACGAGGGATTGATCTACAAGTTGTATCACTTTGAAGTCCCCGATAGGCTAATTAAAATAATTCGCGACTATCTAACAGATCGCACCTTTCGCTATAGAGTGGAAGGTGAATTGTCCACGCCCCGTCCAATACGCTCAGGCGTTCCCCAAGGTTCGATCCTGGCTCCTAGCCTATTTAACCTGTACGTCAGTGACCTACCTCGACTCCCGGAGGTCGAGGTAGGGCTATACGCTGACGATACAGTCTTATATGCCTCAGATAGGAATAGATCCCACCTCAGACACAAAGTCCAACGCTCCGTGACCACTCTCGGGAAGTGGTTTAACGAGTGGCGTATAGCCGTTAATCCCTCGAAAAGCACCGCGATGCTCTTCGATGCGGATTCGTCACAGATACCGTGGAAGCTTAAACCTGTTAAGCTCTACGATAATCCGATTCCGTATGTAAGAGAGACCAAATATCTAGGGGTAACCCTAGATAGTAGGCTCTCTTTTAGACCCCACATCCGTAAGGTTAGGAACAGGGCCGCGTGGGTCCTGGGCCGGTTGCATCCTCTGTTGTGTTCGGTGAGTAAAATGTCCACGCGACATAAGCTCACGCTCTACAAGACGTGTATTCGACCAATTTTGACATACAGTTGCGCCGTGTTCGCACATATGTCCGAGTCGAGTTTCAAACGGTTACAATCGATACAGAATAGGTTCCTCTATCGTCTCACCGGGGCCCCGTGGTATGTTCGAAGCGTAGATCTCCATAGAGATATGGAGCTTCCTTCGATACATGCCTACATTAAACAGCTCTCCCGTTCGTATTTCGACACCGCGTCGAACCACGCGAATCCGTTAATAAAAACAGCCGCCACTTATGTTCCGGCACCCACGGACATCCGGTGCAAACGCCGGCCGCGCAATATTTTTATTGATCCCGACGATCACATCGAAAATTCGAATAAATATTACACATCCGTCTCTCCAAACAGAGCGTGCCAGCGCCCACGCCCGCGTAACCACCGTTCTCTCCGCAGAGGGCGGGCGGTCAATTTCGCTCCAGCACACCCGTCACGTCCACCCTCTCTAGCGGTAACCCAAGCCTAGGTCCGTTCCTCGGTGTGAAACCCTTGGGTCAGGCAACCGCCCGCGCGATACAAGTGACACTGTACGTGCATCACTTAGCTACCTACATACAACACTACACACGTATGAACATACACACATGCACACCACACAGGTACATAGGTTCTGTGAGGGACCTTTTTTTTTCTTTTTTTACGCTAGTTAGTTAGCGCTAGTTAGTGTAGAAACATTCCGATTATTGAATACACATACGCACGGTTCCTTCCTTCCTCCCAGGAGGAAGGGAACGTGCCTATGTGTATATTTAGTTAGCTCGAATCGTAGGTGTAGGGATTCGAATAGATCGCGACCTATTTGCGAACGCGACGACCGCCCGAGCCGAGGTCCGGCCACTTTGGCACCCTCGTGCGAGTCGTCCACAAAACTTTCGCGGCTGAGTGCCCTCTGCGCTCGCCCCCAAGTCCGGTGAAGCTGTAAAAGCCGCAGCGGCTTTAGGGCCCCTAAGGCTAACAGTGTAGTCAGTTCTAAAAAAAAAAAAAAAAAAAAAAAAAAAAAAAAAAAAAAAAAAAAAAAAAAAAAAAAAAAAAAAAAAAAAATTGAATGAGTTCATATTTACATAATATATTTGTTTTATCAAGACGTTGCTTCCACAAATATTACTATTTTTGATGTGAAACATCTATAGGCGACGGTAAACCTGATTGTTGACGTGGCGATACAGGCCGTGGCGACGCATCGCCACGATATATGTTCTTTAATTTTTAGCTTTTAATCTTTCTTTCTTCCTTCCTTTCTTATATATATATCCTTCCTATACATCGGGCGTCCAGTGACAGCCAACTTTTTTTTTGTACGTTTTAATATTAATTTTTTAACCTTTGAATGGTTCATAGCCACAGGTATGTAAAACAATAACTATCTTTGAATTGAAAAGGACAGAACAAAGTCTGCGGCAGATATAAAAGTAATATTTAGTGACACATAGTGAACTGATACCGTGTCGAATTTGAACGTTAGTCCTTGAAGCTGTTATCCGGTGAGATAATCACCAAGCTTATCTGTTGCCGTAATCTTGTTAATATTAACGTCATTTAAATTGGATATTATGATAAAATGCTATAATTATAACAAATTCTTAGAAATACTATAATAATTTAAATGTGTTAATCGTAATCACTTGCCAGTATATGGATTAGAACTAACGATCAACCAAAGGTCGAGATTCGACCAACGACTTTTTGATCATAGATTATTTTCTGTTTGACATTTACAGTATTCATAAACAATGAGTATTATCTACATCACTTGCTGTCAACATTTTGGGGGGGAGGTCTAAGTTCAATGACACTGTTAAGGTTAGGATTCACAGTATTCATTTATTTCATTTAATAGATTAGTATCTAGTATTATTATTGTAGATAAATTTTATCTTTCTCCACTCCCTCTCCATATAAACTTTAACCATGCCAAATCTAAGTCTTCCGTGAACTCAATACGCTTAAATGGTACCTACCGAAAGCTTTTGCTTCACGTATTAATATTGATAATTCAAGCTCTTTACAAACAGATGTTTATTTGTTAGTTAAGTTAAAGTTTGTTAGTTAAGTCAAAGTTTATTAACTGGTTGTCGACGCACTTATCTAATGATTTTTCCTGAAGCAAATGAAATTATTTTTACTTTTTACGTATCTTAAAAACTTCATTGCATTTGTTACGTCGTTGAATAAAATTACATTACTTCAAAATTAGACTTTATAACTGTGATGTAAGGTTTATTTTTAATTAAGTTCGGTTTAACAGGTTCTTGGAATGTAGTTGGGACTCTAAAATGCGTGACGTAGTTAGGGAAACATTTTATTACAGCATTAAATGTCGACATGGCCGGAGATGGTAGCACGCTTAGCTTAAAAAGTAGACTGTTAGGTTGGTTTACTTAACTTACTTACGGTATTTTGCTTTGGGGTTCAGCAGCTGAGGTAGATACTAATCTAGATACCATAATCATATTACAAAAACGGGCAATTCGAACAACATACATCATGAGACCTCGCGAATAACTAAACAAGTTCTAGGAACTTAACATCTTTACTTTGCCCTCCTAATACATTTTTGATAATTTATTGTATGTTCGTAAACACTTTGTTAAGCTAGATTTTGTCAAAGATCAGCACAGTTTTAATACTATTGTTAATGACTTATAATGGCACTTCCGATGCGGCTCGTTGGTGCTCTGCTTCTGAGCACTATGAATGAATTATATAGAATATTTGGCTGATTAAGTGATTTAATTGTAAGATGTTTGAAGAAAAACTATAAAATGAAATAAATGTAATTGCTTGTATAATAATTAAAGGTCGAAATGACACTGAAAACTAAAAACAAAACAAAATATTTCTATATTCTTTAACTAAACAATTTCTTTTTCACAACGGCCGCATGCGTTGTGCTGACCATTGCGCGTTAACAAATTTAAAGATATATCGTACCGTGTTTTAGACTTAGTAAGACTAATAAGTTTTTTTAGCTGATAGTGTTAGGTTCTATAATAAGATTCCGAAGCACATTATTGATCAGCCGGATAATCAGTTTCAAGGACCATCCATGTCAAAAGGTTATTATTGAGTGCCATTATGTGAATAATAGTGATGTCTGAAAGTGACTTCCTATTTGTGCATCCACTAAATTAATTGATATGATCATATTAACTGTAAATATTATTTGTAAACTTGAAAAAGAAAAAAAATATAAACCCATTCATTTTTCTTGTCGGTTCTTCTCGATGTCTGAGATATTTTCCTTGCCGGCAGTAGTGTTTCGATGTTCATAAGTGCCTTCTTAGGACCTAAATTGAATAAAGAATTTTTTGATTTTGAATTATAATTTATAACGCACTCTGTCGAATATATCATAAAATCGATCGATGTCCGGCGCCTCCCGAGTTATCACATTAAAATTATCTTATCTCGGAATAACCAATTGAATTAATATGCACATGTACTAGATACGACACAGTGCCTTAGCTGACAAACGGGGACGAGCACAATCTAAATGAATAAAAAATAAAATGCGTTTTAAAACCAAGATGGTGCAATCATCGATTTCTGGCATTAACAAAGTATTTACACGGTTTTGGAAAGTGTAGCCGCCATATTGAATATTAAAAAAAAATATAGCTAGTGTTACTCGGGATGATATAAGTATACTATCGATATCCCATACATCTAAATCTGTTTAGGGATTTTAAAGTTATAATGGAATAAAGAAACTCACATACATGAACCCTGAAAACAACATATTCATTTTTGGATCAGTCGTGTAAATAATAAAGTAGCTGGTTGAACACGACAATTGTTTCCGATTGGATCGCAACTAGAATACACCAAAACACCGAACAGATGGTGTATATTTACTTATACACTATCCAGTAATCAAGAAACTAAATTATTACAAAGGAAACAAAAACTCAACTGCAATAAAAACACTCAACTTAAAAATTATATTTGATTGATATAGTCGGTTACTTTGTGGAAATCCATCGTAATTACTTCATCCAAATTTTCTTTGCTACTTCCGCCTGTAATGATAAAACGGATATTTCGTCTTTCTGCAACTAGAAACGTTTGTCATTGTTGAGTTGGACCTGATAATGTAAGGTCTGAAACTAATAGTGGAAAATAAGAAAAACAAAAAGGAAAATGTTAGTAACTGAAACGAAACAAACGTTCGGATCTACGGGCTCAACAGCATTTCTTTAAACGTATCAAAATTTGGATAAAATTATTAAAAATTATATTTTAATATTGAGCCTCGTGATGAAAATGCCCAGATACACAGTAAGGGTGCAGGTCTTTACTCACTAATAGAGAAATAATAAAGGAAATCATTTGAAAATCGTAATGCCATAAACATACATATATATTTATATATTTAATGGACATTGTCCTCGGACCACGGATTAGCGAGACTTTTTTCAACGCAACAAGTGGATAAACATCTTGTATGTCAGCAGTTGGCACTGTGCTTTGTTGAAGATCAACGTTGGTCTCATGAAGTCAGTCGGCGTTATCATTTTCGCACACTACGCAGAGAATCTCTTCGTCGCTTGAGGATGCATCTCTGGCAATGATATTTTATAAATAGATACGGCATTGACGCTCTTTACATGGCATGGTAAATGAGAGGCAATTGCCCATAGTTCACTTTCGATTTGATGTCGGCGTGGATGAGAACAAATTTGTATTTTGTCTTTTACCGGCACCCCAATGCCACAGAGAAAATGTAAGCAGGTATTTTTATCCTTTTTAGACAACAAAGTTTTCGCTTTACGCTGTTGTCTCCTATCTCTTTTGTTACAACATGCTGATCACAATATTTGTGCCGTTATCAATTAGTGAGAGTTTAATGCGTCTATTTATAAAACGGCATTGACCTTTGGACAGTTATTGTTCGGATCATTGGGTTGCTTGTGACATGAATTCGCATGTTCCTTAACATTCTTCCTAGTACAGAAGTACAGTCCACACCAAAAGCAGAAATCGCGTGTTCAACGAGAAATAAATATACGTATTATCTCATTACAAGTGATATTTCGTGAGTTTCCGAATCACCTTCCCCCTTTCCAGTTTCACGTGATTAATGTACGATATTGTACTGCTGGTTTGTAATTTGAACATTTGTTTAAAGTGCCTTCTTAGGTTCACCAGTTAGATTAACTCTCTTTTAGCCTATCCGATTTCGGGATAAGTCAGTGTGGCGCGTGGATCGCCGCTATTTTTTACTGGTCGTTTCAAAACGACAAATATAAAATTTTACAACATAGAACTGTATGTAATTTCTGGTCACTCCAATTCTTTTGAGAGACCTGTCTTATTGTGCACAAGACAATAATATCGTGATTGGACTATCACATGTCATAAAACTATTATATTAAAACATTATGTAGGTATGTAGCAAATTTATTACACACATACACAAGGACGCACAAACAAAGACCTAAAAACTCACGAACACACTGTGTATCTGCAGTTTGCCTCATTTGTTATTTTATTTTGTACTTTTAATTCGTAGTTTGAAAGTAAGAAATAATGTAATTGTATATCGGGGAAGACACTGTTACCTGAGACACAGGTTATACCTAGTTCAGGTGACAGGGTTCAGACATATTTGATGTATTACATTGTTTAAAATAAGTTATTATGATTATGTACTAAGTAAATTAAATAATTCAGTGATCATTAGCCGACCTGCCGTTTATTTATTAATGATGTCATCTCAAGAAATGGTAGATCCTGCCTCAGTACACCTCGGCCTACGATCTCCAAACCAGCTGACTTGCAGGTTGGCATGACAACGACAACCTGCAATAGATTGTCGATCTATCGGTGGTCGCCGTTGTTTTGGATTATACTCAGGCACAGTGTAGTCACTTTTAAATAATAATAAACACTTTTATTGTAACAGAAGTCGTTTGATGTATCTATTAAACTAGCGATCGCCCTAAGCTCGAAATTCGACCAGCGACTTTGTGATCATACACTATTTTCTGTTTGACATTTGCAGTATTCATAAACAATGAGTATTATCTACATCACTTATTGTCACTTTTCGTTGAGTGACAATGTCAATATTTTGGAGGGTCTAAGTTCAATGGCACTGATCGGTTTAGGATTCGCAGTATTAATTTATTGAATTTAATATATTAGTGACAGATATTATAGATCAATTTTAGCTTTCTACACTTCTCCATATAAATTTTAATCATGGCAAAACTCACAGTCTTCCGTGCACGCAATACGCTTAAAAAGATACCCAAAAGTTTTTGCTTCACGTATTAATATATAGATAATATTAGCTAGTACTGTATTATTGGGTATAGACCGTCTGATCTCGGAACACGACAAACCAAAAGAAAACCATAGCATATCAATAAGTGTATGGTATTCTAAATATATGCCAATATGAATTCAACACAATAACCGTCCCAATATCATCTCTTAGTCTACCACATTCAGGGATGATTTTTTAAACTTATACCCAAAATTCATAAAAATTAGCTAAGAGGTTTAGGCGTGAAAACGTAACAGACATCAATCGAAACGGGAATGTACTGAAGAAAGGTAGGTCATGAGTACTCTAAACTGAGGAGCGTGCGTGAAAAGATTGAATGTTGAAGAAGCGAAAAATGCAGGATCGTAACAAGTCGACATGGTCTCTGCCTACCCCGTTGGGAAAGAGGTGTGATATACAATGTATATAATCAACAATGCGAGATGTCACTTTTTACTTGCCGTGCTTGGCAGAGATGTCGTCGCTTGGTGTCATGTGGTGTCGCGTTAACCCGCGCGGGCGGTGCCGGCGTCTGGCACTTTTGTCGCCTTATCACTCACTACATTGCACTCAATAAATAATGTTATCATTATTATAACTGCGTAAAAATGTTGGGTTTTACGATGTTACTTTACGTACTTTTTTTGTCGGCTCATGTTTTTATTCGTTATCAAATCTGTTTTGACATTCAGACAAGTCCATTGCGATTCTAGTTCTGTTTTTCCATGTGATGAATGAATTAAGAAAGAGATTAACAGTTGCTTCGTCTTTCTGCAACAAAAAACATTGTCTGTCTGTCCGTTTGTTCAGGATAATCTTCGAAACGGTTGGACCAATTTTGACGGGATCTTCACAGATAGATAGCTGATGTTATAGGGAGTAACTTAGGTTACTTTTATTTTAGAAAAAGTATTAGGGTTCCGCACAAATAAAAAAAAAACTAGTCATGGTGAATCAATTCGGGCGCTTAAATAACTTACGTTGAGTAAACCATAAGAGATATAGCAAATTAATGTAGCAAATAATTGTAAACATTAAAAAGATCCACAAAAAAGTCCGCGAGAGTATATGTCTATCTTCTAAGGAACACACACAATAAGCATTATTGTCTTTGAAATAGCCGGGAGCGGGGAGCAAGATTAGCGCAGGCATTTTATGGTCCACGTGACCGAAGCCGCGGGCACAGCTAGTTTTATTTATAAAAATAGGCTAACATAATTACTTGAATGACCTTAACTTGTTGATTACGTTATGCTTAAATATTATATAGCTTTAAATATTTTTTAGTTATTTGGCAGAAAGAAGAGAGTTACTATCTTTTTTCTTACTAGTTTACCTTAGTATATAGTAAAGTATGTTAATAATTAGCAAGTTATTTTATTTGTTTTGCTGTTTTATGATGGGTCGATGTTGTAAGACATTTCAAAAAATATGAAAATAAGATATTTCAATGAATATGAATAAAAATGTTTATAAAAGACGTAGGTCACAGAGATTTCTAGATTTCTCTCTACTTGGGGCAGCCCGATTGGTGAACTCACCCTACAGAAGATTTACAGCCAAATGACCTTGTGTTGTGTTCTTACGGTGAGTAGGGTTTCCAATGCTCCTTGGGGTCCTGGACATTTAAGGTCAGCAACGCGATAGTTGCCTCTTTTGTACTATATATATATAAATATAAGTAAGTAGTAATCGTGGTAATGTGAATCACGATTTTGTTTAATAATCAGTACTAGCGATGGCCGTAAGATCGAAATTCGACCAGCGACTTTCTAATCATAGACTATTTTCTGTTTGACATTTGCAGTAATCATGAACCTAAACAATGAGTATTATCTACATAACTTGCTGTCACTATTCGTTGAGTGACAATGTCAATATTTTGGGGGGTCTAAGTTCAATGGCACTGGTCAGGTTAAGATTCGCAGTATTTATTTATTTTATTTAATATATTAGTAACAGATATTATAGATAAATTTTAGCTTTATGCACTCCTTCTCCATATAAACTTTAACAATGCCAAATCTCACAGACTTCCGTGCACGCAATACGCTTAAAAAGGGGTAGAAAGCTTTTGCTTCACGTATTAATATATAGACAAATAAGTATTTTGTAATTTATGAACCAATTGTGTAATGTTAATGACAGAATTACTGAAAGTCATCGTTAGTGGAGTGAGTTGTAGCGTAACCGTCTATCAATCTACAGGTCATATACAAACAAGTTTGTTTACAAAAACTTCGCGTTTATAATAATAAAAATTATTTGATGTCAGTGACCTCTATTTATTTACTAGACAATCGATTTACGCGTCGTAATATCGGTTAATTTGATTTTTAACCGACTCCAACAAAAGACGGGAGGTTAATCAATACGAATGTATCTTTTTTATAGATGTTCAGTCATAACTTCTTTGTTTATGAACCGCTTTGAATGATTATCAAGGGTGGTCCCATTTTAATTGCATTGACATTGGACCTCAAACTTCGAAGATACACTACAAAACGCCTCAAAATCATTGAAGTTCATTTAATTTTTTTTTAAAAATTGTCCTATTTGTTTTCTTTTTAAGTTAGCTCGTCAATAAACCAATATGACTAAAATAAAGAAATAAAATTTTTAAATTATTGTCAACTCACGAATTCCCTGTTTAGATTAATTCGAACAGATGTGATTTAGGGTGAGCACCAACTCGTCATAACACGATAAAATCTCTGAACTTGCTGTGAAACGACCTTCGAATATCTGTTACTAAGGTAGATGTCGCGTCAGAGCTCTGAATGAGTTCTCGTACATGCGTACGGTCATGTGTAACTTTTATTTGTAGTCTAACTGTGTTAGCTGTTAGCTTTAGGGTTGTCAAGCATGGATCCACAGTTTTTATTTTTAACCGAATTAAAAAAAGAAGCATATTAAATTCGAATGTATATTTTTTTATGAATGTTCAGTCATAACTTCTTTGTTTATGAACCGATTTGAATGATTATTTTTTTGTTACAAACGGGATAGGTACCACAACGGGTGGTCTTATTATAATTTCATTGGCACTGGACTTTTAACTTCGAATTATTGTAATTTTTCTTTTATTGTGGTTTAAACGTGAAAATTAGACCTGAATGGTAAATTTGGTAAATTGGTATCACGGTGTGTTTTAGATCTGTTTATTGTAAACAATTATTTAATTACTAGTTGTGACCCATAGTTTCTTTCGTGTTAAACTTATTTGAGCAACTCTCCACTGCGCCACCGCTAATGAACCCGTGTCGCCTAACGTTGTTCTTACTTCACGTGCTTGATTACTTTACATTCATGGTTACTGCTCCACTCCTTATCGTAGAAGTGTGGAGTTATATAGTCTTATAATCCTTTTCAATAAATAGGCTATAAAATGTAAAATAATTTAGCAATTTTGACTGGAAGTTCCGGAGAATAGCACGTTAAAACGAACAATTCAGGTGATTTATAATATTTAAAAATAGATTTAAAACGAAGATATTTTTATGTTTTGTAAAGGTTTTACTTTTATCACGTGTGAACTGCGTACATGTTTTAAGGTTCTTTATTTATTCTTATTATTTGTTTACTCGACAAAAAAACAACCCCTAAGTGTGCAAACATTGTCTACATCTGAAAAACATTGTGTTGGTTTGTGTAAGTTTTTATTGTTTTCACGGTGGGAAGGTGGTTACATCAGACGGGTGTCGATGACGGCTGGGGAGGACCGCCTCCACTGCCTCCCTCGACTACGCCACTGAATGCACTGACGGCAGTTACTTAACACTTAAAAGGTTTGATTTACCATTAACGTCACTCCACCGCGTAACATAACGTCATTATTGTTATTCCATAATGTGACATAATACATTTAATTTATTACTAGCTGTACCCGCGGCTTCGCTCACGTGGACTACAGAATGCTATCGATTGGGCACACGAGCGAATCTACTCCCTGTTATTTTAAAGACAAAAATGCTTATTGTGGATGTTCTTTAGCAGATAAATAATATACTCTCGCTGACATTTTTGTAGGTCTTTTTAATATCTAAAATTATGTAGTACATTAATTTTATATATCTCTTATGGTTTGCTCAGCGTAAGTCGTTTAAGCGCCTGAATTAAACCACCACGACCATTTTTTTTAAATAAAATAAAAGTAGCCTAAGTTACGCCTTATAACATCAGCTATCTGCGAGTCAAAGTCCCGTCATAATCAGTCCAACCGTTTCTGAGATTACCCAGAACAGACAGAAAGACAGACAGACAAAAATTTTAGAAATTAGTATTTTGTCATAAGTATCGTATACACTTTCAAATGCATTTAATAAAAAAACTGTTATTTTGACATAATAAACAGACACTTCAATTTTATTAATTACATATATAGATTATTATTATTATTAGTATTAATAATAGGTACGTAGGTACTAGCGGAGTTACGCGGCTGCGCACGCACTTATTAAGCAGTAATTATGTTCGTCTCATAATTTTATGTTTATATATTAATCAATAATTAATCATCAATCAATCAATATTGTCTAATTATAGAGCCCTGTCAATTCTAAAGTGACCAATACTTACAAACATATTACTTATAATATTTCATGGAAATCAGTTTATAATTATTTTTTTCCGGTTTCTAAAAATAATAATGAAAATTTACCTTCAACCTTCCCGTGCACAAAATTTTATCAGAAACGGTCAAGCCGTTTTTGAATTAAATCCGTAGATACATACAAACAAAAAAAGTTCAATAGCATATTCGTGATCATACTTCATTAAATAAATAAAATGCAATTACAGGTAGGACTACGGATCTATTAACGCAAATTTTAAAAAATCAGGTAAATAACATAGGTAATTCTCAAAGTAATGGTGCTAAGTCGATCATCTAAAGGAAAATATCATGATGAAACCATAGCATGATGACAGACCATTTTCTAATACCTGGCTAGCTAATAGCTACTATACCCTCAAGTTAAAAATCTGCCAGTAACCTATAAAAATACAGACATAAATATTTTTTTATAATATACTAACATCTACCTACGACTTTATACAGACTAATTACAATATGAAACCAAATTACAATCAAATATAACCTTATCACACTCGGAAATCATTTAGCTATCAATACGAGAAAGAATTTTCAAACTCGGACCAGTAGTTTCAGAGATTACCTCCCACAAACATATTCATAAACTTTACCTCTTTATCATATTAGTAGGTTAAATGATAAGGAACATTACTGATGAGTGACGTCACACTGCAAGCACCTACTTGAAGATGATAGATAACACGGTGAATCTAAAATAGGAACTGATTGGCATGCACAGACAGCGACGTGATAGAATTTTAAGTTGATGGTTAAGTAAATACTATATACAAGTAACGATGTTTTCGAAGGGCTATTAAAAAGTATATACAATCTTCATTCGAACAGTTGGACTGTTAGCCAACCGCATTATTGCAGCTGGGATGAAATTGTATCAGCTGCATCGAAACCGCATCCGACTGCAGAATTCGCCCTCTGACAGCTTGTAGTAAAGACACAAGTAACATATTAATTCAGTCATTCATGAGCCCAAATACGATAACTCTGCTATAAGTTGGTGAAGAGATAGGAATCATGCGGATTCCAGATAACGCTAAAGCAGCAGGTAAAGTTTTTCTAATATCATTGAAGAATAACAAATCTCGACTCCATCAGACCTTTAGAACATGCTCACATCTATTTATCAACTAGAAAAAAGCTGATAATCTTCAAAGGGCTGAAAAGTTTTTCTTTAATCATAGCTAAGAACACTCAATCAAGCAGCCGTTTAAATAAAAATAACTAGATCAAAATTAAATTATGTAGATTAAATTGATTTTTATTTTTAAATGAGACAGTGAGGGGAACTCTGAAACTATAAGAGACAGAGAAATATGTTCTAAAGAACCATGACATAAATTTTAAAGATAAGAAAAACCACATTCATAGATTTTCAAAGAAACTTATACACGAGTCGGGAATCGAACCTGATCATTTTAAGAAAAAAAGTATGTCAATTTATTGTGACAATTGATAGTGTAGGTTGTAAGGAATAAATGTTGTTAGGAAATCTAAGTCTAAAATTTAAAGAAAATGCTGATTTTAATTATTTAAAAAAATAATAAATGCAGTTTTTCTTATATTTAAAAGTGATTTCATGATTTTTTTTTTAAATATTTAAATTTTACACGTGTATATTTCAAAATCGTAACACATTTTTACACAATAAAAAAAATTGGTAACATGAAAGTACACTATTATCATTTAAAGCTAAACTCATCATGTTGTTGGCAAGCGAAATAACATTTTAAGAGTTAGTTTTGTTTTGTGACGCTAGAGAAGTGTTACGTCGTATTTACGCCCAAGGTTTTGTTCAAAGTTGACAACCCTAATAGTGGACGGATCTTTTGTGTAAAAATGGATTGACGTCAAACGTTTGAAAGTGAAACCTACTCGGTGACCGTTCTGATTACCTAATTGATCAACTCACGTATGTAATGCCGTAGTGTCGTAGATTATTGACAATTATTTTTAAATACAGTTAAACCATTGCCGCCAATTAGGACCATATGATTCAAAGCAACACCAAATCACGGAATTTACTATTCATAAAACTATGTAAGTATAAAATCTATTTAATTGCACGACTAATAAAAAAAAGTCGAGTGGCTATGTTGGCGACACGGCAGTGATTTTATATACATTCGCGTCCGCTCGGAAGCATTTTA
This sequence comes from Saturnia japonica, assembly GCA_033032175.1. Classification (NCBI taxonomy): domain Eukaryota; kingdom Metazoa; phylum Arthropoda; class Insecta; order Lepidoptera; family Saturniidae; genus Saturnia; species Saturnia japonica. Next base: position 597,136 of record CM065328.1, on the reverse strand, counting down.
ACCGATTTTAAAAAATGCAGGAGTTTCTCATTTCGAATGTATATTTTTATTTTATGGATGTTCAGCCATAACTTCGTTGATTATGAACCGATTTAGATGATTCTTTTTTTGTTGAAAAGGGGTACCTCAAAGGTGGTTCTATTTTAATTTCACTGGTATTGAACCTTCGATTTCGAAGATACACCAGAGAACTTCTCAAAATCAGTGAAGTTAGTTTATCTATCATTTATGGTGTTTTATGAGTATCACTAGATTCCTGTTGAGAAGCCTTTTTTTGTTTTGTTTTGGTTTTTAACAAGTATAGGCCGACATTGTATTGATTTTTCATAATTTTTCACTTAAACGCTATACTATATTCACAATATCTATTACATACTAACAATATATATATACGTAATCGATTAATCTTGACGAAAGCTGTCGATTGAAAATAAAACGAGCGTAATAGCTTCTCCGAGTCAAAATTTATGCAAAATGGAAATTATGTGAGGCGGCGAAACAATCTTAAAATAACTGTTTTCTTAACTTAATACGTATAACGTGCAATTGTGTAGCTTTACAGTAATTGTGGCTCAGTGGTAGAGTGTAAGGACATAGCGTCGATCAACGTGAGTTCAAATCCCTTCATGAGACTGAACTTTCGATTATGGAAAATATCGTGATCAAACGATAGCATGGTGGCTTTTTTTATCGTCCTCTTGGTTAGCTACCACTCTCAAGTTCTAAATCTATCGCCAAAGACCTGTATCTGTGTTCCGTCAGCTGCACTTGAGAGCCAGACTTCCACTAGGCTTAGCGTGTTACCATATTATGCTACATTTTCGTTTAAGATCACGTGACATTTTGACCATAACACTAAACCTAAATCGTATATATAGATACACATTATGTACCTATGCTTTAATGATAAACCTAACAAAGTTTAAAACTGTTTAATATTAATAATAATATCATCAGAGAATATTATGATTCAATAATATTGTAATTACGTAAAGTCATTGTTTATGTTTATAAAGTCATATGAATCAGTCTTGACTATAAATAGAATCTCCAACAATATTGGACTCTTCTACATTTAATGCCATCTCATTGGTCATTAATGCAGTGTTTGTTTGTAATGCCAAAATTTTGACTACATGCATATGAAAGTATATACGACAATTATAAACAAAAAACCAATTTTTTTAAATTTTTGTCTGGTTGTCTGATTTCCGGGTAATCTCCGAAACGGTTGGACCGATTTTGACGGGACTTTCACTGATAGATAGCTGATGTTATAGGAGGTATCTTAGGCTACTTTTATTTTAGAAAAAGAATTAGGGCTTCGCACAAATCTGGTCAAAAAACTGTTCATGGTGAATCAATTCGGGTGATTAAATGGCTTACGCTGAGTAAACCATAAGAGATATATTTAATTAATATACTAAATGATTGAATGAAGACCTACAAAAAAGTCCACGAGAGTATATATCTATCTTCTAAGTAACACCCACAATAAGCATATTTGTCTTTAAAATAGCCGGAAGCGGGGGAGCAAGATTCGCGCGGGCATTGTGTAATACACGTGAGCGAAGTCGCGGGCATAGCTAGTTGTAAATAAAATCCGTAGAGCGGCGACGAGGGCGGGCGGTCCGCTACAGGTGTCACCCGTCCGGGGAGACATTCCACTGGAAAAAGTTTACCATTTGGAATCAAAATAAAAAATGTGTTATTTAAGTTAATAAGTTACATTTACAAAAACTTTAGTGTAACAAAAAAAATATAACTTTAAAAATTTATGCTGCAGGACATCAACATGATGAATTTGGTCATCATTCATAATAATATGTAATGTAAATTCATTTTTTACCATTTCCATTCGAAAAAAGGCATTTTATTCAGCGATAACAGTGAATAAAACTTATTTTACTCACTAAGTAAGTAGATAAAACATTTTCAATTTAAAACAAGAACGAACTCTATAAATTATGTACAAAAAACAAATAAAACATGCTGAATATACCTACTGGCTGACTAAATGATGTTATTTGTGACATAAGTATATGGTTCTATTGTATTATATATTCTCTGATTTATTACGGATGACATGACAAAATTTGATATATATAAATACTACATATCTATTTTATATTTATTTTCTCGCAGTCATTGGTACAAAATAGAGTACATGACTCGTGAATTTTTTTTTATCTCTGTTCTTGTATCTCTCGCTCCGCTTAGGATTTTCCTGTAGGGCCCCTTGCTTACGCTCGGAATTCTACTTTAGAATCTTTCGCTGCTCTCGGGATCCAAATTAGTCACTCGAATTAAATTCCCCTTTTTTCACTTGTTGTGTAATGTACTATTACTGTCTTTTTTGGTAATTGTATAAAAATATCTTAAAATCTTAATCTTAATCTTTTCTTGAATAACTTAATCGTAATATCATAATGATAATCTACAAGTTATATTTTAAAAAAATATCAAATATTAAAGTCTGTAAATTGAATTAACTTTATTATCCTTGGTGGCTAACCTCATTGTCGCTTTTCCGTCGCATGATGCATACATGATTCTCAACTTTACCTTTTAAACACAACAAAATATCTATAGCTTCAAAAGGTCGTCCACCTACCCACATAAGCCCACTTCTTCTGCTCTAGACAATCGCGATAATATCAACCCTGGGCTGCGGGGGTCACCCATGCTGTCGTAATTTCTAAGTGCAATTGAACTGTAGGTTGCCTGCAGTACGGCGCCGGCGGCGGTAAGCAAGGACGTCATAATTGAACTTTATCGGGGCATTTTACCTCCATTAACATAAATCCTGTAAAGAGTAAAGATATACTAGGATGCCTACATCATAGGTCGATAGATATTTTACTATAAAAAACTATTTTGTAAAAATAATACATCTGTATTTCAATTTTAAAATCAAGTTCAAATAATAATAATAATCGCTACATATAATATTATTTTTAAATACGAACCTCACAGTAGACGCATATAATGTATAAAATCTGTCATAATATAGTTTACACATATAAAATAGTTTATACTTATAATTAATATAATTAAAGGTAGTTAATAGTTTAGTTTGTAAAAATTACCGCGGACTTAGCTTCTCAGTGTTGTCGGCAAACTGTATGCTAAGTTATGTTAACAGATGATAGAATATGGGATGTACAAGCGGGATTTAGAAAGAGTATGGGATGTACGGATCAGGTCTTTTCCTTAAGGTGCTTAATTGAAATATATTTGGCAACAAACCAAAAAGTCTTTTGTGCATTCTCGGATTTAGAAAAGGCCTATGACAAAGTGATGAGGAATAAGTTGTGGTTGGCATTGTCTAGGCATGGGGTTGGCGGGGATCTGATACAAGCATTGAAATCACTCTATAAGGATTCCAGTGGTTGTGTTAGAATAAATGTCGCGTACACTGAATGGTTTGATATCCAAAAGGGTGTCAGACAAGGATGTGTAGCGTCTCCATGGCTGTTCAACCTATTCATGGATATTTGTCTAACAGATTTGAAGGAGAGTGATTGTGGACTGAGAATGAACGAGTTACTTGTCAAAAGTATTCTTTATGCTGATGATCAAGTTTTACTGGCATCGTCGGCTAAGGATGTACAAGCGATGGTGACTATTATGAATGAGGCTTTGGAAGGAAATGGAATGAATGTAAATGCAAAGAAGACAAAAATTTTGGTGTTTGAAAAGGAAGAAAACATGACAGAAGTATGTGTCCGGATTGATGAGAATGAACTGAAGCAATTAAGTGAGTGATATAGGAAAGAGAGTAAGTGCCGATAATATGGTGAATGGGCCGTTGCGCTCGTTTATGAGCAGCCAGAGGATTTCTATGAAAGCTCGTTTGGCTGTGCATAGAGGAGTGTTGGTTCCAACACTCATGTACGGAAGTGATAGCTGGGTGTGACATAAAAATCATGAAAGTAAAATAAATGCAGTAGAAATGAGAGCGCTAAGAGGTATGTTAGGTGTAAAATTGAATGACAGGATAAAAAAAAGTGTGATAAGAGAGCTTTGTGGTGTGAAAGAAGATATAGTCACACGGATTGAGAAAGGGATGCTTAGATGGTTTGGGCATGTTGAGAGGATGAATGAAAGAAGAATGACTAAACAAATTTATAATGCGATTGTGAAAGGAATCGTTGGAAGAGGAAGGCCTAGACGAACATTTATCGATCAAATCGGAGACGTTCTGAAGAAAGGTCAGGTTAAGAGTACTTAAACCGATGAGCATGCATGAAAATATTAATGAATGTCGAAGAAGCGAAAGAGGTATGCCAGGATCGTAGCAGGTGGAAGGACGTGGTCTCTGCCTAGCCCGTTGGGAAATAGGCGTGATTTATATATGTATGTATGTATACACCAGCACACTTTATACACAACACTGTAGGCTAAGAGCATAGCTGATGCGTTCTCTTTCTCTATTTCTCTTTCTCGTCGCACGCACGCACGCACACACACACACACACACACACACACACACACAGTTGGCTAACAGTACCAGCCTCTCGGAAAATGGGTTGCTACCATCTGACGACCAACTCTAACACCGTGCGCACTCTTTGGTCAAATAAAAAAACGCGTGCTTTCCCGGCTTTTTGCTACACACTTCCGTCCCTTTTCACGAAATCACAACCACAGATTGCAGGAAAGCGAGAGGAAAGATGTTACACATCAAAAATTTATAGACCCTTACCATAAGTACCTACTTATCGAGGATATTTTGTTATTTTGAGGCGTTCCTATGGCTAATATCCAGATCCATTATGAGATCAACCCAATAATATCATAGTATTGCGTTGTCATCGAAGTTACATAAGTATTTCAATCAGCTCAAACGGTTAAGAATAAGTATGTACGTAGTTAAAAATATAGTTGTAAGATTTGACCCACACATAATTACATACTGTCTTCTAATAAAAATTGATAAACTGCCTCGTTAGCCTAGTGGTCGTAAGCGCGACTGCTATGATCGAGGTCCTGGTTTCGAATCCCAGGTCGAGCAAAGTGTTATTGGGATTTTCCTATGAAATTCTCAGTAGCAGCTCGGAGTTTTGGGTTCGTGCCCGATTAAAGGCAATAGGCTCGCCCCCTATTACATGGGACCTAAAAAATACTCGGCGAAACGTGGGTGTACATTAGTACATTTCTGCCTAACCCTTCGGGGAATACAGGTGTGATGGTATGTTATGTTATGTTTGTAATAAAAATTGTAGATTTAGTATATTGTTAGATTACACATAATATATTGTTTTTTGCTTATCGCCTTTAACAGTGAGTCTGTTTTTTACAATAGCTCAAGGTGACAGCATTGTCCCTGATGACAGTGATGACACAGTACAATCCTAACATAACGGCGACCACCGAGAAATCGGATCTGGTGTCGTAAGAAGGAGGGAGATTGTCCCACAGCTTCACGGTACGACAAAGATAAGTCATAGAGAACTTTTTAGTTCGTGCCGAGATGGAGGTTGGTTCTGCTGTGGAAGGGAGAGGAGGAATTTAAAATCAGTCTGGTCTGTATGTAATTACTAGTACTAGTGTTCGTCCAAAGATCGAAATTCGACCAGTGACTTCTTAATTATAGACTATTTTCTGTTTGACATTTGCAGTATGAACATAGGCAATGAATATTATATCACTTGCTGTCACTTTTCATGGAGTAACAATGTCAATCTTTTGGAGGTTCTAAGTTCAATGGCACTGGTCAGGTTGGGATTCGCAGTATTAATTTATTTTATTTAATATATTAGTAACATATATTATAGATAAATTGTAGCTTTCTGCACTCCTTTTCCATGTAAACTTTAACCATGCCAAATCTCACAGTCTTCCGTGCACGCAATACGTTTAAAAAGGTTTTTAGTCGGTATGGGGGCAGTCATAGCTTCGAGTCCGACATACCCAGGTTAGACCCTGATGATACGTAAGAGTATTTTTGTCCATCCATACCTCTGGGAAAAAACAAACATACATGTGCGCGCGCACTACTCTATATCTCTAAAGTGTAAAAAAAATTGTTATACTTTTGTTGTATTTTTCATTGTACAAGGTGTCCAGAAAGGGTATCGGGTATTTGTAAGTTCAATGAAACAAAAATTATTTGTATGCAATAAAAAAGTTTATTGTTTATTATTAGCATATGAATTGGAGAATTATTTGGAAAAGATGATGTTATCCAAATGATGACCGTTACGTTGCTGGCACTCTTCTAAACGGAAACGAAGATTGGCGATAACACGTTGACACATAGCTATCGATATTGCTGCCATTTCTGACCTGATGTTTTGCTTTAACTGGGTTAGATTCGTCGGATTGTTTTGATAAACCTTACTTTTAAGGTATCCCCATGCAAAATAGTCAAGCGGGCTAAGGTCGGGGCTTCTGGGAGGCCAGTTGATGTTACCCCTTCGCGAAATGACTTTATTAGGGAATAATTCGTTAACAACTTCCATTGAGTCATTTGAGGTATGGCAAGTGGCCCCATCTTGCTGGAACCACGTTCTTGAGTTGAAACCTGCAAACTCCTGCAACTCTGGGACCAAAAAATTTCGCAACATATCGCAATAACGGTCACTATTCACATTAATTGCTCGGCCTCGTTGATCTTCATGAAAATAAGGACCAATTATGCCTTTAGCAGACATAGCGGCCCAAACAATGACCTTTGGGCTATGCAGGGGTCGTTCATGCTTTCGTCTCGGATTCTTCACTGCCCAGTACCGACAATTCTGCTTATTAACATGACCATTCAGGTGAAAATTGTTAAATCGCTGCAGCATTTCGTTCGCAAAATTCAGTCGATTAGCATAGTCCGTATCCTTCACTTCTTGAACCAATTGAATTTTATAGGCTTTTAGATGTAAGTCTTTCTTTAAAATTGAATGTAAAGACGATTTTTTGATGTTCAACGCTTGGCTTCGCTTTCGGATGGATAAAGACGGATTTTGACGAACCGACGCCTCAACTTCTTCAATTTTTTCTTCATCGCGAACTGAACGAGGACGACCAGAGTTTTGAATTTTAACTGTCGTACCTGTATTCTCGAACATCCTGATCCATTTCCTAATGCTATCGTCACTTGGCGCGTGGCGTGTACGATATTCCGCACGATAGAGACGTTGAGCAGTCATTTTTGAATCACCATTACGATAATACGCTCGTAAGCAAAATGCGCGATGCGTCCTCGAGTACTGTTCCATCGTGACTAAAACTCCACAAAATGGCGGACGCCACGAACCCCCGCACCCTTTAGACGCCCCGTTTCGAATATGGCGCGAAAACAAATACCCGATACTCTTTCTGGACACCTTGTATATAACATGTATTGGAAGAAAAATTATTGTATTGTGGAACGCAGACCCTATTTGTTATGCTGTCTGGAAGCTAAGCGCTATTGTCTGCGATACAGTCTTCACTATAGCGGCTGATATCGTGCATTTTTTTTTTGTTGTGACATGATTTTTAGTTCCAATAAATTATTATTATTATTATTATTAGTGAGGATTCCGTAACCAGCATTTATAAGTGGGATTACACATGATAAAGCGAGACACTGACTACTGAGTAATAAAACAACACAAATACAAATAAATAGTAATAAACATTGAAATTATGTTGAATAAAAGGAAATGATAAATAAATATTGCATCAGTTACAAAGAGGTAAATAACCTTAAATATGAGTAATACCAAAATATTCGTATTATTGTAAAATTATGCTTGTTTTTTGTTTTGTTTAATTACAGTTTAGGTAAATAGACGCTTCTTTGGGTATTTATTAGGTTTTTGCTCTTACAACTTCTATAATTCTTTATGAAGGTTTGGATAGGCAGTAAATTCTTGTAAGTCGTCATCGACATGGTCACGTGACGTGTTAACGATTATCAAAAAATATTTTGATATGTTACACAATTAATATTTTACAAAGTTAGTATTTCACATTTCAAATTATATTCGTATTTTCTTAATTGTATTATTAATTTTAATAATAGTTACTTCTATTATTATTATTAATTTTATCATTTAAAGTTTAGAAAAATTGTTTATAGTTTTAAGTTTTCACTTCTGTCGGCAGTCCTCATGGCTACTTTGAATTTTTTTTTAATACTATCTCGACACGATGACTATACAGCACTTGATAGTAAGCACCGTACAGTCCATAAACAATGGTGACCGTCGGTGGCACAAATTTCATCGGCAATTGTCGATATCATGCTGGCCTGCTGAAATACCTCTTCAAGCCCCATTTGAATAACACAATAATATGATAGAAAGGAAGGAATACGTTAGCTAGCACTTAACTTTAGTACGACTAAATTTCCACCTGTACCAAATTTCAAGTATACTTAATCAATTGTTAAAATTTGTATGTATGTAGTTTGGTTTTGTACTATTATTCTGCCAACTCTGTTGCGTAAAGTTAGGCGTGAAGATAAAATTTAATTAAAGAATTATCATAATTTATATACATTTACAACAATGATAAATTGTTTGCCACAGCGCCCGTTCGCTTTTCCGGGAATCCCCGAAATGTATATAAAAACAAAATAGTGGTTTTAAATGAAAATTTCTGTTACTCAGAAACAGTTGCCGAGTTATTTGGCTAGAAGTAGTCAAGAAACGATTTAAAAAAGTCATAATTACTACCCGATAAATGATTAAAATTTAGTGGTCGCCGAATAATGCTGTCGATTTTTTTTAATCAAGAAAGCTGACGCTTGCTAGAATACAGATATTACTGCAAAAATAAATAGGCATGATTATTTATATGCGACATTACATGATTACAATGAAGCCGAAAAGACGGTCAAGGTTATCATCGGACGCAAGCCGCGTGTATATTGCATCGTTATATTTTTGTCGTCACTCGGCTTGTGAGAAATTTCTTATAACATTGGTTTTTCCTATATCATTGAATTGCATCGCTTTAGAATTGAGAAATACGGATTCACATCTTACGATAATATGTAAAATTTTGCTTAATATATTTACGTAAAAAGTTATACTTACGCTTAGTGATAGTTTTTTTTAAACCGGTGTCGATTTTGAGTTCAGATTTTACAATGTTACTGAATTTTAGATGAAGGAAAAAATCGCTATTAATTTATGGCGGTACGGTATTTTCTTGTGGTTATTGGCGACCTACGTAGCACGCGTAAGACCTCTTTTTTAACCAAATTCAAAAAAAGGATGTTCTCAATTCGATTGTATATTTTTTTTATGGATGTTATGTTATGAACTGATTCTGATGATTCTTCTTTCGTTTTAAAAGGGATACTTCAAGATAGTCTCATTTTAATTTCTTTGGCATTGGACCTTCGACTTCGAAGAACTCAAAATAATTGTAGTTGGTTTTCCTTGTTGTTAAAAATTGTCTTGTAATATTCATTAAACGAAACTGGACACTGTTGGATATAGGCCAATGATCGTCACAACCTCTGGTTTTGCACTACTCGCATCCAGCTAGTTCCTGCATCTTTCACCGGGCCATTCACCTGCCTACGCTGAATCTTCCGGTGCGTTAGTGCCCTCTCGAGAACACTTCACCCCTCCATTATCTGTCCTATAAGCTACGTGGCTCGCCTGCCGCCACCTCAGTCTAACTATTCTTAGGGGTATTTTATACTTTGGTTCTTCTGAGGATCTATAGTTATAATTAATAAAATAGTTTTCTATCCTGATTATTACTATGAACAGAGACTAGGGTAAAGCAAGCTAAGGCCAATTATATGATCAACTATTTGTAAACATTTTACTTTTTATAAAATAACATGTAATCAAGAGTCTAAAGACCATTTTCCATAATATTTCTGACCTCAAAACTGATCATATAATTATTTTTTTACCTAACGGAGGTATTTCTTAGTAATCTGATGAAAGTGCTCTCCAAAATGTTCAAATTTTATTTTTGTAACTTAAATAAATTCGATAAAGATCTATCATTATAATTATATTATTTAGTAGATTACGTTTTAAAAACGCAAAAAAAAATAAGTAAAATTACTCGCGACACTAAGTAGGTATATTGCTTGATGATAAAGACTAGAAACGATTAAAAGAAAGCAATTTGAACTGCATACGTGTGCCAAATCACATTGGGCAACATTCCACGCGGTTGCGTATACATTTCGCAATTCAACGAACCCACGTCCACGTGTTCGTTTGCTGATCTGTTTCATTTGGAAATTACGAAAAGTAAGTAAATTTAGATCCGTAGAGTATTTGATCGGATGTCCGCTTGCATTTTATCTATTTTAATTTAATTCTTCATACATACTCTCATAATCCTTGTGAGGAATACTGAACATTTAAGAAAAATATCTTACTGTACCACGATGTATATTTATAATACAGTGATAATAATCTTGTAATGGTCTTTTTTAGAACTGACTATACTGTTAGTCGTAAAGGCCCTGGAGCCATTAGACGCTTTGAAAGCTTCACCGGGCTTGGGCTTTTTTATGCGGTAAGTTGATCTGGAAGTAAGACATCGAAAGCCCATTTAAAAAGCTCCTACTGATCTGGAAATGAAACATGACAATATGAAACATTATGAAGATGTATTCACCGTGTGGCCTTGCAGGAATCGCAGTATTGTTCTACTGTCTACAGCCTACAAATGAAACCATTTGAATATTTATGTAAATTATTGAACATCAAGAGCAGTTTAGTTTATTTAATATTATTTATTTATCAAATACGTACCTTGTTTACGTTCAATTATCTTCAAACGTCGGAAATCTATTTATCAAATGTTATATATGATAAATTATGATAATAATAATAATAACATATTTTTCACAAAACTTTATTGCGTAAAAAAAAAACACAAAGCAATGTTATTATTGTGTTTATATTTGTAAAACTAAACGAGGGGTATTTATGATGTTATTCAAAAGTAATATACATTTTTGTTTACTTCATAACGTAAGCATATGATAAGCGCTTTCTATTTATATATTTAAAACTAGCTGTGCCTGTGGCTTCGCTCACGTGGACTACAGAATGCCCGCGCGAATTTTGCTCCCCCGCTACCGGTTATTTTAAAGACAAAAATGCTTATTGTAAGTGTTTATAAAAGATAGAAATATACTCTCCCGGACATTTTTGTAGATCTTTTTAATCCCTATAATTTTGTACTTAAATTAATTTGCTATATTTCTTATGGTTTACTAAGCATAAGCCATTTAAGCACCCGAATTGATTTACCATGAACAGTTAAAAAAAAAATTAAATTCAGCTGTCTATGTCTATCTACCAGTGCAAAGTCCCATCAAAATCGGTCCAACCGTTTCGGAGATTACCCAAACAAACAAACAGACTGATAGACAGACAGACAAAATTTTAAAAAATGGGCTTTTTGTTATAGGTATCGTATATACTTTCATATGCATTTACTAAAAAGCTGTTATTTTGACATTACTAACTGACGCTACAATTTTATTAATCGTATAGTTATCATTCTCTAAATGCCTGCAGGTCCCTTATCACAAAATAATTTATAAATTTTTGTGTTATGTGTTTTCTCATTGTTTTGTTTGTAGGTTGTTTATTTTATAGTACCTACACCAAAACAATTGGCAACTAAAAACCTCTAAAATGTGTTTTGTTACATCAGACATTGACAAAATTGCCTACATAGGCATAACCATATTTATATTATAAAATATAAATTAAATTAAATATTGCAAAAAAACTAAGTAGAGTAAAAATTAAAAATACATCACCAAGAACTTATTTGTGAAACGACTTCAAAAAAAGGGAGATTTTCAATTCGCATGAATATTTTTTTATGAACGTTCGAGGATAATTGGTTTTTTATGGACCGATTTAGATTATTCTTTTTTCGTAGAAAGGGGGATACCTTAAGGGTAGTCGGACCTTCCACTACGAAGATACACCAGGGAACTTCTCAAAATCATTGAAGTTGGTAATTTTTTTATTTATTGTTTGTGTGTTTTGGCAGCTGTAAGGAAATCATCACCTATTTAGCTATAGCGTGTTACTACCTGCAAGTGTATATGGTGTTATAACAATAAAAACTTGCAAAAAAGTAAGTTTATGATAAAACAAACAAAGTAATTGAACGTGCAAATTTGGTGTATCAACGAATACCTCCACGTAAACGCGGTCGACGTGTGATCAAGGGTTGCCAGCTTTTAAACAAAATTCTGGACAAAAATATCACCTTTTTAGGTATAACGTGTTACCATCTGCAACTGTAGATGATATAATAATAGTTGGTCAAAAGTTATTGCCAAAAAAAACTAAACCCAAAAAATAGTAAAGTAAAAAAAAAATACCTAAAGGTAAATATGAATGTGCAAATATGCTGTATCAAATACCTCCACGTAAACGCGGTTTACGTGTGGACAAGGGTTGCCAGCTTTCAAACAAAATTCTGGATAGAAGTATCACCTTTCTAGGTATAACTTGTTACTATCTGCAACTGTATATAATATAATAATAGTTGTTTATATTAGTATCAATAAAAAAATATTATTAGTAGTGTTTCAGACGTTAGAAAAAAATACGTGTACATAACTTAATTTCATTTACATTAAAAAAAAATACATTTGCGATTATGTATTTTGTCAATGTAGTGGGCGCCTTTAATAGGTTCGCATATCTGTATTAAAATTAATTGTAAAAATGTTCGAGTATAATATACGCACTGTTGACATTTTTTAAATATATAAATAATTATATAATATTTGGTCAAAAGTTACTGTAAAAAAACTAAACCCAAAAAATAGTTAAAGGTAACAAATTTCGTGTAACAAATACCTCCACGTAAACGCGGTCGACGCGACGCGCGACGTGTGGACAAGGGTTACCAGCTTTGAAGCAAAATTCGGAATAGTAATATCACCTTTCTAGGTATAGCGTATGCAACTACATAATTATGGTGTAATAATGGTGAAAAGTTACAATCACAAAATTAAATCCAAAAAATTGGAAAATTACAGAGAAACAAGGGTACCTACCTAAATGGACATGCAATGGCTGCACAGACACTCACTTCCAGACATCAAAATTATTTACATAATGATCCACCACTTAATAACCTTTTGACAGTAAAACCGCCTTGACATGGTCCTTGAACCCATTATCGGGCAAATCGGTAATGTGCTTCGAGATCTTATTATATAACCTAACTTTTACTTGTCTCATTTAATTTATGTTTATTTCTAGTATTCAAATTATGTTGTTCTTTGACAAAACCTAACTTGTCAACATTTTTAGGTTCTTTTTATATACTAGCTCGACACTGACAAACAACGGCGACTGTCCACATCTGGACGGTACGGCAATGATAAAAATTAGCGAAGTTCCTTGTTCATGCTCCGATGAGCGCTACTGCGGCCAGACCAGACCGCATGGTTTTGTAGTGGAAGAGGAACGATGGGATAAAATCAAACAATTCTTCAGATTATTCACCATGATATAGGTGATAAAATACGATTAGCAAGGCAATGTTTCTTCGCAGCTGAAGCGGTGAAGTGACGTCTGCATCATTCACAATGGGAAGAGCTCGTCGCTGCAACCTGTCCAGGGCATCGAGAAGGTATCGGACGGAATCATCCCAGAGATACAATATTCCATTCACGGCCTAACCAGGTACAGTTTCCTGGATGCTGCGGAGATAACACTTCCAATGTAATCCTTGAGATTGAACTCACAATGAATACCCATTCCTATGATACTGAAGCTGTCACACTTCGCGAGTAAGACATTCTGAATAAACATTAAGTTATCAAGGATATACTGGCAGGAAAAAGTTATAGTTAATACGTGAAGCAAAGCTTTCTACCGCTTATTAAGCGTATTGCGTGCACGGAAGACTGTGAGATTCGGCATGGTTAAAGTTTATATGGAGTAGGAGTGCAGAAAGCTAAAATTTATCTATAATATATATTACTAATATATTAAATGAAATAAATTAATACTGCGAATCATAAATCGAACAGTGCTATTAAACTTAGACCCCCCAAAGAAATGTCAAACAGAAAATAGTCTATGATCAAAAAGTCGCTGTGGTCGAATTTCGAGCTTAGGGCGATCTCTAGTTTTAATAAATAATCAATTCCAGGAGCGTTGGCAACACAAATGCGAACTGTATTTCAATGAATCAGTCTTAGTATATTTTTGCAACAAATATTTACATTTTTTTATCACCGGGTGATGAAATTCATAATGCTATTGTACATTCCATTTGTTATTGCACTGATGACCGAGATATCAAAGATAAGTTTAAATCGAAATTGCGATAATTATGATAAGGCACGTGGACTACATACGTGAATGGTGTTTAATTTTTTAGGTCAATCAACCTACACTTGTACCCTATACTACAAACCTTTCCACGAGGAAACGTGGCCGGATTGACAATAGAATAGATATAGTTAGAAATTATGTGACATCATTTATTAACCGTCTTCAACAAAAGACGGAAGGTTACTAATTTCGACTGAATTTTTTTATGGATAATTACTTCTTCTTCATAACTTTTTTATTTATGAGCCGATTTGGATGATTCTTTTTTTGTTGGATAGGGGCTACCTCAAGGGTGGTCAGCTTCGAAGATATACGAGGAAACTCTTCTAAATCATTGTAGTTGGTTTTCATTTTTGTTAAAAATTGTCTTGTTGAGGCCACTTCTTCGTCAGCGCTGTCAGCGTAGTAATAAAGAAAGAAGACGGACATGCACAGAAGCGTGAGAAGACAAACACATATGCGGCGAGGCCATTAAGAAGATAGCGTGGTTTTAAAAAAGAGCCTTGTCATGTTTCTACTCAATATTGTTATTTTACTTATCACACGTTGTTAAGTTCTTTTGTGTTCTCTGATTTAACCACACCGTAGCTGCTAAATATATATTTATACTAGCTGTACCCTACGGATTCACCCCTATTAATTTTATCCGACAAACACCGCGCCGTCAACGTACCCGTATAGCCTATCATAATCGTTCTTTCCGCAAGTACAAATTATTTTAATTTTCCATTATCTCCGAAACTATGTATTGCAAATAACATGCTATAAAGAGCAAAATTTAACTTTATAAAATTTTCTTTATGATGAAGTAACTTTTGATGGTAAGGATTAATATGCAATGCCTAAAAATTAATACTCATAAATCACTTTTTAATTTTCAACAAATGTTTGTCACAAAATACCTTATTGTGGCTTACACATAAGAGATATGCATATACTATCGCTGACTTTTTTTAGATATCCTAATGACCAATATTTTTATAAGACATTATATTTACTTATCATTAAACATTACGCCAGGGCACGCTGATAAAGCAGTTCAGGAGGGCTTCCACTTCCAACTTACTTAATTAAAATCAATATTTAAGGCTAGCTGAGAGTTGTAGCCTAATTCTTTTTTTGTTGGATAGGGGATACCTCAAGGGTGGTCTCATTTTAATTTCATTTGTATTGGACCTTCAACTTTAAATATACACCAAGAAACTCTTCAAAAACATCGAAGTTGGGTTTCCTTTTGCTTAAAAATTGTGATATTTAGAATTTAAATTGTAAACGTTATTGATTTGTAATGAAGGGCTTTATTGATGTTATTATATGACAACTAGCTGTGACCACGGCTCCGCTCGCGACATTTTTTTATATAGATGAGAACCAAGTATAGTTTAAAACAAAAAAAAAATTATCACAATTTATCTAGTAGTTATTTTGACGCGGGCACAAAGGCAAACCTCTATCATTTTTTAATTATACTATAGATTAAGAACCCGGCATTATTTTTTTTTTTTTAAGTTACGTTAACACAAAAATGTACTTTAACACTGACACTGTTTACACCGTCCAGGATATAGCGTGACGTTAATACGTCAAGTTTTCTACGTAATAATATTCCGCAAACATTTTTTGCCACACCTTCCAAGTTCAAACATTTCTCTGCGATACGTGAGATTAAGATAGATAGATACAAGGCGCAATATGGCGCAATTTCAGCAACGCACAATTTGGACCTTAACACAACGAGCTAAAGTACATTCTGGCCTCGCGTCCTTATCATATTTTCCTCATTCGTATCGCGTTATCAGTAACAGACAAAGAATTTAAAATAATTTAAAATTAGAAACACTGAGTCGAAATTGAGAGTAAAAATAGTTCGTGGAAATACCTAGCGGCATATTTAGAACAAAACTTTCCAGTTCAAAAAGATTGTAAGTATACAAAAATGTTACAAGACTTAGGTATTTTTTTATTGTTCCGACTATTGGATAAACGGTATTTTATTAATTTCCGACCGAAAAAGTATTTTTAGCCGAAGCCGAATCTTCGGTCTCGGTCTCAATTTTATTAGAGTTAGGTTAGGTTTTTTAGAGATGTTAAAATTTCTTTTATATAATCAAATGAAATTAATTTTCACTAATTTTTTCTCAATAACAGAGAGTTTTGAATGAAAAATTAAACAATAATTGTTGTAACAAAAAGAATAATTTTATTACTCGACTGCGAAAAAGAAGCCTTATGTTTTTAGAACGTATGTGAGGGTATATAGATATACACTTTGACACGCTCTGTAGCCTAAACAACTTGATGGATTTTAACATACGAGGCGTCATTAGTTAGGTTCGTCTTAGTTGTGGAAGTGATAAAGGTTATATAATATTTAAGTACGACGTTTGAGAATCAAATTAAAAGCAAAAATAGAAGAAAAAATTGCGGTGTTTTTGTTACAGATTTTTTTTTTTGTTACCTTTTTAACAAATTAGCTTTTATAAATGTAATTTAACATGAACACAATTAAATTGAAAATTTAATTAACCCCTCGGAATAAGTAATCTATTCATTGACTTCAATTCAATAAATTCAAAATAATTCGATATGTCTGCTGTATGTTGACGAGGAGTTAGGGATCCTATATATTCCTGATGACGCTGCAGCATCAGGTTAAGGTTTTACTAATATCATAAAAGTAACTGATTACCAAATCTCGACTCAATCAGACCCGTGGAAGATGCTCAAATTTATTTACCAATTAGAAAAGAGCTGATAATCTTCAAACGACAGAACCAGATGCCCTCAAGCATAGCTAAGAACACTCTCGATAGCTCCATCAAACAAAAAAGACACAGACAGACAGATATACAAATACAAAACTTACAACGCTCTTCTTTTTCGCGTCCGAGGTTAAAAATTCAACAGCACTTGTGCACAATAACTGAGCTATCTCGCGTAAAATACCGTCAAAATTATATAAGTTTATGAATTTAAAAAAAATACTAGTAGGCAGTACATTACTGACGAAGATCCCGTCAAACTTCCCATTTTTGAGTAGTAGTCGTAGGGTTGCCAACTTGTTAAAACAAAATACGCTTAGAAATAAGTTACAATATTAATCAAAAACCTTACTATTGAAATGATAGCTATAGAAAAGTATAAAAACGTTAACCGATTAACAAAGACAATCTATATCTATACAATTAATAAAATTGAATTGAAGTGTCTGTTTGTAACGTCAAAATAACAGTATTTATTAAATGCATATGAAAGTATATAGTATTATACGATACCTATAACAAAAAACCCATTTTTTTAATTTTTGTCTGTCTGTCTGTTCCGGATAATCTCCGAAACGGTTGGACCGATTTTGACAGGACTTTCACTGGTAGATAGCTGATATTATAGGGAGTGACTTACGCTACTTTTATTTTAGAAAAAGAATTAGGGTTCCGCACAAACAAAAAAAAACTGGTCATGGTGAATCAATTTGGGCGCTTAAATGGCTTACGCTGAGTAAACCATAAGAGATATAGCAAATTAATGTGGTAAATAATTGTAGACATTGAACAGACCTACAAAAAAGTCAGGGAGAATATACATCTATCTTCTAAGGAACACCTACAATAAGCATTTTTGTGTTTAAATATCCGGGAGCGAGGGAGCAAGATTCGCGTTGGCATTTTGTAATCCACGTGAGCGAAGCCGCGGGCACAGCTAGTTTTTAATATAATAAGAAAACCAACTTCAATGATTTTGAAGAGTTCCTTAAAGTATCACGTATACAATTAAAAAAAATGATCCAAATCGGTTTATAAACAAAGAAGTTATTATAGCTGAACATCATTATAGTATACCCGAAAAGAGTAACCTTCCGTCTTTTGTTGATGTCGGTCAAAATCAAGTAAGACTATCAGCTGGACCTTATGAAACCATATCAAGCATTTACTCAGTAGGCCATGTCCTTAAGTCCTCCAGGTCAACTATTCATAAATTATCGGTCGCCAAGCATCTACGGGTGCGTTCCCGCAGCGCACCTGAGAGCCAATCCCCCGTCAGGTTTAGCGTGTAACCATTTCGGGTCACTTAACATCAAGTGAGATTGGAACCAAAAATAACATATTTTTTTTAGTAATGTAAACTATATTTCATACGTATAAATATATCAACTGTTTTGTCATATCAGTACAAGTTATTTTTCGTTTGTGATTACTAATAAAGAGTATTTATCATAATCATTATCACATCAGCCGGATGACATCCACCTCCCCCCCCCCCCCCCCTCGAAGATCGCTAAACACCTTGTGGTGGGTGTCTTCGGCTCCAACAGCCAGCCGTTATACGAGCTACATATCCCCCCACACTGCCACTTAAATTTAGCTATTCTTAGGGCTACATTAGTAACTTTGGTTCTGCTGAGGATCACCTCTCGAATAAGCTAAACGTTACTCAAAGGACATTAGAGAGGTATATATGCCCGGAGTTTTTCTGCATGATCGAATCAGTAAATAAATAGTATAGTTTAGTATAGTAAAACAAAGGTCTTGTTATCAATATGGCCTCAGGAAAGGTCGTGTTGACCTCGTGATAACTGCGTATTGACTTTTACTGAGTCTAAGAACGTTGGTAATTCCATATTCACTTAATTTCCTTAGAAGTTATGTTGTTTATTATAATGTTTATTACACGTTATAAGTAACGGCTGGATTTTACTTCATGATTAGTTGGTTTTTTAACAGCAGTGATCTCTCACATTGAGATTCGATCAGATGAGTTGATGCTTTTTGAAAAAAATTCAATATCATGCAAGCAGCAGGTCAGGCTAGGTCAGCGGATCTACCCAAAACGGAAAACCATGGAAAATGCTTAGAAAAGTTTAGTTGCCTCTGCATCTAATTTGTAGTAGTTATATTAATACGTGACAGAATTGCCTAAAATATTGCTGAATGTATATTTTTTTAATGGTTGTTATGTCATATCTTCTTTGTTTATGAACCGATTTGGAATATTATTTTTTTGTATTAAATACTCAGAATGGGACAACAATTTAATTTCATTGGCATTGCACATTTAACTTTCTAAGACACACCAGGGAAACTTTTCAAAACTATTGAAGTAAGTTTTCTTAGTTAAAAATTGTCTTATTCTTACAAACACTAAATTAAGAAATCACTATTTTATATTTATTTATATTATTCAAATTGTGCCTATCGCTTACTCTTTCTACTGTTTGTATCTATTGTCAACTAGCTAAACCCGGCCAAGCTTTGCGGTGGCTTACTAAATATCAATGTTCATTGTTCTGTCTTCATAATGACGGAATTTTATACAAACTTTCATCCTCTTTTTCACCACCTTAGTGGTTGAATTTCCAAAAATCCTACCTTAGTGTAAAAGGAACACGCATGCAAATTTTAATGGTCCCTGTCCCAGTACTTAGGGCTGTACGTTGATATATAATTCAATCAGTTTTATATAGTTTTAAATTAACGTAAGAGAATGGTAAAATATGGGTTTATTAAACGGATACGGGCGCTGTCGCGGTGAACACCTAGTGCAGTGAAGGTAGAAGCTGGTAATCCAGTAAAAACGTTGCTTGTTTGTTGCTCTACTTATTTGTTTTGTTTGCAAAACTGTTTTACTGTGTGATTCATAAGGTTATGATTGTTCTTATTTGAAAGCTTGTTATTATTGCTAGGTGAAATGATTCACGGATAATCGCTGTTTTATAAGTAATACATAATGGGCAATAATGTGAACAATTTTGTTGCGATAAAAAACTTATATAATTATTAACACACCATCGGGTTCATCCACGTTAAACTTGTAACTACATATAACTGTATATTGTTGTATATTACTCATGATATCTACTTGCCTACAGATTACCAGATGCTCCGCTACTAAGGGTACGTGATGTTAGATAGCTTATAACATTCCTCGATGAATAGGTTATAAAAAAAAAATTTCGAATCTGGCTGCCATGGCAGTTCCAGAGATTTGAACTTCAAATATTACTTGTGCATTATTTTATGATCTTTGTGTTCAATTTATCTTTTGTTTTAATCAAGAATTAAAAGAAAAACACTAAGGGCGATTTGCACCAAAAAAGTGAAACTCAATTTTAGGTTAAATTCATTTTAGTTGTTTCAAAATGTATACAAATGTCAATTTTTAATATGGTTTAACGATTTGAATGTAATTTAAGGTTTTGGTGCGAGCTGCTAAATACCTATCTTGTCTCTGAGAAAATATTTATAGTTCTTATTACCTATTCCGCTTAGAGCATGGCATGAATTTGTTTAGATCAAGCATATAGGTACTCGTTGTATTCAAAAATATAGTCAACAGATACAAAATAAAATTTTTGATCACCTTCAGAAGTTTTTAATTTTCATTATATGCATAATAATCGAGTCTAATTTATTTGCAGGTTTTTTTTAAATTTTCCAATGTCGACGGACTCGTATTTTGTTATCAGAGTTTTTTGAGTCATACTCGTAACTCTTTCTAACAAAAATCCACCTATCATACTCTACATTAAGTTCAAATTTAACTGGCAATATAAAGAACTACATTATAAAATGATAATAGTTTTATTACCGGGATGTACCGCAGTGCTTTCCTTTGAGGGAATAACCTTTTGCTTGTAGACAAACTCCAAATTACAGGCTAGTGAGACAAAGTAGGTAGGTATTCTATTGTACATATATGATATTTGTTCCCTTGCCCAATCCAATATGTAGAAATCACTTCAAAATACTTTAATAAATTGTTTTTTTTTTAAGAAAATAAAATTTACAGTAAAATCGAATGTTTTAGTATACGACAATTGTTTGAATGGATTGTGATCACCACAAACTAGGTATACCAGCTGCCACAGTGGTAAACAGGATCAAACCTGGTATAAACCAGTGGACAAGCGGGGGTGGCAAGGATTTGTACCGGATTGGATCGTAACCATCATACCTACAATTGTTGATCATCACAGAGTCTCTTTTGGTTTCTCCGTGTATATCCAACTGCCGAGACGTTTGCAGGATAAAAAAGAGAAAATATTTATTCTCAATAACACGCTACATAATATAAACGAATTAAAAAAACATAAAGACAATCGAGGCAACATATTGATATACCTACCATTATCAAACATACACAACAAACAAATATACATAAAGAATATAAATATGATAATACGTGAGGTAAAAGCTTTCTAGCCCTTTTTAAGCGTATTGCGTGCACGGAAGACTGAGAGATTTGGCATGGTTAAAGTTTATATGGAGAAGGAGTGCAAAAAAGCTAAAATTTATCTATATTATCTGTTACTAATTATTAAATAAATTAAATTAATACTGCAAATCCTAACCCGACCATTGAACTTAGACCCCCCAAAATATTGACACTCAAAGAAAATTGACAGCATGTAATGTAGATATAATACTCATTGTTTAGGTTCATGAATACTGTAAATGTCAAACAGATAATAGTCTATGATCAAAAAATCGCTGTTCGAATTTCGACTATAGGGGATCGCTAGTTAATATAAATGGTCCAGCTACGTGTCCTGCCATTAAGAAAGGGCGTCCAGCTCAGCATAATTATGCTTAAGTGCCACGGGCACGGGGCACTTAGCGCTGACTTTCATTTGGAACCCCAGAGCCAATCACGATGCGCCAACAACAATAATCAATTTAAAAAATAAACACACAATCAACCACACCAACGACCTTCAATAGATTACCTACCCCTCGATGACCACCTTTATTTTTGGGTTCTAACAGGTAAGTATCAAGCACACTTTTCCGTGGTTTCAAAAAACAATAATTAGTTATTGATAGTACGAAATGTTATTATTATTAATAAAAAAAACTTACTAAGATTTTTTAATTTTTATTTTGTGTACGCAAAGGTGCTAATATTTTAAAACAAGAACCCATTCATAATGTAATTAAATAAATATAACAATCATAACAAATACCTACTTAGCAACAGTTTTATATGTTATATTAATACAGACCAAGTAGGTAGCGATAACAATGTTGCATCATGATTAGTAATAATAGAACATAAAACTGTTATTAAAAATAAATCAACAAACAAACTACATAGTTACTAGATTGTATTGATGTATTTCACAGTCAATTCCACTTTTAACATAATTTTTTTTAAATGTCCGGCATCCGTTTGATCAACCCAAATTCAACATGTTTCCTTCACACCGATTATAAAACCCAAGCGGGAAAACCGAACCGAAGTTTCAACCTTTCGACGCTGTGGATAATACGTCCATACAAATAAAACAGCTAACTATAACCTACCAGCTTGACCATATGTTTCCCCGCTGGCGCCTAAGTTTGTATAAACTGTAGGGGGAGAGGAAAGCTCTCCTAAACTTGCCGTTTCGTAAACAAGTCGCTACTAGCATCCATTCAAGAGAAGTCGCCGACAACATACACAACTCGTGTTATTACTTACTGTACGTACACGGTAACACAAACAAACGACACGCTCACAACGAAAAATACGTGCGGATTTCGAGGAATCTCCGTCGATACTGAACGCACACATCAACGTAATTACGCGCATGCGCCGTGAACTAACACGAATCTATAAAAGGCACCGTATGCGTCGTTTCCCCACATTCTGCATAAAGTAATCGGAGAGATTTCACGTCGGTTGTAGTTTTAAAAGTTGTGAAATCATTGTGACATAAGTTACGGCGAGTGTTATTAATACTGACACGTGCGATTGTATAATTAAATCGGTCGTTATCGTGTAAAGTGCGTGTGAAATCAGTTAAAATTCCAACTTACCCTTGGAAGTTATCTAACATAAGTGAAATTCCGGAATTAAGAAGTATACACCTATCAACAATGTACAAGGATTCAGTTGTTCCAGTGAAGGCTGAAACTTTCAGCGGCATAGCTGCTAAAAGGTAAATATTTATATTCAATTAAATAGTAGAAGTAGAATTAATTGATTAAAATCAACTGGATAATTTAACTTTGAATACTTTTGTGAGATCTTTAATTAATTAATTTTATTACACGTTGATTCAATAGTAATAGTCATTTAATTAAAGTATAGTAATAAAGATATTATTTAATAATTTCAATAGGTCGTCTGCAATCCTCGGTAGTATAGTGGTAAGTATCCCCGCCTGTCACGCGGGAGACCGGGGTTCGATTCCCCGCCGGGGAGGATTTTTTTAAAATATTTTTTTAAATGAATCATTTTGCTAGAAACAAAATTGATGTTTAGAATTCCATATATTTCAACAATAAATATTTTAAAACGATTTTTTTTGTCCTACAGCCCAGTCGCGCAATGTATCAAGACTGTGCTGAGGAGGGCGTGTGTTGAAAAAAGGCTGACAATTGGCCTACTTCCAGCCATACAGTTCCTGTCGAAGAATGCTTGCGGAGCCCTGTTTTGTCTAACCGCAAAAGCTCGTCCGGGAGATAGCGCCACTCACATGCAAGAAGTGTTGCTCCAAGCATTCTGTGTTGAAAACGACATTTACGTTATTAAGGTAAGGAATAATCTTTCCCTAGCAGGTTTATCCATTGATTTATTTGATTATTGGTAATTTATTTTATTATTATACGGATTGGTGTTCACCAATAGAATTGTTTCCTTTTGAAACGTTTCATAGTGAAGGAAAACTTCACACGTCTAATTTTATTACAGATTTAGCAAATGCTTTTTAACTTAACATATCTAAAAGTGAAAAGTAAATGAATAATATAATATAATAAATAGCTTATATTTGGTAAATTGGATAAATAAATTAACGTGATTTTTCATTTGTTAACAGGTCGATTCAGAAGCTAAGATGGCGAAGATGTTGGGATGCTGCTCACCTTCAAAAGATTTTAGCTGCATTCTAGTACACTATCCCTACACAGATCCCTTCAGCGACAGCCAGGAGATCGATCTCTCGGTCCTAACAGAATCGGAAAGAGATTTGGTCGATCACTGCGAATCCAATTGGGATAATTCACAGATTCAAGTGATCAAGTTACCTGAGAAGTGAATTTAACTCGAAAATATTAATTGTGAAAATGAATAAATATTGTGAGACCTCTTCGGAATTAAGAAGGGCAGTCTACTTTGGTCAGACATATTCGTACGGCTACGGCGGTCAACGCCATCTAGCGTATGGTAGCAGTAATGCATCGTTTTATTGTTAGAAGAGTTAATTTATCGTCTATAAGGCGAGTGCATAAGCCTTAAATTATCTGGTTATTTATATAAAATGCTACATATATGTTAAATGTACGCCAGAAAAAAAAATTGTTATTTATGGCATATTTGCCTTTTTATGCTGCCGTTATTGGCTTTGTAATGGTAATATATAAAGTTATATGTAACATATTGGAAATTGTTAGTCGCGGAGTTTTAAATGATTTTTGTATTTTAATGTTTAAGAATTAAAAAAATAAAGCATGTAATTCAATGAACTTCTTTCATTTTTGTGTAATAACCATGTCCCACAAAGTAAAAAAACAGTGCACCATTTACTTTTGTGTTTAGAAAAAGTCGCTTTACATAGTGATTAAGGAAATTTACAAAAATGCGTGTTAAAGAGTAATCAAAAAGTTCATCAAGTGTAATATTAATATAATATTATACTCTCGGCATACATGATTAATAATACTTAAAAACAAATAGTAGGCAAAATGCTTATAGCTTTTGCATGAAACTTGTCACAAAACAATTATTCTTTGAAACAAATAAAATTAGTTTGCCAATGTCTCCATCAAAAGTGTGTTGTATTCGTGGATGTTCAAATATGCCATTTTATATGATATCGCTTTCCATAAAGCGGATAAATAAAAAAAAAGTCAAGAAAAATATTTTAATAAAGGAGTAATAAATTTTATGAGGAATAAATTTTATTAGATAAAAATGGTATGTAACATAATATGATAAATGGATTGCATGAAAGTATATTATCAAAATAATTTATTTTATTTTATTACATATTAGGAAATGCAATCCTTACAAAATAAAAGCATACAATTGAACCATACAAAATAAGAACACGAATTTGTAGTGTTAATTTCTTTAATCATTCATTTCGTTTTGAAAATACCGAATCGTAATTGTGTTTTTCATTTCACAGTTTTGTATTTGCAACCAAAATTTTTTAGTCTTTGAGCACAGGCTTAGAGGTTATAATTGTTTTTATTATTTTCTTGAAAACGGCGAATTACCTTATAGTGAGAGTGGTACCGTTATAATCAGAGATCTGATCTCTATCGATTTTAACGCCTCAATTCGTGCCAAACGATTCTAAATCCAACCCAAGATTTTTATTATTACCAGAATTAATTCATTTTATCAGATCGATGATATATTAAAGTTATATAACTTTAATAGCTAATTACAACAATTTTTACATCTTACACATTACAAATATTTGTTTGAGCGGCTATTTTACAAGTTATTACTGCTTGTTTATCTGCATTTTGTACTTTAGTAACATTAAAAACGTGAACGGATTTCAACAATTTTTCACTTTTAAAATTATTTTCACCTGGAATACGGTTATTGGTGCTATAACCAACCTTCTTTAATTATTATGTTGAAAACAGAAGAAAAAGTTTTAGTTTGTCAGATTTTGAAGTTTGGTGTTCTATATTAATATGTAAAAATAATCATGCATATTATAAAAAGAATTTCATTATTTTAATCAGCGTTTTATTCGTAACAATTGGTTACTGGTAAAAACCATAAGAATATAAAAATTTGAATGAATTTGTAGGTAATAGGTACGTACTAAAATAGACCGTTTACATCACATTGTACACAATAATTAAATTACAAAGCTTTTGCTATTTAACACTAGAGTGCTTTACTTTCGACGGCAGTGCTGCCTCTACTGTTCGTGCACGATCCCTATTATGAAGACATTCAACATTCTTGTAGGTTATCGCAATAAGGTCACGTACCAAACTATTGGTAGAATTTGAAATACAATAAATATCGTTAAAATTAGTTTTAATAAATATTCAATTGCATTATATAAGCTTTGGTAATGAATAAGAGTTATAATTATTTAAAACAATTTTTGTATTTTAATTTAACGCCACCTAGTAGCCAATAGCCGTAGTACTACTAATAACAGCTTACATATCTAAGAGAAGTCCCATCTCTGTGTATAAAAAAAGTGCCCGTGCCCGTAGAAGTGTTAAACTAAGGTAGCGCTTTGGTTTGGATTGTTCTAAGATGGCCGTCTATCCTCTGGTTATTGGTCTATGGTAGCAACTGTGTAAATTTTAGGTAAACATTGGTAGCGTAGGTTATTTTTATTTTTGACCACTTGGACAATACAACTTAACATTTCACAAACTTGTCCCATGTATTGTTCAATTAGTTTCTTAAGTTTTACAACAGTGAAAACTATAAAGTCATGGAACAGTATCATTTTTTCTTGCTCTTACTTAGTGGATTTCTTACAGCTGGACTCTTTTTTAACTAGTCCCCCCTATAAGATGGTTCTCCATAAACGATGTATTTTTCTAGATTAGTGATTCCCTAAGTGTTATGGGTCGACAGGTCCTACTCCGTTGGGATTGGATTTGTTTTTTAATAACAACTTTCGCCTGCTCTTTAGAACTACGTTCATTGTTCTAGATTATCTAGACCAATGATTCCCAAAGTGTTCTGGGACAACAGGTCCTACTCCGTTGGGATTGGATTTGTTTTTTAATAACAACTTTCGCCTGCTCTTTAGAACTACGTTCATTGTTCTAGATCAGCGATTCCCAAAGCGTTCTGGGTCGACAGGTCCAATCCTCACTTGCACATGGTATGTAATAATCATTTGTTGTACTACGTAGTGCCCGCTGGTTTACATAATATTTGTCCCATGTAGGGATGCAAACAAAAAGTTTAAAGTCTTATTAACTTTTAGAGGTTCTAATGTCGAATATCACGAACATTAAAATTCTAAGTATCAAAAAGGTATAAAAATCGGTATTTCTTCAGACTAACAAACGAAAATTTATATGTAGTTACCACATATTATGGTTTGTCTGTTTATGTTCGACTCGATTTGCTGCTTTTTAATTTGGTACCTAATGTTGGCAGTTCCGTCTCTCAAAGTCTCAATGTCAATAACTACCGACTGCGTTACGCATTTTATTTATAACCTCAACTCAACGCTCGCGTATGTTTGCACTTGTACCTAGTTCTCAAGCAATCAATTCACGTAAACAAAATAATTGGTCATTGCAGTAGATTTAGATTATAGGTATATATCATGTTCAGTGTTGTGTCGAATTTAATCAATAAAATGTGAAACGTTTCGTGTAATTTGTCAGGAGAAACTATAAAATACGACGAAATAAATTAATGCTTATTTTGATTGCCACCGATCCATCGATATAAGGCAACGCCCTGAAACGGTATCCCCTCGCCACTTTGGTGAGAAAAGAACCAGTTAGAATGCCCATTTAAAAAATTAGCATTTCCATGCGTACATGTAACTTAAAAATGAAAACCCCCAACATTCACCTTCAAAATTCAAATCGTGCCGATGTAATATATAAATCGACACTTTAGCACTTCCGACATTCCTACCCCGTTCGCAAGTTGCACCACGGTTCGCCAGTTCGCGCCCTAACTAACCAATGATCGTGAAGATGAATTCATGATTCTAGGTAATTATTAAGAAGGGGAACAGCGCGTACGCAGTCCCCACTACCAAAAATTACGCGCCCGAGTTATCCACATTAGGGATAATCGCAGGGGTCAACCCATCCGCAGTGCAATGGATAGGCCTCGCCCTGGGGGAACCGCCTAATTGATCACGGTTTCCCCTACGCCAGGTAAGTATGCTTGTATTTCGAATCGTTCACGTAGTCTATCTGCAGAGAATAATCTTGACACCACGATGTATAAATACTAACCAATTAGTACAGCGACATCTATCTAAGTTAAAACATTCTACATCAGAATTAAGGCTACGTAACGGATCGAGTGTCCATTTTTTAAACGAACGGTTAGTTTATGTCACTCTTGATAAAGCCATACTTGTACAGCAAGTTTGCTACCTTGCTCTATAGATGGCGCTGTTATTTAAATGGTGCTTTTTGCTGGTGATTATTAAAAATGATTTTAAAATAATTATGATGTTAATAAATTATAATGAAAATATATATCAAAATTACATTAAAATATATGTTTAACACAAATACATATAATGGAAACAAAAAAGGTGTTAATTGATAATTGTAATCAAAGTTGACAGAAATTTCTTGAATTAGATAAACCAAAATAAATTCATATAAGATCATTGAAATATTAACCAATTAGTACAGCGACATCTATCGACAATATAAATCAGACAAGCGTCTACTAAAGTAAAATACTTATTAAACAACTAGTCTGTAAAGCCTAGCTATCCGTCGAGTAAAAACTATACTGAGATATATGCAATGCGCGAACACTTCATTTAAAAAAGTTGTATGACGTCGTTCCTAGATGTCACTTAAATATAATTTTATTCTACAGTGATGCCAGCTTTAACAACAGATTAGTAAGTCACAAATATCGTCCTTACAATTTGTATTCGAAAAAATTTCACTTTCCAATAGAACTGGTTTTAATAATTTGTTTTTCTTTTTAAGGAAATGAAAATAAATAGTAGGTTGTTAAAATTGTACAAAAATATAAGTACATGTAACATGTAAGTAACTACACAAAATATCTACGTATTTAAGTAGATTAATCATAACTCAGTTCTATCACCCTTCACTACCAAGTCAGTTTGAAATGTCCATATTTGAGACTACAGGAGAAGAAGCGTAGATAGGTATATCATGTTTATCAAACTCGTTATATAGCTCCAAGTTGTTTGTCTTATCACGTGTTATGTTATTATTTTAAGATTTTTAAGCATACAAAAGATTTGCCTTCGATTCCTCTAAAGTATATCAAAAATTTCGGATGCGGATTATTTCATTCCCACGGTATAAATTTTATAATCGCGTAGAATTCTATAACTCTCGGTATATTTTAATTATTGGTCAATCTTATACAATAATTCCACATTTTTTTACGTATTAGTTTTCCTCAATTGCTCCCTGGATGTTTAATAAAATTGTACAATATAAAATATTGTGCAATATATTGAGACAATCGTACACAGTTTTATATCATTGTGCAATAATGATTTGACAGTTCTCACGCAGTCGTCGTCGCGTTTTGCAGTGTATTTTGTAGTACTTATTTTAAGATGGCTGCTAAAGAAGATAGAAAATTTATTTTAGAGTGTCTAAGATTGTATAAAACTTTACCAGCGCTGTGGAATATGAAATCACAAGATTATAAAAACAGAATAAAGAAAAACGAGCAATACGATCAATTACTTCGTAAATATAGAGAGAGATACCCGAATGCCGATCGGAATCAACTGGTGAAAAAATTAAATGTGTTGCGTACTAACTATAGAAAGGAATTGAAACGAATGAATAATACTTTAACGTCTGAAGCTGATAAAGTAAAACCGACGTTGTGGTATTTCGATGAACTGAAATTCCTTGAAGAATTAAAAGCACCCTGTAATTCGCAAAACGTTATTAAGATAGAAGTTAATGATGATATAGAAACTGAAGAAGACGTAGAAAGCAGTCATATTGTGGATACAGATCGATATACTGTAAGTTATTAATTTATTTTGTAATTTCACTTTTCGGTATCATGAAATGTTTGCAAAACTTCAGTTCAATTAAACACCCGAGAAATGTACCAAGACGATATTTCTGTATACTCGGTTGTTTACTACATCTTATTAGCGATCAATTTAAAACAAAAAGGCAGAAATAAAATTTCAAGCAGTCTAAGTACGATATTTCCTATCGATACCTTCAGACATTCTTTATTAAACAACAATTTCACATGCCTACTTTCTGCCTTTTAATACTTGAAACTTCATCAACCCTTTTTTGTCAACTTTCGTAGATCCGGATTTAGACGGGCGGCGCGCGCCGTCTGGTGTATTCCTCCATAAATTTGAATCTTTTAATGTTGTCTTTCCTTGTTGTTAATTTATTTTTTAAAGTATTCACCTCAAATACTTAGGTACTATAGGAAAGGGGCACCAATGTCAGGTATTTACCCTGATTGGAAAAAATTCCTAGAGTTGGGGCTGTGATTTTTGGTTATTTCACCATAACTACCCCGCACTAAATTTAAAGATTATAAAGAGCATTGTGTGCTGTGTTTGGATAAATAAACCAATAAAGGTACTTCTTTTTAATTTTAAGTGAATTATGTATTTAATAAGTACCTGAAATCTTTTAATTTATCATTATGACAAATCTCCAGAGGTACCCAACGATTGAGCTGAAAATTATGATCATAATAAATAAGTCTTTCTTTCAGTGTATTTCTTTGGTTTAACACCTTTTTTTTAAGTACGTATTTTTTGCATTCTGTCTCGTGTTAAAACGTATGCTCATTGTTTATGTAATATTAATTATAAAACTGTCTATATTTTTTTTAGATAGTCGATTGCCCACCGAAAAAGAAATTAAATAAAAAAGAAAACTCACTAGATATAATGATACCGCTGACAAATCGTCGAATTCAGAAACCTGCGCAGTCGCGTAAAAGTGAATGCGAAAGAATCGCCCTTGCATGGGCTGTAGATCTTGAGAAAATGCGACCGCTACAACAACTTTTTGCAAAAAAGGCCATCAATGACATTTTGTTTGAGGGCCAAATGGGCACCTTGCACAGGGATTCCGTGCAAATTAATAGGAATCCACTAATCATGCCATCTGGCGAATCTACTCCATGTAGTGCAGTATCACCAAATCCTGTGACGTATGAATAAAAATTACAATCACAACCTACACAGACTGTAAAGATGAAATAACAAAGAGCGATCATAGATCAAAAGTAAACAGTTTGGTGTACTTCAGTAATTATTCCTATTTATTTCAAATACTTTCATACAGATATACCATGTACTAAATTACTAATATTACATAATCTATTTATTTAATTATTTTTCATCCCTTTGGTGTTTTAACAATTACCTATACTCATGTCAAATTGTTACAAACTGTAAGTCAGAAATATTTTTCTTAATAGCATAATGAACGTTCAAAGAAGTATTAACTTTCATTATGAAGTAAGTATAATAGTTTTATAAATTTTGAGAATCTTTTGGAGAAAGTAATAGAGATTTTTTGGTTCACCAATCCTTTGACATAATAATATAACCATTGATTAATAAAATTATTGGTTATCGCGTTCGTTACCAATAATTACAACCATTAATGAATCTATGAATATAAACTATATTTTTTATGCATCGTTCTTTCACCCAAATTAGTATTTATACATTATTACGTAGTGGCAAACTAAGAGATGTTCCAGTTTCTAGGCCTCGTACATAATATGTGAAATATAAAAAGTTTTAAAAAGGTCCAACTGAGAGTTCCACAATCTTTATTTCGGCAACAATATTGAATGCCTCCTTAGTTACTCCGACCTGACGCCACCGCCACTGATGTTACCAAGTTACCATTTATTTAGAAAGAGCAATACGTCAATGGATGTTACGCAGTTTTCTTCTATAGTCGTTGATCGTTAAGTTCTATCCTATTGAAACTGGATAAAATTATTGTACAATATCGTACGCAGTGAAAAGGTCAAAATAAATTAATAGTTTGAACACCGTTTCCGTTTTGTTTTATTTAATTCCTAATTATTCAGTTTTATTATTTTATTATACTACACTACGAATTATTAATGAAATACTTTTAATAAAATAAAATAAAAAATATCTGTGCAATTCACACGTGGTAGAAGTGAACCCTTCACATCTATGTTTTTTTTTTAATTCAGCAAATGATCAAATACACACTATTTTAAAGTTTATGAAAATGTACATACAAATAGGTACACACAATCATTATTCATTTTCAGTTAATGCACATTTGGAATATCCATGGGAATATCATCTGAAAAAAGTACATACGTGTAATACGTACACGTATACAAAACACCACGGTTGTTGTGATGCCTTTTCCCAAGCTTTGTACTACGCATGCGCGCATAAACACGTGTTATACTATTTCCATTTCTTTATTGTCTCGATGACAGTTCTAATTTAATAGTCGTAGTGTTGTGACCAAATAAGTAATGATATCGATCGCATATGTCGATGTCGATGACGATTCATCAGATTTGAATTAAAATAAATAAATAAAGATTACCTGTCGTTATAATTATTTCGTTTCATTGTCGAGTAACTATATACCTACTTATTTTACAACATTATCAATCAAGAATTAATACGTCTAACATCTTATAATGAAATATAATATTAGTTAATAAATTTGTACAAAAGTATCCGGCAGTAGTTTAGTTTTTACATTTTGTAAAAAAATATCGGGCCTGTTATCGTGTTACGTTTATCGATATAGCTCCATCCGTCCATCCCTATCAGTTTCTCCGACTCTGAAAAACCTTGTACTTGTGTAAACGTCATATTTTTATAAAATAATGCATACATAATGTAAAAATGGCTCTTACAAGTTTTCACAGAAGCTGTCATCGAGGAAATAAATAAATGGAAATGGTATAATACACGTACAACGCTGAGGCCCAAGCAAACTCTCACTATGATGTCTAAACGAATATATGAAACACTGTATGAATTTATGTGTTACTCTGTTACTGTCGCTTTTTCGTTTCATCGACTTTTAAATCAAAACGACGCTAAAAAAAATTCACTTCAAAAAAATGTTTAATCTTTCTCTACATAAAACAGCAATTTCATAGGTAAAGGACCTATTATTATAAACTAGCGTTCGCCCAATGGTAATCTCTGAAACAGTTAGATTGATTTTGACGGGACTTTCACGGGTAGATAGCTGATGTAATAAGGAAAAACTTAGGCTACTTTTATTAAAAAAAAAAAAAAAAAAAAATCGGGTGCCGCGCAAATAAAAAAACCTTGTCATGGTGAATCAATTCGGGCACTTAAATGGCTTACGCTGAGTAAACCTTGAGATATATCTAATTAATCTCCTACATAATTGTAAATCTTAAAAAAACGTACAAAAAAGTCAGTGACAGCATATTACGTCTCTCTTTTTAGGATGACTCACAATAAGCATTGTTATCTTTATGAAATAACCGGGAGCGAGGGTAGTACGATTTACATGTGTACGCTGACGACGATCGACGGTAGTCTGTAATCCACGTGAGCGCATCCGCGAGCACAGCTAGAACTATATTCAATTTAATTTTTATTCAAAGTATACACTTTTGTAACATGTCAGAAAAATTGACATCGTAACGTGTAGCAGTCGTGGCCGAGTGGTTAAGGCGTCTGACTCGAAATCAGATTCCCTCTGGGAGCGTAGGTTCGAATCCTACCGGCTGCGAAACCTTTTTGTTTTTATTTTCCTTTACAGGTAGCCAACCTGTTACAATTTGACAACAAAAGTAAATAAATAAATTGTAAAATTATTTTTTGCTGGAGTATTATATAATCGATTTTACTGTTATTACTGTATTGCTAAATGTGGTATGGTTCACGCACTATAGGGAGATATTTTACAATATTCAATAAATACTGCTTTCACTTACAGGTTCATATATGATCTGGGATAAATTTAGATACACAATATCAATTATCAATAAACTATAAGGGTAAAAATACTCGAACAATATCTGAGTAACATTTCAACCAGAAGTTTTATAGTTATGATGTGTTTTCACTTTGTTTACCATTTCTATCAGTTTTTAGTGGTGTTAGTAGTACTCTATCGATGCGCAGCGCCGCGCTAGTCTCTCACCATTTTAACCACTTTTTGATAATATGGCTATTATAGGTTAACAAAACGGAATTTAATTAGCAAATTAACGATTACTTAATTAATATGTCCACATAGTTTTTGTTAAAAATATAACTAGATACAAAATTTAATTTAAAAAATGTAATATGTTTATTTTAGTTTACACATAAAAATATTATTGATCTTCTATTGGCGCGATTAAAGGCAGAGGTATAGGTTAAAATTATGAACTACACACGTATCATCATCCTAAGTGCGATACCATGACAAGACAAATAAGCCAATGATCCATTTCAGGGACTTTACTTTTTTTCTAAATAAGTTAAGTAATAAAATTCAATGTATAAATTGATACATTGAAATGTATAAATGTATAAATTTTCAATAAGTAATCTAATGCGTTGCTCTGAAAACAAAAAAAAACGACATTTAAAGTACAAATATTTGGGCGAACGAGCATCGCTCGGTGTCTTACAGTAAAAAAACATCTATGTAGGTATACTTGGAATGTAAAACATTATCTAAATATAAAGTTTCATACAAATCGTTGGAGCCGTTTCCGAGAAACCAATTACATATATGTATATATATATACAGGAATTGCTCAGATAATATAATAAGATAAATAAATTGTCAATTCCTTTTCAGACAAATAAAAATATAACAATCTCAATCACGGTTACTTCTGTCAGTTTTAAACTACTTCTTTTTCAACCGAGTTAGGCGATATTACATTACAGTGTCATCTATATGAAATACATGAGTACTTGTAGCACTCTCTAAACGCAGAGATATTTTGGATCTTATATTTTTATATAAACTCGTAAGAAACAAAATCGATGGTCACTGTTTTAAGCACGAGAAACGCGCTGTACAAACTAAAGAATCATTAAAGTTTCTTTACAGACAAATTATTTTTATTAGTTTATTATGTATTGTATTCGATTTTGACATTATTTCAATGATCTTAAATGAATTTATTATTGTTTATCTACTTCAAGAAATTTCTGTGAATTTGATTACAATTATCAATGAATACTTTTTTTGTTTCCATTGTATGTATTTGTGTTAAACATATATTTTAATGTAATTATGATATAAATATTTTCATTATAATTTATGAACATCATAATTATTATAAAATCATTTTTAATAATTACCAGCAAAAAGCTCCATTGGAATAACAACGCCATCTATAGAGCCAGGTAGCAAACTTGCTGTACAACTAATGGCTTTATCAAGAGTGACATTAACTAACCGTTCGTTTAAAACATGGACACTCGATCCGTTACGTAGCCTTAATTCTGATGTAGAATGTTTTAACTTCGATAGATGTCGCTGTACTAATTGGTTAGTATTTATACATCGTGGTGTCAAGATTATTCTCTGCAGATAGACTACGTGAACGATTCGAAATACAAGCATACTTACCTGGCGTAGGGGAAACCGTGATCAATTAGGCGGTTCCCCCAGGGCGAGGCCTATCCATTGCACTGCGGATGGGTTGACCCCTGCGATTATCCCTAATGTGGATAACTCGGGCGCGTAATTTTTGGTAGTGGGGACTGCGTACGCGCTGTCCCCTTCTTAATAAACTTTATAAAACTGGCTTCGGCAATAGGGAATTGAGAATGGGGGGTCACCTTATTAATCCATCCATATGTAATCAGGATTTGTTAATTGTTAGTATGGATCCTAGTTCCTAGACTTCCTTTGGCTGAAATAATTTGGTCGGCGGGAATACGTAACACGTGCGTTTCTACTTTCTGTGTTCGTTAACTTCGTTATGTGTAAGAGAGTAAGTACTACTACATTCCTTGTTTGTAGTTTGATCGAAGTTCGTAGTCTTCTAATTTAAGTAATTAGCAATATTAAAAACAAATTTATCAGTATAATTTTTTAACTTGTACAAGTTTAGAAATTAGCGCAAAAACCTTCCAACACACGTTACTGTATATTTTAGCAAGTGTACACTAATGTGTATGACTCTTAAACTTCTGAACCTTCGACTCTCATATTTCATGTTTTAAATGTAGTTAAGTACAATTTGTAAAAAAATATACAAATTTACTTCATACTATAAAGTCTATTTAGTTTAGTTTATAGTGTTCAAATTTACTGGAGTAAATATTAAAAATTTAAAATCAATTAAACAGTCTGCTAACCGCGAACTATATTATTTACAATTATAAAAAGTTTATGTTTGCATTTACAAATCTTAGAAAGTACCAGACTGATCCGAACCAAACAGAAGAGTAACTTAATGCAGGTATATCCAGGTCGGAGATTTAGTATTAAATAGGTAAATGGTAAAAAGTATGTTTTTTTCTGTAAAAAAACCTTTTTTGCCAGGGGACACCCGGGTTTGAACCGGGGACCTCTCGATCTGCAGTCGAATGCTCTACCACTGAGCTATATCCCCGACGTCTAGAATATTTAAAAACTTTTTATGTATCAAATACATAACACCCCCACATTACTTAATTTTTTTAAGGGAAAAATAATGGAAAACAAATAATTTGGCCGGAATATCTAACGCCTGCAACAGATTAAAAGCAGTTTTTGTCTTCCTACAGCATAAAAAAATTTAAATATTAAGAAGAAAAAAAAAAATTATGTGTGTAATTCACACGTGTTGATGTTTTAGTTTTTTTTTTAATTCGGAATTTAATCAAATACACACTAATTTAAAGTTTATGAAAATGTACATACAAGCTCTCACAATCATTATTTACAGTATCATTTTCAATTAATGCACATTTGAAATGTTAATGGTATAACCTAACACAATATCAATCAGTAACAGAACGTCGTAAGTGTTGTTTAAAACGTTTTTGTTTCGTCAGTGAGGTAATAAAATTCATTATTGCGTGACAATCTTTTTATTGTCGCTTTCGCTTTTTCGTTTCATTGACTTTCAAAATACAACGATGCTAAAGAAGTTTTCACTTCAAAAATTAAACTTTTTTACGTTGACGAAAACTACATCAGTTTCTTGAGTCAGACCTAAAATCTTAAGTTATAAGAAGAAAGGATATTTTAAGTTGTTATAAAATATTTATGTTGTATAAATAAATTTCAGGACTGTGACCACTGAACTTGGCACACATTTAGATCACAGTCCGTTTGTCGTTGAAGTCAACAACCAAGGGAGGTTGGCGATAGATTTTCACCTTGAAAGTGGTAATTAACCAGGTGGGCGTTACAAAAAGCCCTAAAAACCACTATGGTATAGTTTCATCACGATGTTTTCCTTCACCGAGCGCTCGGGCTCATTGCAGCGATTCGAACTCACGTCGTTCTACACGGAATCCGTACACGCTACCAATGAGCAAACATTGCTTTAAAATTAATCGGTCGAAGTATGTACTATTATTATCTATGCACTTTCGCCATTTTAAAGGTAGTTCATTGATTCCATTGCTGAAAAAATTGTGGGAGCAAGAATCTATAAAATCTTTGAAGGCAGTTTGGACAGCCTCATCGGAATTGAATTTATTTTCCTTGCAAGAAATTGTCCAAATTCCGAAAAAAGTGGTAATCTGTTGGAGCAATGTCCGGGGAATATGGTGGGTTTCGGAGACATTCCAACCGCAGTTCCTCTAATTAGCGTTGTTCTGAAGCAGTAGTTGGCTTGAGATATTGACCAGCCTCGGTTGTTTAACGGCTAGCTTTTCCATCATGGTTTGCAATTGTTGACAATACAGATCTGCCGTTATCGTCTGGACAGATCTTACGAAGCTGTAATGTATGACACCAGCACTGGTCCACCAAACACTCACCAATTCCTTTTTCTGAGACGACTTTCGCTTGGGACAGGATTTGACCGGTTTTTCTGGGTTTAAGCACTGTGATGAGCGTTTCCGATTTTCGTAAAGGACCCATTTTTCGTCACAAGTAACAATACGATTTAAAATTCCGTCGTTATTGTGACGGTTGAGTAATGTAATGCAGAACTTAATAGGTGTTTGTTGGCGTGCTTCAGTCAATTCAAGCGGTTTGTTTCAAGTGAATTAATTTCTTTCTTATCAATCACAACGAAACTGCCTCTAACTCTTACGTGGTTTGCGATGAATCCACTTCAACGATCACCTTTAATTATTCATTATCAACTAGAGTCCCCAGACGTCCACGGGGTTTGTTTCCAGAACAAAACCACGTACTCAAAAACATACCATGTTTTCTTTTACAGTAGCTTTCCCATACACATTATTAATCCTTCGAGCTGATTCTGCAGCGCTGATACCACAATGGAACTTATATTCGTAAATAAGGCGATATTTTAAATTTTCTATTTTGTGAAAAGAACGATGTCAAAGAAATATAAAATGGTGCGAAAACAAACGAATCACTAAATTCGAAACACAAATACACAAGCCTAAATTTGAATTTGGATTTTCTAACCAGACGCCAGATATTTGAGATCAAAGTGACCAGTTCAACAAAACGCCAATTTCATATGTAAGGACCTAATATTAGGAAGTCCCGCTTGTATTTCACATTTTTGGAATTATGTATGTGGAAAGGATATAATTATATATATATATATATATATATATATAGATATTATTTATAGCTGTGTTTGTTTGTAAATTAGTTTGTACATTTTGATGGCAAAACAATTATGTTACATAGTTTATTTGGTAATATTACATAGTGCCAAAGAATTTGAAAAATAGTTGAAAAGATTGGAATTTAAAAAAATGGGAAGAAATTGTATCAAAAAGAGTTGCGCGCCCCCGGGTGGGCTCGAACCACCAACCTTTCGGTTAACAGCCGAACGCGCTAGCCAATTGCGCCACGGAGGCCTTGTCATCAATTCCGAAATTGTGCTCCTGCCTACTGCTAGTTCATTCATATTATAAGAGAAACAAATACTGATGTATTCGTTACAATGCAACGGCATGATAGTGTTAATTTTAGTAGTTAGAATCTCTTACCAAGTTCAGTGAAGCTGTAAAAGCCGCAGCGGCTTCAGGGCCCCTAAGGCTAACAGTGTAGTCAGATCTAAAAAAAAAAATTATGTGGTGTCGTGGGACACCAGGTAGGAACGAAGTTCCTTCGGCTAATGTAGAATCGACACAAATTGCAAAAAAAATCGTGCTCAATTTTATGTAGGTTTTCTTGATTTTTCTCTTAAATTTTGCTGATTAGTTTTTATTTAAGTACAAGAAAGTATTTAGGAAATCCAGTATTTTAAGAAATATTAAATTACTTAAAATAAAAAAAAACATCGTAATTCAAATTATCAAATAAAATAACGAAATATGTCTCTTTATTTTTGTTTGACAACATAAAATTACATAGAAATAGAAAAATAAAAATAATTACAAAAAAAGTATATTGTTATTATTAATTTCGCTTATTTAATTCTTTACATATTTTTTTAAAATTTTTACAATAATATCTATATAAAATACAATATTAAAATAAAAAATACAAAAAAACAGTTGATCCCCAGTAGCGGGGTGAAGACCCATGCTACCGGTGGCTAGGGCTCCAGAGAGAGGAACCTCCTCACAATTCGTGCCGTGTCCAGAAGAACTGCCTTCTGTATCTTACCCTTGATCCAACAGCCAAGCGAGAGCTTCCTGAGATGGTGGTCGAAACTTTTCGCTATTAGACCATTTACTGATACGACTATCGGGACAATTATTGTTGATTCCACATCCCACATGGCGGTAATCTCGTGAGCCAAGTCCAAGTACTTTGAAAGTTTACATTTCTCAGCTTTCACGAGGTTCTCATCATGGGGTATGGTGACATCAACAAGAATTGCCCGACGCATGGACCTATCCAACAACACGATGTCAGGTTTATTGGCTACAATAGTCCTGTCTGTGATGATAGATCGAGCCCAGTCAAGCACAACATGACCGTTATCGAAAACTGGTGTTGGTGCGTATTTATAATAAGGCACCTCAAAACTTACAAGGCCGTATTTAAGAGTAAGTTGCTGGTGTATTTATTATTAATATTATTATTATAAGTAATTCTTATTAATCAGTCTCGTCATCAAATTCTATTGCTGAAACTATTGGCTATTGGCTACTCGCTTGTGTACGCGACTGTCGCGCCTGCGCACGTCTCATTTAACGGTTTTATTCCACGCACTTTTTTCCACGGATTTTTTCTTACGGTTTTACTATTACATTTTTTTCAATTCGGTCGCGCAGCAAAATCCCTATCCCCTCCATGCCTGCCGTAAGGAACTTCGTTCCAAAAAGTTAGATTCTCGTTAATTGTTATTAATTATCTCTGGTTAGAATGTTAGGGTACAATTATATTTTAAATTCAACACGAATTATATATTATTATAATCCTTCCGTAGCATCTACTTTAAAAGTATGTGCGAATAGGTTTCGGGGTGGCTTGCACTATTTGTAAATAGTGGTATAAGTTATCCTCCCTTATTTGAAATTAATTCTCATTGCGTACGTTTTTAACGATAGTGTATCTTAAAGGTAAATTAATTTAATTATATAAAAAAAGAAAAAAGTTAAAAAATTGTATTTATGAAATAAAAAAAATCCTTCCCGTACCGGGAATCGAACCCGAGCCTCCTGGGTGAAAGCCAGGTATCCTAGCCACTAGACCATACGGGAGTTATCAGTTATGTAAAAAATATAGACCAGTTTAAAAGGATATATGTATAAATGCAATTACCTTTTATAAAATTAATAAAAGAAAGAATGTGGTGTCGTGGGACACCAGGTAGGAACGAAGTTCCTTCGGCTAATGTAGAATCGACACAATTTGCAAAAAAACATCGTGCTCAATTTTATGTAGGTTTTCTTGATTTTTCTCTTAAATTTTGCTAATTACTTTTTATTTAAGTACACGAAAGTATTTATTAAATTCATTATTTTAGGAAATAATAAATTACGTAAAATAAAAAATATATAAAAATCGTAATTCAAATTATCAATTAAAATAACAAAATATGTCTCTTTACTTTTGTTTGACAACATAAAATTACATAGAAATAGAAATAATTACAAAAAAAGAAAGAGGGAGAAAGAGAAAGGTATTATACGCTACTCGCTTGTGTATGCGACTGTCGCGCCTGCGCACGTCTCATTTAACGGTTTTATTCCACGCACTTTTTTCCACGGATTTTTTCTTACGGTTTTACTATCACATTTTTTTCAGTTCGGTCGCGCAGCAAAATCCCTATCCCCTCCAAGCCTGCCGTAAGGAACTTCGTTCCAATAATTATATGTATCAGAATAATTTATATTAATTAACGTTATGATATTGATAAGTAACATGTTTTACAACTACTACAGTAACAAAAATCAAATGCCAGTTGTTACAATACGTCTACAGTTCAACATAATGCTGGTTGTGAATAACCAGCGCTGGCCTTCCGCTGGGGCCACTTCGTGACGCCATATTATGACGGACACACTGACATAAACAGACTAAAAAAGTGGAAGTCAAAATGTAAGCAACATACAATGTAAAAAAGCTTTCTATATATACAAACACAAGAGTAGGTATTAAAAACTTTAATGAACACCAGAAGCAAAAAAGTTTGTCAGAAGTGGGATTCGAACCCACGCCCTCATAGAGGACCAGAACAACTCAAACCCACTTTAAACGGGCAAGGTAAACCTTGAGTCTGGCGCCTTAGACCGCTCGGCCATCCTGACGATTGTGTATGTTTATAAAATTATTCATCTAATGCCGAATTAATATGTAATACAAATTGTGAAATCATTTTGTTTATTAATTATAATATTTCTTGTTATTATTAATATAATTTTATTAATCTATATCAAACAACGTTTCATTACAATAATTAAGGCTATACAAATTATTTGTGATGCACCATCTACCAAAAAAATAAAAATTATAATCTTCTTACAAAGTAGTTTCAGTCTGTATCACAAGATGGCGTTAATTTAAATAAATGTAAGTTTTTATTATATACCAAAAATTAATAGAAAATAGGTCACGCAGTTTATGCTAGTATACTTATAAAGAATGGTGGCACTGTGCCACTCATAGGTACTTCTGTTGGTTTTAGACTTAGAGGTTGCGATCCGAGTGCCAAGGCCAAAGGAGCTTCGCTAGTTTTATCTACAAACAAGTTTAGTGAAACAAGTTAAATTATTGAAAAGGAAACAAAAACCCGGAGCGCAACTTAAATACTTGACTAAAAAATATTTTTTCCTATTTATTTTGTTTTTTGATTTCTAGACGTCGCACTTAAATATTATATAGCTTAAGTCACTTCTACAATAAAATTGAAAAATATAACGACACTTCGTATGCTA
This sequence comes from Saturnia japonica, assembly GCA_033032175.1. Taxonomy (NCBI): domain Eukaryota; kingdom Metazoa; phylum Arthropoda; class Insecta; order Lepidoptera; family Saturniidae; genus Saturnia; species Saturnia japonica. The sequence goes on along the minus strand of CM065328.1, from coordinate 554,752 downwards.
AAATCCATCAACCTCAGCGTGCCGAAGTTAGACATGCATCACTCAAAAACATAACCCTCCTTTTTCGCAGTCGGTAAAAATTTGTGAACAATTAATATGGAATGTACAATTATTGGCTCAATGTATCTATACGATTTTTTTAGTAATTTCTTTTAAAGCGAAATTTTCGCTTGGAAAGTACTTACTTAAATAACATTCAGATTTTAAAGTTATAAAAAGATTGCCACGATTTTTTTATCGTTAAAGGTTTAGCATTATGGGCACAATCTCACTTGATCTTAAGTGACGATGTGGCACAAGTTGGTAGCACGCTAAGCCTAGTGGAAGACTCGCTCTCAAGTGCAACTGCCGAAACACAACTGTTGGTGGTTGGCGACAGATTTTCAACTTGAGGATGTTAGCTAGTCGGGCGGGCATTAGAGGAAGCCCTAACACCATGCTATTAAATAAACTTTTTTTTTATCGTGTCACGGCCCGTATTACATAATGCGACCTAAAAACATACCCGGCGAATTGTGAAACTATGAACCCTTGTCTCGATAAAACAAAGAATTAAGAAGTTATTAAATCACTAACACATACAAGATAATTCACAAAGCAAGTAATTTCAAGTAAAAGGAGAATCTTAAATTTTCCTTATATTTGTGAAAAGTACCTAAAGCTTGCCAGTTGTGGGTAGAATACTTATGAATGAAGTAATAGGTTCGTGTTACAACATATAACTTCGCCCTGGGCGCCTGCGCCACTGGGATAGCTAAAGCCTGGCTATCTGCATTTATCATTAAACTTATGGTAAGAATGATAAAAATATAATAAAATACACATATTATTATAAAAATACTTTTATTTTCATATGAATACATTGCTGACAATATTATATTTGTAAAAATATAATTAATTACACTTTTCATTTAGATTTTATTATTATTTATTTTTGATGACAATACATCATCATAATAATATAACCGAAAGACATCCACTGCCAGACATAGACCTCCCCAAGAGATCTTCACAACAACCGGTCTTTTGCTGTAACCTTTATCAGGTCATCGTATCACCTTGTGGCAGATCTGCCCACACTACATCTTCCAGTATGCGGCTGCCACCCGAGAACTCTTCAGCTCCATCAGCCATCCGTTCTGCAAGCTACATGCTCCACCCATTGAGACTTAAGTCTAGAGATTCTTAGAATTATATTGGTGACTTTGGTTCTTCTGCAAATCTCATTTCTAATTCGATCATGTAGATAAACTTCGAGTATAGCCCTCTCTGTTGCCCTCTTTGAGGGTACTTGAGCTTTCATGTGTATATAACAACAATTTCTTATGAGAATACTATACCTACACCTGATGTTAATAATAGGTGCTGGCTGACAGTTTAAACGTTTAAAGGATGGTAGTTAATCAGCATTGCTTTAGAAGATGCCATAATAAAACTGTTCAGTAGTAAATCTATAATGCACATAACCCATTTCTAAGCCTGGAAACAAATAATTTTATGTAATTAAATATTTAAAAATATTTATAAAAATCTAAATATCTTTTATTCAATTTAGGCTCCAAGAAGGCATTATGAATGTCAAAACACTACCACCGGTTCGAAAAACATCCCATCCATCGAGAAGAACTGACAAGAAACTTAATCGGGTTTATCAACATTTTATTATCTTTTTTTTTAAATTGATTTTACAGTATTTAATTATATACAGTTATTATCATTTTCAGTAGATGTACAGAGAGGGAATCACATCCAGATATCACCATCATAAAGTCTTTGAACTAATATCTACAAACAAAGGGTAAGCATAGGGCAGGGTTTCTTAAAGTGATGTCCATGACATGAGTTCCAGGGTCCACATCCACTCAGTGCATTCTTAATATACTTCAGAACATTATTGCTGAGTGGAGAAACGAAAAATGAAAATAAAGACAAGGTTCATATTTTTTTAATTGAGTTGTTCAAGCAATATACAACTTGAAGTATTGGACGCCAGTGGGACGCGATGGTAGTGAGGGGGTCCGGGGGGTGCAATAATGCACGACCGCTTGAGGTGCCGGGTCTTCAATGAAACTCGAACTCTTGTTTACTGCTTGCAGGACGACCAAAGCTTTCTTCTTGTTGTTCTTGTATTTACTTGTACTCGTTGAATTGCGCCGTGCCCCATACGGCGCCTCTTCGAGCTTAAGTAGTTCTGAGAGTGACCGAAGGGAGAGCCCCGCTTTAATTCGTTTTTTAATTTTAATTTTCACTTTGGTCACCCTGTTAATTGCTCTATATTTCTTTCTTTATATTCATTGTGTATACATGTTATATATCAAAATATTCCTTGTTGAATACAACCCTATCCATTAAACTTTCACATATTATATACATTAAGTACATATTCCGTACATAAGCCAAAATCAATGCAATTTACGGGCGGCATCACCGCTTTCTGTTTATAAAAATTCTATAACATTGAATATCCTTACTGTATTGACTTAATGCATTTACCTATTCTATAATAGTTCTATTTCCATATATGTAACACACAATACATAATCATTTATTTACAACTTAATACATAACATGCAACTTATAATGTAGGGTAGTCGCTAACATTTCTCTATAATTTTATCTATATCGATCTATTCTATTAAGACACATAGTACATAACACAATAATATACCATAATAACCTAACACATGACACGAAAATAACAGTTCTGTCGCCAACAGTTTTAATATTTTTTCGACAACATGCATGTGCAAGTTAGGTTACAATTAGAATGAAAAACTGTAATAGACTAAATGGGAATGGTGACATGTGCCTTGCATTATCAAAAACAGCTCTCCTTAATTGAACTTACTGAAGCTAAACAACAGTATTTACTAGATCTGATTATTAAAGTAACTAATAAAGTTATTTTTAAAATGCATTGTTTTCTTTCTTACAACTTTGTTCTACAGGGCCCTATAGTAGTTTTAAAATTCTGAAAGTGGTCCATGTCTAGAATAGTTTAAGAACTACTGACAAAGAGGGTGAAATTTTAATCCATATTCAATTGTTAATACACCCTTTAATAAATCAATACACTGATTAGTCTTATGTTTGATAAATAAAAATATACAATCATGAAGACAATATATGCTACAATACACTTGTGATGTAAAACTTTAGTAAATGCTGAAAACAGACTTAACTTTCTGTTTTAATATTTCTTATGTAAAATCTTAACAATTGCCAGTCAATTTACTTCAAACTCTTTATAATAAAACCCAGAAAAAATTCAATTGTTATTACACAATATTTTTATATATACAGTGTAAACTCTTTATAACGATAAACTTCCTATAACGTTGAAGTGAGCCTAACTTGGTTGGTTTGCGTTAAACCCACATATTGAAACTCCACTCCATATAACGATAAAAAATGCTCAGTCCCTTGAATTTCGTTATAAAGAGTTTACATTATTTAAAATATGATTTTACAATGTGATTAAAAAATACTTTGAGCTCACTTACAAGCTTTTTAGATACCTAATTTTTTGTAGAGCTAGGTGTTAGTGGAACCTGTCTCTAACTTTAACTATTCTCTTACCATCAATATTTAAAACATGTATATGTTAGAGAAATCAATCCAATATCTGACAATCCTCATCATCAATAAATCCACCATTTAACGCGTCATTTAAAATCTCATTTTTATTTTTCTTTAATTCGTTATTTATAAAAGTTCTCCGTTCTTCCTTCTTCCTTTGTTCATTAATTTTTTCAGCAGGTAAACGGTCAACAATTCCTTTTGTAAACGTATATATTACTGTTGTGAAGTCGGTATCGACAAATGCGAGGTTTATTGAAGGACCAGTCTCTACTGTACATAGATTTTCCTGAATATTATTTATTATATCCATACTTATATTCTGCGATGTCGACACCGGTATGTATATATTGATTTTTTCGTTCTTGCTCGGTCTGGCGACCACATAAAGGGTGTCTATGTCACGATTATAACAATATTCTGTGTCATACATAAGTTTATCGTCAACTAAATGGATGTATAGGTGATAGGCAAGAGAAATTTTCATATCCGAGTCACATCCAAGCGATCGCATGTCTTCTTTTATTTTCGCCTCTACGTCCATTTTTAAATGCAATAAGTATCCCTTATCATTAAAAAATTTTATAATTAAGCTTAATTAATAAAAATAATAATTGTTAGCATTGTTTACATCTCAGATACAATCTAAACCTAACCTAACTCCTTACATAACCTGACATGAGACATTTGACAAGGAAACACGATTGATAGCTCGAATTTCTGAATTTTCCCCATATTCATATTTTCTTTTCCCCAAATGATACGGTTTGAAACTTTTTTCCCATTTTTTTTAAATAGAAAATAAGTGGAAAGCCATACAAGTATTTTCATTTAAAAATATAATTTTGAAATGTGTATATAAGATAAAACATAATGATAATAAAATTGTTAAATATTAATTTCAAAAAAGTTTATTAAAAAAATAGTATTTATTGTATTGTACTCAATGTCCATGTCCATCAACATCACATCACATCACATGATTCTCCTACTGTCATAGATATTTGCAAGTCGCTGCATTGCTTCGAAAGTTCACTATCACTAATTTCCTTTAATCTTTTTATATTATACATGAAACCAAATATGCTATCATGATGTTTAAGTGCCTTAAACCTAGGATGGCAGCTTGCTTGCACATTGTCGACAATAACATAAAAATAGTTTATTTTGAAAAACTCTTCCGCATTCAATTCATGAGCTTCATCTTTCCCTTCATAATTAAAATGCTTTTTTTTTACGTCGTCTTCAGACTTCTTTAAACTGTCTGTCAATATCATTTTCCTCGGCTATTTCTCTCGCTGTTATAAGGGATGACTGAAAACAATTTTCTCTATAATTAATAATTACCGAGCCAATTTGTGAATGCGTCTAGGTGTTGTATAGCCACATTTAAGTGCATGTTTTCACTTTGCCACATTTTACTGATAACATTTATCATTGTAAGAATGTCATCCATATGACAAGTGAAACTACAAATTCGTAGGTAGTTATTTCCTTTTCTATAGAATAGCATTCACTGACCAACTGACAATCTGTTGTATTTTCTGCTAAATCCTTTAAAGCATTACATATATCGCTTAGTTGGTATTTAAAGTCTTTCACCGGTGCTGCCCTGCACTCCCATCTAGTTTCAGAAAATGGTTTTAGCGATAAGGATTTTACATGAGCGTTTATAATAGCCCACCTTTGACTTGAGCCGGCAAACAGAGTTTACAACCTTTGTAGCAAACCAAAAAAAGATTTTACTTGGACACAAGACGATGCTGCATCTCCTATGATGAGGTTCCAGCTATGAGTCCTACAAGGTAAAAAATAAGCGAGTGGATTAATTTCAATAATACGTTTTTGAACATTACTTTTTTCACCACGCGTATTGGTACCATTATCATATCCTTGACTTCTGCTGTTTTGCAATGACATACCTAACTGTTCTAATTCTGTGATTATATAATTACGTCTAAGGCTTACTTGACTTCTGCAGTTTTGCAATGATATACCCAACTGTTCTAATTCTGTGATTATATAATTACGGCTAAGGCTTACGTTACGAAAGCATTCATTTGATAATGATAATTTTAACAGCCGTAGATATAAGTTCGTTTTTTTTCTATGACAAAACATAGGACAAAATTTGCAGAAAAGCAATACTGGTTCCTTAGTTCTACAATTTATAACAAAATCAATAAAAAAATAAAGATTTCACGTGACTTGCCATTAATTGTAGGAGTTTATTTTGAATATTTTTTCCGATATAGTTGTCATTAATCGTTTTATCTTTCACTTGTTGTAAGTGAAGTCTCAGCACGGGATCAAATCGGACTATTAACTTTACTAAATCTATAAAGTTGCTTCTTGTCTCACTCGAACCTGAGTATCAGATGTTAACTTCTCTCTATGACCCCTGAAGGCCAAATTGTGAGATGGTAAAAAAATTACAGTTACGAGTAATCGTTCTAAAATATCTCTCCAACGTTGCCTTCCTTGTTCAATTTGTGACTGAGCCAAGGAGTCAATAGTGGAACAGCTTTTTAAACCATTTTCTAATTTAATCCATTTCAGCATACAATCTTTGTGCTGTCGACTCCTTGTCCACTCCTTCACTTGATCCAATCTTTGTATTTTCTAGCCCGAATATTCGACACGGAAAGCAGTAAACGGCACCCTTTGTTTGTGAATAAATCATCTAGCGCCTGTCAAGCTTGCAGTGTGCGGGTTGCGGGAGGCGATAAATGAGTATAAACACGTGTACGTTTGACAAATGGTTTATTACGACTGACTTACAATTAATACATATCTTACACCACTACACCATCGGGGTGCAAGAAAAAAAAAATTGATTATACATAATTTTTTTTTTTTTTTTTACTAAACATTATAAAATTTAATTAAAATACGAAATTAATATTATATTAAATTAGTACAATCTGAAAGAGAAAAATAATCATAAAACACATTTCATTAATAATAACTATGTATTAATAATTTTTAATTTTATATATTATAGAGAAAATATTTAATGAAATAACATTTAGCGTATATTATAATTAATGTAATTTTACACAAAAATTTTAAACGTAAATACAATGCTAAAGTTTCCGTAACATATTGTCATTAATTTTTAAATAATTTTGTTCTATTTTTGTGTACAATTTCAATGTTATTGTTTTTCAAAATTTTTACATTTGGTTCCTGATCTTCGATAACAACGTAAGGACCTTTATACAATGTGTCTAACTTATTCGTAGTTTCATTTTTTAACAATATTAAATCACCTGTCTCATATACTACTTGGTTTATATTTCTATCATACTTTGACTTTCTTATTTGTTTACTTTTTAACAAATTATTTTTCGCATCTCTATGCGCTACTTGTAAGCGATATTTTAATTCTAAACTATAATTATCTGGGTTATATAAAGGTTGTATACTACTTTTTATTCTATTCGGAATGTCACATGGTTTTCCAAATACTAACTCATATGGAGTGTATTTTGTAGATGAATGTACAGTGTTATTAAAAGAAAAACACCAAAAAGGTAACCATTGGCTCCACGTTTCACAATAATTATTACACTGTATTCTTAAAAAAGAATTTAAATTTTTATGTGTATTTTCAAGTGAACCTATTGATTCATGATGGTAAGCAGTTGAACTTAACTTTTCAATTCCTAATAATGTACAAACTTCTGTCATTGTAGATGATATAAATTCCGTACCTTTATCTGTAGCTATTGTTTTTGGGATTACAAATCTTAAAATAAAATTATTTACGAAAGCTCTAGCTACCGTAACCGTTTCTTTGTTTTGTAAAGGGTAAGCCTCTACGAATTTACTTAACTCGCATTGTAGCGTAAGTATATAACTATTGCTATCTATATCCTTATCTAAAAGACCAACTAAATCTAAAAACACTTTTTCGAAAGCATATGAAGCCGTGGTTGTAATTACCATAGGCTCTTTAGTTTTCTTGAATATTTTAGATTTTTGACATTTTTCACACTTGTTTACGAAATCTCTTACATTTTTTTCCATTTCTGGCCAGTAATATTTCCTCTTAATGTTGTTAATCATTCTACGTATTCCAGCGTGACCACTTGTAGGTAGCAAGTGATAATCATTTATAATAATTTTTTTATCATTTTCATCATTTATTCTTTCAATTCCTCTCAAGATACAAATGCGTGGTCCGGACCACATATCTTTACTTTTTATTTCTTCAATTAGATTTTTTATGAATAACGCGTTATTATTCTTTTTTATTACACATATTTCGTTAACGTTAACATTTTTACATAATTGACTCAATTTTCTCACAAAAACGTCTCGCGTGTATTGTGACTTGAAATCAAGATTAATGTATAATATTTTCTTATTTTGTGAAAATGCAAAACACTCGGTTTCCACATCTATAATATTTTGTTTTCTAATCCTATTCAGCTCCTTTCCTTCTACTAAAACCATTTCTACACCATCACTCGGTTTCTGTAATAATTCCACGATTCTCGGCTGATCAGACCGATAGTCTGTGTCATTATTATCGAAAGAGTTGTCGTCTTTATTTTTCTGGTCTTCTAATTTCTTTCTTTGCGCTCTAGTCATAACACAAATTATTTTGTCATTAATACATTTTAATTCGTCAGAGGTTATTGATATTCTAGACAATGCGTTAGCTACTGTATTGTCTTTTCCTTTAATATAAACTATGTTAAAATCATACTCTTCCAATGTTAACCTAAATTTTAATAATCTACTTGACGGATCCTTCATTCCAAAAAGATATAATAATGGTTTGTGGTCCGTCATTATTGTAAATTTTCTACCATAAAGATATGGCCTAAAATACTTTATTCCCCATACAACTGCAACTAATTCCTTCTGTATAGTTGGATAATTTCTTTCAGCCTTATTTAAAGGTCGACTTGCATAAGCGATTGGTCGCATATCTTTGTTACAAAGTACTACTCCAACACTAATTCCAGAAGCATCAGTTTGTAAAATAAACTCGTTGTCATTTGAAAAATCTGGGTATTGTAAAACAGGGGGTGACATCAATGCATTTTTCAAAATTTGAAATGATCTTTCACATTGACTACACCAAATAAAAGGTATATTTTTACGACATAAATTATTTAGTGGAATAGTTATTTCTGCAAAATTATTTATAAATTTTCTGTAATAATTACAAAATGCAACAAAACGTTTTACTTCGTCTGTATTTTTTGGTGTGGGATAATTTTCAATAATTTTAATTTTATTTTTATCTGGTAAAATTCCTTCTGCTGATACTGTGTGACCTAAATATAATAACTCCTTTTTAAGAAAATTACATTTGTTTGGAAGTCTCTCAAAGACATCTATTAGGTTTTTATTATGTAGTTCCCAATTTCTTCCAAAGATCACCAGATCATCTAAATATATGAAACACTTCTCATATGTAAGTCCCGCCATTGCAATATTCATTGCTCTTGAAAAAGAACTTGGGCTTGTTTTAAGACCCATAGGCATACGTTTCATTTGATACTGCCCGGTATTAGTCGTGAATGCAGTAAGCTTCCTTGACTCGGGATTCAAGGTCACTTGGTAATAAGATTGGCTAAGATCTAAATGAGTAAAATAAACAGCACCAGAAAGTGATTCTAAAATATCAGGTACGTTGGGAAGTGGAAATTTATCATCTTTTATTATTTCGTATAATTTTCGGTAATCTACTACTAATCTCCATTTTTTATTATTGGCATCAGATTTTTTCGGTACTAGTAAAACAGGACTAGACCACTCACTTTGAGCTATCTCTATAATATAATCTTTTAACATTTGTTTAATTTGTTTAACTATTTCGGGTTTTTGGCTGTTTGGTAATCTATAAAGTTTTGTATAAACAGGACTAACATTCGGTTTTAAATAAATATTATGTTCATATATTTCAGTAGTTGTAAGCTTGTCACCCGGTAAACAAAATATATCATTGTATTTAGAACAAATAGCTTCTATTGTTTCACGTTCCGTAGAGTGTAAGTGATCCAACTTCAGTAACGATAACAAAGTATTAGTTCCCTCTGCGTTAGCCTTTTGTTTATCAAATTGACATATGTGATATTCCTCTAGTGAATGCAACTCCGGTTGAAACGTAGGTATAGTGACTACTTCGTTCTTAGTATTTAGTATTCTAATTGGAATAACGTTATTTACTGGTTTTACTATTAAAGCGGCTAAAAATAAATCCTCTTGTAACTGCTGTGATAAAACAACACAATCATTTTTTAATTTATTATTTTTTAATTGTATGTAATGAATGGATTCACTTCTTGCAGGAATAGTTAAATAATTATATGAAATAGTAGGTGACGTATAAAGTGGTATAGTAATTTTCCCATCATTTTCTAGAATTAATATATCATTTTCTAAATCAATATGTGAATTAAATTCCGATAAGAAATCCAATCCAATAATTCCATCCGATTTACACGGTAAATTATCGAATAAATAAAACTTGTGCTTAAAACAGTTACCACTCTTAGTACGTAATGTAATATAAACATAACCTTCTGAATAAGTTTTACCACCTATACCGTTTATTACAATGTTATCTTTGTACAACGGAACTTGCTCCGATAAGGCCTTCTTAGTAATAGCTGAAATGGACGCGCCGGTGTCAAGTAACCATGAACACTGGGAGTTGTTTATATTAAGATAAATATACCTGACATTTTTGTTACAAGTTAAAATATTATAAGATTTATAATCGAAAAAACTGATTTTCATTTTCGGTTTTTAAATTATCGCTTAATTGGGCTGAAAACATTTTTCGTTGGTCATTTTTAATACGAGATACGCCTCTACCTCTTTGAAATTTAGAAGAATTATAGTTATTAAAACTGTTACCTCTTGTACGTGGGTATGCACCATGGTGGTGACCGTTAAATTGTTTTTGTTCAAAATTTTTAAATTTTTTACCTGTAGAGTAATTTCCACGGTAACGACCTTGATTATAATAATTATTTCGGCCTCCTCTACCTCGATTATTATAAAATACATTATTTGACCTACCTCTTGCCGTGAAGATGTTGTTCATCATTAAAGGTTGCATCAGCTCTTCGTCTTCAGCTGCACGAATTGCATCCTTAAGGTCTGAGTAATTTCTTGCTGAAATTATAGTGCTTATACGTTTATTTTTTAAACCATCCGAGAATTTTTTAATTGCCAGTTTTTCATTAATAGGTCTAAGTATGTCACTTGCCATTTCATTACCATCAGCTTGCGCTAATTTGAGTCCCATGAATAATTCGGATAATTTATTCCCGTATTGATTTATAGACATGTTGTTTTGGGATAAATTATTTAATTGACACAGTATAGAATTAGGAGATTTTTTCGCAACTAAATAGGTTTTTATGTCTTTTACGAGGCTATCTATGTCTTTATACTCATTTTTTAATTTTAATTTTGCAATTTTGGTAAGTCTAGTTTTTAAAACGAAATTAATTAATAATATTTTCTGATCATTATCTTTGAGACAACTGTTATACAGTTCTACAGTATTTATTATTTTTTCTGTTGTTTCTTCTGATCCATCCATATTGGGAATTAAGGACGTAGCGGTTTTTAAGTCAAACTTCTCCATCGTTGAAAAAATATTACTTACCTCACTATCCAGATTATATGATAAGATTGACAAATGGTTTATTACGACTGACTTACAATTAATACATATCTTACACCACTACAAGCTTTTCACCGTTAACTAATATCTTATTATAATAATATTCACTGAATCGCCGTCCATTATAATTTACGGGAAATAACTCAACTTTAATCCGGATTGGACCTCTTAATACAATCTCAGTTCGGTCTCCATCAGTAATTGTTATAGGCCACAAACCGGGGTCATTTTGAGGATTCAGATTTTCCATTCCAGCGTACATGGATGTAGACATAGACTCGGGCTCAGATTCGTGTTCTGTACTGGATAGCGCTTTTTTTTTTCTTCTTTTTTTTTATTGGTGGGGTAATAAACCCCCACCCCCCTAAAAGCCTCTAACACAAATCAGAGAACGATGGTGCTATATAATAATTTGTTACAATATTTTTTCCCCACACACTTTCCTCCAACTTTGTCAGCAATTTCCATACCCCTATGCATCCCTTCTTTATTTATTTATTTAAAAAAATTCTTATAACTAGTTACAAAATTCTTACAATAATTCCAATAATGTCAAATATAAATTTAAATAAAGTAAAATTTTGTATAACAATAATAACATATCCCAAACTTGACGTTGAAATTTGAAAGTTGACGGCAGCACCGGTGACCTAAGAAACAAGGATGTAGTTAAATCATCATCATCATCCTCGCTGTTTTTACATGATGCGGCGGCGGCACCCATGGTGATGTGGAAGGAATGTTTTCAGCTGAATAAGGATTAAAGTCACTTTCGATCAATAAATGTTCCTTATAGGTTTCTTGATCATCACTTTTTATATATTTATATAAAGATCCACGTAGATTTTCTTGTACCTGCTTTCTTTTGACAGCTCGTTCCCTTTTTGAACTACCAGACTCAAATTTTCTACCGGCATCACGATCACGTGAACTCATTTCGTAAATCTTGTTTTGTTTCGCAGAAATAGTCGGAAATAATTTTTAAATAGGTGTCACTTAGTTTTTTACAATTTATCAGCTTACTCAATACCTAAAATACTATAATTTATATTTTTCCAGCTAACTCAATACTTGAAACACTAAGAGCGTAATATTAAATATAATTGAAAGATATGTACGGTAGAGCAACGATTTTGTAACTCATACTGCAAGCAAAATAATTCCAAGGTGACAAAATGTGACGAACGAAATGAAACAAGGGAATTCCTCTAGCGAAGGAGTTTCCCCGAGCGATAGACGAGCAGAACATTATGTTCCGACTCCCGAGCCACAGACTATATAATACTATACTAGTCCCGAGTACTATGCGTTTAAAAAACCGATCTTTAAGTGTTTCGAGGTCCGATATTCAAGTACTACAAAATCAAATTATCAATTATGATTTGAATGAATTAATTAGTTAACTAACTTTATTTTAATTTACCGTTATGTTATAACCTTAATAAATAATTAAGAATCAAAATGAAAAGTTTTAAATTAAAAAAAATAAAGTTAAAAAAAATTGTTTTTTTTTTGTCGCGAGGCCCCTGCAAGAGCGAGGCCCCGGGCGATTACCCTGTTCGCCACCTTCTAAGGCAGCCGCTGGATAACATAACTATTTAGCGGCTTATTAAGTATCAGAAGTAGCTGCCATAAAAATCATAGAAACACATGTGCATGCACACATAAACATGCGTAACATTTCTATTTTTACCCGACTGCGAAAAAGGAGGGTTATGTTTTTTAAGCGTATGTATGTCTAATTCTTTGGCATGCTCTGTAATCTAAGCGATTTAATAGGTTTAAGCATATGAGGTGTTGTTAGATTAGTAGTCAGAGACATAGGTAGAGATTGTTATCGTAAATTTGGAAAAATCGTAATGTTTTGTGTGAGGAACGTGAACAGCTCTCTCTTTCACAACTATTGGTGATTACATAATGCTTGCTTATACGCACGTTGCAGTAACGCCGGCTGACTATTGCTATTGTTAACAATAAAAAAGGATAATCGACAGTAGAATAAATTTATCTTCAATAATTTGTTATACATTGCGTAGGAATGATGCATTATATTATTCGTTGTTGTAATAATTACAATTTCTGAACTAGGGACACTAAAAGAAAGGGGATTTAAAGAGAAAGAGATAAAGTATTTTATCCATCTGTGACAGTATCATCAATTTGTCAAGCCAGTATAAAAAAATAAATCAGTGAATTTTCGTCTCCTCAGCGACACCATTTTTGCCCAAAACGGGGAAAAACACCCCAATCGTGAGATACTTCTAACAAGTGACAAGACACCAATGACAACTGACAAGTGGCAACTCTGACAGCCTGACAAAATATGTGAAAACTGTGGTTTTTTTTTTTTTAACTGACTACACTGTTAGCCTTAGGGGCCCTATCCATAAACAGAGCCGCTGCGGCTTTTACAGCTTCACCGAACTTGAGGGCGAGCGCTTGGCACTCAGCCGATGTGACAAATGACAACCTGACTGACGTCCTTACATAACCAACCACAGTGTTGCCAGAGAGCCCTTGGGTCGAGTTTTTTTGGCGGGATCTTGATGTGACTTGTTGTGGTTTTTATTTTATTCATTCACTTAGATTTATCGACCCTATATTATGGCATTTTGCGTGGATTATAAATATAGTGGAAAAGATGCATTTTGAGATTACACTAAAACTTCATAGATAGTTCTGACAAGGTAGTCACCATCTTGTCAGAAGACCCCACTTTATATATGCGAAAATTTTACGAAGGCTTAAAAACATTGACACTGGCAAGTGCTTTTTGCGGCGCCAAAACAAGAAGAAGAGCCCTTTTGTCAAAAATTATGTTTCGCTTCCTGTAAATCACAGACCAACAAGAATCAAGACTACTTAGAAGATACTACGTATCTCAAAATGTACTCTACATTCTTCGTGCAAAAGATACCTTCATTTTTTAAGAATCAATGAACCCTCTTAGTACTCCTATACTAAAATTGACTCAATAACCATATTCGCCGTAATTAACCAACTTAAAAAACGATATTCTCAATTTGTTTGTTTACATCTATTGGTCATTTCTTTTTTGTATATGTTACGTTATATCTTCTCTAGTTGTGAACTGATTTTATTAATTGTTTGGTAAATCATGTCTTCATAGCAGCAGCCTAATGGCCTGTAATAGTGAAAAAAAATAATTTCAAAACTTACTTACCTAACGTCAAACGTTACGAAAAATGTAAGAGAATTAATCATTTGGCAACGCTGAAATGTAAGGTCAATTTTTTTTTAAATCGTTATGGCAATTAAATACCTTCTCCCCTGTTACGTCTAATTTCGAACTATTTTTCTAATCTGTAAACATCGCTCTAACAAGTTCATGACTCCCTTGTTAGATTTGGAGTCAGTTCCTCCACTAGGCTTAACGTAATTGTTATTTATCTCTGCTTAACGTGTTAACCATAGACCAATAACCAGAGGGTTTAATTATCTTGGGCCACATCGTTACAAAGATTGTGGCCAAAGCTACAACCTTTAAAGAATAAAAATATTTGTGGGGAGTTTTTATGACATTTTAAAAATTCATGATTTATTATTTCAAATTATCATCATCATATTATGTTATGATTATTATATATAATTTATTCTATATATTTATACTATATATGACTTATTATATATATTGCACTCTACAATTAGTATACCTACTTGTGATAAGTAAACAAACTATATCACTCAAAATGCCACTTTTATTAGGTTTAAAAGATTGAATCAATTAGCGCATGTTTATGAATAAAAATAAACCCCTCAGGTAGGGTTGCCACCCGTACTATATTATCTAGTATCGTACTATATTTTAGTCATTTGTACTATATATTATAGAAAAATAATATAGTACGAAAAATACAATATATTTTCATCGCTAATTCAACTGTCGCATTTATTTTATATTGTTTTGCTAAATGAAACAGAAGGGCCAATTATCATTGAAATTTCTAAAAGGAAATAATATTAACATTTTAGATGTCTACAATATTACGAAAAAATTTAAAGTACGAATTAGAACAGCGCAAAGTGGATCATCTATTTGGATATGACATAAAAAGAAAAATGTACTGAATTTTCAAGTAGGATTAATAGAAACCTGTTGTTATTTATTGAGAAAAGCTTAATCTATTAACCGTACTTAACCAATGCCGATTTCTGAATTTAAACATGAAAATTAAATTTAGTTATTAACAATTTGTAGAACAACAAAGCAAAAGAACCGGCGTTTGAATCTAAAACATAACATAACATACCATCACGCCTGTATTCCCTGAAGGATTAGGCAGAGGTATACTATTGTACACCCACATTTCGACGAGTATGTTTTTAGGTCCCATGTAATAGGTGGCGAGCCTATTGTCATTAATCGGGCACGAAGCCAAACTCCGAGCTGCTACTGATAATTTCATAGGAAGAACCCAAAAACACTATGCTCGACCTGGGAATCGAACCCAGGAACTTGATCATAGCAGTCGTGCTTACGACTACTAGGCTAACGAGGCAGTTTACTAAAATCAGCTGAAAGCTGGTAAAGCTTACTGAAGCAGCATCTAAAACTACTGCTGAAAAATGGCATATGTTATTGTTGGAATGTGCTCATCAAGTCTTTCAGTTTAATAATCATACTGTAACAAATCAAGAGAAATGGAAAAAAATTGGAGCCATACTACCACCATAATAAGTTTTTCAAAAAGGCAGTGTTACTGGGGATTATGTATGAATTCTAACTACACCCTAAACATCCAAATCTGTTCAGGCATTATAAAATTATAGTGGAATAAAAAACTCACATACATGAACCCTGAAAAAAATCCCTCCATTTTTGGACAGTTACTCAATAATGATTAAAAATAAATGTGTACTATATTTTTTTCAACCTTTTCTCAAAAGTACTATATTTTTTGCAGTTAAAAAAAAATAAAAACTATATTTATTCCAAAAACGGTGGCAACCCTAGGCCTCAGGTGATATATCAGGATCCCAAAGATCATAAATGCTTTACGTCACTCATCATTTGTACATCTAATAGTCTGTGCTCATCATGAGACGACAGACATGGAGTACAGTGTTGCCAAATGTTTTTAAAATAATAATTTAATTGGGCAGTCATCTGGATTATAATTTATATAAGTCAGTAGAATGGAAAAAGTAATTAAAAATTTATACGACAATAAATATATATAATTAATATGTAGTTACAAAATAAAACCAATGTGTTTATTTCTATTTAATTTATATATTTTTATTACAATCTTTATTTATTCAAAGACAGCGATATAAAAATTTCATTAAGCTATTGGTTTGGGTGGGTAGACAGTATAGAGATTTTTTTAATACCTACCACGTTAGTGCTGTAGTATATAATAAAAATAATAAAGAAATAAATACATTTATTCTAAAAGAATTATTTAAAAAAATCTTAAAAATAGTTGATTAAAACATTAATGATTTCAGTCTAAGTAATTTAATATTTACATTTAAAAAAAGCTTATAATATTTTAGTTCATTACATAAGTATATAATATCATATTATATAATCACAGATTTGAGAAAAGGCAGATGGAGCCTTCAGTACAACAAATGTGGGCTTATGTGGGACGTGCATTTAGCTCTGTATCGTTGACCACCAAATAACGACACGTTGGATCATGTTAATAATGTTGCCAGGACAGTTAAAATAAGTTTTACGGGTTTTATCACTTTAATTGTGTAATCGTTAATACACCATATCAACTATAAGCTATTCATCAAACAATTGATTTTGTACTTGAAAAGAAGGCCATCATGAACATTTATATACAAATTTTCAACTAAACGTATATTATCTGCCTTCTTGATTTTTTAAGTTACTCTACCGATCCCAAATGGTTTCGCTGTCGTAACAGCTTGAAATTTATGTCGGCCAACTTGGATTTTAGATTTTTGGTTAATACACTAAATTGCCTAGGGTTCTCTATAATTTATACTTTCAGTGTTTGCAGATCGTTATATCAAACAAAAAACTGTTACGTAATAAATATTGCAATCTTTTTGGTTTTATGGTATAAACATATTATATTTTACTATACCTTCCAGGAAAATATTTAATTGTAGCCTAGCAACATTTTTATAATTTTATTTTCAATAACAAAATAACACGGAAAATATTATCAAAATATTCTTTGTTACCTATGAAACGACGAAAACGACGGAGTACCGTCATCCTTTTTTGTTTTTGCGAAGAATTTTTACAATGTAATAGCACTTAACGGCATATTTTTAAAATAATACTAAAGCACACAGGGTAATGACATTGTATGACACAATTGAATACTATTATGGGACATTTTAGTGTTCTGACCGGCTCCATCTGCCTTTTTCTTAAATCTGTTTATGTAATATTTTATTATTAAATCGATTAGTCTGATAACAGAAATAGCTACAAACAATTTAAATTTAGAAAATTATTAAATAAAAAAAGAGGTGAAACCAAGTAAAGAGTTTTTACCTTTTTACCAATATAGTACTATTTACAAGATTTCACCGTTTTAACCTTATCCATGTAAATATTAATAATAGTGTCTTATTAACATTTACACATAATTACAATGTAGCGGATTAGATGGCTAGAAATATTTATCTGTTAATAAGGTTAGTAGATAAAATAATAAATTACATTTATTGATGTACATTAAATACATTATTAAAAAAATAATCAAATGTTTTTTTTAACTGATTCCAAAAAGGAGACTCCCATATAAAATAAATATTGTTTTTATGGATTTTCAGTCATAACTTCTTTGTTTTTGAATTGATTTAGATGATTATTTTTTAGTTGGAAAAGAGATACCTCAAGGATGGTCCCATTGTAATTTCATTGTTATTGGACCTTCGATTTCGAAGATATACCAAGGATCTCCTTCAAAATAATTTAATTTGGTTTTCTCTTTTTTAATTAAAAATTGTCTTGTATAAATAAAAATTCTAGCCAGCCACTCCTATTAGTTTGTATTTTCCGCAATTTAATGTTTCCATTAATATGTTGATAGTTTGATCACGACCTACAAGCACCATTCACTGGTGGATTTAAGAATCGCACCTTTTGTCAAGTCCAAAGTTTTATGATACACGGTTCACTTTCCTTCTTATATTTGTTTAATTATTTTCAGTTTTTGTTTTTTGGGTTCTGCTGTTAAAAGTTCATGTTTTTACTAGATTTGATGCATCTACCCCTGAAGCATATTTCTGTTTCGTGGGAAACCTGAGTTGACGTAGACGTACTAACAACGTTATCAGGATTCATAAACGATGATGCTGTGGATGTTTCGGTTTTTACTTCAGCAATTTTTTTGTTTTCATCCACTTTGGTCTGTTCTGTGTTATTAACTTTACTGATATCACCAGCAATTGTTGTTGTTTCAAAATTCTCAGTTGCTATTTCATCCGGTATGTATGAACTTTCTGTGGTAGCTATTTTAGTTATGTTTTCAGTTGCAATTTCAAGTTCATTTATTTCTGTAAGTGTATCATTTTTTTCGCTGTCGTTATCTTGTGAGGTTACACCGAAGAGGTAGTCCATGAGGCTAAATCCGTCAGATTTATCTATACTGGTAACTTTATTAGTTGTTAGTTCCATAGGTGTTGTGAAGTATGTATCATCAATTGTTTGGTCTGGCGAACCGGTACCCAGATCTAAGTCTCCTGGATTTTTTTCAGTTGATGAATTTTCATATCCAGTTGTTGTTTGTTTATCGTCGTCTAAAGGTTTTTTGGTGTCTTTTACTTTAAGCTTGGGTATATCTACAGTTGGTAAAACCGCAAGTGATTCATCTTCACTTTCAAATAAATCCTTGATGAATTCATACTTCGGTTTGTAAGTAGTTACGGCCACTTTTTTTTCATTGTTCTTGAATTTTTCGTGAGTTAATTTTGATTTGCTAACTGTTTCACCTAAACGGTTGACGGTGCTGGTGTAGTATTGAGATTCAGCCACTTCGAAGGATTCTGTAACTGGACGGACTTTAACTCTTTTCCAAAAACCGCGCCGGCGGTTGTTACTATCGTTTTCTTCCTGCAATTAGGAAAATATTTAACATATCAGTTGTTTAAATCACTTAACTATTTCCAATAACAATTTTGGTAAATAAGTCATTAAGCACTATTCAGGATTTTATTTGGTTATCTTGTCTCATTATATTATTTACCTTTTTTAATTTTTGGAACTATAATATTCGATAATATACTTAATACATTAATTGTTGATTTTAAAAACCTGATAAGATGCAAGGCGAATAGACTATTTAAAATGTAAGAATTGTTTAAATGATTCAATTACCTCATTTTGAAGACTCGAATCAGCAGTTGTAGTTTCAGCTGTCATGACATCTTGTTCCTGTGTATCTGTTGTCTGTTTCTGTGAGTAAATATCCCATGTCCTTTCTGGGGAAATAATTTTTTCTGGTGGTATCTCACCGATTTCACCACCTTTGTGTTTCATAACTTTCGATGTATATTCGTCTTCATCTTGTTCCTCTAAGCTCTTCATAACTTCTTCCAGCATATTTTCAAATGTCGACATTGTTTCGGGAGAATCACTCTTTGTTACTTTACTCTGTTCAACTAATGCTTCTAAAGTTGGCGGAATTTCAGGTATTTTCTTACTGTTCCTGTTATTAGAAGTCGGAGTTACAGATATAAGAATATCTTCGTATTCATTCCTAGCTGTTATAATATCAGATTGTGGTGCACTGTCGAAGATGCGTTCAGTTGTTGTGATTTTTTTGTCGTCTAAAATATCATTCGGGTTGTATGGCTTAAAAGAATCGGTTGAAATCTTGGGGGACCAGTGCCCCTTTTCAGGTTCTGCATACTTCGGTATATTAATTGAGTAGTTCGAATCTTGGTCTTCTATATCTTCTGATTCGGATTTTTTATTATATCTCTCAGATAGTCTTGGTCTGTGACTATATCTTGTGTAAAGTGGATTTCTCGTTGTTGATGTCGTAGATTCAGTTTGTGTTTCAGGTTTCTCTGTAGGTTTCTCGGTGGGTCTTCGACCTCTGAATCGGTTCTTTACCTCGTAAGGTCTACGAGTTGCGGATATCTCGGATGATGTAGTTGTGTAAGAATAATTTGGACGTCTTCTCCTGATATGACGTTTTGTCGTTATCTCGTCTGTAGATAATGGCACCGTAGGTTCAGTAATAGGCTCCGGTTTATAAACTGGATGTTTGTAATCTGGAACATCAAGCCTAGAATGCACTTGTTTAGTCTTTAAATCAGCTTCTATTTCCTCTATACGCATTGTAGTTCTGCGCCTATCAAAAGCTGGTCTATAAGTAACAGGAGGTCTTTTTCTTTCAGTTTTAACTCTAGAAGATTCAGCAGAAGCTTGATGATATTGCCTTATGACACCTGGGCGTATACGAACTCTATTATAAGAAGGTGTCGTTTGCACAGTGTTCTCCTCTTCTGCTTCAGGATTTGTTTCCTGAGGATGATTCTTCGTGACTTCAATATCAAGGGATGTTGTTGCATCATCTTTCTTGACAGCAGCAAAATCATTATTTAAGGAATAAATAGGTATATTTTCTTCATATACTGTGTTAACAGCTTCCGTGTTATCTTCAACTTGTTCAATTTTCTCGACTTCAGTAGAATCTTTAGAATAATTTTCTTCTTTATTAGTAGTAGTCACATCATAAGATATGGTTTCACTATGAGGTCCACTTTTAGACTGATACACATATTCATCATTAATTGTAGATGGTGACTTGGATTCATAAGTCGTTTCAGTTTGAATAGGGGAACGTGAGGTAAATCTTGGTATGTATATGTCATCGTTTACTTCTGCTTCGGTTATGTGTTGTGTGTAAGAGAGTTTTTCATTAGTATAAGCGTTCTCTGTATCGTAAGCTTCAGTTGTAGTTTCAGAGATTCGAGTGGCAAAAGTTTTCGGAGCCGGTTCTGTGATGGCTTCAATATCAACAGTGCTTTTCCGTTCTGTCAATGTAACTGGATAGTTCTGGTGTAAAACGTCCCGTTGATAGGCAATATCCTCTTCTTTACCGTGTTGAGTTTTAACTCTTTTGTTATAAAATTCTTCATTGTCAGAAGGCTTGAACTGAATACGTCCTCTTGACCTTGTTCGGCTAGACTTTGTGGTAGTTTCAGTGGAAGTATCCAGAGGAGTTCTAGTAGGTCTTTCTGTTGTAATTTTATTAGGTTCAAATCGTGATCTGTTTGGCAGTGGTCGTCTTTCTCGCAGTGGTCTGCGTGTAGGTCTATAATTGGACTCATTAGAGTCTGTTCTAGCGGTGGTATACCGTGGTCTTCCTCTGTGTCTTGAAGGTGTTCTTCTAGCAGTTGTCGTTGTTGTAGTTGTAGATGTACTTGTGTTTTCATCTTGATTATAACTAGTTTCGTACTGATTAATTTCATACGTTTGCGGCGATTCGGTTTCAGGTACTGTAGGATTAATTATTTCAGTGGGATTTTCTTGAGATACGGATGGCAGAGTTTCTTTGTTATGTTCTGTGTATTCTATTTGATTTGAACTGCTGATCGGTGTATTTGTCGTTTTTACACTTTGAGTTACTTCAGAACTAACCTGGCCTTTAGTTGAGTATTCGTATGGCTTGAAATCTGGATACTTCGTATCACGATCATCATAATGTATTTCAGGACTATAGTTTTGTAAATAAGATGGTGATGTTTGTCGGTTTACATGATTTTCAGTAACTACTTCTTCAGATCTTGACGGTTGTGTAACTCTTGCCGGACTTAGTGTCGGCGAAGGTCTAAAATCCGGAACTCTAGGTGTTGCAATAGGTTCCTTCACATCTTCAAAATAGTTGTGATAGTCTAATGGAGTACTAAAATGAAACGCTTGGTTGATAGAATATGGATTGTGAGTTTCTAGCAATTGGTTTGGATAGGTTGATGGTGGTTTTTTCGTTGTACTTGTTGTCGTTGTCGTTCTCTTTGGTGGTATGATTGGAGCCTCGCTTTTCTTTGGTATATTGTAGTTAATAACTTCTTGCGGTTTGAAATTAGTTTCAGAGAATTGGACGTATTGGGTGTTATATTGTGGAGCTGTATTGCTTAAAAAATAATTTACTGATTTTGGAGGTGATGTGACGATTTCTTGCTCTTTCAAAGGTCTGTTAGACGATACAGTCTGTGGTTCAAAGGAGTAATAATTCGATTGATACTTACTAGATGATGACTTTGTCCTGGGCGGAGCAGTGCTATAGAAACTTACTGCTGGCTTTTGTGTAACTGGTGTTTGTTGTTGATAATTTGGAGATATTGACTGATAAGTTTTTGGTGGTAGGCTAGACAGGGTTGTCTGTGTCGTTTGTGAATCTCTGATTTGAGAGTTGATTACTACAGATCCAACGTGGGGTGATGGAAAAGGAATTTTTGCGAAGCCCTGAGGTGTGTTATAGCTCAAAGGGGCAACAAAAAATGGTAGTTGTTTCAGTTTTTTGTCACTATTCTCGATATTAGATAGGTAAGGTAGTTCGAATTTTACGTAATTTTGTGGGGGTGTTAACGTTGAAGGTCCGATGAAGACTTTCGGAGCATTCAGAGGATTGACTGAGTCCAGTACGGCAATTGTGCTGGCACTTTTTAATGATGAGAGGACATCACTTACTTTCATTTGGTTTGATTTAACAGATTCTTGAGTTAAAAATATTGCTAAAGGTGGTTGATGAGGCTTCAGTTTTTTAGCTTTGGGTGTTGATGGTGGAATGTTTGGAAAAGGTGTAGAGATTGTCGAAAATTTTGGTATTTGATCCAAATTCCTTAGTTGAGAGTTGAAACTCGTGAAATAATCTTGGTTGGAAAAGGTATTCAGGGGGGTTTCAGCTGGTCTTTGGAATTCTGTTAGTGGTTGCTTTAAAGTACTCGGTCTCGGTAATCCTTGACTATATAAATCGGCGTTAACTAGTTGTGAAGTCGTTAAAGGACTTCTGAAATTGAACTGTCCACGATTTAGAGACTCCAGTGGAACGTAAAGCAATTGAACTTCTTCTCTCTCTACTTTAGGAGCATTTTGCGGATTTATTTCAGAATTAATTTTATCAAAATTTTCAAATTTTACTCTTTGCAGTGATTGAGGTTTGTTTTTTGCGTTATAATCAACACCGGTGGCATTTTCAGCGCGGTATCCGTCAACAAATCTTTCGATGGTAGCTGGATCAGGATTCGCATTTGTGGTTTGACTGACAAATCTTGTTTGAGGGACTGCTTGTATTTTTGGGACATTTTCGAATTTAACAGGGCTGTTTGGAATAGCTTGTGGTTTTGGTTTAATTTGACCAACATTGTCAAAAGTGAATTGAGGAGCTACGAATCCTTGGCTCAAAGGAAAGTTAGACGGTGCGAGGCCGAAACGAATGCTTTGCCCGAATCCTTGGTCAGTAAGGTAATTCTGCGGAGCCGACGGTACTGATGGTAACGATTGTAAATACAACTGTCTATTAGCAGGCGAATTATAAAAAGGTCTCGACGGAAATGTTTCTTGACTGAAACCGTTTGATCTTGAGAGTTCTGGGAAGGGTTCCGTGAGTATCCTAGGCTCAGCAACTGCTTGTCTTTTTTCATGTGATGTATCTTTTTCGATGGGTCCACTCAGTGGGACCCAGTCACTGATATCAGCAGTGTAAGAGCTGATTTGACGAGACCATCTTGTTTGGTCTTTTCTAGATGATGTGATGGTAAGCAGCGCGAGGATGTAGATAAATAGGTGTACTGTTTTGTGCCCCATCTGTAATCATATAAATTTTTGTTATAATTTTTATTTCTTATATAGTAACATACACGCTAATTTGAGATTTGGTTCTATCTGTCAATTGCCGACTAAAGCACAACGATGTCTATTCGATGACAAAATTTCCACTCGAGTGTGGAAGTTTGTTAATGTACCCTATCGGCGTTCGAGGTATATTCCTCCTTCTCTCGACTTTTTAATTTTTAATTTAACGGACCGCTGTTTAAAAGTTTTGTTAATGGGGTAATCTCTTCAAGTTCATTGGCTAGAATCGGCTTCCTTCAACGATCGATTTTGGGACCGTTTATGTTTCTCATTTATATAAACGATTTACCGCTGGTGGTTGAAAACGCAACCATGGATCTTTTTGCAGACGACACTTCACTAATATAAAATAATAAAGTCGGAGCTTAGTCAATTACTGATATATCAGACAATAGGTTCAAGGACCATGTCAAGCAGGTTTTACTGTCAAAAGGTTATAATAGGGTAGTGATAGTGATGTCTGAAAGTGGCTCCCTCTCTCTGCATCCACAAAATTATTATTATTATTAACATTTCTAGAGTTGAAAAAAAATATAAACCCGATCGAGTTTCTTACTGGTTCTTCTCGATGGCCGGGATATTTTCTGAACCGGCCCCCTTATTACGTATTTAGCAATAGCAAAGCGATAGCAGAAATCGTTGAATATTTGCTTAGAAATAGCAAATTCGTATTATGTAACAATTATAATGTACCAAACGCAATGTGATTTTGCCTTTTCGAAGCAAATATTTAGCGATTTCTGCTATCGCTTTGCTATTGCGTAATACGTAATAAGGGGGACAGCAATCGTGTTTTGACATAGAGTAATAAAGTCCGCTCGCTAAAACTGAATTCGTAATTCTGTGTTTCGATATTCATAAGTGCCTTTCTAAGGCCTAAATTGAATGAAGATTTTATTATTTAGTTTTTATTTTTATTTTGATTAAAAATTAGATTATAAAATTTTGGAAAACATTAAACATATTTTTAAAATACAATGGTACTTCTTTTGATGCGTGTAGTAGATGATAAAATTGTGAGCTGCGAGCGCATTATGTAAAGGAACCCGCGACATGAAGTCAAGCACAAATGATAATTATGTGATTTTATTTTTATTAAAAAAAAATCAGTAAAACGAATTTACATTATTATGATTGGTGGCTAACTTGATGATGTTATTGGCACAAGGGATATCGTTTTTAAGGTATCGAATTTCTTTAGTGTCGTTGTGATTTGAAACGTAATGAAAGAATAAACGATACTAAAAAGAGACAAATACTACAATCTATTGTATTTAACCTGCGGGGGACTGAGATAGAATACATTTACATTATACATGATTAATTCAAATCCTGATTTTCATAATTATGATCGTAGTCGATTTGGCCTAGCAGTTTGGCTTGGAGATCGATAGTTCTAGTTCCGCTGATTTAAAATTTTTGGAGATTTTAAAGAAGATATTTTATTTTTGCTGAAGGTTTCATTTCTTCCTCGTGAGAACTCCACATATGCTATTTATATTTATTAGCATAAGCCCCGGAAAGGAAAATATATTTTATGTGGTACATTTATTATTATAGAAAATAAACAATTTTCCGAGTTGTAGAAAAACCAGCTTATAAATACAAGGCAATTTTTAACAAAAAAGATAACCAATTTCAATTATTTTGAAAAATTTCCTGGTATATCTTTGAACTTAAAGGTCGAATGCCAATGAAATTATAATGGAACCATCCTTGAAGTATTCTCTATCAAACAAAAAAAGAATCATTCAAATCGGTTCATAAACAAAGAAGTTATGACTGAACATCCTTAAAAAAACCTTCGAATTGAGTAACCTACCGTCTTTAGTTAGAAGTTAGTCAATAAACCAGCTTATAGTTTGAATTTATAAGAGATTTTGAGACAATATTTCAAATAATTCTTTGTTACTTATATACGGTGTGAAAAACTCAAATCTCACATTTGTGATATTGTTCAATTCGTATAACATAATGGTCTATTCATGGATTTATTGTGTTGAATAGCATTCTCATTCGCTGGTTGATATTTGTTAGCAGTTTATTTACGAGTATACATACTCGCTAGCATAAGTAGCAGCGATTTGCACTAAGCATGCTTATCATGCATTGGTACAAGATTTGATACAACTTACACCTCCCGCCAAACTTTATGACCGTCGCGCTGTGAACATAGGCTACGCGTGTATTTCTTCACAGGAGACGGGTATTTCTGGCCCCAGAATGTAATTAGTTGAAATATGGTTTATAAAATCGAATACATTTTTGTTTTTAAAATCGTACAATATCATTAAACTAATAACTTTAAAAGATAATAAACATAACCCTTTTTTAATATGAATTTATAATTAAAAAATAGTTTAATTGAAGTTTATTACATGACTTCGCTTTTACGAAATATACTAAATCTCTGCTTTTAGATTGCAAAAAGTCCGCTTATTTTAGTGACTGTTTGATAATGCATTAGCTATTAATTTACATCGTTTTCATATTTTTACATCTCTTTTTTACCCAGGCCCATGTCTGTATGAAAGAGTATCCGTCTCCTTTACGTACAAATATTACATAGATTTAGATAAATTTCATTTAATAACAATTATGAAAGTTAAAAATTTATCTTAAAGCCAGATAACATGTCATTAAGGCGTTCTAAGTGTTACTTATTCGACTATACCATGCGCTATTTCGGACTCTTTACTGTGTTCAAATCGTCTATAAAGTTTGGCTCGTGTTTTAGGTGTTCTGTAGTGGGATTTACGAACTCGTCGATGATTGACCTCAAATAAGACTAGGGTTGTCAATCGTACTATTATAAAGGCTTATATATTTTGAGTCAGCATACTAATATATCTTCTGTTGAATAAGTGTATGGAGACAGCATTTTGGATCCTTTGTTTCTCTCTATTGTCATGTATCTCTCTCTCTCTCGATGAAAAGTAAGCGAAAATTGTGAAAATAAGTAACATAGGTGTTGTTGGCTTCTTACTTTTATTATAGAATCTACATAAATAAAAATGAAATAGTGTTCGTTGGTATGCGCGTCACTTGAGAGCGGCTCGGCTGGACCCATTTGGATGTTTTTTATTTTAAGATGTTCGTAACACTCCAAATTACGTTTTCATGGTAAGATTAATTAATAATGTCTTGAAAAGAATTTTCGAATTCGGGAAGACTAAAATTAGGTACCTACTTCTTTCTATCTGATATCTGTATGAACTCAAAACAACTTACGAAGTCACAATTTAAAGGATGGATATGCCTTATGAATTCCTCATATGTTGTGCTTATGATCAAGTAAAAAACGGGATAGGTAGCGCTATGGTTGAGTTATTGACAATTAGGAAGGGAAGAACAACGAATTGTTTGGAAAAAAAATCTATAATCAGCGGAAAAAATAGAACCATAAGCAAGACAACATTTCGATCAGTATATATTATGTACCGTAACTAGAAACTGGTTACACCTGACGGTTCTTCCAGCAGCTATGAACGTTCGGACTTAGCCGTGTTTTATATAACTAAGGAAAAATGTCGTTTGAGTGCACATGCATCATGTAATTATTATGCAAGTGAATATGTAATTCAAGCGGCGAAACTAGGTACGTAACAACCCTGCAAATATTTGCTGTGTGATATGGTGTTACGAACCGTAAAAACCTTCATTTCGCCATTGCTCTTAACTTAAACAAGATGAAGACATTGAAAGAAGAACTCTATAAAATAATATGTTATGTTAACATAGAATGCTTTAAAAGAGATATCTTGAAACGGAGAAAGTCATCAAAGTGGTAGTTCTGTATCTATTTATGACACAACTAACACAGGTTCATTAAGTTTAGCATGGTGGATATCAGCATGATACAATAAAACGCAAAAGATGTCATGGGAGATAATTATTGTGATTGTGTGACGTTATGGATTGTAGCCTACACTATGAATTTGCTAAAACTGTTGCTTTAGTATTATGAAGCTAGTCACAATAAATTTTACGCGTCACATAGCATCGAGTATAACTGTACCTATTCAAAGCAGTACCCACATTACCTACAGCTTCTTACGCACGTGCGTACTTAAATACAAGGATACACGTTTTTGTGTAATTGTTTACACTATGTATGTTAAGGCATTAAATAAACAAATACCGCAGATTCAAAAAAGTAAAATAAATATTATCACATAAGTATTGATCTCGGGGAAAGCAGCCGGCGCGGCGGCGGTTTAACGTAATGGAGTTTTCTCCGCGCACTTTGGAAAGGAAAAGCGGCGCGGCTGTGACGTCAGACAGTAATTTGTTAAAAGTAAAAATTATATCTAAATTTATCCTTTGTCAATTTCGAGATCAGTAAATAATTAGTAACCATATATTATACTGCCACACATACTCACTAGATAGTTCTAACAAGGGAAACCCTGAACTGTGGGAGCCACCATGTTGGTAGGACACTGAAATCGTCATAACAAGTGACAGTGATCAGTGTTCACTTGATAATGACAGTAACAGTCTTCAATAAAGAGAATTGTTGCGAAGTTAGGAAGAAGAAATTTTGTCAACTCTCATTTTTTAAATAACCCTGCCTGGCTATTTTACCCGTTTGGTGTGCGTGAAGACATGGTAGCGTGCATACAGCATAGGTAATACATGAGTAAAATAACACGCGTCGTTTGTTATATCGGACATCGGCCTGCGTTGCGTGCAACGGAACGCGATTGTTCAGGACTTAAATCATATACCTACTTTTAAATACTTGCCTTTGCGTTCTGTTTTACGTAATTCATGTTTTAGTAGATAATAGCGATTGCCCTAAGCTCGAAATTTGACCAGCGACTTTAATCATAGACTATTTTCTGTTTGACATTTACAGTATTCATAAAACATGAATATTATCTACATCACTTACTGACAATTTTCGTTGAGTGACAATGTCAATATTTTGGGAAGTCTAAGTTAAATGGCACTGGTCCGGTTAAACTCGCATTTCGCAGTATAAATTTATTTAATTTGATATATTAGTAACATATATTATTGATAAATTTTAGCTTTCTGTACTCCTTCTCCATATAAATTTTAACCATGTCAAAAATCACATACTTCCGTGCACGCAATACGCTTAAAAGAGGGTACGAAGTTTTTACTTCACGTATTAATATATAGATATTCTTTAGCCCTCTACGAAAACGGAGGAGCGTTTTAAGTTTAATGTGTGTATCTATTTGTGGTATCGTAGCTCACGAACTACTGAACGGATTTTGTTTTACTTTCTTTATTGTTTGAAAGGTGCCTTGATCGAAAGTGTTTAAGCTATAAATCAAGAAAATATGTTTAGCCGTTTAAAGATTATCATCTCTTTTCTAGTTGACAATGGATGTGAGCATTTTCCAAATTTTCGATCGAGTCGTTTGGTATTTTGTTACTGCAAAGACATTAGAAGTGCATGGTAACCTTGATCTAATGCTACCGCATCTTCTGGAATCTGAAGGATACCTAACTCCTCACCAACTGACAACAAAGATATCGGTTTGGGCTCATTAGAAGGGTCTTCACGAATAGGATATATGTATTGGGGGCTATTAAATTTTTAATTTTCCTTGTTTCAAATTTTTATATATTTTATGGATATCCAGAGACTTCTATGATTAAAAATTAACGAATTGTAGTTAGTATTTGTAACGATAATTCTTTGTCCATACTTAGAGTGAATTGATTCAAACTATTTATAAAATATGAATACATTTTTATATATTAATAAAAGTCAGTAAACTGAATTCACATTATTTTATTATTAATTTGTTGTTATTTTTGTTTTGATAAGGCAAACAACGTGACATACTATGAGTATAATATATATTATTAAATTCAATACGTTCACTAGAAACTGTTTGTTATGATCGTTTGCTTGTTTGTTTGTTCTCCGGCTCGGGTTTTGTATTGTTAGTAAGGAAGTGTCGGTTCGAGTGTCCGTTCTAATGAGACCAGTCGCCGGTTAATGATCTCGTGTTTCAATGCAGTTCGCTATTCAATTCCTGGTTAATGTTACTTGGGCTCAACAAGCTGAAAGGCTCATTAGGGGACAAGTAGAGATGGTCGGCGATTGTTCAAAGATTACATTAAAGGGAACAACTCCAAGGGATTGAGATATTTCTTAATGTTCCACTACGAACTGAAAGATCGACATACAAAAAATAAGTATGAAGAGCACAAGACAATTTTTAACAAACAAGTTAAATTATTAAAAAGGAAACAAAAAACCCGACAGCAACAAAAACACATTTTTTTTCTATTTTTGCTTTTTATTTTATTTCCAGACTTCGTACTTAAATATTATATAGCCTATGTCACTTCCACAGTTAAGACGAATCTAACGACATCTCGTTTGCTAAAATCCATCAAGCCGTTTAGGCTACAGAGTATGCCAAAGAAATAAATATACATACATACGCTCGAAAAACATATCCCTTCTTTTTCACAATCGGGTAAAAAGAAAATCGGCTTCAATGATTTTGAAGAGGACCCCCGGTGTATCTTCAAAGTTTATAGTCCAATCGTAATGAAATGGGATCACCATTATGGTATCTTATATCCAACAAATAAAAAATCAAACAAATCGGTTCATAAAAACAAAGAAGTTAAGGCCGAACACCCTTAAAGAAATACATTCGAATTGAGTAAACCTCTCGCCTTTTTTTTGATGCCGGTTAAAAAGATTAAGAGCTGTGGGCATTTTCTTTATCCCTGTAACTATTTTCTTTAGACATTTTTGGTGCAAAAAATGCTGCACTGTCAAATTAGTCGTGGTTGAGAACGTTTCATCGTGTTTTCTAATAAAGTACCGAAATACGGACGTAGATGTAAAGATAATATGGTTTATACTGCTATATGCCCAGCGCTGGGCTGTAAAACGTTATTATACTTATTAACTATATTTCCGCGTGTCCCACATACAATTCTAAACAATAACACACAAATTAGTTCCGCTGTGAGTTAATTTCGCGCGATGGCGGCAGTGAAAGCTACTTTTAGATTGTTTTGTTTTGTCTCATAGATTCTATATCAATATTACATTATGGTGTACAACTTACATACTATGTACAATCGCGGCAACAGCCCAAGCTGAGCTCCGGCCACTTTGACACAATGTGCGCTTGTTGCCCACGTTTTCGCGACTGAGTGCCTTATGCCCTCGCCCCCAAGCCCGGTAAAGCTGTAAAAACCATCAGCGGCTTTGTTTTGGATATGGCCCCTCCGGCTAACAGTAAAGTCATATTAAAAAAAACTGGTGTTAGCAAATATCTGTCCTTATTAAATTACGTTACATTCCGTAGTACCAACATTACCATAAATATTAAAAGCTTCGTATATTTCTCTCTTCTTGGGGTAGTCTAACCGCTGGAATACCTCCACCCTACAGAGATCGGTGCTAAATATCTCTGTGGTGTGTTCTTGCGGTGAGTTACAAAGTCGGCATCGCGCTACTGATTCTTATGCATGACATTACAAGCTATATTATTCTATTGGCGACGGTAGATCCTTACCAACAGGTGGGCCGTATGCTTGTTTGCTACCTTACTTTATATACAAATAATATTATAAACTAGCTGTACCCGTGGCTTTGCCCACGTGGACTACAGAATGCTCCCCCACTGCCAGCTATTTTAAAGACAAAAATGCTTATTGTGGGTATTCCTTAGAAAGTGGATATATACTCTCGCTGACTTTTTTGTAGGTATTTTTAATATCAACAATTATGTATTACATTAATTTGAAATATCTTCTATGGTTTACTCAGCGTAAGCCATTTAAGATCCCGAATTGATTCACCATGACCAGTTTTTTTAATTGTGCGGAACGGATCCTTTAAAAAAAATAAAAGTAGCTCAAGTATATAGATTTTATAGGGAGTACCCTATAAAATCAGCTATCTACCTTTGAAAATCCTGTCAAAATCGGTCCAACAATTTCGGAGATTACCCGGAACAAACAGACAGACAAACAAATGTATAAAAATAGGTATTTTGTTATAGGTATCATATTTACTTTCATATAAATTTAGTAAAAATCTGTTATTTTGACATTACAAACAGACACTTCAATTTTATTAATCTTGGCTGTAGTTACTGTTGTCGTACTGTACTTCTTAATATAGCGCGGATGAAACAATTCAATTACGGGCTTAGAAAAAAAACGAAACAAAAAATATAGAGGGATAGATTTACATCGTGTACAAAGAATGACAGTAGTATGCCGCGCAGTCATTTGAGGAGTTTGTTTACAATGTATAAAACCGGTTCGGACTAGCTGCGACCGGTTTGAATTCCTTCTGACTAGTAAACGCTCGCTTCCTGTCGTTTTTACTCGGTTCTGTTTTTATGTATTGACAAAATAGTTTATAGTATCGACGTATCTCTTTTAAATATTCTGTCTTAAATTCTACAATCGAAGACGATAGTTACCGTAATAATATATAATTTATTTCCGTACTAGCTTCTACGTAAGTGTATGCTGTTGAAAAAGTGATTTTAAACTCAAAGTTTTAGGTTCTTGTTATCCCCCCACGCAAAAAGAAGTTTATTAAAAGATTAACGTGTGTAATTTGTGCGTCTGTCTGTAGCTCACAAACGACTGAACAGATTTTGATCTAGTTTTTTTTTGTTTGAAAAGTGGATGTTCTTGGCTATGATTCAAGAAAACCTGTTCAGCCATTTAAAGATTATGAGGTCTTTTCTAGTTGATATATAGATGTGAGCATCTTCCACAGGTCTGATTAAGTTGAGATTTGGTATTCTGTTACTTCAATGATATTAGAAAAACCTTGATCTGATGCTGCAGCGTCATCTGAAATCCGTAGGATACCTAACTTCCCATCAACTTTCAACAGATATATCGTATTAAAGCTCATTGAGATGATCTTAACGAATAGGATACTTATGTCGAGGATTTATTAAATTTTCAATAGGTTAGTTGACTCTTTTTTAAAGTAGGTCTTAATTTATCAATTATTTTCCGATTAGAGGGAAAAATATTGCCATATTTTTTTAGGGCTTAGAAAAGCGCATAACTTTATTTTAAAAGTTAACTTTTCGTAAACAGGCGTAAATCCTGTCAGCCATTATTAGTCTATGTATTTTTTCTACTTTGACGTCATATGGGTCGAAAACAAACATTTGACATTTAGCAAACGTTCATCATTGTAAAATCTCGATAATTTTTGAAGTGAAACTTCTTTATCGACGTATGGGAGAAATTTTGTAGCAATCGTCACGTTTTTCGGTTACGCGCCATGTTGCTTTTTTTATCAAAGTTTAGTATAGTGACGTAAAGAATATAATGTAATATATTATAATAAATATTATAATAATAACAACAATATATTAGTTTTGAAGTTTGGTTTGAAATAAGAATAACAATATATTAATTTGAAAGTGATAAAATAAAAAGACTTATTCAAATTTAAGTGAATTTACAAGAAAAGTGAGAGTGGTTAAATATTTCGTTTTATAAATTCAACACGTATGAGCATGATTTTAATATTTATTTGAGGTTAACCTCACTTTTTGATTGTAAGTATCAGTGAATGTATATAAATCTGTTAAAATTAGCAAGTATTAATAAATATGACTGTAAATCTAGTGAACATTATTAATTCTAAAAACAATAAAAAATATAAATTAAATAATAATTTAAAAATAAAACAAAACACGATTAGAAAATAAAAATATGT
Source organism: Saturnia japonica (assembly GCA_033032175.1). Classification (NCBI taxonomy): domain Eukaryota; kingdom Metazoa; phylum Arthropoda; class Insecta; order Lepidoptera; family Saturniidae; genus Saturnia; species Saturnia japonica. Next base: position 520,978 of record CM065328.1, on the reverse strand, counting down.
ATACGTACATCTTTTTTAATTATTAGTTTTTAATGATTTATTTATTCATTTTTAATTTTATAAAATCGTTGCATTTCTACAAGATTAACTGTCATCATATAATTGTATTACTTTGAAAAGATAATTCCAATTATTTATTCATAACTTGTAAATATAGTACAATAAATAAATAGCAATGATATTATAATAAGAACAATGATAAAATAAATTACTCATTAATTGTATGCATGTCTATAATAATAAAATAGCTTTAATTTAATACGGAAAAAATTGTTTTTCTTAAGGCTTAAGCCTTATCTACCCCATTTTCGTGAAGTTGCAAATAGTAGAAAAATGATATGTCGTAAAGAAGTTTCACTTCTTACCTGTGTACTCTGGTACACACACACATTTTTTTATATCATAAATGTCATAATCTATACAATTAATAAAATTGAAGTGTCTGTTTGTAATGTCAAAATAACAGTTTTTTACTAAATGCATATGAAAGTATATACAATACCTATAACAAAAAGCCCATTTTTTAAATTTTTGTCTGTCTGTCTGTTTGTTCCGGGTAATCTCCGAAACGGTTGGACCGATTTTGACGGGACTTTCACTGGTAGGTAGCTGAATTTATAGGGAGTAACTTAGGCTACTTTTATTTTAGAAAACGAATTACGGTTCCGCACAAATAAAATAAAACTGGTCATGGTGAATCAATTCGGGCGCTTAAATGGCTCATGCTGAGTAAACCATACGAGATAAAGAAAATTAATGTACTACATAATCATATGTATTAAAAAGACCTACAAAAAAGTCCGGTACATCTATCTTCTAAGAAACACTCACAATAAGCATTTTGTCTTTAAACTAGCCGGGAGCGCGGGAGCAAGATTTGCGCGGGCATCCTGTAGTCCACGTGAGCGAAGCCACAGGCACAACTAGTTAATAAAAGTCAATGTCCTGAGCCTCCTTAGAGTCTTATGATGCCACAACGTGGCCGACAGCATTTTCAGAGCTGAGAATTAAAATAGAAAAACAATTTTTAAATTTTAAATATGTAGCCATCTTACATTTTTAATATCTGAAATAGATAAATATTGGTTTCTTAAGTCAAATACTACAGAATTATTTAATGCGCTAAATTTAATATAAATTAAGTTGTATTTACCTTGCATAAATGAATATTTTGTCTTAGCTTTTTTTTGCGTATTATCAAGGAATTCTTAAGGGTTCAATTAACAAGGATGTTGGATTTATTTTAAAGGCGAAAACAAATTTGCTTAAGAACCGCAATGCAATCAAAAAGGAATTGTTTTTAAAAATAGATAGTTAACAATTAGGGTACATTTGTAAAAGACTTTTTTAATGCATTACAGTTGGCTTCAATTTTACCTGATGGAAAGTAAACTAAAGACTTGAAGTAAATTAAATTAATTACGTAAATTAAATTAATTAACTAAATTAAAGTAAAGACTTGGGTAAACTTATTTTTAATTTAATAGTTGTTCATAATTATCATCCCTATTAAATGTATTCGATCAACTTTCAACCTGTTTCTCACTATGAGCCGTTTTCTATAAACCTATCTATCTGTTGTTTTAGTTATTAAAGATAAACAAATATAACCTCTTGTCCTTACTCTTTTTTCAATAACTTATCAATGGATAGTTTTTCGTATCTACGTAATATATATCCTTATCCTATAGCTTGAATAGATAAGAGGCAAGCCGATATCTGTTTTAAGTTAAACTTAATACTTATTGCAAATATGTACTGGGGATAGTAAACTCAGTTATGTTATTGAAAACGACTGTAAATCGTTGCCTCAAAACTGCGTAAGCGCGACTGCTATGATCGAAGTCCTGGGTTAGATTCCCAAGTCGAACAAAGTGTTATTGAGTTTTTCTATGAAAATTCTCAGCAGCAGCTCGGAGTTTGGCTTTGTGCCCGATTAATCGCAATAGGCTCGCCCTATATTACATGTGACCTAAAAAACAAACTCGGCGAAATGTGGGTCTATATTAATTATTACACCTCTGTTGTAATTTTGTATTTGTAAATAAGAAAAGACCTGTTTATTTTACTTTGTTTATTTTGGAAGTATTTGGTAACCTAGTAACATAGAATGATTTGAAGACTTTTGAATACTAAAGGACAATATAAAAGCCAGTATTATTAAAACAACTTCCGCCTAATCTTTCGAGGATACAGGCGTGCTGGTATGTGGTTTTCATATCTCATACGGCCTGGCAGATTACTTTTAGCGCGTTGAAACACATAATTTTTAGCTATTTAGCTAGATTAAAATCTATACTAATATTATAAAGCTGAAGAGTTTGTTTGTTTGCTTGGTTGAACACGCTCATCATTCGAATGGAAAAAATGTTTCAGTTGTCGATAGCCATTTGTCGGGGAAAGCTAGAGGCTATATAACATTAAGCTATGATCAATAAGAGCGGAGCATCAATAAAAAATGTTACGAAAACGGGCAAATTTGATTTATTTTTCGCTGCGCAAATAGTTAAAGTTACGTAACAATTAAGTGTTACGGAATTATTTATCTTAAAACGCTCTACAAAAAGGTCCGCGATAACATATAGCTATCTTTTAAGGTTTACTCAATATAACCATTTTTATGGTAATAAAATTTGTTCTAAAATAATGAATTATTTGCGAAGGTATTTTTATATACATAGTACTAAGCCTTATCGAAATAAATACGTTATTCATCAAAAGTATTTAATTTAGAACAAAATTGCACTTTACAGTAATTGATTTAAATGAATATCTTAAGAGATATCACAGTTTTAAAAGAACTCGATAACAAAACAATGATCAAGTATGTACCGGGAGCTCATTTTAATTATGCAGAATACCCACTCTCTCTAACCCTTTCTCCCTCTCTCTTTTTTACATAATGCAGACGAAGTTGCGCGGGTCAGCTAGTTATAAATCTAATGTGTTAGACAAATTAATCGATTCCCTATCATCAATGGCTTTTATTAAAAAATTGAGAGTTTCCTCTGCGGTAAAGATTGTAGATACACCAGGCGCCAGTAGTCCGACAGCGCGTGTCACGGCGCGGGCGCCACGCTTACCGAGTTTTACCGGATTAGAGAGTAGTTTTAAAACATTAACTATGAATGTGCGTAAATCTATTTACGCTAACATAGAACAAGTGCGCAGATATGCATTTAGGTTTTCATATGTGGATATTTACAAACGGTAAATTGTGCAATATTTTAGAAGATGCTTAGCACATAATGATGGAATGTGTACCATTTGTAATGACAACATATAGGCAAAATTCGTTTCTCATCCGGGCGTGCAAACAATTTAATTCTTGGAAGCCTCTCAACAGCTGGAATATACACAGACTGATACCGAAACGTGACAAGTCAAACGAGAATCACTGAGACCGCTTTACCAACATGTGTATGGGGGTCGCGATTTACACTGGAATTCATAGTCAAGATGGGGGCTCCTCTACGGGCGATTCAGGTGCTAAGCGGCGCATTCAACTTTTATGCATTTCATAAACAAAAGTAATCTCTAATTTGACAGATGTTAGGGGCTGGATACTGACTGACCGTATTTCGTCAACCAAACAGTCCCCTTGCTCGGAATTTGCATCTTATTTTTATTTGTGGGTGATTGTTTATGTGTTTTTGAAATAAAAATGGAAATAGAAAGTGACTTAAGTCTTAAAAGTAATCGAGTGAGCGGTGAAGTTATGCGCGAAATGCGAGTTACATCAGTGTTCAAACATTATTTTCAAAATAACCTTAACCTAATGTTAATATAAGTAAAATTTATCATATCATTGATTTGACCCTCTGGAATTCTACAGCGATATGAAATTTCGTCGTCAATACAGATTTACAAAGGAAACCATAACACATATTATGCCTTTTTTGTTAAAAACTCTATTTACGAAACTTGCATGAAAGTTTGAAACCACGCACAAATTTTGTAATGTAATCTTTCAATGTAACTCCAAAGTGACAACAATAGAGAATTTTCATAGATAACATTCTTTTTAATAGACAATATCGTGTGAAAACCCATTCAGTTAGGGGAATCTTCAGTGATTGTTTATAAAAAACAAAGAAAGGCCATATAAAAAAGTCAATCACTATACGAAAGATGAACGGTGGATTTTTGGAGGACTGTTCACCCGTCGACTATGAATTCCAGTGTAAGTCGCACACACAGGTGGTAGGGACCACACAGCTTGTTACTGAAATATAACAACGAGTACTGTGAGAGGGTTTTGAGATGCTTTCTGCCCAGAACACTAAATATATTATCAAAAGATATAGTCGACAAGCTTTTATTTTATTTTATTTGAAGTTAAACAATTCTAACAAGATCGCCTGACCCAGGAATGCAAAACGCCTAAATGTGCCCCCCCCCCTCCCCCAGGTGTTTGTTGGTCGCGATCCAGTAAGGACACTATTTTCATGTTCTACTATTATTTAAATAATGACACATTTTAATTGCACCTATCTAAATACAAACATCGTGTGAAAAAAATTAAAATCAACCGTAAAATAAGAATATACTTTTGTTTGCGGTGTCATTGACTACAATCGAGTCATTTATAAAAGTAATTAAGTTGTTTTATTAAGGTTTAATTATAATTTCATTAATTAATTAAGGTCACGTCTAGTTAATTATTATTATTTATAAATTCCTTGACTCATTCGTCCAGTTATGTGTAATTTATTGTCGTTGGTACTATATAATAAGGTTATATTTATTGTTATATCATTATATGCATTCCCATTGATTTCAAATTTAAATCTGAAACAAATATGTAAATGGTAGATTTTTCTTTGAATAACAGCGCATATCCAGACCACAAGCATAACCTTAAACAAGCAAGAATTATCTATACAATTAATAAAATTAAAGTGTCTGTTTGTAATGTCAAAATAACAGCTTATTAAAGTATATAGGGTACCTATGACAAAAAACAATTTTTAAATTTTTTGTCTGTCTGTTTGTTCCGGGTAATCTCCGAAACGGTTGGACTGATTTTGACGGGACTTTCACTGGCACATAGCTGATATTGTAAGGGGTTACTTGGGCTACTTTTATTTTAGAATAATAATTAAGGTTCCGCACAAATAAAGAAAACTGGTCATGGTGGATCAAATAAGGTGCTTAAATGGCTTACGCTGAATAAACTATAAGAGATATATCATAATGTACTATATAATTGTAAACATTAAAAAGACCTACAAAAAAAATTGCAAGAGCATATATCTATCTTTACAATAACCATTTTTAACTTTAAAGTAACCGGAAGCGGTGGAGCAAGATTCGCGCGGACATTCTGTGGTCCACGGAGGCGCAGTCGTGGAGACAGCTACTTATCAATAAAATAAATACATAGATAGCAAAAGTCTACAAAAAAAAAAACCGATTAATATTGAAATACATTGCTATATTTTAAAGGGTAAAAAGATGATAGTAAAACTTGGTTTATATTATGTAACACAATATCTTTAAAACAAAAAGTAATAAACAGTTTTATGTGGTCTACGTACCCCCGGACCCCAATATCTTAGTGCCAGCATGGCGTGTTCACGCTTGGCCGACTTCCAATGGTAGGCATTATGTCTTGTGGAGTTACTTACATCCTGCAATTTTGCTTTCTAAGGAAGTTACTTGCAAGATATTTGAAACGACCACATGACCCGCTTTCATATGGATGTTTATAATTACACCTTTCGTGATAAGCCATAGGCAGATGAATTGAATAATATTATATACTAGCTGTGCCCCACGGTTTCACCCGTGTTAATTTTACCCAACAAACACCGAGCCGCCAACGCACCCAAGTGTGTCTATCATAATTGTTCTTCTCGCAAGTAGAAATTATTTTAATTTTGTCATTAAATCCTAAACTATGTGTCCAAATAGCATACTCTAAGGAGTAAAATTTAACTTCATAAAATTGTCTTTATAATGAAGCAATCTTTGTTCGTAAGAATTAATATGCCATGGCTAAAACTAATGCTTATAAATCACTTTTTAATTTTGAACAAATCTTTATCACAAAATACGTTATTGTGGCTTATATATAAGAGATAAGCATATGTAATCGCCGAATCTTTTTGATATAATAAGGACCAATATAATTATGGAACATTGTATTTATGTATCATTAACGATTACGCCAGCGCATGTGGTTAAAGCAGTTCGGAAGGACCTCGACTTCCGACTTACGTAACAAAAATCAATATTTCAGGCTAGCTGAGAGTTGTAACCTAATCTTATATTGCCTTTATTATTCCTTGAGAGTCTGACTATCACATGCAAAAGAATTTTTCGAATCCACCTGGTAGTTCCAGAGATTAGCGTGTTTAAACAAACAAACTAAAAAACTTTTCCGCTTTATTACATCAGTACAGATAAAAATTTTGTGTCCATCTGTTAGCTATGCTATAAGTTCTGCAGGACTTGACCGATTGAGCTCGATTATACGAATATGTGATTACACATTATATTCGAGAAAGTTTATAGTCATATTAGAATCCGATAGGTGGCGCTGTGGTCATAAACTATCGGAAAGGGAAGTACAACGTCTACCGCATTTTGTTTAAATTGTGCCTAGTATTTGTTGTCATTTTTCCGTTGTGTTGTTGTTTTCCGTACCTGTGGTATGTGTTGACTTTCATAAGTGCCTTCTTTTGAATCAATTTGAATAAAATGTGTTTGATTTTGATAGAATTTACAACGTGTATGGCAAGACTACTCTCATTCACAAGTAGCAGACGATTGTTGTCCTTTTGTTTGCTTTGTTACAAGCTGTTGATAGGACAAGGTTTTGATCCCACGTAAATATTTAAACGTCAGAACGAGTTTTGGGCGAAAGTGAAACCTGCCGCGGCCGGGCGGGCCCGTTTGCATCGCTCCGTGGGCCTTACTTACGATTTTGACGTCACACATGATTCTTTTAAATATTTCTTCACATACCACTTTCTACTTTTCACTAGACTTAAATAATAATAAACAATTCCTTGAAAAAAGTTGGATAACTTAAACTATTACTACTAAAGTTAAGAAGATAAAAACGTAATCCGCGTCCAGTTGCCAATTGTGAACGGACCGTAAATTCTATTACTTAAATGCCGAGATATAAGTTTATCGTAGTAACTTGATTATAATATTTCAATAACGATAAATAAATATTTGCGTTTCAAATAATGTAAAACCTTTTTGGTTTTAGGATATGGCAATAATGATGTTTGAGTGGACCGCGACCACCATACAAAAGCCATAAAACCTATCATAGTGGCATACTTAAGCGTGTCGCGACATATCCACTATCCAATAATCAAATGGCGTGTGTAAGTTGGTGTCTGTACCGAGTAGCTTGCTACCACTATCCGTCACAGTAATTTCCTTTTGATTTATCGCGAAAGGTTTGCAGGCCGATGGATTTAGATCTCTCGGTGGTCTTCGTTGTGTTTGGATTGTACTGTGCTCACAATCAGGTACCGTGACGTCAATTTGTCATACTACATAAAAAAAAATGATTACGTACTAAAAAAAATGATATTCGAATGGAACATTCTAGATTCCATTGATGAGACATTGTATTTTTCTGGAAGTTTTATTAATAGCCACTCTGTCTACTTTAGTGTCTTCATTAAGCAAACACTTTATGTCAAATTATGATAATTCTGTAGGTACTGCATTAAAAGCTTGTTTCTAACAACATAAACATGAGGGCTTAAGGTAAAAAAATATAGTCATAAAAGTATAGCATTTTTTTATAAAAGCGGTGGATGTGCGGAGTGAGAAGAATAGGTAAAATAAGGATATGGAGAAATCCTGAAAGTAGGTCCAGTGATGGAAAAATTAAAAAGTGGAAGATTATACTGCGAAGGGATTAATGTCATGTGGCGAAAAGGATAAAGCGAGAAGAGGGTGCCCTAAAAAGACTTGGATGAACTGTGTGAAAGAGGATATGCGTGCGTAAGATGACGGGTGATTCTGGAGTGCAAGAAGGAGTTGTGCTGTGCTGCTCCCACCTAGTGTGGAATAAAGGCTGAAAGAAGAACAGGTATAGATGTATTTTAGACCCCGGCGTGATTATTGTCATTAGTCTAAACAACGTGTATTAGAAGGGTCCAACCGACTCCATCCGGTACCTAAACCCGTGAATATAAGATCTCAAGGTCCTGTTAGAACAGGTTATCTATAGCACGTGCGTTGTTCAGCCAGTAGTGACCTTACTCGCAAGTTAGAAAGGTGAACAACTGTAAGTAGGGCGAACTATTCAATACAAAACCCTTCAGAACGATACTGATTATGATTTGCTTAGAAATATTATTCGTTTTTATTCTACAATCATCTCCAAGCCCGTTTTCCCTTCCAATGCCATGTATACTTGTAAGAGATTTATGAAGATTTCTCGACAAAAGGACATCGTGTCGATCGACGTGGATTTGAATCTTATAACGCGAGAGCCAGCCTTTCCACAAGACTTACTATGTTACCATCTTTGGGTTCACCGTCACTTAAAATCAGGAGTATGGTAGCGAATACAGGTGAAGGTAAACCGGCTAAACATTAAAAAAAATTAATTAAAGGGAGACGCGGATAGCTTAATTGTAGACAGTTACCTATTACTTGACGATAGTGAATATAAAAACCAAATTAAAAATATTTTATTCAATTTAGACCCTTCCCTTATGAATGTCAATACGCTATCGCCAGTTCGGAAAGCATTCCAGTCACCGACAAGAACCGGCTAGAAACTCATAGAAGTCATTGAGATAATAGACCAGTAAATTACGGAGATGAAATGACGTCCATTACGAAATAAAAACAATAGATATGTATAAACAAAACTTAACCTTGGTACCATTAATTCCCACAGCACAATGGCGCCGAGTTTTGTAATATTTAAATGCTTTCTACGACCAAAGATAAGTGAGATCGAGCTAGTCCACTTCACAGAAAATAATTACATTTTATGCTATTAAAACTTTTCAATATTGTCTGAGATAGGGACATGTAATTTTATAATAATACTTTGTCTTTTTTAAGTACTACAGCTTTGTTAATAAATGTTGGCTTCGGTACACAGGTGGACGACTTTTTTGACGTGACAACGTCTTATAAATTGGTTTGCCGGGTGACACTTCAAGAAACTGCGTTACGCTCCGCTCACGTTATGCGCTCACAATGAGAGCGAGTGAGAGGCACGCGTCCCTTCCACTCGGGCATGGTTAGCCCGCCTAAGAGCGAGAGAGACAGACATAAAGTCGTTGTCACGTAAAACTTTCGCCCGTATACCGACTTTACAGGCAACCAATTTTTAGGAAAACTTTTGTGTGATATATCACGATTATGCCAATGTTACTTGGATATAATATTTTTCTAATATTTATGCGACAACTTATCAGGATGGCAGTTCTCTTATTAAAATTGTAGAAGTTTTTGTGGCAGCATACAATGCAGGCTTTTTGTTATTATTCAATAATTCACTTCGCTTGAAAGCAATAACCAAACTATATGATGCAAAATGCCATCAAAATTACATAATATAAGGCCAGCCGATTCCGATATCTAATTCAAAAATACTTTACTTTATTTTAATATAATCTATATAATGTAATTCTGCATGCAAGTGAATTTTTTTTTCTTTTTTTTCCTTTTGTGAAATAATTACAATTGATGTGCACTAATAAATTGGATCATAAGCTAGTTAAAACATGTAAAATGTTGAAATTTATTGTTATTTTGTTTATTATCTGTAATGTGGGTTTATATAAATAAATAAATAATAAAATAAATGATCAAGATCTAGATACCGCCAAAAACTTGATTCGAGCTCCAATTAAACAGATAATATGAAACCATCGACTTAGAAGTTTCTGTTCATAATATAATATGTCGACGTGTCGATATTTTAGAAAACGTCATAAAACTATTCGTAGACTGTACGTGCTGAGTTTTATTGTTTATGGTATAATCTTACATCACTGACGCAAGTTATATTGCGTGGGATTTCTTTAACTAAACACGTAATAGCGTTGAGCCGTATTTCAGTTTACCAATAAATAATTTTCTTTCTTTTACTGTTACTGTTAGATTTTGTCTAATTAAAAATATTTAATAACAAAAACTATTTAAATAAAATTATTGAAATTTACAGTTATATGCTCATCATACAATAACTACTGGATAGATTTTGATAATTTTTTTTACTGAAAAAGTGGATAAATGTTTGTATGAAAATCCGTCATTTAAAAAAATGATCTATGAAAATTAGTATATGGGACATAACTCAACTATGATACAAACAAAGATCGCGTAAATAAACACTAGATATGTACCTGCTAATCGCGAAACGCGACTATGAGTAAACCACTATGAAGAGCTATTCATTATAATAATATACATCGTGGTCGCAATCAAGCTAGCTTATACAACCCTATTTCTACATTATTGGCATGTCTCAAGTCTTACGATTTATTTGACATCCCATTTAATGTGGTTATAACTGAGGATTTATGTTATGTTAAGAGTGCCCGCCAGAACATATAGATTGTTGGACACGAATTTACGTCACTAGGTGTTCTGTCCAATCATTAATCTCTTCAAATTGCGCCAGTTTTGCACGAATATAACTTTTCCTAAATTTAGCACTTTCTCTCTTTGATTCCCATGAATCAGTCTCGGTTGACGTCGCGTCGGCTACAGTCGAAAGTTTTCTTCAGTGTCTCAAGTCCTATGATTTTATTTGACCCGAGAATAAACTTCAATGTTTTTGAGAATTTCCCTGGGTATATCTTCCAAGTTGAAGGTCCAATGCCATTGAAATTAAAATGGAACCTTTGTTAAGGTATCCCCTTTCCAACAAAAACATAGTTATGGCTCAACATCCATAAAAAATATATTTATACATATATACAAAAAAATAAAAAAAATAAAGTTATACAAGACCTATATTAGACCACTTCTTGAACATGCTTATATTATCTGGGATCCCTACTTCAAAAAAGACATTAAGCTCATTGAAAATGTACAGAGAAGGGCTACTAAGATGGTGTATGCAATGCGTAACTTACCCTATGAACAGCGCCTCATAAACCTTGGCCTTACCACACTAGAACACCGTAGACAAAGGGGCAGGTTAATCGAAACTTATAAAATCCTCACTAATTATTACGATGTGCCCAGCCTTAAAGATATGTTTAAGTCAAATGAAAATAAACACCTACGAGGTCATCCCTTGAAACTTTGGGAATTCCCAGCAAAAAGAAACCCAATGAAGCAGTTCTTGCCTAACAGAGTGGTCACAGCATGGAACAAACTTCCAGAAAAAGTTGTGATGGCTCCTACCATAACCTCCTTTAAAAGCAGATTGGACAAGGAAGATATCTCCAAGCTATTTGATACGCACGCATCAGCTAATTAGCTGCTAGTGTGTCTTACCAAATATAATAATAATATATTCGAATTAATAGCCTCCGCCTTTTTTTGTAGTCAGTTAAAAATAGAAATAAACCTTAAAAGCTGTTTTAAATCGGCATCACTTCGCCCATCAGCATTCAGTTCACATTTCAACTATTACGACACAAACGGAACAGACAGACATAACGCCTCGGACTTGACTTGAATGCCGTGTTTTATGGTAGTATACCATTGTAATTTCACGCGTGTTACACCATACATTACTGGGTTACCTACATTCGTTTATTTAGGATGAAATATAACTCTTCACTTTCAACAGATGTTCTGACGCGACAACGTGCTGCTTTATTAAAATAAAATACACATTAGAGACTTCGTTCGAATCATCTTTTAATAAGATTTGATCGAAGGAAAATTTAAACTTGGTTGAAAACTGCAAGTGAGTTCTACATGCAGCATATTGTAAAACATATTGGAGCTATATTGTAAGTAAGATTTTTTTATTATTACATAACTAGCTGTACCCGCGGGTGCGCTCGCGTGAATAACGCTTCCGCCCGCTCTTGGTCATATTACAGACAAAATGCTTATTGTGAGTAATCCATAGAAGATAGACATATGCTCTTGCTGAAAATTTTGTAGGTCTTTTTAATATCTACAATTATGTGCTTTAATCTGATGTTTCTTATGGTTGAAACGCCCAAATTTATTCACTAAGACCACTTTTTTATATCGTCAGCTATCTGCCAGTGCCGTCAGAATCGGTACAACCATTTCGGAGATTACACGAAATAAACTAACAGATAGACAATTTTTTTTATTGGATTTTTGATATCAGTACCTTAATTACTTTGATATGCATTTAGTAAAAAGTTGTTATTTGACATTAGAAACAGGCACTTCAATTTTATTAATTGTATACAATATCTATCTCTACATAGCTGGGTCGGCAGAAGTAGATTTGCCATTTCAGGTAGTTAACGGTTCAACCACAGCGCCACGTATAGGAGACCCAACATAACGATGAACCATCGATTCGATAAAAAATGTACTATGTAAATATGTACTCAATTGTTCAATTCGTTATAGAAGTTATAGAATCACTAAAAGACGCGCACAAGATTAATAATAATGATTTTAACTTAGATAAAACGAAATTACTAATATTTATCTTTATTGCGGCGTTGTAATTGTCATAACATCGAAAACTCATGTAAGTCATGTTGCGTATCCACAAGTGCGTATAATATATTTCTGGTATGAATTATTATTGTCAGACCATTTTCTCAGTATACAACAATAAATTTAATATAACTAAATTTTTTTGTGAATTTTAACATTAAACCGATATTAACAAATTTACAAAAAAATATAATCTATAAATAAACAAATAATTAGTAAGTTAGATAAAGAAAAATATATGTTTGAAAAACAAATATGTATAATAATTTGTCATACCCTATTCGGGGTCCATGTATTCGGATACTTTATCATATAGAAACAAATGTACATTTTGAAATTACTAATATTTATCTTTATTGCGGCGTTGTAATTGTCAGAACATCGAAAACTCATGTAAGTCATGTTGCGTATCCACAAGTGCGTATAATATATTTCTGGTATGAATTATTATTGTCAGACCATTTTCTCAGTATACAACAAAAATTTAATATAACTAAATTTTTTAGTGAATTTTAACATTAAACCGATATTAACAAATTTACAAAAAAATATAATCTATAAATAAACAAATAATTAGTAAGTTAGATAAAGAAAAATGTATGTTTGAAAAACAAATATGTATAATAATTTGTCCTACCCTATTCGGGGTCCATGTATTCGGATACCTTATTATATAGAAACAAATGTACATTTTGAAATTACTAATATTTATCTTTATTGCGGCGTTGTAATTGTCAGAACATCGAAAACTCATGTAAGTCATGTTGCGTATAATATATTTCTGGTATGAATTATTATTGTCAGACCATTTTCTCAGTATACAACAATAAATTTAATATAACTAAATTTTTTTGTGAATTTTAACATTAAACCGATATTAACAAATTTACAAAAAAATATAATCTATAAATAAACAAATAATTAGTAAGTTAGATAAAGAAAAATGTATAAAATGTATGTTTGAAAAACAAATATAATAATTTGTCATACCCTATTCGGGGTCCATGTATTCGGATACTTTATCATATAGAAACAAATGTACATTTTGAAATTACTAATATTTATCTTTATTGCGGCGTTGTAATTGTCCGAACATCGAAAACTCATGTAAGTCATGTTGCGTATCCACAAGTGCGTATAATATATTTCTGGTATGAATTATTATTGTCAGACCATTTTCTCAGTATACAACAATAAATTTAATATAACTAAATTTTTTTGTGAATTTTAACATTAAACCGATATTAACAAATTTACAAAAAAATATAATCTATAAATAAACAAATAATTTGTAAGTTAGATAAAGAAAAATGTATAAAATGTATGTTTCAAAAACAAATATGATAATTTGTCATACCCTATTCGGGGTCCATGTATTCGGATACTTTATCATATAGGAACAAATGTACATACATGATGCAAATGGATAAACAAAAAAAAAAAAATAACCGACAGGTCCATATCTATACGCATAATAATTCAAAAGTTTGTTTTTATTTGTTTGTTTGAACGAAAATTTATTTACCCTATATTAATTTATATACCCTAAGAATCAGAGCAGTAACTATGAAAGTAAAGCAATTTGACAAGAACGGGAAGTTAGAACAAAGGTAGTCTAGACGGTTTTGTTGGTAGCGCGGGAAAGTTGCTCGAATCAATTTAACACACGCGAAACCGCAGGGCACAGCCAGTCTTAAAACATGATTTTAGACTTTCTAGCGATCGCTCTAAGTTCGAAATTTGACCAGAGACTTTATGATCGTAGACTATTTTCTGTTTGACATTTACAGTACCTATTCATAAACAATGAGCATTATCTACATCACTTGTGGTCACTTTTCATTGAGTGACAATGTCAATATATTGGAGGGTCTAAGTTCAATTGCACTGGTCGGTTTAGGATTCACATTATTAATTAATTTAATTGAATATATTAGTAACAGATATCATAGATAAATTTTAGCTTTCTGCATTCCTTCTCCATATAAACTTTAACCATGCCAAATCTCACAGTCTCCCGTGCACGCAATACGCTTAAAAAGGTACCGAAAGCTTTTGCTTCACGTATTAATATATATATAAATATCTATATTATAAACTTGATAGATATGAATATGTATGATAATTTTTTATAACTTTTTAATAAATACAAATAGGTCGTTGTGCAAAAAAAACCTGATTTTCAATCAATTTTTGTATATCTCCAAAACTTTCCATTATCAACATAACTTGAAAGCTTTTATAAGCGGGGTCGTCGCTCCGTGGCCGCGTGGTCGCGTGGTCGTGACCGTTTCGAACGTGAAAGTGATAAACTTGACCGAGAGTTATATCATAAAATCACGATGAACCTGCGAGATACATCTCGACATACCAACTTATTATCAGATTCGCATTATTTCAGTTTTTTATTTACTTAAGGTACAGATTTCAAGATTAAAGTAATTTATTCAATTTTTGCCCTAAGAAGGCACTCATGAACGGCAAAATACTACTCTAGCCAAGCTCGATGAAGCTGTAAAAGCCGTCTGAGGATTCAAGGTAATAATATAGTCATTTAAAAAAAAAACTATGACCACTAGTTTGGAAGATATGCCAGTCATCGAGAAGAACCGGCAAGAAAGTAGTTGGGGCTTATATTAATAATTTATCTAGAACTTTACAAATAATATAAACAGTTAATAATTTAGGGATGCACAGAGTGGGAGTCACTTAGATATTAATTTATATTTCAGATACATTTATACTACTAGGTTTGTGGGAGGAATTTAATAATAATTTACTAACGAAGCGAAAGGTCCCAGTTTCGATTTCAACACAGGACGGTCTTTTGCAGCATGAAAATGATTTTTACCTTTGCGTCTAAGTGTTTGATAACTATATATGTATGCAATAAATGGTTTTAAAGAAAATATCCAAAAATGGAGAATTAACCGAGTATGAAGAGAAGTGTGTTTTTTAAGTTATCTCTGAATGCGATAGGTGGCGCTTTGGTCGAGTTATTGATAACTGGAAAAGGCAGATCAACGTCTGCAAGGCCAGTTCAAACAAATCAAAATCAAGGAATACCTTAAAACCTCAGGACACTACTACCGGTTCGGACAAACATTCCAGTCACTGAGAAGAACTTGCAAGAAACTCGATTGCGCTCATCTTTTTTAATATATTTCTTTCAACTGTGTAAATAATATTTACAATGAATAGTCGTATTAATAATTTAGTGAATGTACAACTAGTTATTAATGCAGAATATACTACATTTCGTTTGGAATCAAACAAATGTGTGGAAGACTTTCTTTTTTATTTAAAAGGAAGATACAGGTCAGAAAATGTTCACCGTCATGCCGGCCTGCAGAAATATCTCTTCAGACCTCGTTTGAAGGCTGCAATACCGTAGAAAGGAAGAGTAGACGATACTACATCTTAAAACTGCGGTAAACAAACAAGCAAACTTATTTGATCGTACCGAGATAGATACTCCTGAGTAGCTGATTGTAAATTTTTCACCATACAGACCGAAACAAGGAGTGCGTGAGCACCTTTAATTTATGGCAAAAATAAGTAAGAAGTCGCTGCCACCGCGGTGAAGCCTTACACAGATTCCACCGTGTATTTATGGAGATATTATACAATTAAAACGCTCGGCCGCGCCGAAAGGTGAAAGTATTAATGTCCGGATCGAATCATCTCCTTCAAAATAAAGCAAATATAATAATTGTTTTGTTTCTTTAATGAAAGAAACTTTCACTGTATTATGGAATCGTAATCGCTCTATCTGCTATTGTCGATATAATATCTTAACGTATTTACATGATTGGGTGTAGTTTTCTGGTGCAATAGGAGGATGAAAAGACCTCATAAATATATTTAGTATCGAAGCTTTATTCTCCCTAGACATCCATGAATATATAATAAATGTTCGGAAAAAATTTAGATAAGTTTGAACTTGTATACAAAGGCACAATTTTATTACTAGAAATAAATATGAAGTTAACTCCCTTTCTGCACATCCAAAAAACAAAAATAACTATAAACGCTAAATATAATATTAAAATCAATGAAAACATTATATTTTTTATTCGATGACTGCGTAGTAGAATTCAAAATTCAAAGTACGTTTCAACTATTATATTAAAAACTTCCTTCTTTTAAAGTAATTTGATTGTAACTGTAAAGGAAGATCTCACAAGTACCAGTGTCGCTACAAACATATTTTTACACAGATTTTCAGGACTTTTAAATATTTAAAAGAGCGTTTTGTATGTTCTTTGTGATTTCGTTTTATATTTTAGAACCTCAGAGGAGGCCTCAAATGTTTCTAGTAATGACTATTGAACCAAAATGCGAAATATGGAAATCCTACACCCATTACAATGTAATACCAATTATAATTAAAGATTTTTAAAGTTTATAAGAGTCTGCTTGTAGATGCCCATAGTGTCACCACTTAAGATAAGATGGAATGTATGCCTGTTTCCAATTGTTATTACCAAAAAATATTTACTTAATGTATGTAAATACGTTGTACCCTTTATCAGGCCTGACTAACTTTGACCACTAAATATGTACAAGTATTTAAGTTGAATCTTGATGTGGGTTAAACTTAAATAAGCTATTCAGTTGTTCACCTTGCGCCCACGTCGCATAGATCTAACTTAATGATAACATGGCGTCTCTTACAATTGTTTATACTAGCAGTACATAAATTTAATGTGATTGCTCCCACGTGAACGGGGTAATTATATTTTTTATATATATTTGTTATTGTGAATAAAAAAAATTGTATACAGATTATTTTATAGAACTAAGGTGACAAACAAGCATGCGGCCCACCTGATAGTAAGTGGCTACCATAGTCTATGGACGCTTGCATTACAATATGTATTGCATCAGAAAGCTTTTGAAACCCTACTCACCGCAGGAACACAATTTTATTTGGCTGCGACCTTCTGTAGGGTAGAGGAAATTTCAAAATAAAATATATTTTTTACCCTACCTCTCTTTGATAACCCTCTTCCCCGAGGGGTCTTAAAAACAATAAAATAATAACTCACATAAGTTACTGTAAGCAACCAACCACGAACATTTACCTGTAAAAGTGAAAACACAAATTAATATCATTGAAACATAATATAATCTGTATTTTATATAAACGAACAGACATTACGTTAATCTACGTTCTAATAACCATCGCATAATTGTTCATCTTTCACTTTTCATATAAAAAATTTATAATGTTAATTTCATAACTGGTTTGATCACAGACGCTTTAACAGTTAAACGATAAATAAAAAGAAAATATAGTTATGCTAGACGTTCAGAAAACATTAATAATAACTAGCGGTCGCCCTAAGGTCGAAATTCTTTCAGCGACTTTTAATCATAGACTATTTTCTGTTTGACATTTGCAGTATGAACCTAAACAATGAATATTATATCACTTGTTGTTACTTTTCATTGAGTGACAATGTCAATATTTTGGGGGGTCTAAGTTGAATGGCACTGTTCGGGTTAATACGCAGTATTAATTAATTAAATTTAATATATTAGTAACAGATATTATGGATAAATTTTAGCTTTCTGTACTCCTTCTCCATATAAACTTTAACCATGCCAAATCTCATAGTCTTTCGTGTACGCAATACGCTTAAAAAGGGGTTGAAAGCTTTTGCTTCACGTATTAATATATAGATAATATCAGCATGTAAGTGTACCACTGTTGGACAAAGTCAACATCGTAAGGAAAGGTACGAGCTGACTCATCTAACAATGAGAAATAAACAGTTATATATTTTTTTCTCATACAGTGGTATTTGAAGAACTTTTCTCAAGCGTTCAGGTTTCTTCACCGACAATCGATAGTGTTACCAATTTTAATGAGTAAATGTACGCATATTCCTAAAAATTTGTTCATATCATATAGTTATGCCGGGGTTCGAACCAGCAGGTAACGAATCGATATTCCGCCGGTCTACAGTGTTGCCACATTGGCAAAGGCTCTAGTAGCTAAACCGCACCGTGAGTGTAGCTAGATTTGGGTAATTGAATATCCGCAAAAGTAGCTAAAAGTGGCTGAACATTGAAAGTAAATAATAAAAAGGAATATTGAATTACTTTTGTTATTTTTCCTATAATTGTATTGTAAAAGGCTACAGAACTTTTTTTTACTAAAATAGTCAAATACAGCTATTGATGAGAAGGGGGAACCCTTCCTTCCCAACCGGAAAAATTGGTTAAGTTATTTAGCTATCGATGCATTTTTTTGAGCTGCCAAGTCTCAAATTGTGTCCAGATTTAACTGAAAAGAATCTAAAGTGGTAACACTTCCTGTCTAGACCACTCGACCACCGTGACTTTAGCAGACATTCTTTGCTCTTTTCAATTATTGGATGGATTTAGCGTTAGTGATATATGAGTTATGAATTTGAATAATTTTTATCCATTAATATAGACTTGTTGTAATGTAGACTTGTTGATAATAACCATTGTTTTAACAAAACAAATACGAATATAAATTGTGTGAATTCAACCTCAATCGGTCAAGACAATCAGAAGTTACAGGATCGTAACAGGCGCATAAATGATGATATAAAGGTTGGTATTTTATAGCATAACTAGCTGTGCCCGCGGCTTCACTCACGTGGACTACAGAATGCCATCGATTGGGCAAACGTGCGCATCTTACATTCTCGCACCGACTATTTTAAAGACAAAAATGCTTATTGTAGGTGTTCCTCAGAGGATAGACATATTCTCTCGCTAATTTTTTAGCAATATCTACAATTGTGTAGTACATTAATTTTTTATATATTTTATGGTTTACTCAGCGTTAGCCATTAAGCGCCCGAATTGATTCACCATGACCAGTTTTTATCATCAGCATCATCAAACATCAGCTATCTATTAATGAAATTCCTGTCAAAATCGGTTTAACCGTTTCGGAGATTACCCGGAACAAACAGACAGACAGACAAAAATTTTAAAAATGTTTTTCTTTTCTTATAAGTATCGTGTGTATTTTCATTTGCACTTAGTAAAAGATGTTATTTTGACATTACAAACAGGCACTTCAATTGTATTAATCGTATATAGGTTAAACCACGAGTAATCTTGATACTTGATGATTGAAATAAAAATAAAAAAAAAATTGAAAATAAAACATTTTTAGGCAGGCTAGGTTCTATAATAAGTTCCCGAAGCACATTACTGATTTGCTGGACAATAAGTTCAAGGATCATGTCAAGCAGATTTTACTGATAAAAGATTATTATACTATTAATGATAATTATGTCTAGAAACTCTTTCTACTCTGTACATCCACTTGTGTAATGTAATGATCAAATGGAACATTATTTACACAGTAAATTTTTTTTATAAACCCGATTGAGTTTCTTGCCGAGTCTTATTGATGATAGGAGTTTTCCGAACCGGTGGTTGTGTTTTAATGTTCATAAGTACCTCTTTAAGAATTAAGTTCAATAAATTATTATAGATATTTATTCAACTTTTATTAATAAGAATATAGGGAACAATCTCAGACGTAACAATTTCATTTCAAACGAATACTAAACAAACAATAGACATCCACAGAAGTAATTATCATCACTCAACTATATAGAACCATATAATACGGATATGAAGATATATTTTTTGGCATTGCTCTGAAAAATAATTGTGCCGAAAAGAGCAGATACAATCTCTTTAACATTGTGAATAATATTTGCGAGTAAATATAAATTGTTAGTTAATTAAGAAAACGTATGAATTTAGGTTATACACTATATTCTGTAATGAAGACACATTGAAAGTAAATATATAATGAAAAATATTTTTATATTTAGAAATCCATATTCTTTGCTATCTGTATTTAGATGGATAGAATTAAATTACCGTGCAAAGGACGCAACAAATGATGAAGCTTTGGAAGTTCTACGTGTAATTATATCACTTCCATTACAACATTGTTGTCAAACAGGAATCGTAATAAAAAAAGTTTCTTCATGGTGTTTACGATTTACAGGCTTGTAATACCGTGGATTTTATAATGAGTTACTTCAATTAGAATTCTGTTGGTAGGTAAGGCTTCACGTAGTGATCAAGAATTTAAGGGCGTTTGCGACATTAAAATGGAATTAAAATTCGTGTAAAGCGATTTACTAGTTACGCCACGAAACTTACATACATGATTACTTATGTATGTATGTATGTTAGTGGGTAATATTAGTTGTTATTGAAGTTTTGAACTTCTCACTTTAAGCTAAGGTCATGCTAAATAAGGCTAAATGAATACATTTTTAAAAATAAATTCGTTCTAATTAAATCTCTAGAGTTTAACTTAACTGATGTTTTGGCAGGTGTGAATGAGTCATTTTGAATTTAATTGTTGAATTTCGATCAAAAAAAAAACATGGATAGAAAATCTGAATATTTTATAAGTGCCCTTGTATTAATGCTATATTGTTTATAAATTTTTATAAATTAAGAAAAAAACTAGTTTGTAGATTACATTTTTAAATGTATCCATATATATATTATATGAGCGTTTTTACAACAGGAAGATTGTTATTTTCTCCATAAAGTATTCAGGGATTAGCATTTAAACGCAGTAGAAGAATTCTCATCTGAACCCTCGATGGAGTTTGATATGCAACACAACAATGGCATGCGTTTCGCAGGACTGACAAATTTTTAAACTTTTTTTTATACTAAAAAGGGAGTAAGCGGGCAGATGGCGTACCTGATGGAAAGTTATCACCGCCGCCCACAAACATCCGTAACACCCGAAGGCTCGCAGATGTGTTGGCGGCCCTTTAGGGAAGAATAAGCTCTCTTCTTGAAGGTCACCAGGTCGTAACGGCTCGGAAAGATCTCAGGCGACAGCTGGTTCCAAAGAGTGGTTGTGCGAGGCAGAAAGTGCCTTAAGAAACGCACTGGAACGCTGAACATCGAGGCGGTGTGGATGAAATTTACAATACTGACGTGATGTCCGATGGTCAGCCGGTATCAATTCAAACAATTCCTTGGAACACCCCCCATGATAAATGCGGTAGAAGATGCAAAGTGAACCGACATCTCTACGCAGAGCCAATGGATAAAGCCGATCGGAAAGAGCTTTACAATAAATCCATGCCTACAAATAGATTAAAATAGAGTCAACTTACAGACGGTGTTCTTCAAGTTATCAACGGAGGTACGTGTAACTCAAACCAGCACAATTACCTTCAAGACAATCACGACTAGCCACAATATAGGGAGAATATATCTCGTCCCATAGCCACTCAACAAACGCATATTTAATCAACTGAATATAATTAACAAGGCAATGTACAATTTATATCACGATCCGATCATGAAACATATCTTCTCAAAACAAATTAAGGCAGCGCTCACACTACACGTGAACTAAGAACAAAAGATGGCAGCAGACAGCAAACCGTGCCATAAGCGCGAAATTGAAGCGCGAGAAGGAGAAAACTAAAGACAACTTGTGTTGCCAGACCGTGGTTTTAAACAAAGATTATGTAATCAATGCAGTATTTTTTGATCAAACTTAGCAAAATTGCTGTACTGATGATAAGCAATGAGCCGAGATAAACTGTTTTTCTTACAGATTTCTAAGTATTACGGCGAGCATAGTCCGACACATTTACGTCATGGTAGCGAGTCACACGAGTAGGCAGGTTCATTCTCTAGCAGTATGTTTATATATTGTACGGTTAACACTGGCTTGAATGTCTCGAGGTAAGGTCTACTTATTCCCAAAACTTAATTATTGTGACTTGCTTTATTAATATTCTTTTAAATTTAGCCATACTGAACTTCATTTTTAATCATCTATTTTACGCAAACAATTATTACAAATTATCGTTTCTAATACCTTATGTGGCAATGGAACAAATATATTGAAACCGTGTTGCAGGAACATTAAATAAATATATCCGCACGCGTTGAAGTCTTTTATTGCGGAAATTGAAAATTAACTTAATTATGATTAAGTGGGTCTGTGTTGTTATATAAGCAAACAATAATTATTTATTTACTTCCGTAATTTGATTATGTATGGCAAGTTATAATATGTCACATATTCCAAAACGTAGGTGTAGAATAAACAATATAAATTAAAGTCAAATTCAAATAAACTTTGTAAATTTTATACCATGAGATTGTCACTTACGAAGGCTAAAGCTAAGCCGGAGTGTGTAATGGTTTTTTTATAAACTCATGTAAATACAAATAAATTTATATATTTTATGTAACTTCCAAACATTTACATAATTTCAAAACCATTTTCGTTAAGTATTTCCTTCTAGAATAAGTTAGGCAGGTCTTACACAAGAACAAATTTCACATAATGGGAACAAATATGAAAAGGTTGTAACGATACGTTCCTTATGATTTTAGTCATTCTTTTCATTCTGAAATAATATATCGAATCTGATTGTTTAATATATGCGTAGTAAAACAACTCCACTTCTCCTGCACGTTTAGATGTTATTTGAAATAGCTGTTATAGTTCATTCTACTTCATTATTCGTAATCTATTGGTCGGAATTATTCTCACAACATTTACTAGATGTAAACATTAAATAGAGTTACCATGAAATACATACATTGTATTGCAAACGTATATATGTCGGATTGCGGATACATCTAGTAATATTGGGCAATTTACAATAAAACCTTTAGGCTTTGTTGCAAGTATTCTAATAGCTCTTCAAATTAATAATAGCCGTGAAGATATCGCGTGCCACGTGTGTGTTCATTTTACAACGTCTAAAGATGTGTTTTCGTGTCGTGAGAATAATTATCATGTTTTCTTTATTCATTTATTTGGTTAACTTTGGAGATCAATCTTGCATGGTGTGAAGTATGTGATTGAAGACGGTAGCATACAAATCGTAGAATGTGGCACGTGAGCTCAGTAGTTATTTTGATACACCAATATTTACCAACCTATGGAAAATGAGTGATAGTAAGTAGAATGTTCTTCAAGAATACCGGTCAATATCGGGAGTCAAGGAAGATATCGTGGTCAAAGTATAGCACAGTTGCTGTAATTGGCTTTGTATTTTTCTAACCCCTGCATGCGGGCTAGGAATTTGGAATGATCGGTATGTCATCTCTGGCTCGCTGATTGTGTTTTTCGTGGTACTATTGATAGTATTATGGAAACCCTGGGTTCTGAAGTCCGAGCTCAATGATTGTTTGTATGTTTGATAGTTTTTACTAATCTTTCGAGGGAACACGATAATTTGATGCTCTTCGTGCGGCAATATGGTTTTGTCTACTGTTGTTTTAGTTTATTGTACATAGATGGCGCTAAATGTGGCTGAGATTGAAAATATTGGAAAAAAGAAAATTCCATGCTTCAATGCTAATAATGTCATTTAATAATTTTGATCGTTGTTGACAACTCTGAGTTTCTTTACTTCGGTTTCGATAAAGCAAAACTATTTTGTACAAATAATACATAGAATCCATAACTATAAAAGTTTTGATATTTAAGTTTTACACCGTTAACTTGAGGCTAGAACAAAAGGCAGTTAACTTCAAGTGCACCTTATCGTTTTTTTTCATTGTTAAATCTTTATACTTTGTTCGCAGCTAATTTCAAAAGTAGAGTTGAAAAGTGTAATATTAATTATTTTTTAAATTAAAGGAAATCTCAAATTATATATTATATATAATTATATTATATAATACGTGAGAAGAAAACTTCGGACACCTTTTTAAGTGTATTGCGTGCACGGAACTCTGTGAGATTTGGCATGGTTAAAGTTTATATGGAGAAGGAGTGCAGAAAGCTAAAATTTATCTATAATATCTGTTACTAATATATTAAATAAAATACATTAATACTGCGAACCCTAACCAAACCAGTGCCATTGAACTTAGACCTCATATATTGACATTGTCACTCAACGAAAAGTGACAGCAAGTGATGTAGACAATACTCATTGTTTAGGTTCATGAATACTGCAAATGTCAAACAGAACATAGTCTATGATTAAAAATTCGCTGGTCGAATTTCGATCATTGGCGACCGCTAGTTATTATTAAAATGAAATCTGTATAGATAATAATAAGGATGCAACACAATCTTTAGCTTAGGTCATTGGAATAGTAAAGCCGCACTAGCTCTGAGTGAGAATCGAAACCACGACTTCCATTGATCTAATCAGAAACATTCACTATAAAAGTGATCTAATTTTATATTTGAAATATCGTTATCGTTACGTCAGGTGAAAACGAACTTCCACTAATTAATTTTACTACCTTACTGCGTTACATACAATTTATTTCGTCATTTAGGAAGCTGTTGTTGTAATGGTTTATGTGTTCGGGCAATATCCTGGATGTAATTTTGATTTTTGTCCAAATGGCAAAATATTTGCAACGCAATTAAAGTGTAAGTGATACGGAAATACTAAAGGATTGAATCTTTAGCGTAGCTATGTAATCTACGATTTTCATGAGGATTAAGAAAACATTATGACGCAATCATAGCCTTGTTATTTTGAATTCTTACCTATTCTTGCCTAGCTACCCCTCAACCAGCCAATCATTTAAAATCAGATATTTTTTTATGAAAGCTCCTTATAGGCCGACGGGCTTTTCAGCGTGGGTACCCAACAGCAGAAGTTGGTGGTAAGCCGGGGCGCATTATTTCAGTTGATCATTCCGCACAACATTATTACAAAAATTCAGGGAGTGATTTAACGCTTGCATAAAATAACCTGCCGGCTTAACCTGGTGTCTTGTTTTCTGCAGCAAATCCGCCTGCATAGTGGGTAGGTGCTTTTATTGTGGCACGGAAAAGTGAGGGAACGGTGTCTGATGGTAAGTATATTCTAAAGACAGTGGTGACCATCTAGAGATCAACAACCCATCGACAGTCATATCGCTGTCACATATATGGTTATGTACCGGCTTATTCCGAAACGACTTTTCACCGTATGCATGGCGGTCGCGACCCTATCACAACGCTATCATTTCCTTGTTCGTTATTTAGTAGGATTCACCACGTTCAGGTAAGGTTGACTTGGGTGTCACTTTTTAAATATAATTTGACTCACCATGCACCAAAAAAATTAACTAACAAAATAATCAAGGTAACTATTATTAGTATAATGGCTTATGTAACGATTCAATGAATTTAATATAGCAATGTAAACGTGAATGCAAAGTGCCGAGACGCCGCCGCACAGCGCCGTGAGAGGAAAGTCAACTCTGACCGGTTTTCGGCGAAAGTTACGTTCGTGATAAAAACCTTACTCAAGAACTAGTCGGAATTATACGATTCCGTACGTTCATATATACTGGAATTACGAGTTACAGTTTATTGCATGTATTGCTTATAATATAACAAACTGACATACCCTAAACAGGAATATTTTATGTAACGTAATTTTTTGCGTGTCGTCGCTAAAGCATTTGCCGGTGTCACTGATTGTATGTCTAGGGAAGTATAATTATCTATTCTTTTTAGATCAAAGCTATGAAACAAATATATTTAGTATGACCAAGTAAAGTTATAATAAAATAAAGGATATTTTAGTAAAATTTGTGGTAACACGGCATCCACGTTTTAGTGTTATTTCGAAATCACACAATATCCGAATTGTATCACGTAAAACGCCACCACTGTTATAGAATATAGCGTAAACTAATACATGTTAATAAATTTTAAAAAGTACTAATTGATGACTTTAACCGATGGCATTTCTGATAAAAATGTTTTATTAATTATCTATGTAAAAAATAAATTTATATCTTATATTTCGCCAATAACTGAGAATTTAGGCTTTCAAATGGTGTTTTTCAATAATTAATTTTCATGAAGAATTAACTAACGAAAATATGCTGTTATCTGGAAAAAACTTTGAGGAATAATATAGAGATATGACTCTCTTATTACTATAGTATAGTATTTCATATTTGGACCAATGAAGTTTCAATATTAATTTAGGTAAGTTTTTACTGTGGCTAGCATAACAACAAACATAAGAATGATAATGATTGGATCTCACTGTTGCCGCCGTTGTTTTAGTTTATACTGTGATTAACATTAGGTACAGTGCAGTCATCATCATTAGTGAAATACCAGACACAATGACTTGCTTCGAGGCGTCGCGTTTCTGGAATACCAGCGTCTATTTAGGTGTCTAGTGACTTGCACAATGGAAGATTTACGAGTATAGTTCTAAATAACACTGGTAATTTTCTATAGAGTGACATTTGAACAATATATTTTTCTTAAACTTTGTCGAAATCGATTTAAAAAAAAAGTTGTTTTTTTTATACTTTAATCTGGCCACCCTGGTGCTAATTACCATAGTAATGATTAAAGGTGGCAACACGAAGTGAAATTGTTCGAAAATGCTCTACATGTTGAGTTGGTACTGCTTGCGCCGTTCAAGTATGAGAGACTGCGGTCGATGTACTCGCGGAATTTATTATTCGTGCCCATTGTCACACGACTTTAGCACCTTCTTCCATCTTCTGATCGGCGATTTTGGACAATATTGATGACCTCTGAATATTGACGTAAACACTACAAAAGCAAAATCTACCAAGTAGTTCATTTTAAATGTCTACTGACTAATCCCGAAAAGTGAAGCACTACTAGAAATAATAACCATTAATATCATTCCATGCGCATGGTCACCGTGACGTAGCAAGTACTATAACGACCAAAAATTTAACCTTATCGTGACAATTTTAGTTTCTTACTTTTCTACTAGGGGCGTTCTTAATACATATATATCAATGAAAATAGAACACCTATACAACTTCACCGGGCTTAGGGGCGAGCGTTTTTTACACTCAGCTGCGAAAGAGTGGTATGTAAATCAAGATAACGTATTTAAATATTGCATAGCCTATGTCAGTCCCACAATTAAGACGAATGTAGTGACACCTCGTATATTAAAATCCATCAAGCTGTTTAGGCTACAGAGTGTACCAAAGAATTAGGCATATATACACTAATATATAGGGTTAAAAAATATAGGGCCTATGCTTTTTTGCAGTCGGGTGATAAATTAAAGAGATGGTACAATGGAAACAGACGACCGAGTGCGCTAGATAGCCGGGCGCGCGGATCACAACACGTTACCGAGAATGTATTCGCTGCGACTGGCGAATACTCTTTCCTATTTACATTTTGTATTTGTTATTTCTGCGCTTCGGTATGATCATCCTGCGTTACTACCGGGAGAGTCGGGATAAGCGGGATAGGACAGGAAACCACAGAACATTATTTTTTTCCATTTGAACCAGCACTTCCTGAGATTAGCGCGTTCAACGAAACAAACAAACAAACTCTTCAGCTTTATTATATTAGTATAGATTTATCTTTATAAAAATAATGTTTTGAATGTTTGTTGAATAATAATATGAAAATATAATATATTATTTGAGCTACAAACTTATTTTCTAACGTATCGTGATATAATTGTCTAATATTGTTATCTATTCCAAAGTTTATATTATTTGTTACAACTACAAATAGTGAAATATAATATTCCTATGATTCCTTGCTAAAACGGTGTTTTTCTTATAAGACTCTGCCTATGGTGTGAACAAAGATACTAGATTCTTACATCAGCAATACTAACATTAAACTTCTCTACGCTGTTTTTGCGAGCTGACGTTCCTGACGCAAAATAAATATTACAGAAGGCAAATAGAAAGAACTGTGCTATAAGTGGACAAAGACAAATGTATATAATATAAGACAATTATTACCAGAAAAGAATCTACTAAATCTTTGAGGTATTCTCTTTAAAAAAAAAAAAAATCAGTTCATAAACAAAGAAGTTATGGCTGAACATTCATAGTATATAGGTATATTCGAATTCAGAACCATCTCCTTTTTCGAGGACGGTTAAAAATGAGACAAGTCGCAAACACGTTACGGATAGAACTTTAATTATTGAATAGGCAGTTATTTTACAGTAAGTATTATTTTTGAAAATATAATTAGACATGAGAAGTGTAGGCAGGTGCACTAATACTTTGGTTGCGAAATCCGGATGAGAGTACCTCAGGACCTGGACGAGTGGGCTATACTCAACAGTGCACAATTACTGGCTGAAAATGATGAATATTATTTATATCCAAAGAAGTTTCACTTATCACGTGCAGGCGTAAAGACGGGAAGTTACTCAATTCGAATGTATATTTTTTAATGTATGTTCAGCCATAACTTGTTTGTTTATGAACCGATTTGGATTATTCTTTTTTTGTTGGATAGGGGATATCTTAGAATGGTACAGAAATGTGATTTTATTGGCATTGGACCTACAACTTCGAATATACACAAGGAAACTCTTCAAAATAATTGAAGTATCTCTTTTATATTAAAAATTATGTTATGTAAATTATCCTAACAATAACCGTCAGCTTTCATAGAAGGAATATCGTAAAGCTATCCCAGTGCCATTTCCTGTTTTTTCATATATACTCGGTCTAAAGGATATTTAAAGTTTGACGGAGAACTTCGAGAAGAGAGGATCTTTTCAACTCCTTCTTTAATTCAAGTTCCATGCACTTAAGAGCCAATAATGACTCTAAATATTTTTTTTCACTAGATCATCACTTCGCTTAGTGACGATTGATTGGTGCGACGATACGGGATTATGACCGGAAGAGTAATATAATTTAATTAACATAATATATTTATTATTAAGTAATTGATCGATAATGTCAGTTTTGTAAATCAAATTCTATTAACTTAATCACAGGAACATATTCCAACTGGCATTTACAAAATTATGGTGTTTTACTAATATAAATGGAGATTAATTATTTCTTTTTAAATGTTAAACACTTAATATTTCTTAATTATATACTTCATTAATGTATTTTTTTATAAAATCCTCAATTAATTAAATTTTATTAGATATTAATGGTTTCCTTGGTTAGTATGTTACATTCAACTAATAGCTAATGTTACAGGCCTTGAGGCGCAGTGATAGTAGTTCTACCATGGAGCCGAAGGTCTTGGGTTTGATTACAGCACTCGATACGCTTTTGTGTGATGAACAATCTTCTGTATCACATGAGAAGTACATGAAAATGTGCACAATTATATAAATCTTCAAAGCTTTTTTATTGTGGTTAAATTATATATCGTAACTAACGCGTACGAAGTCGCAGGCTTATACTAGTGGGATATAAAGCATTCACATGTTTTTAAACTGATAGACGCTTTTCTCTCTCGTAAGCTTCATCTACATACACTTTTTTTGTGATATTAAAATTAAAAATTGTAATATTTATCAATAATAAATAAAATAATTCTGATGCTAATACATAGTAAAAAAAAAAAACAGTTAAGATGATTGTCCACACCTGATTTTAAATGTTACATACAATTAAAATGGTATAAAGATCAAATTAATTTAATTTACTTTTACAATATAAATATTATAACGATCGAGAGTTTCTTTTTTTGAACGGGCTAATCTCTGAAACTGTCAGTCAGATTTTAAAAACCTTTTTGGAGTTTATAGCTTCTTTATAGAGAAAGATTATGCTACATCACGCTACACCATCCAGCTTAGAAGATGAGTACAGGAATTGAGAACATCGATGGAAATTTGATGTAATAAATTGTACAGTACATGTATATTTAAATATAGTATTAGTAAATTGAATATTGTTGCAATTAGAGTTTATTTTTTAAATTGAAAAAAATAATGAAATCCGAATAAAAATTTGATTTTCAAGAATGAGGAGAGAGCGTTCACCTTAAACCGTCCGTCATAATCTGTGGTCATAACGTTTTGTTTCATAATAAGCACCTGCGTGACGAATTCGTGATCCACATTCAATATTGTTACATAAAAACTTCTTTCTATTGTTATGTTGGTACAATTGACTTCTTTACTATTTTAAACTAAATTGTTATCTATATTATGTTGACGCTACGAAGCGACGGCTTCTGTATCTTGAACCTCTCTATGGCGCGACGGACGTAAGTTATAAAAATTTACAATGAGCTTTTATAATATACTAGCGATCGTCCTAAGCTCGTAATTGGACCAGCGACTATTTGATCATAGACTACTTTCTGTTTGACATTTGCAGTATGAACCTAAACAATGAATATTATATCACTTGCTGTCACTTTTCATTGAGTGACAATGTCAATGTTTTGGTGGGTTTAAGTTCAATGGCACTGGTCGATTTAAGATTCGCAGTATTAATTTATTTTATTTAATATATTAGTAACCGATATTATAGATGAATTTTAGGTTTCTGTACTCCTTCTCCATATAAACTTTAACCATGACAAATCTCAGTCTTCGGTGCACGCAATACGCTTAAAAAGGGGTAGCTTTTGCTTCACGTATTAATATAATGATACAACACCAGCCTGTAAGTGTCCCAATGCTGCGCAAAGTCCTCTTCCCAAGGGAAGGTATGGGTTTACTCACCACCCCAGCTCACTACGTATTGGCGATTTTAAACGCTGAGAAATCAACAGTTCTACTTTTGTCTTACGTACAGTGGTATTTGAAGAACATTTTTGAAACGTTTAGGTTTCCTCACGATGTTTTTCTTCAACGTTAACCGATAATGTTAACAATGTAAAATAATAAATGTACGTGAATTCCGAAAAATTTCTCAGTGCTAGCCAGGAATCGAATCTGTAGACATTGAATCGATATTACGTTGGTCTAAACCACTTGACCACAAGGACCACCATTTGGTAAACAATATAGTGATGCAACTACATGGCTAGCACTTAGGTATAACTTAGAATCAATCAACAAGCGCCTATTGCTGTATTCAAGTAGCTAAGCAATCGTAGCTCAGTGGTAGCATGTTCGGATACCGCATCGATTGATGTAAGTTCGAATCTCTATAATGTGCTTGAATTTTCAGTAATAGCAAAAATCGTGGTAAGAAATTCTGATGGCTGGGCACTTACTAAGGCCTTTTCAAATTGAAAATCTGCCGCCAAGCACCTTGCATGTGTTCCACAAGCTGCACTTGCAGCTAGACCTTCTAGGACCATCATACGCCACATCGTCACTTAAAATCACGTAAAATTGTGACCAAACATTATAGCGATAAAAAAAGTAATATACAATATGTATAGAAAACCCCCGTCAAATTAGAACGGGGTACATGGGTACCCCAATAACATTACCAAAAAGTATATCACAATTTTATTTATTACGAAAATGAAAATGTTAATGAGATTTAAAATTAACATATTTAGTTTTAGTTTCCCTAAAATTTTGCAAATTTTTAAAACGTGATAACACCGTCGCTTCGCCGGCCCCGGCGCGGCGCGGCTCAGTGGTACGTTTGATCGTATGGCGGTACTCTGCGTCGCGGTGCCTGTATTGCCATGTAAGTTTCCTCATTAACAAATTTTTTACCTTATTGGTAATTTTTTTAATCTGATATAGATGACATAAACAGAATATAATCTCGATACTTGATAGCACCTTCACGGATCCGACGTGGTTTTTAATATATGTATATTGTATAAGAACCACTGTTGTTACTAGAGTCAGCATGTTATTACAATAATTAATTGACATAACAAGACGAACTACAATAACAATTTTGTAAGTCTTTTTTATGTGTGTAGAATAGCGCTTGAATAAAAAATATATGTTTATATAAAAATGATGAATTATTGATAGTTTAGTAGTTATAAAAACTGTGCAAAAACGGTAACAAAACCTACGAACACAAACCGTGACGTCCAAATAAGTCGATACTAAATCAAAACTTGAATATTCATACAAATATGGGCATCCGGTTTTCACAATTTCAACATACTGCATTCATCCGGTTGAAATCTGTCTGTCGTATTCAGCGAAAGTGAGTTTTCATGTGATTTATTATTTTACGACTTTTATAACGATAGAGTGTTAACATGGGTTGTCGTAAAATATAAAATTACAGTTTCGTTATACAACTGAAAAAAAAAAATGAGAACCAACAAAGTATGATATTCAAAAAATAAAAGTTGAGGGAGCCAAACTATTATAAACAAACTAATATAAATTACCTAAAGAACTGGGAGAAATTGAATCGCTGAATATATTTAAAGCAAGATTAAAAATATATTTAACAGACAAATATTAATTTTAATTTATGTAATTCTTTCTTTCATTTTTTTTATACACGATAAGATAAACTTAGTTTAAGCTACAGTTATCCTAATGAAATTAATGCATGAAAATCTGGCATGAATGCACTAACAACACGCTTCCATTCAATCTTGACGTCCTCACTTAAACCCGGTTTCTGAGGTACTTTTAACTGTTGTTTATCTGTTCAAAAGTGCTGTGCTATTCACTCAATAAGTAATCAAATTGCATTTTAGAAGATACCATAATACGATAAACTTAAGTTAAACTTTGTTTAACTTAAGTAACCAAAATAGAGCATTTATCTATTTGATGGTTGTTTGACGTCTGATCTGCCAAAAAAAAGTAGACACTCGATGTATTCGACTGACAAACCAATAAAAACTATTAAAATTTCTATTTCTGTAAAATTGTAATAAGGTTTCAATCAAATTTCTTGGACACGCAAATAATATATTTTACATGCAACTATCATTAGTATACAATTAAAATATATTTATACCATGTATGATTTATTTTGTTCAGTAATAAAAACAGAATATATACATTTACTATGAGTTTCGTAAAGGCTCCATTTTGTGCCAGATTGGACAGACAGTTGTAAATCGAACAATGAATGTATTCAGATACACATCATGAGATAAGTTTGGTTAAAGCTACAGTTATCTTTATGGAATCAATAGCTAATGAACGGTTGTTTAGAAACCGGGCATGAGTTACTTAAATTCATGTAAATAAAACGTAAATTTGATTTACTTGCATAATCTCAAAGAAATAAGATGGCAGTTTTCTTTTTTATTTGTTTTTTTGACAGTTTTCTAACACAGAGAATCTCTCTGATCGCATGTGTAGGGTCTTAAGACAAATGGTTATTTCTTGGCGGCCACTTTATATTATAGAATTTCTAATACAACCATTGAATTTATTATTACAAATTAATTTGTAAGACTAATTAAATTATTTAATAAACGACAATAAAAATATAATATATACGCATGTATATTAGGCAATAAAAAAATCTACACTGAGGCTAAACACCACGTTGACGCATTGCATACAGATAAAGAGCCTTCACTACATAAGAATTTTAAGGGACAAAAAAAAAGATATAAAATACATTAAAAAATAAATCATGTGATACAAAATTTCATTGTTATGTATTCAAGTGCTACAATACGAAATATAATATAATGGTAATATAGAATTATGCTGACTCTAAGATTAAGACCTTTATAATATTATACTACTGGCGAATCACTCAGACAAGATTTCACGAGCACCAGAGTGATAAAAATCCAATCTAATCCAGCACTAACGAGAGTTATATAGAACATCGTTTTATTTTGATTTTAAAAGCCTTAGTTGAAAACAAAGTGTATACATGTTAACGCTCTTAACTTCGTTAAGTGATCAGAAGAAAGCTTGGAAAGTTACACGATTTTTTTGCGACACAATTGTTCGTTCAACCTAACCAGTGCGTTATTAAGCCTAGGTACAATAATGTACAACATATATGTATATATATTTAAATTCATTTATCTATATAATTAATAAAATTGAAGTGTCTGTTTGTAATAGGGAATAACTTCGGTATAATTCGGAATAATTTGTTATAGGGAGTAACTTCGGTTACTTTTATTTTAGAAAAAGAATTAGGGTTCCCCACAAATAAAAACATCTAGTCATAGTGAAACAATTCAGGCGCTTAAATGGCTTATGCTGAGTAAACCATAAGATATATAGCAAATTAATGTACTACATAAAATTATAGTTATTAAAAAGACATATAAAAAAGTCCGGGAGATTATATATCTATCTTCTTAGGAATACCCACAATAAGCATTTTTGTCTTTAAAATAGCCGGGAGTGGGGGAGCAAGATTCGCGCGGACAATCTGCAGTCCCCGTGAGCGAAGCCACGGGCACAGCTAGTTATAATTACTATTATTATTATTATTATATATTCTTTATTGCACAAAAAAAAAAAAGTACAAATGGAGGACTTAATGCTAAAAAGCATTCTCTGCCAGTCTTCCAAGGGAGCAAGGGAAAGGTATATGCAAGGTGTGCATAATGTTAAGTAAAAAAAAAAGTTTATAACGATTATTAAGATTATTATTATAACACTTGGCTACAATCTCATCTTATGATAAGTGATGATATGATCCAAGATGGCAATAGGCTAAGTCTAATCGAAATACTGGCTCTCAAGTGCAGCTACCGAAAAACCTACAGGTGATTGGCGACAGATTTTCAATTTCAGGGTGGCTACAACCATGCTATGGTTTCATCACGTATATTCTTTCAGCGTGGTTCAAAAATTCATCATTGCTATGCAAACGAGCAAACCTTACAAACGAGAGATTATATAGAGCGTAAATTACAGAAGAGAATCGTACTATGAAAGCATAGCATGGTGGGCACTTGTGTGGGCGGCCAATTTCTAACGCCCGTGAGACTAGAACACCTTCAATTTAAAAATCTATCGCCAAGCACCTGTACATGTGTTCCGGTCTCTCCAGGCTTCTCACGTTATTATCTTCAGCTATACTGTCACTTGGATGACATTATGATCAAAAAGATCATTCAGTTCGATAGTAAATATTTATAAGTTAATTTGTACATTATGCAAATTTTCATAAGTTAATGAAGTAAGGAAAGATTTACTGTTGAAAGTCATATCTTTTTCAACTTTGGTAACATATAAATATGTTAATATAGTGTGAATTGATTGATACTTTGGACCTTGACACGTAAAATTCACTTTTACTTTTCATTTTTATATTATTTCAGTGCATTTATGAATGATGCGAAATAACTGAATTTTTAAAAATTGTTTTAAGCTTAGCTTTGTGGCCAAAATCTCACCTGATCTTAAGTGACGACGTCACCCAAGATAGTAGTACACTAAGCCTAGTAAAAACAAAGTATAATAATTAGAACGTAATATTGAATACTATCTTTCTCTGAGTATACAAGTACTTATATTAGGACTATGGTCGAAACATTATCCGTGTCTTAATATTATACATAATATAAAAAATATATTAATTTAGAAATTAAATAAATGTTATTATTAATTAAAATAAAATAAAAACTTACCTTAAATTATTTAATTTTCCAATAAAAGTTTTTTTCTAAATCACTTTCCAAAAGTTCTTTTTTTAATAAGTATAATTATTAAATAACGAATCGTCGATTGAACCACATTTTCTTTTGAAAGTTAAAAAAAATGTTTCATCACTTAAAATTCCAACTTAACTAAGTTGTAAGCTGCGTGTGGTCGCACCAAAAGCGGCAGGTGCACTGGCTTACCTCCGAGACGCGACGCGAAGCAACGCGATGCTTCGACATTACTCTGTGGTCCGGATATACAGTTAGATTCTCTGTGGCTCAACTACATAACTCCAGGGTCAGATTTAAGAGACGGCAACAAAGCTCCTACCCACATGCCATCCAAGGTCTTTCAAAAATCCTTTTAAAACGATTTTTAATAAAAAAAGTTCATATTTACGAAGAACTATTTTAAAACATCTCAAATCATATCCACAATTCCAAATTCTAAACTGTTCGAGACCTCCAATTCTACGATGCCCCTGGGCCTCCCAACTTTGGAATCCGGCCCTGCATATCTGAGGTATGTATTTTATGCTCCGACGACTTTAATCTATCTATATTAATACATCTGTAGTTCTGTCTACACGTCATCTCATTTTTATCAACATTTTTATATTAAGTAAATCTCTATTATAAAGGGCTCAGATCATGGATATGACTTTAAAATGTATGTCTACCTTTAACACACAAGCGGCTCGACCGATTTTTATGTTTGTATGGAAGTTTATGTCATCCCTCAATTGATAGTCGATGATAATCGTCAATTATACCTTTAGAAATCACTTATTATCTATATATTAATACGTGAAGCAAAAGCTTTCGGTACCTTTTTAAGCGTATTGCGTGCACGGAAGACTGTGAGATTTGGCATGGTTAAAGTTTATATGGAGGAGTGCAGAAAGCTAAAATTAATCTATAATATCTGTTACTAATATATTAAATTATATAAAATAATACTGCGATCCTAACACGACCAGTGCCATTGAACTTAGACCCACCAATATATTGATATTGTCACTCAATGAAAAGTGACAGCAAGTGATATAATATTCATTGTTTAGGTTCATACTGCAAATGTCAAACAGAAAATAGTCTATGATTAAAAAGTCGCTGCGCTGGTCGAATTTCGAGCTTAGGGCGATCGCCAGTTATAATAAATATTCAAAAACAATCATCGTCATGCTAGCCTAAGGCCATGCATATTTGAAATATTTAAAAAAAAAACTATCTATATATCTCCGAATGAATACAATATTGCAATAAAACAAAGAAACTGCAGAAAATTCATAATTTTCACAAAATCTCTAATTTTGGTTTTGAGTTTGTTTCTCTTCAAAATATGCGTTGTATAATCACATTATATAAATAAAGGAAATATTGCACAAAAAAAAAATAACAAGGAAGTTATAGCGTTAGCTTTCATTTAGCGGTTTCAGCGCATTGCATTTTTAATCTGTGACTATTACAACCAATTATGTAATGACAGCAATTAACTTATTTCCATTATTTTAAAATATATTAATAAATAATTAGGATAATAATAATGAATCATACATTCCTTTGCAATTTTATGCGCTACCGAAATGATGTAGTCTATTATTTGTCTAAGATAATACAGATCAAGGCTGCCCAATTAATCTTGAAAGTGGGCATAGTTCATGTTAGATGGCGGCAGGCCACCTAACATACAACTAAATGGATATTTAAGATAAATAAAGTTTTCAGTTTGAAATATTTAAGGTAGCCTTGTTAATATAACATATCACGTCTGTATTCCCGGAAGGATTGGGCAGAGGTGTACTAATGTAAGTTCACAGTCCGCCGAGTATGTTTTTAAGTCACATGTAATAGGGAGCGAGACTTTTGACATTAATCAATAATCAGACACAAAGCCAAACTCCAGCTGCCACTGAGAATTTCATAGAAAACTCCAATAAAACTTGCCTTGCCTTGCAGCATTGTTACTTAGTAAACAAATATATTTTATATTACGTTCATTAAAAAAATATAAAACATGATTACAACTCTGATAATAGAGTTATTTTAGAAAATATATTTTGGTCTGTGTATGTGATGGTAAGTCAATGATGTACTGTACAAATAAATCGAAATTGGAATAATAACGAATAATTATATGAAGAGCAAATTAGATGAAAAACCTATTAGCCTAAAGTACAGATAACATGTCGTGACGTTTCTTTTAAACGCAAGTCTTTTCACCGTGTGTTAGACCGAGACAGGTAATTTTTCTAATAATACTAGTTAACTCGTGCGAATATATTGCATATTTTGAATTATATAGCTTTGTAAACAATCAATAACAGCTGTATCATGTTAATTAAACATATTTTAATATATGGCGCCCAATAAATTTTGTTTAAAAATACAATTTAATGGTTTTGAAACAAACATGATGATGTTTGAATTATTAATTTTGATTTGAATAATAATATATATAGATATTATATTATGTGTTGTTGATTACTAAAAATGCGTATCATAAATCATTTTCAGCTATCACTTAATGATCTGCATTATAATAAGGTTCTAACCTGTTTTGTTTGCCTTCATTACTCAGCATATTGGACTTTATTATGTTGACATTAAACCCCAAATTTCGAATTTCCACTTTAGATATTATTCCGACAGAAAGTCGTTAGTTTCTAAAAGTGAAAATAGATTTTCAACTATTTTTGTTCGTGATTTATCTAAAACATTTACCTATAACCATTGCTATATTAACTGTAATTGGCCGTTTTCAATAAAATATCTGTCCTTTTGTACTTACTTTCGTTTCAATACCCTATTTAAGGATGGTGTTTAGTATCTACATATATCTATATCTTATATCTTGGGTAGATAAGAGTGAAGCCTATACCTCTTTAAGGTTAAAAATAGTTATTACTTATTTCAAACATGTAGTAACCGGGGTTAGTGATCTCGGATGTGTTATTAAAAACGGCCATATGTCTTGGTAGCTAATCGGTAATCCAAGATAAGTGGACAGGAACTAGCCAGGTGAGGGAACTTTTTTAATGTTATCTCTACCTTTGCTTACATTATATTTAGTTGAAAATCTGTCCCCCACTACACTAAGCGTATAAATAATTTTGTGCCACGTCGTCACTGAACATCGGTTAAAATTGTGATCAAACGCAACACATAAACAGAATAATAAATAAGAAAATTTATGTTGTCTCTTTCTAACTCGCATAAGGTTCATTCTTTTCTTATTCATTTTTATAGAAACCTTCTCGACATTCGTGCTCCATTATTTGTACTTTCCGTATCCGATTTTTTTGCACAAATCTATCTAAAATTATACTATTTCCATTTTTTTATTTTCTCGATTACAGTTCTAATTTGATTGTTGTAGTGTTGTGACCAAATAAGTAATGATATCGATCGCATATATTTACGACAGTGACGATTCATCAGATTTTGATTAAAATAAATAAATAAAGATTACCTGTCGTTTTAATTATTTCGTTTCATTGTCGAGTACCTACCTATACCTACTTATTTTACAACAGCTTCGAAAATTTTGAAGAAGTTGGCATTATCAATCAAGAATTAATACGTGTAACATCTTTAATGAAAATATAATATTAGTTAATAAATTTGTACAAAAGTATCCGGCAGTAGTTTAGTTTCTTACATTTTGTAAAATAATATCGGTCTGTTATTGTGTTACGTTTATCGATATAGCTCCATCCCTATCAGTTTCTCCGGCTCTGGTATAACTTGTACGTGTGTAAACGTCATATTTTTATAAAATAATGCATACATAATGTAAAAAAGACGCTCGTTCAAGTTTTCACAGCAGCTGTCATCGAGAAAATAAAGAAATGGAAATGGTATTATATTGTATAGAAATATGTTCTTGAATCTGTGTTATCGCCGTATTTTTTTATTTTTTAAGGTGCGTTCAAGAATTACGTAACGCAATTTTTGACCCTCCTCCCACCATCATAAAACGTTATGTAACACCTAAGTCAGCATGTCAACATGAAAGCTTCTATAGACCAAGAATAGCTGATGATGCAGATCTCCCTGTTTTGAGGGAATTACAGTACGAACTCACTTTAACAACACTGACTGCAGCAATGCACTTCTGCGTACACACTAACGAATACTGACAACGGAAACAAAATAAAAATAACGTAAAATACATAGGCTGCACTAAAAGTATCGGGAATGGAACATTTCCACTGTTCCTGTCATATTAAAATCTTTTTAATTGAAAACTCATTGGTTTTCAAAATCGAATACAATTTATTTATTTAAAAAAAGATTCTCGGTCTTGTCACAAGGTTTTGTCAAACTTGTTTAGTCGTTGAGAAAATGAAATTGACTCGAGAAAATTCAAGAGCGAATATTTATTATGACTTTCGAAGTGGTTTAACACAAAAACATTGTGTTGACCGGATGATTTCTGCATTTGGTGATGAAGCCCCATCGAAAACCACAATTTATCGCTGGTTTGCTGAATTTCAACGTGGACGTGTCAAGCTCAGTGATGATCCTCGTCAAGGTCGTCCAAAAACTGCAGTCATCCAAGAAAACGTTGATGCTGTGCGTAAGCTGATTGAGGAAGATCGACATGTGACATACCGCGAAATTCAGGCAACTTTAGACATTGACATGAGTCAAATACAAATAATCATGTATGAACAATTAGGTGTAAAAAAGTTGTTTTCCCGATGGATACCGCATTCGCTCTGTGAAGAGCAAAAAGCGGCTCGCGTTACTTGGTGCGTCAGAACTCTCGAAAGATTCCACGCAGGATCCTCAAATGCTGTATACAACATCGTTTCAGGTGACGAATCCTGGATATACGCGTACGAACCCGAAACAAAAAACCAGTCACGAGTTTGGGTGTTCGAAAATGAGTTAAAGCCAACAAAAATTATTCGTTCACGGAGTGTTGCAAAAAAAATGGTGGCCACGTTTGTCTCCAAAACCGGCCATGTTACGACTATTCCTCTTGAGGGACAAATAACAGTTAATGCAGAATGGTATGCTAGCATTTGTTTGCCACAAGTCGTTTCTAAACTCCGTAAAGAGAACGACAACCGCCGCATCATCCTCCATCACGACAATGCGAGTTCTCACACCGCGCACAGAACAAAAGAGTTTTTAGAGCAAGAAAACATAGAATTATTAGACCATCCGCCGTACAGCCCCGACCTAAGCCCCAATGATTTCTATACTTTCCCTAAAATAAAAAATAAAATTGCGTGGACAGAGATTTTCATCACCTGAAGAAGCTGTGGCCGCCTACAAAACGGCCATTTTGGAGACCCCAACTTCCGAATGGAATGATTGCTTCAATGATTGGTTCCATTGTATGGAAAAATGTGTCAAATTTCGCGGAAAATACTTCGAAAAGCAATAAATACATTTTTAAATAGTAATGTTGTGTCACTTCCTTGATTCCCGAAATTTTCAGTGCCGCCTCGTACAATCGAGGGATTCCTCGTTAAACATAAACGAAAAAGGTTGCGAACTCGGGAAGTTTTAATTGTATAGTTTTTTATTTGAATAACAAAAAACTCCCCTCCCCACAAATTGCGTTACGTAATAATTGAACGGCCCCTCACTTGATTTTCAGTGACAATATGACCCAAGATGTTAATTCAAACACGCTAAACCTTAAAGGACAGGTTCTCAAGTTCTCTATATACCTTGGTGATAGATTTTCAACTTGACAGTGATAGCTAGCCAGGCGGGTATTAAAAAAATCTCTACCATAATGCTATGGTTTTATGACGACATTTTCCTTCACTGAAAGCTCAGACTTATTGAAGGGATTTGAACTAACGTCGATCTACGCGTTGTCCATACACGCTACTACTGTGCCAGCCTTACTTCATTTGAAGCCTTGAAATTTTAAATTACTGTCCTCACTTCCTCGCTTTCCGGCAGCGACGAGTAGGCAGTTTAAAAAAAGACTTGCATTCAGTATAACAAGAACTTTCTTTTCGTCTCTAAATTAACACATTACGTCAGACGAATCCGGCTGTGGAACTTGTTAACACTATTTTTAGTTGCGGTGAAATTATTATGTAACTTTTGTCACAGACCTACCTACGAGGTAACTTATGAATTTATCTATCGAATGACTCTAAAATGGCTGGACCTGTGCAATGTTTCAATTACATAAAAATACAAATTGTATGACAGGCCTCGCAGCGCAGTGATAGTAAGCCCTACTTATGAGTCGAAAAGTCGCAAGTTCGATCCACGCACATGACTGACTTTTGTGGTATGAGCATAATTAACTAATAATGTGAACTAAGTTAGGTAAATTTATGCATGTACAATTTTATTCAGAAAAAATATTGTTTAGTTTGGAATTAAACGGTCGTGTGTGAAAATGTGTCCCCATATATTGATATATTTATTTCATGAATTCGACAATCATGACCACTGCCACAGATAAGGTGTACATCCATAGACATAGTGTCGCAGTGTATACACAATAATCAAGCCGGATGGTAGGATATCTATTAAACCCGTCCAGGTTGCGACCACTCTGTATACGGTGAAAAACCCGTCACAGTTGCTTTATTTTAGTTTATCGCGTTTCGGGATAGCTGATTTCTCGGTAGTCGCCGTTGCTTGTACTCGACTGCAAAAAGGAGGCTTATGTTATTCAAGCATATTTAGGGATGTATGTATATTTCTTTAGCACACTCTGTAGCCTGAACAGCTTCATGGATTATAGCATACGAGGTGTAGTTAGATTCATCATAATTGTGGTAGTAACATAGACTATATAATATTTA
Source organism: Saturnia japonica (assembly GCA_033032175.1). Classification (NCBI taxonomy): domain Eukaryota; kingdom Metazoa; phylum Arthropoda; class Insecta; order Lepidoptera; family Saturniidae; genus Saturnia; species Saturnia japonica. Next base: position 478,342 of record CM065328.1, on the reverse strand, counting down.
TGTACGACGTCTGGGAATCGAATAAAAAGAAAAAATGGTTGCCTGTAAAGTCGGTATACGGGCGAAAGTTTTACGTGACAACGACTTTATGTCTGTCTCTCTCGCTCTTAGGCGGGCTAACCATGCCCGAGTGGAAGGGACGCGTGCCTCTCACTCGCTCTCATTGTGAGCGCATAACGTGAGCGGAGCGTAACGCAGTTTCTTGAAGTGTCACCCGGCAAACCAATTTATAAGACGTTGTCACGTCAAAATAGGAAGTGCCAAGTGTTTTTGTTGCAGTCGAGTATTTTGTATACTTTTTAATAATTTATTACTATTTATTGATTAAATTACACTCAATGCGTGTTTGTTGGTGCACGTCAGTCGGTTCATGCGGTACCCATTTCTCCAGATTTTCATTTTTCCAATTTATTTCAAGTGAATTAAAATGTTTCATCAAAACACTAATTTCATATGTAACGACCTAATATAGTTGACAACTGACTGTGGACCAAGCCCGGTGAAGCTGTAAAAGCCGTCTGAGGCTTCAGGGCTCATATATCGCTATAGCTAGATCGAAAAAAAGGGACATGGTTTACGATTTCGTTCTCATAACTATTGTATGATGTACACTGATACATTAATATGTTTGAGAGAAAATAACTAAGAAAATGCATAGTTATCATGTCTAAGATAATATCTATAGAGTAAATATGCGGTTAACGCTTTCTTCCCCGCTCTGTCGCGTCCGGTCTGTGTTGACGGATAATCAAGTTATGTAAGCTCGTAGGCTGAGCTGCGTGCGGGTGCGGCCGCGTGCCAGCTGTCAGCGCGTGCGTCGACATTCAAATGTTGCCTGGTTAAACATTACAATTAATTTATAAAAATAATTCAGAGTAATATATTTCATATATCTTCATTTTTCTCTGAAAATTTCGCTTGGATAGCTACCACATTTTAGTTCAAAATGTCTATCGCCTAGCGTTGTGTTTTCCGGCAGCTGTATTTCAGAGCCAGACCTCCACTACGTTTGGCATGTTAGCATCTTGGGACACATCGTCACTTAAATAGATGAGATTAGGGTCATATTACGCTAAAATTATAAATGATAAAAAATGTGAAACAAAGGCTTAATTTTGCTTTTAGTATTGCTGATCCATGATTGCTTATAATTACAATACTTTCACTTATAAATAATTAGGTTCAAGTTGATACTTATAAACTATATTTTATTGTGTATTAAAATTAATAACAGATAAAAATAGGAGCGGTTGTCACAGTGGCGGCGGAGCATGGGTTGACACACGGGGCGGTCTTCTATTAATAACCCCCAAAATAAAACAATAAATATTAAATGTACTTACCTGACTTTATTTTGCTAAAATAGTCGATTACATTATCAAAATTTACCTTCCTATCCTTTTTAACGGACAAAGTATTTCGGCGTGTTTTAATTTCTCTGTCTGTTGTAGCAGGCTGAAAGTCTGTTTACCAAGAGTACTTATGGAACTGTACAATTTCAAGTTTCATTCGTTAAGAAGTTATAGAGTGCAAAGTTAACAAAATTCGACACTGACTGACTCATGATCATAAAAATAGAAGTAGTACTTCTCCAATACCTAGAGAGCTGACATTTAGCACAGGGATAGAATTTAACATCCATATAAAGGAAAAACTATGAAAACTTGAATTTTTGAACATCTGATCCTAATGTGAAATACAAGAGATATCGAAATACCACCTTATTTAAAATTATTTAATTATCTGAGGAGCATTTCCTGATAGCACACAAAAGTTGAAGGTTTCGGGTACCTGATGTGGAATCCTAAAAGCCCTCCAAACTATAAGAGCTATGGAAATGCCGCATTAGTAAAATATATTTAATAGTCTGACGTTTTGATACAATAAAATTAACTACCCTGATAATGTTCTAAGGTACTCCTGTACCTGTTTAATCAGGGTGCTTTTTCGATATTAAGTCAAAATAAGGTGAAAAAATAAACATTTTAAATGAAAAAGTTACGGTGTGTTTGGGACATAAAAAGGTAAGTTTTTACTAAATTTCGAGAATTTAATTTTTTTTTTAAATAAAAACCAAAACTTGGGTATTTTAATTTTTCACATTAATTTTGAGGTTAGATGAAAAAAGTGTAAATACAAAAGTCGTTGATCTTTTTAATACGTACAACTTTGCAATTTAATTTTTTTTCCATAGGACTTGTAGTTAAGCCGGAAATCGAGATAAACCATTTTTTACCTTAAAAATTCACCCCCTTCCACTTCCCGACCTCAGATCTCCCGTAAATGATTTTTCCTTTCATTTTAGTTATATTATCTTCCTTCCCCAATGGGTTTCATCCCATTATTTCTTTTTTGTTTCAAAAATTATCGACCTTGGTCTCTAAGCGAATATATTTTTAGTAAGTAAATTCGAGTCACAATGATGGGGTTTTACTATCTTGTGTGATTTTCCTCAACAAACCAGTGTGATGTTAGATAATATAACAGCGTAGTTACAGTGATTATGTCACTTGCGTACGCAAGTGTGTGTTAATAAGTCGATATCGGGCTTTCAAAGCCGCGGGCGAACGATGAAAGTTGAATTCTTTCGTTTGTTTTCTATAAACATAGACGCGATTACTATTTCATGTTGTGTAAAATGTTCAATATCGAAATAATTATACTTTAGATTAGTTAAGCCAACCCGGCTCTAGTATTTCCAGATGCCGTGATATACGTCTCCCGTCTAGGTACTATGATTACTCTATGTAGCTAGTAAATGCGTAGGTTATTAGTTCGTTCAAAGGGAATAGCTCTAGCTAGCGCATCGTTTGATGTCTTTTAAAATAACTGTCGTGTTTTTCTGATTAATTTATATAATTAGCATAACTTATGAAGGTGAAATACACTGTAGTGGTTGAATAAACGTTTCAACTACCTGCCGACTATATTATTTAAAAGACTGAGCGATCTTGGCGAAAAGATGCATTATTTTTTTTTCATTTGTCATCACAGTAGTATTTGTCCCTGTCAATATAATATTTTTATAAAATACTAGCTGTACCCTCAGCTCTACTCGCGTTGTCTACAGAATACCGTCAGTAATGTGCTGACACCGATTCAACCCGCCGCGTTTAGTTTATAGATAAAAATGCTTATTATTTCATTTACGCGGAACCCTAATTATTATTACTTTAAAAGAAAGTAGCCTCAGATACTCCTTGTAACATCAGCTATCTGCCCGTGAAAGTTCCGTCAAAATCGGTTCGAATGTTTCGGAGATTACCCGGAAAAAACGGATACCAAAAATTTGAAAAATCGTTTTTTTTTTCTTAGTTTTACTGTCTATAATTTCATGTACCTACTTTTACTTATAAGTAGTTATTTTGACATTACAAACAGACACTTTAATTTTATTTATTTTTATGGAGGTAATAGAGTGCAATATAATCTTTAAGATCATGGTTCACTGCGTAATGCGGTCTGAAATGAGAATTACCTTACTCAAACTATTTAGAAAATAAAGAGCTCCAAAATATTCGCATTTATTGTAGAAATTACAGTAACTTCTTTAATAGTTACAAATTAAGTAATAGTAATTTTAAAGTTTTCGAAAAATTAGCTCTGCGTTTAGTAAATAAGATTCAAGTTCAATTATTGTCATAAAAAGTACTAAACAGCTGTTATAGTAATATGTTATTGTTCATATCTGCATGGTGGTAGGATGTTTCTATTTTTTATGTCTGTCTCGCTCTATCGTCCTCAAGTCGGAATTTTGTTGCCAGGTATCTTTAGGTATTGTGTGTTCTGAAAACTAAACGTGATAATCAGTCGGTCAGTCCCTTAAGACTTAGCGTTACCATCGTCACCACATATGAAGTGAGATTGTAATGTAACATTAAAACCAGTAGTAAAACTTCGTGTACAAAATCCTCCTTATATTAAATAAACTAGTAACGCCATCTACTAGAACGTCTAAGAACTATTACAGTTATATGTTATAAGATTAATTTTTTCGTATTTAATCAAAAAACCTTATTACAATTCTTATGTGAACACAGTTGATTAAATAAAACAAGCAAAATGTATGTTACTTCATGCGTGACACGATTGCGCGAACGTAAAATGAATACATAATGTCATAAGTGCGAAAACCACGTAGAACCAGCTAATGTGATGTAATAGACGCTTCGTGAAAATAATAATAATAATATTGCACACTGAATAATAAAGGATAACATCGTGCAACAATTAATTGATAAAAATCCAAAAATAAATGCTGAATGATGATACATAGATAAAAGCGATTTTTTAGGTATAATTTATACTTTTGAACTAATTACATAATAAGCGTCTTATAAAAGATATTAAAAAGTGTTACTTTGAATCAGTTTAATTAAAAAGTTAGTAAAAATAAATAAATAAAAATAATAATAATGAATAAAAAATAAATAAAAAATAACTAATAAAATAACTAATAAAATATAATAAAATAAACAGATAAAAATAACAATTTAAAATTGCGACATCTATATTGATATAGTAAAACTATGACCACATGTCTCATGCTGACATCTATTGAAAAAGTTTTTGATTATCTTCTGTACTTTGTCTAACTGTGTCTTGTATCTTTTAGTATTATCGTTACATTTTCTACTTTTAATTTATATAGATAATATATTTGCAATTATTATGCTTATACAATGTCTTGAAATCGTGAATTACGATTAAAAATGAATTTTAACAACGTTTTTATACTTTATAGGTAAATTATTACTTTTTAATTAAAAGACATGCCACTAGATGTCTCTGCTTAACTTCTAATAAGAAAATTAATGTGTTTGAAAATTTCATACATTTTAGGATATTTCTTTGTTTCGATATACTTCGCTTATTTATAATTTAATCAGGAGTAAGGTAATAAAGTATCTAAATATAGCTGTGGATTTTACACTAGATTAACTTAAAAATAATTAGACTTTCCTTATTTGGATTCAGGAATTTTAAATTTATAGGTTTTTTTTTAAATCCATAATAGGTTTATCGTTTGCCCAAAATCTCACCTGATGTCAAGTGTCATCTGGCCCAAATTGGCAACACGCTGACCCTAGTGGAAGGACTGGCCCTCAAATGTAGCTGCCGGAACGCGTCTATACATGCTTGGCGATGGATTTTCGACTTGAGGGTGGTAGTTAGCCAGGCGATCATTAGAAAAAGCCCTGCCACCATGTTATGGTTTATCATGATGTTTTGCAGGTTCGAACTCACGTCCATCGACGTGAAGTCCGTACATGCAACCACTGGGCCATCCACCATTGCTTCATTTTCATATTTCTATATTATTTATGTACAATATTAATCATATTAAATACTAGCAACCCGCCCCAGTTTCACACGGTTACATTTACAAAGTGGTGTATTTTATGTTTAAAAAAGTCTGATTCAGAATATTATCGCTTTAATATTGACAGTTCATAACTGCTTCATTAGCCTAGTGATGTTAAACGCGACTGCTATGGTCGAGGTCATAGGTTCGATTCTCAGGTCGAACAAAGTGCTATTGGGTTTTTCTATGAAATTCTCAGTAGCAGCATAGGGTTTGGCTTTGTGCCCGATTAATGGCAATAGGCTCGTCCCCTATTACATGGGAACTAAAACATACCCGCTAAACTGTGGGTGTACGCCTCTGCCTAACACCTCGGGAATACAGGCGTGATGGTATGTTATGTAACTTCATAGTTACGAATAGTGCAATTAACTCGCGTCGCGCTATTTATCTAAGTTTTTTTTGGTAGGATTTCTTTGGTAGCGAATAACTTTGAATTCGTGATATTTTCTACGGTATTCATTTAACCGGAAAACTGGAAAATACAATCGTAATCTACAATAAATGCCTAAGTTAACTAACAATTTTATCTGGATAAAGATTAATACTGAGTCGGAGAAAATAGCTTCGCAAATAACGTAATATTTTTAATTATTATGTTGAAGATAAAAATGGTTACTGTGAGTCAATCTTAGGAAATAGACATATGCCATCGTGGTTTCTTCTCTAGGTTTTTTGAAGAACTACAATTCTTTATAACATTACTTTTATGTATCTCATAAGGTTTAGCCAGCGTTAGCCAAGTAATTGCCAAACTCAGTGAAGGTGTAAAAGCCATTCGCAGCTCTCTTTTTGGATAGGGCCTTCGGGCTAACAGTAAGGTCAGATAGAAAAAAATCCATGTAAGCGCACGACAAAATTTTTTTACCAACTTGATTAAAAATAATTGAATTTTCTCTACTATACAAAATCTTAATTGGAATTTATCGTATATATAAACCTTCCGTAAAAAAAATTGTAAATGTTAGTGAAAACCGCATTAAAATCCATTGTCTCGTTGAAAAGATCTAAGCGTATATAGGGACAGACAGCGGGAAGCGATTTCAATTTATACTGTGTATAGTTATAGGTTATTTTAATCTTGAATATTTTTTTTTGTACCAAATAGAGCTGATAAAATTCATTTTTAAACTAATTATTTCTTTTATTTTCAGCTTTGTTTAGACCCTTGCCTTGCCACTTAGGGGTGTGAAGAAACACGTTCACGCAAGACAGGTGGGTGCATGGGCGGAGTGATTTGACGTCATAATGGCGGAATCATGTCCAGCCGGTCCCGGCGGAGCTCACCCTCTGGTGGCAGGAGCATGCAACTCAGATTTACTAGGGTTGTCTTGTTTACCAATTTAAAATAAAATACTTATTATTGTCATTATGTTTATATATTTGTATAATGTATGCCTGTGTATAAATATTTATGACTAGCTATGCCCGCGGTTCCTTTTATTTTTAACATACCATCATACCATCACGTCTGTATTCCCCGAAGGGTTAGGCAGAGTAGATCACCGAGAATTTTTTTAGGTCCCATATAATAGGGGGCGAGCCTATTGCCATTAATCGGGCACGAAACCAAACTCCGAGCTGCTACTGAGAATTTCATAGGAAAAACCCAATAACACTTTGCTCGACCTGGGATTCGAACCCAGGATTTCGCTCAAAGCAGTCGCTTTTATTTTTATTACATAGTAATATTCTTCGTCGTCGCGTATTTTTATTTTTACTCATATTTCTAATTTCTGAAATAATAATTAATATTTTTATAGTCTATTATCCTTGTATACAACATTTCATTTACATGGAATAAAAATGTATTTTTTTATTATGAGTAAAATGTCAGGAGGAATAAAATACATCTTTCCGTGTTCAAAATTTCATAAAAAATATATAAACCGCTTTTGAGTAAAATACAGCCATACAAACAGATAGATAAACAAATTTATATCCTTGATCAGTGGCTATTTATAACAGATATCTGTCACAACATTTAAAAAAAAACGACATATTATTTTACAGACAGAATTACCTACTTTATTTGATGTATTTTATAATAGCTTTTATTATTATAAAATTATATTAGCATTGCAATTATATATCGGTTTATAGTTATTTTTATATTATGTTATTTAAAAAAATCAGATAATTAGTTGGTTTCGTTTAGTGAAATTATGAAATAATTGCCGTTGGTTTGTGAGACAAAGCGATTTTGTCTAAACTTTGCACAGTTGTATAAAAATACTTAAAGTGATATTTAGTTTCAGTGACAACCCTATATAATGACTGCAGTGTATTCTCTAGAGATGACGCGGTCATTTCATTTGGTTGTCACAAGGCACAGTGTAGGATAGTGCGTGGCTACATGGAAGTTTCATTAGGCGAGTGTCTCGGCTCTCGGCTGATCTCTCCGTGATAATCATGTACTTTATAATTAAATTAGCTTTTTTTCTAGTTTATAAATATATGTACTTATTTAATTTAGTTACAATTGTCTAACTAGGGTAAACTTCTAATATACTAACAGTAATTATACTATTATCTACGCCTCTATAGCAATATTATAAATAGAAAATTTTTTTTTTCCTTTTTTGTTTGTAATGGATATACTACTGGACCGATTTTAAAAATTCTTTCACCAACATAAAGCTACAATATCAGCGAGTAACATAGGTTATATTATAATTTGAAAAATTAATTTATTCCTCATAAAAACGTCAATAGTTTTACACAAAGTAAAAAAATTAGCTTACACGGGTGAATTGGTGATTTTTGACCATAAATTAACATGGGTGAAACCGTGGGGCACGCCTAGTAATATAATAAAGCGGAAAAGTTTTTTGTTTGTTTAAACACGCTAATCATTATAACTACAAATCGGAGTCAAAAAAATCTTTTTGTATATGATAGCCAGATTTATGAGGAATAGTATATGCTATCTAGAATTAAGCTGAACCTCTCAGCTAGCGTTAAATATGGATCTTTATTAAGTAAATCGGAAGGCAAAACGCTCCCGAACTGCTTTAACCGCGTGCGCTGGTGTAGTGGTTAGTGATAAGTAAATATAATGTTCTACAAAACTATTGGTCCTTAGTATATCTAAAAAAGTCTATAATACCATATGCCTATCTCTTATACATACAAAAGCGTGCGATGTGACGCATGACCCTGTTCGTCAGATAAAAATATTGTCTATACCGAAGTATTATGAAACCATCAGTCAGTGATTTCTTTTAAATTCTATGCGGGTAAAACCGCGTGATACAGCTGGTAATTTATAAGAGCTACATATACACTGTGATTCTCTTTTGGTTTGTTGTTTCAGGATCAGGCAATACCATCCAGCCGATGTACCCACCCACATACAGCGCCCGCCCTAGCCTTTAATCAAGATGGAAAGAAATTGTCGTTGGACGCCCTTTGCTCGACGCTTTCAGACCATAAATTTTATTTCAATTAATTTCATTTTTTAATATAAATAAAAACCTTACCGTTACACAACAAAATTAGAAATTAGTGTTAATTACAGTTGTAATATAGAACCTATTAACGTATTGCATTAATAGGGTTAAAACGAAATACTATATCACTTTCGTTCTATCGTATGATAAGTATAGTTTTCTTGCTTTAGCACTGACTAATTTGGCAATTAAATTTTCTTTAAGTATATATTGCGCAATATCATTTTCATTCAGGGCAGCACCCCGTCTTTGAAAACGCACCATGATAATAATAACATTTTTCGCTCGAATTTTTTCTCGCATTTGTCATTTTGGCGCCTCTTGCTACCTGGCCTGGCCGCGTAGGACGACTGCACCTCTGTACCTACCCCAGGGTCGCCGCTACCCACATACAAGGCAATGTTGTATAATATTAATCTTATTTTTTATTTTGGGACATTGCTTCTAGTGTCTTATAGAATTTATTATATTACGGGTAAATTTAAGGTCTGGTCCTTCGTTATAACTTTTTAAATTATTTATTTATGCAACCTCAGTACAACAAGCTCTCTTTCGCGACACACGACTGACTCGACAAAATCATATTATCAAAAAACAAGCTACATACTTGTGGCGCCTAATATTTATACTCTTAAATATATTTTCCAGAAATGGAAAAAGAAACTATAATATTAAAAATCTATTATAATTTATAATTTCAACTTTAATTAAATGCATATATTTTACTTTGATGCGTTTTTTCATCTGTTTATTTGTTGTATTTAAAATAATACGAAGCAATGACAAGTAGTAAATGGTGTGGAACAGTCGGGAAGATGTTTGCGATTTACTTAAACTAGCGATCGCCCTAAGGTCGAAATTCGCCCAGCGACTTTTTGGTCATAGACTATTTTCTGTTTGACATTTGCAGTATTCATGAACCTAAACAATGAGTATTTATTCTACATCACTTGCTGTCACTTTTCGTTGATTGTCAATGTCAATATTTTGAGGGATCTAAGTTCAATGAAACTGGTCAGGTTAGAATTCGCAGTATTAATTTATTTTATTTAATATATTAGTAACAGATATTATACAAATACATTTTAGCTTTCTGCACTCCTTCTCCATATAAACTTTAACCATGTCAAATCCAGTCTTCCGTGCACGCAATACGCTTAAAAAGGGATAGAAATCTTTTGCTTCACGTATTAATATATAGATATATTAAAACCATCTTTTTTTAATAGTTTATAATTAATAGTAGAATATATGGATATGTGAATGTAAATCAAACAAAAACTATGAAATAGTCTCTGATTGGGCGTCCATTAACATTCCTTGAAGTGACATCATGGAGACAAAGGTAATTTAAAAATACATTTTTTTCTTTTCATAAAAAAAAAAAAAACGAAATTTCTACTTAACACCTAAACCTAACAACGTTAAATTACATGTTTATATACCGTGCAATGGTCACATTTGAAGCGGTGACATTCCCGCGTTGGATATCGTTCAATTACCGGCTGTCTGTGACAATGGTAACCTTTTAGCACCTCGGCTTTTCTGTTTGTCTTATTAAATTGGACATACGGCATACAAGCCTTATGTGGAGCGGCCCCTTGTCGCTTGTCACCAAGGTTTTTATTAAGACGACTGCTCTTATCTTTATTGTTTGTTTAAATATTCAATTAGAAGGAAAACTCATTCAACTTGTTCAAGGACCTATGTGATAAAGACATTCCATCCATCCAATTTTTTACATTTACCCATTGTTGAATATATAGGTCATCATGCCAATCCTCTCAATGTTGCGCGGCTCTCGTCTAGAGTTTACCCGATACCCTCGCTATGTCATCGGACTATTGGGCTGGTGATCTGCTTCGCAATCGTTTTCCATCCCTGGGCCACCGCTTCAAAATCTCTTTTTGCCTAACGTCCTGCCGAGAGCTCCACCCACCGACATTTTAGCCTCTCTTTACTTCGCAGAAATCTATTGTAAATAATTCATCCAACTTCTTTTTCCTTTTAGGAGGAAATAGCAAAGAAGTTTTGGATATTATACCATTTCCATTTCTTTATTTTCTCGATGCCAGCTCCTGTGAAAACATGAAAGAGCGTCTTTTTTACATTATGTATGCACTATTTTATAAAAATATGACGTTTACACACGTACAAGGTTATACCAGAGTCGGAGAAACTGTAAGGGTGCGCTTTAAGTGCGAAACACGCTCTATAACTAACAAAGATTTTTATAAACTCTAGCTCGGCAAAATGACCGTACAGCACCTAATCATAAGTATGGTACAATCCACAAGCAATGGTGACCGTCAGTGACATAGATTTCATCGGCAGTCGACAGCACTTTGAATACTTTACACACGATAAAAATCCCTCATATCAACTTGAACCTAATGAGTTTTAACATATGTTCACAGTTTATTGTGTTTTAAACGTATTGCGTCAAAATGAATAAGAGTGAAGTAGCTTATTATAAATAATTGTTGCAATTGATGTGTGGCTCCAAATACATAGAAAATTTACTTGAATTTAAAGTAAATACTAACAGTATAGTTAGCATATTTTTCCTTAAATTCCAATATCTATCTCATGTATTAATATGTATTTTTAAGTAAAATATTAAACAAAAAATAAATAATTGTCAAGCCAGATGAGAGCAGTCACCTTAATGGGGGGTAGGTATTACTTTTTATCTGACAAATACAGAGGTTCTCAAACTTAGTGTCAGCGAACTCTGAGCATGTTTACGACAGTGATCAGGACTGGTCTTAAGGACCAGTGAGATCCAGATTGGAGATTTGCTGGTACCGGGACTACTGAAGTGATTGCTCAGAGGCAGTTGCTACGACACCGCCAGTTAAGTAGACGTGAATTGGAATCTATACAATTAATAAAATTGAAGTGTCTGTTTGTGACAAAAATAACAGCTTTTTACTAAATACCTATAACAAACATCATCATCATCATTTCAGCCGCAGGACGTCCACTGCTGAACATAGGCCTCCCCCATAAATCTCCAGAGCGACCGATCTTGTGCGGCCTGCTCCCAACGGCTCCCAGCGACCTTTATTATTTCGTCTTTCCATCTAGTGGGGGGCCGTCCTACGCTGCGCTTTCCGGTGCGTGGTCTCCACTCGAGAACCTTTCTGCCCCAACGGCCGTCAGTTCTCCGAACTATGTTCTATTCTTTGTTTATAACAAACAAACAATTTTATTTTTTTTTACATGTTTGTCCGTTTAGTCCGGGTAATCTCCGAAAAGGTTAGACCGCTTTTGATGGGAATTTCACGGACAGATAGCTGATGTTATAAGAAGTAACTTAAGGTAATTTTATTTTAGAAAAAGAATTAGGGCTTCGTGCAATTAAAAAAAAACTGATTTTGGCGAATCAAATCTGGCGCTTATGGCTTACGTTAAGTGAACCATAAGAGATTATCAAATTAATGTACTACATAATTATAGACATTAAAAATACATACAAAAAAGCCAGCGTGAGCACAGTATGTATATTTGCTAAGGGTCACCCACAACATTCTTATCTTTAAAATATCCTGAAGCGGGGATAATACCATTCACGCGTGTGCCCGATTGACGGCATTTAGAAGTCCACGCGAGCGAAGTCGCGGGCACAGCTAGTAATATAAGCTAGACTTAAGAAAATATTGTGATTAAACAAATGATAGGATTATTTCAACTTCTCATATGATTAGTGTTGACACTCTGAAGTAAACCTACACCTAGAGGTGTGTTTCGGGAGGTTCATTTGAGAGATAATCCTGTTCCTATGAGTATTATGTTACCATCTTTAGTCACAGCAAGCGATAAAAAAAATTTAAGCAAAAAGCTTAATTACTATGTTTATCTGGTATAAACTCTTCAATTATCTAAGTTCAACTTCAAGAAAGAAATCAATCGTCGATTTTAACTTAATTGGGCAGCGTTCGGGAACTTACGTAATATCTTCTCGACCAAGATACTGCGGTGTCTCAAGATGAAAGTCTTTGAACAGTGTGTTGCTAGTGACTGCATATAGTACTGTGTCGTGGTCGCTAACTATTGGCCTCATAAGAAAGCTCAAGGTCACTCAAAGGAGAATTGAGAGGGCAATGATTAGATTTGTCTCCGTGTGATCGAATCAGAAATGATCCACAAAAGAACTAAAGTCACTGACATAGCTCTCAGAATTGCTGGACTTATTTAGCAATGGGCGAGGCACGTAGCTAATAGAACGGATGGCCGATGGGGCCGTCGAGTTCTCGAGTGGCGGCCACATACCAGAAGACACAGCGTGGACATACCGGCCATGAGGTGGTCCGAAGACCTGGTAAAAGTTGTGGGAAACCACTAGATGCGAGTAGCACAGGGCCGGTCGTTGTGGCGATCCTTGGGGTAGCCTATATTCAACAGTGGACTTTTTTCGCTGAATGAATGGTTGGATAAATGGCTCAGTGGTAGTGTGTATGAACAAGACGTAGATCGATGTAAGTTCGAACCCTTGCAATGAGCCTGAGCCCCGGTGAAGGAAAACATCGTGATGAAGCCATATCATGGTGGTATTTTCTAATGCCATGTGGCTAGTTATCTCCCTCAAGTTCAGTCGCCAAGTACCTGTAGTTGTGTTCTGGCAGCTGCACTTTGGAGCTAGTTCATCCACTAGTCTTAGCGTATTACCATCTTGGGTCACACCGTCACAACAGCAGGTGAGATTGTGACCAAACAATAAACATTATGCTAATAAAAAACAGAACAATGAATATTTATCACTACTAGCGGTCGCCCAATGATCGAAATTCGACCAGCGACTTTTTAATCATAGTCTATTATCTGTTTGACATTTGCAGTATGAACCTAGACAATGAGTATTATCTACATCACTTGCTGTCAATTTTCATTGAGTGACAATGTCAATATTTTGAGGGGTCTAAGTTCAATGGAACTAGACGGGTTAGAATTCGCAATATTAATTTAATATATTAGTAAAAGGTATTAAAGATAAATTTTAGCTTTCTGCTCTCCTCCTCCATATAAACTTTAACCATGCCAAATCTCACAGAGTTCCGTGCACACAGTACGCTTAAACAGGGGTACAAAGTTTTTGCTTCACGTATTAATATAATGGATGTACTAAAAAGTTTTCTTTCGCTTTGCGCAATTTACAAGATTTTATTAAAATTATTTCCTACCCAGCTTATTTCTGATTGTGGTCTTGGGTGATACTGGAAGCTTCATTAATGACTTGTCAAAACTAATCACAATGCGAGGCTGGTGTGTCAAAATGTCTTCTGATATTTTGTGACACTGCTTGCACCTCAAAACATATTTTTTATTAAAAAAACTAATAACTTTGTAGTTCTGTCTGCTCATTTAATTTTTTCCAAATTTTCAAATAGGTACACGATAAAGGACACAAGTCATGACATTCAAATTTATTTGGCAGTCTGTCTGGATTTCAATAAAAAAATAGTTTGACCAATTTTATTATCATTTTGTAAACGAGAAATTTATATTTATTTCATTATACATGTTATTCTACAATTAATAAGTTATAGAAATTATCAGTAAATATTTTAATAAACATTAAAATAAAATACGAGGCGAAAATAAATTTATTTAGAAATCCAAGAAACAATGCAATATTTCGTCACATAGAGACATTGCGGACAAACAGTCGTTGGGGTGCTAACAAAAACAAATTATATATAAATAAATATAATATAAATATATATGTGTGCAATAGGTCGTCAACTACTTTCCACATAGTCATTAAATATAAAATCGCCAGTCACGTATTTGGTTAAGTTATTTATGAGCAAACACGAGTGCGGCGGTTGGTTCGTTGGCGGCTTTTAGCGCTCGGCTCACGCGCCTCGCCGCCCGCGAATGCTTTCGGTAAATAAAAAGTGCTCTGTTGCTTTGAAAAGCGGAGCGGCCTGTGTTATACTAGTCGAAGTGGTAACTACGTAAACTTTACATCGACTATCACATAATTATTTTTATTAACAAAAAATGTTTTATTTCAAGATGTTTACGCTTAGAGATAGAAGTTTATTTATTCTGGTCCACCATCTGTCTTCGATACTGGAAATTAAATTTACTTTGTTGAATATTATGCTCTCGTTTATGTACTTTTATTAGTACACTAGTGCTTTTCCGGCTGCTTCGCTGGCGTCATTATTATGTCACCTTTTTTACTACCTAACGGAATTGCTAAATACCAATTTTCATAAAAACTTTCATTCCCTTTTACTAGTCCAGACGAGTTGAACTTCCAAAAATCCTTAATGCCCACCTATAGTGTAAAAGAAACCCACATGCAAATTTTCACGGTCCTAAGCCCAGTAGTTAAAATTTTTTTGTTTAATTTTGATGTTATTAATTCTGCATGTTGCAATACTGCTGGCATAACAGCGGCGTTCGTTACTGATGAATTTCGAACTTTAGGCGGCCGCCGTTGTGTTTGGGTTGTAATGTGTTTACTGTCAGAGTCAGAACTAACAATTTGTCGAGTTACTATTGAAAAAAAAGTTAAAAAGGCATGTAATATTTATTTGAGATGTTTTAGAAAAGTTTAAATCAGCAAAGAAGCTAGCAGATGCTGTTTAGTGTATAATGTAGACTTATGTGGTGTTCATATTACTTTAGTACGAACTTTTTATGGGAGTTTGAGATAAATATTTAGAAGAATTTAAAAATGTGATAGAAAATGAAAATTGGTGATTGAAACACAATACGTTTTATTATTTGGCTTTTTATATACATTCTAAAACAGATTTGTAATTTTATTATAACTATGGGGCTAATCGCCCTTACTTGGTGACCCCAAAGACGAAGACTACGCATCTTTAAAGCATATCGTAATTACTATAGAAGCTAAAATGCCTTTACTTATATTGTCAACATAAAAACCAGTGATCTAACAAGGTTCTCATGTTTTAAAAGTGAATGATAAGTTTGTTGTGTTTAAGAGGAAAAGCGGTCGGGCAGACATTTGAACAATAAGTTTTAAGAGAAATCTATTGCTGTCGCGCTAATCCCAAACGACTTAATAGAGTTCGAGAGAAACAACTGCATTTTGGACTATATAAATATACCTATGTAAAATAGATGAAATCATAATATCGCAATTCCTGTTTCTTTTTTCAAATTGATTAGAGTTTTTTTTTTAAATAATAATATAAGAACGGGACTCTGGCTATATAACTATACGTTCTTTTTTCTGGATATTTGTGATAAGTACGACATAACAGTAACATTTTAGTAATTTAGGAAGGCCCCTAGTTTTTATGATAGTTTGTGGAAAAAATCAAATCTAGAACACAACAGTGGTAGATCTAGATTATATGGTATAAAAATATGTTTTCTAGCGCCATTATGCAAGGATAAAACAGGGAAGTTTGTGTCTATGAATAAAACTCCGCTCGTATTTCCTCTTATTATGATGTAACTTCGGTTGCGTGACCAACTGTACGTTTAACTGTAGAGCGATTGTTTGGTGTTGGAAGCGATCCGTTGCCGGGAAAGGTTTCACAGTTCCACGCAGCTTCCGGTTATCGGGAACATTGCTACATCTGTCTATATTCGTTTTAAACTTTTTAGTTAATGGAATTTGTTATAATATAGTCTCAAATAAACCGTATTTTTTGGAATCACTACCGCTTAAACTCTTTCAACCACGAAGTGAGGAGACTTGTGTTCTAGTTTGAAGTTTTTAATCTATTATAGCTCAGTCAAGTTAAGTCAAAAGGTCAAGCGTTATGGGCTTCAATCTTACAAATAGTAAGAGTTTTGATAGATGAAAATATAGTTTGGATGTAGGACATTTTCTAGTATTCGCTTGACTAGTATCCACTCTCAACTTGTTTTTTTAAAGTAGTTCGAAAAATTGACAGTACTGTCCCCTATGGTAACCACAGTACAATACTAACACAACGGAGACCATGAAGAGATCGGCAATTTAACGGCGGTCGCCGCTGTCATGTCCACCTGTATAAATATCTCTTTGTGTTACTCTTGACACACCCGATGTCGTAAGAAGGTGGGAACACATTGACTGGGAGATGGTTCTACAGTTTCATGGTACGACAAAGATTGTTTCGGATTCCGGACATGGAAGCTAGCCCTCTTCTCGGGTTTGTCGTGTTACCATCTCTGGGTCAGGCACCAGCCCGTCTAAGTCACTTCACAAAAGTAGTTTAATTAGTTAACTTTCAGTGATTGATTTTAGTTAAGACTGTCACTGTTCTATGAATATAATTATCATTTAGTGACTGTATAATTTTTTATAGTAGTACGGATCAGTGATGACATTATGCATAATACTAAGCAAAGTGTTTATTTATTTTATATTAATAGGAAAATTTACAGTTAACACAAACAGGAGTAAAATAAACGAAATAGAAGGCCAATTAAAATTTTTCACAAATAGAAATGATAATAATAACCAGAAAATAATGAGAATTAGCTACGAAGAGAAACATAAAAACTATCACTAATAAAATTACTAAAACAATAGTGAAACAAGACAATGTTTAATGAAAAAGGAAAACCAACGTCAATGATTTTGACAAGTTTTCTGGTGTCAAGTTCCAGGTCTAATGCTGATGAAATTAACATGCGAACACCCCTCAAGTATCCTCTTTCCAACAAAAAATAATCATCTCAATCGGTTCATAAACGAAGAAGTTATGGCTGAACATCTATTTAAAAAAATGTGCGTTGGAATTGAATACCTCTTTTTTTGAAGACGGTTAAAAAGACTCCGCATAAACAAAGAAGATATTGCTGAATATTAAAAAAAATACATTCTATAAAGTAACCTCACGTCTTTTATTGAAATCGGCTAAAAGCCTATCATCACAAAAATGCAATCCAATTATTAAATATACACCGGCTAGTACAAAAGCATAACATGTGTTAGTTCGGGGGACATTAAGCCAGGTTGGTGGTGTTGCGATACCATCGGACCAAATTGTCATGTCCTACCATCCAGCAAAAATTTCCTGTGAGTGTTTTTTATCGGGCAAATTCAAATTCCAAAAATTTGCAAATTCTTCGAGGAAAATCGTCGTTCTTTCATCACAGAGACCGTCTATGGGGTATTGACGAATTTAAATAACGAACTTTTCAAGTGCTCAGATTTCTTCAGGGTATTTTTCTTCACCGTCTACTATTACTGATTTATACAAGAATTCCGAAGAATTATCATTACGGGTGGAGACTTGAACCTGAGGCCAACGGAACGATATTCCTCGGTTTTTAATAATTCAATCCCCACACTTTTTGATGTGAAACATCTATAGGCGAGGTAAACCTGACTATTGGCGTGGCGATACAGGTCGTGGCGACGCATCGCCACGCTATAGAATGGAAATATATGTACTATGAATTGTCGAGGGTAAACCTGATTGTTGGCGTGTCGATACAGGCCGTGGCGACGCATCGCCACGCTATATGTTCTTAAGTTTTTAGTGTTGTTCGTTTCTTTCTTTCTTTTATTCACTAATATGTTTCACATCTATCGGGCGTCCCGTGAAGGCCAACTTTTTAGTCAGTATTTTTTTTAACTTTATTATTACAAAAACATCTGTTTGTTACAATAGCATTGTAGCGCGATGAAGAAGATTCGAGAAAAAATTCGTTCGGATGGAAGCGATTTAGCAGCGAGCGGCCCGCGATACCTTATTAGCAATAAACAATGTTTGGGGTGCGAACACCTATGAGTTAGCGACGTATGGCCTCATTCACAACCTGTTAGCGGTTTATATTTAGCTGTAATTTTAAAACTAAGGTGAGTTTCACAACTTGAAGCGCGGCAGCTATGACACCAGCAACAGATTTATCGTACTTGTCAAAATAATGATCAACGTAATACTGTTATTTTTGTAGATGCTATATAATTTACAGGCTTCCACTTTGGAGGACATAAGTCCGGTGAAGCTGTAAAAGCCTTCAGCGGCTCTGTTTTTAGATAAGAGCCCTAAGGCTAAAAGTATAGTGAGTCAGAAAAAAAATCGGAGGACCTTTTTAAACGACAATAAAAAGAGCGGAGGTTACTCAATACGAATAATTTTAATTCTAACGTTTATATAAAAAAGGCATCTATATTTTCTGTTACCAAAGTTTATATTCGTTAACAGTTTATTGGTATCACTTAATTCGTTTTATAATCAAAATAATACATTTGTCACCAAATAAAGAGTTATTCAATCCAATACCTTCCTCTACCTTCCACAACAGAACTACAAGCGCTAGGCTTCGGAATCACAGTTTAACGGTAACCTCCATCTCGGTACGATCTAAAAAGTTCTCTGTGATTTATCTTTCTCGTCTCCCGGCCAGTGTGTTACCTCCTTTTTACGACATCGGTTCCTTCAAGCGTAACGTAATGACAGTGGCGATCGCCGATGGATTTAGATCTGTCGGTGGTCGCCGCTGTGTTTGGATTGCACTGTGCTTATCATCCTGTCCTGTAATTATTAAAAAATAGCTATGATAAAAACGGAGATATGATGAAATCCCTAAGCTAGATGATCAATTTACGGAAGATGTGGTTGGGTTAGTTTAGATTTGACTTGGGATAAGAAACAGCGGGAGACCGTGACCACTAATAATACTGAAGAAGTTTTAGGAAAGTCTTTTGATATTATTTGGTGATTCAATTCTAGTGACAAGTCGCTTATTATAGAAACAAATCTTATTAATTAGGTCATTGAAGGCGCATTAATTATTTTGCGACAATTAAAATCATACCATGTTATGTCCTCCATCAAGTGTTCAGGGATTTACATTTAGGCATAGTGGAAGACTTCTCATCTGAACCCTCGATGGAGTGTGGTGTGGGTTGTGATAAAACAATGGCCTGCATTTCGCAGGGTTGACAATTTTACAATATTTTTCAATAATATAAAGAAACTCACCACTGACGGCGTCTACATTGACGGAAGAAGCTCCAACAGTCAAGAGTTAGGTCAATAAGTCATCGTCCACCAGCTTCTCACAATAATTCGACTCGTGGCGAGATTTACAAGCTTACACAATATAACAACATAACAAATGGTCGCAATAGGGAGGATATATCCATGGCCCAACACAGTTGAAACAAACAATTACAAGAGGTTTCCTTCAAGACAATCACGACAGGCCACAATATAGGGAGAATATATCTCGTCCCACAGCCCAACAGACGCGTATTCAATCAACTGAGAATAATTAACAAGGCAATATACAAGTTGTCCAGAAAGGGTATCGGGTATTTGTTTTCGCGCCATATTCGAAACGGGGCGTCTAAAGGGTGCGGGGAGGGGTTCGTGGCGTCCACCATTTTGTGGAGTTTTAGTCACGATGGAACAGTACTCGGGGACGCATCGCGCATTTTGCGTACGAGCGTATTATCGTAATGGTGATTCAATAGTGACTGCTCAATGTCTCTATCGTGCGGAATATCGTACACGTCACGCGCCAAGTGACGATAGCATTAGGAAATGGATCAGGATGTTCGAGAATACAGGTGCGACAGTTAAAATTCAAAACTCTGGTCGTCCTCGTTCAGTTCACGATGAAGAAACAATTGAAGAAGTTGAGGCGTCGGTTCGTCAAAATCCGTCTTTATCCATCCGAAAGCGAAGCCAAGCGTTGAACATCAAAAAATCGTCTTTACATTCGATTTTAAAGAAAGACTTACATCTAAAAGCCTATAAAATTCAATTGGTTCAAGAATTGAAGGATACGGACTATGCTAATCGACTGAATTTTGCAAACGAAATGCTGCAGCGATTTAAAAACTTTAACAACATACTGTTCAGTGACGAAGCAAATTTTCACCTGAATGGTCATGTTAATAAGCAGAATTGTCGGCACTGGGCAGTGGAGAATCCGAGACGAAAGCATGAACGACCCCTGCATAGCCCAAAGGTCGTTGTTTGGGCCGCTATGTCTGCTAAAGGCATAATTGGTCCGTATTTTCATAAAGATCAACGAGGCCGAGCAATTAATGTGAATAGTGACCGTTATTGCGATATGTTGCGAAATTTTTTGGTCCCAGAGTTGCAGGAGTTTGCAGGTTTCAACTCAAGAACGTGGTTCCAGCAAGATGGGGCCACTTGCCATACCTCAAATGACTCAATGGAAGTTGTTAACGAATTATTCCCTAATAAAGTCATATCGCGAAAGGGGTAACATCAACTGGCCTCCCAGAAGCCCCGACCTTAGCCCGCTTGACTATTTTGCATGGGGATACCTTAAAAGTAAGGTTTATCAAAACAATCCGATGAATCTAACCAAGTTAAAGCAAAACATCAGGTCAGAAATGGCAGCAATATCGATAGCTATGTGTCAACGTGTTATCGCCAATCTTCGTTTCCGTTTAGAAGAGTGCCAGCAACGTAACGGTCATCATTTGGATAACATCATCTTTTCCAAATAATTCTCCAATTCATATGTTAATAATAAACAATAAACTTTTTTATTGCATACAAATAATTTTTGTTTCATTGAACTTACAAATACCCGATACCCTTTCTGGACACCTTGTACAAGTTATATCGCAATCTGATCAAAAAACAGAACTTCTCAAAACAAAACAAACCTTGCACGCGCCTCGCGTGAAGCAAGGACAAAAGGTTAACAACAGCTGACAGCTGACCGCGCGAAGATGCCTAGATGGAGAAAACTAAAGACAACTTGTGTTGTTAGACCGTGGTTCCCAACATACCCTATCAAAAATGTTATTACAAGCAAAGCAAAGCATTAAGTTAGATGCACTTGTGTAATGTATAATGAAGATTTTTTCTTGGTATAGTATTTCTCTTTCTTTGTGAAAGGAAAAGGCAAAGGTATCTAGAACATGCAGCCAAATCCGATGTTGTTTTTATTATCCATGTTAAGGTTTTATTAGTAAAAAGACCGAAGCCATGCCCTCTGTTTTTACTTCTTCTTCTTGTTTTCCCAGTGTCAAAGATTTAAAGCCGTCGTATTCTTTTATTAATTTTCATAGTGAGCTCAAACAACATGGTGGCTCCCTCGTTAGAACTATCTATCTATAAGGGAGTTCTTTTGGCTACTCAAAATATATATTTCCAGTTTATATTTATAATAATCCGCTTCACGTATGTACAATAACTAAACTAAACTACGCAAAACGCCACCAATATTATATTATATAGGGCAAAAAACCTAAGTTACTGAATTAAAAATAAAAACCATAACATGTCACTTCAAGATCCCGCCAAACCCTCGTAAAATACAGAACAAACAAAACGCTTAAGTTTTTAGTTTGTGTCACAGGAAATAAATCACTAAGGTTAAAGCGTCATTAATATTAAATCACGGCGCGAGTCGACGCGGGGCAATGCACGCCGACTCTGATTTATAAACGGAGGGTCCAGGGTCCCCCTTTTACTATTTGTGTACATTAAAACACGGTTTAACTTGACTTACTGCGGTCTATTGCTTTAGTAAACAATTCTTACAATACTTTGCTCTCGATAACAAAAGCATATTTTTTTCGATATATTCTATGATAGTGGAAATGAAATTATACGCCGCGAAGAATTTAAAGAGTGGTACCTTAACCTTATGTTGTATTCATGTGGTGAGTAAGTTTTCTAGGTCTGTTTGGGGTAGGGGGTCCAAGATCGGTAATGCTTTAGTTAGAGATACCATCAAGCTGTCCATATGCTTGTTTTTCATAGATTTATTATTTTCCTACAATTTTCCTCTGTCTCTAGTCATGTAGCTGAAGATGGTAAGCCTACGAAGAGAGGATTTCCTGTACAACTGTGGAAATACCTATGTCAATTAATACTTATTATGACATTTGGCAGCAGATTCATCAGTCGGTCTACCCTACATAGAGAGAAATCTCTAAAAATTTTTTTTGTATGGTAAATACCTATGTGTCTATACAGTTAGTTACTTTTAGATAGATTATTAGATATTAGGCCCTTATATATGAAACAGGCGTTTTGTTGAACTGGTCACTTTGATCTCAAATATCTGGCGTTTGGTTAGGAATTCCAAATTCAAATTTATTTCAAAGTGAAAAAGCTCGAGAAATGGGTATCGCATGAATTGACTGAAGCACACCAACAATTACGCATTGAGTGCTGCGTTACATTACTCATCAGTCACAATAACGAGGGAAATTTGAATTATATTGTTACTTTTGACGAAAATGGATTCTTTACGACAATCGGAAAGGCTCATCAGAGTGGTTTCGTAAGATCTGACCAGACGATAACAGCGGATCTTGGTTGTCTACAATTGCAAATCATGATGGAAAAGGTAGCCGTTAAACAACCGAGACTTTAGCCTACTGCTGCTTCAGGATAACGCTAGACCCCATACTTCACGACAGAAAATCGCCAAATTAGAGGAACCTCGGATGGAATGTTTCTGACACCCTCCATACTCCTCAGACCTTGCTCCAACAGATTACGACTTTTTTCGGAATTTGGACAATTGCTTGCAAGGAAAAACAATCTATTCCGATAAGGCAGTCCAAACTGCATTCAAATTTTTTATTGATTGTGCGAAAAATTATGCGAAATATTATTTGTAAAATTGCATTAAGATTGTGTAACTACAGTTAAATTTTAAAACAAATAAATTAATACGCTTATTAATTGGAATTTTAATATGAAATTGCAGTTTTATATAGTTAATTATATAAGATAAATTTTTTTTCGTCGTAGTCGTAGTGCAGGCTCTTATGGTCCATGTATTTTTGTCATTTTAATGAAAGCTCACTGATGCCTCTACTATAAAAATTCTGGAGACGGGAATCGATGAACTCTTTACAGACGCTTTTTGACGCTTCATTGGATTACAAATTTTCCCCCTGTAACAAACAAACCAAATTCGGAAAAAACTGAAATCAGTTGGAGCAAGGACAGGTGATGAAGGAGTGATAGAGAGTTTCCAGTCATAACTCTTGTACTTTTGAGAGATGGTCTGTTGTGCGAGCGTTGTCGTGAAGATGGAGTGGACTAGAACAATTAACATGTATTGGTTATTTGACAGTTTGCTTGTCCATCATCGTTTGTAATTCTTCACAGTACACCTCTTCAGTATTTGTTGTTCCATGTCTCAAGATATTGGTAAAAATAGGGTTATAGTTTGGCCGCAATATCTTCTGATGTATAGTTATGATGGGACCCAAGATGGGTACATGCTAATAGGACGATTGGCTGTTATGTGCAGCTGCCGGAACACACCTGACTGATTTGGTGCTTGGTGACAAATTTTCAAATTGTGGGTGGTAGCAAGCCAGGCGGGCATTAGAAAAAGCCCTACCACCATGCTATGGTTTTCTTTTATCGGGCGCTCAGGCTCATTGCAGGGATTCGAACTCAAATCGACCGACACAATGTCCGTACACGCTACTACTGAGTCATGATTGCTTCGAAATGCCCCCTACACAGTGCGGTTCACTGTATGATGGCGCCATTATATTGATACAATGTTGTTGGTGCCAATTTGTTGGTTTTTTAATGTTGGTATTAATATAGACAGAGTTAGATTTCATTTAAAAAGTTCATATTATATTTTATTTATGCCGGTGTGCTAGAAAGAGACGGATGTATATTAGATAGGAAAATACCCTCACGTGAGTGAGGCGACGCGACGTGTGAAAACTGTCGGCGTGCGCGACTCATTTACACGTATACAGATTGATTTTATTTTGTGATTTTTAGTTTTTTTTTTAAGTGAAAATTTGTATAGGCACTTTGAGCGATTTTGGATGGATAAAGACTTACACTGAAATTGGAATATTAACAGTATATCTGTAGTTATAACGCTTTTAGCACACGGACGCGACGTCACGAGCCAAATTACCGAGACTTGATACAACTAACAAAGTCCTACGCCTCGCTCTGTCTGTCTGTCATTTTACACTATCAGAACTTTTGCTTTACTTCATTATGCATAATATACTTATTAAACTGGTTTGTATTAGCAACTAATTTACAATACAAGGACCGACAGCGACGTCGAGAAAGGTTTTTTTAAATTATTTATAGTTTTACTATTATTGTCATAAACTCACCTGATATTAAGTGACAATGTGATCCAAGATGGTGACACGCTAGAATCCACCTATAGGTGTTTGGTGATAGAATTTCCAAGTCAAGTGGGCATTAAAGAATACCCGAACACGATATTTTTCTTCACGGAAAGCTCAGCAATTTTATTGCAGCGATTAGAACTCATGTCGATCGATTAGGTGTTCGTACAAGCTACCAACTGAGCCATCATTGTTTCAGAATATAGATCGAGAATTGTCATCATCGTATTGGATTATAGTGAAATGCTTTGTTTTGGTTTGGCGTTTTGATAAACTTCGGGTAATCATGAAAACATCGGTACGTGTGCGAGACATTACGAGGGCTCTTTCAACGAGGTTGCTGGAAGTGGAGTGGTTTATTTAAGCATACTGATGGACCTGTCCATGGTGCTGGAGATATCATACATCGGTTGTCCCATCTGATTGACGTTTTATGTTTTATAAAATATTACTCGACGTGATAAAACGGAATCTTTATTTTTTTTAATAAATATTATTACAGATGTAATATTTTTAAATATCTTTAATTAATTTACATAAACATTTTTATTTTTATAATGAAGTAAACATCGTTTTTCATTTGTCATAAATATACTTACATCAATGTATATTATATAAAATACATACTTATAATACGCTCTAGAGTCAATTAGATTTTTGCAATTTTTAATAATCTATGCTGTATATTATCAAAAAATCAATAGACATAAAAATAAGAATTAAAACAACATCCTGTTCGTATTGAGCGTAGTTCACATCGAATTTTGACATTTACCTGCTAATTGACGTATCAGCTCGGAGCTACCGTGCGCCCGCGCCGCTTCCGGTAGCGCCGGCACTCATTTATACACATTCCATATTCAACATTTCAAATTTTGAATATTAAGTGTCCTACAGACGAACGGAGTAATTTAAGACTTTTACTATCAATTTATTACTACCTACTTATAGTGTAGTTAAAGTTATTTGAGATTCTAGTTAGCTCCATAGTCCTTATGCCATATTCTATCTTAAATAAGACCGAATTGATCGATGAATTAACTTCAATAGTTAACTATTAATGAAAAGTCATAATTTAAAATCTGCCCAAAGTTGAGGAAAGAGTTTTTTAAAACATCCCCATAAGTACATAAAAATGTTGCTAGAAGCTGCCTATAAGAGGATATAATTGTTATTAAAACATCCCTTAAGTACATAAAAATGTTGCTAGAAGCTGCCTATAAGAGGATATAATTGTTATTAAAACATCCCTTAAGTACATAAAAATGTTGCTAGAAGCTCCCTATAAGAGGATATAATTGTTTTTAAAACATCCCTATAAGTGCATAAAAATGTTATTAAGTTAGATATAATATAGTTTTTTCATGCTGATGAAGGTTCTAATACAAGCTAATACCTAATTAACATAGACATATAAATACTGTTTGTATGTAGGCACCTTTACTCGTGGGAGGTCAGTTTTCGTAAAACAAAGGAAAGTTCTTAATGCAATCGAAATACACGTCTTTTAGTTGTTTATCTTTTTTTCTAACATAAACCATAGTTTAATAATACTTGTCATTTTGTGTTGGTATGGAGACTATTAGGTATTTATTTATTTCACTGTATATAAGTTGGTTGGGAGACGATAATTGTGTCCAAGTGGATCGCGACCACTATCATCCTATCATCATCAGAATTATCGGAAGACCACTGACTCATTTGGTATTCTGCTCTACAATGGCGTCTGAGTGGTATCTCGATACTAACTCGATAGTAGTCAAAACGGTATTCTCATAAACATTTGACAGCTTTATCAATCGTACTTGTATGGTGTTTTGACTATTGAGTAGCCATTGAACAACAATAGTTTTTCTAGCATGATTACTTACATGTTTACTAAAAATAATATCAAAATAAATTGTGATGTGTCCGTCGGTATCACTACGCTTGCGCATTATAGCGTCAGCTAATGCTGTCAACCGCAGACGGTATTTATTGCGTCAAAGCTGAAGATTGCGGCCTATTATAACGCCAAACATAAATGCATTAAGTGAACTCTCTTAGACTTATGTTTTTAACTTAGTACTTATCTTGCCAAAAGCTTTTTAATAAAATGAACACAAAAAAGTTACATCTTTACATGTTGTTATTGGCAGACATTTATACTTTTTAATGTCTTTGCACCAACAATCGGGAACAAGTTTTCAGATTATTTACAAAAAACGGGGACTCGAAATTATGAATTATGGTTTTTGAATTAAAAAATTTCGTTTTTACGTAATCTTACAGATTTATTGAAGATTTAACAGGAAAAACAGCACTAAAAAGTATTGATAACTAATGGTAGTTTCGATTAGCAACACTGAATCCATGGTATACTTTGATTAGCAAGGCCAATGACGTATTTATTGCCATAGCACTGACACACTATCATAACGTTATAGAGATTCTATCGAGACAATAATGAAATTTTAGCAGAATACCAAATTTGTTAAAATTTCCTAAAACCTAATATTATTACAGTGTCGAAATAATGACAATGGTAAATTCATAAATGTCAAATAGCAGACATCGGCCCCAGAGCTGTGGTTAGATGCGTCGCGTCGCGTCGCGTTTGGGAACTAACCACGATTATTATCCGATAATCAAGCTGGGTGGTTGGAATCTGTACCCGACTGGGTCACTACGACCAACAACATCGTGATAAACCCCGTCACAGTGACTTCCCTTGGGTTAATTCTAAAATTGTCACACGTTTACCTTACAACACATCAATATGGGCAAAGTTGACTGAGGTTCCTGAGCTCAGTGCGTATGGTTTTGTTATCAAAATTACTTTATTCAGTTAAGGTAATGTCAAAATACTAGTACCGGTTCGGACAAACATCCCAGTCATCGAAAAGAACCGGTAAGAAACTTGATCGGGTTTATTAAAAAAATTTAAAATAATTTTTATAGTATTTTGATTGTTACATATAATTATCATTTTCAGTGGAGGTACCTACAGAGAGGGAATCACTTCCAGACATCGTCGTCATTCACGTAATGATCCACACTACAATACCCTTTCGTTATGAAAGGGAAACGAAAGAATTAGGTTGAACATCTCTTAAGAACATACGTCATGATACAGATGGTAGAACACGCTTAACGAGGCGATGTTCCTGAGCAGCTGAAACAGTTCTATGAGCTTAGTAATGTCTGTATCATTTACAATGCTGCCCGTATTTACAACGTATGTGGTGGTTAGTATAGGGTGTTTCATTCAGAAACGCTTTTAAAAACCAGTTCTTCTATGAAAAAACGAACGAACTGTTTCTCTATTTATCAATAACAAGTTTTAAAACGAACAAGACGCGCGTCAAACATTATTTTGGTAGTCCGAGTGAAACGTTTTTGATAGAACAGATCATAATCATTGTTTTAACTACTATTATTGAATGAACAGTAAACTGTTACAAGAAACTACTTTCAATTTGAAGTAACGAATAAGCTAAAATGAATCTTATTACCAAAGGTATACAATACAAATTTGGTAATAAAAGAAAAAAACGAAAAATGAAGGAACGAATAAAAGCTGGTTTTTTGGTTAAACGTCAAATACTGATTTTTTTGTACTCATTTGATATTTAAGTTTCTTTCAGTACAGTTTGTTCTCGAACTTAAGAAAAAAAACTATTTTTTTTATAATCGTTTCTAAGAACTGTTTCTTGAGTGTAAAAAGCCTTTAGTTTCTTTTTACGAGAAATCAGGAACGATCCAGCACTAGTGGCGGTCACAATGAAGTAAGCCACGAGTGCCATAATCATTTCGTATTGATATAGGTTACCATAGTGCATGTACAAGTGCGATTTAATATAAATCAGTTAGCTGGCATTGCTACAATGTTACGACAGTTTGTACCGAAATAGCTTAGTCTGGGAGAAAGGTAACATACGGGTGCTTATGGTGTCCGTTTACGCAGCTGTTAACTTTAGAGTTGCATTTTTTTGCTTAACGATCTCGGGTAATATTAACGAGGATGTATAGCGAGATCGTAAGATGGTGGAATGAAGATTAATCCTCAAGTACAGCTAGCATAATATACCGATAGTTTAGAAGTAGATTAGAAGTTTGAAGGTCGTAATTTATACTAATATAATAATGTGGAATTTTTTTCTTTGTTTAAACTTGTTAATCTCTGAGACTTCCAGCGGATACGAAAAACTCTTTTTCTTTATGATAGATGAAGAAACATTAGGCTTTAACTGTCAGATAGCCTTAAATATTGTTTTTTTTGTTAAGTAAGTCGGAGGCGGAAGCCCTTTCGAATTGATTTATCTGCGTGTCTGGCATAATTGTAAATAATAGGTCAATATAATGTTCTACAAAAAAAAATCTGTAGTATATCTTTAAATAGTCATCGATAGCATTTATGAACATTATTTTTAGACATGGCATATTAATCTTTACGAGCAAAAGTTACTTCATCATAAAGATAATTTTATGAACTCAAATTTTACTCTTCTTAGCATGTTATTTGCAATACATAATTTCGGAGATAATGGAAAATTAAAATAATTTGTACTTGCGGAAAGAACAATTATGATAGGCTACACGGATGCGTTTGCATTGCAATGTTTGTCGTGTAAAATAAACAGGTGAAACCGTGGGGCGTAGCTAGTAAACTAATAAGGCTGGTGAGCGTTTGCAAATGCTTTAGCAATATGGCATAATCTAACCTACATCTTTCGACTTGGTTTTTAAATTAATTACGATGAAACTATCTGCGTTTTTAATAGAGAACAGAGTTTGTTAATGTAACTTATTATAAATAATGCCAACGGAGGCACGGCTGTATAGATATTATAGAAGAGATTTATTTATTTATTTGGATTGACAACAGTTATTTATAAAAATACATAAATAAGTAATAACATTAATGAACAACTAATTACAGCTAATCTCAGCATGTACGAAATCAATAAATTATAGTTAAAATTAGAATTAAATTTACCTACCTAGAAAATTATTGTAATATTATAAAAACATGTTTTTTTAAACATAAAATAAACCATTTTGTAATTACACCCGTGCAAAGCTGGAGCGGGTCGTTAATTTTAGATAAAATATAATAGATTTAGATAGAAATAAAATAATTTCTCACATCTTTGCCTGCCCAAATATGAAGTATAATTATTGATAGAAGAGGACTCAAACGCTGCGATGTAGTACGTGATATAAAGTCGTATGTTTACACAATATTAATTAAAGCTGAATTAATTTGTCGAGACTTCTCCACCAGCCATCTTGACGTGGCAGCATTCCTGCTCAAACTCAACTGTTATTTCCATTTTATTATCGTATATACGTTATATTGTCATACCTTTGCTTTCTCAATACATATAACTATATATGTTGTGTACTAACACAACATAATTGTATATACCATGTTTTTTTTTTATTGGTGGGGTAATAAACCCCCACCCCCCTAAAAGCCTCTAACACAAATCAGAGAACGATGGTGCTATATAATAATTTCTTATAACTAGTTACAAAATTCTTACAATAATTCCAATAATACAATAATGTCAAATATAAATTTAATTAAAGTAAAATTTTGTACAACAATAATAACTTAACCCAAATTTGTAAAGTAAAATTTATAAATGGTATAATGTAAATAGTAATAATAATAATAAGATCTCCATCAACAAACACAATTTCCACACATATCACAACACGACATACACAGAATACATGAAAATCAAAAATCGGCAAATTAAACTAAGCAAAGAAGAATAAATCTGGTTTTATTTATTTCTCCTGTTGGCGACTTTAACTATCTTTTCAATAAATTTTGAGAAGTGCCCCCTTATCTGGTCGTCCGCCACCAAAGTGTGCAATGTGACCCTATCGATCTTATGGCCAAACCTGGACTCGAGGTCGAATCTGGACGAGCCGAATCTTGGACAATCTATAATCAGGTGGTAGATTGCTTCGGCAATATCCGGGTCGCATTCACATGCGGGACTGCCCTTGATCTTGAAGCGGTACAGGTACGCCGCAAATCCTCCATGGCCTGTGAAAGCTTGGACATGGGCGGGTAACAGATTAGTCTTCCTCAACACCCGGTGAGCATCTGCCACCTTCGGGAAGAAGACCCACGTCACCCCACCCGTGTCAGAGGACTCGTAGCGCGCCTGCCACTGTCCTTAAGTGTCCAGTCCCCTGTCCAGTCTCCTCTCGTATGACATTCTTCGCGTATGACACCGGATACCGATCATAGTCGGCCACGGTCTTCTTGTGGGCGGCCCTCTTCGCCAACACGTCGGCACGTTCGTTTCCAACCGTACCAACGTGAGCACGCACCCAGTACAAGTGCACCCCACGCCCCTCCACTCTAATAGCTCGAATCGGTATCTGCGTTGCAAGAGCCAGACGGTGAGGCGGGACTGGATTGGCCAGCATCTCCAGCGACGACTTAGAGTCACTGAAAATACTGACCTCCCCGTCACCAGCCTTATGCACCATCTGTACCGCCCTATACAACGCATAAAGCTCGGCCTGAAAGACGGAGCAGAAGGGCCTAGGCGAAACGTGGAGAACCTGGTTTCACGTCCTTCTTTGAACCAAGTCACAGCAGCTCCTACTCCACCGTCGATCTTACTTACGTCGGTGAAGATCCCGGAGCCGCCGGACTCAGCAAGGACTTCCAAGCTTTCGTACGCTTCGCCAACACAATGCACTGGGTGCGGATAGTCGGCGAATTTTACCGGCCGCTCCAACACACTGTCGACCACGGTCTCGTCCAGCCCTACTCCTTTCTTTGCACAGTCAAGGTCAAGGGAGGTCAAGGAGGTCAAGCAGAAGCAAGTCTGCCAGAACCAATAGAAACCGTACGATAAGCCCTACTGATCTTAATTGCGAAACCCCTCTGCAGGGAGTTTAGTCTATTTGTAGAAATTATACCTCGATAATTAACGTTTATTGATATACTATACATAAATGTAGTTACAAATTGTGACAAGATAAAACAAGACAAAACATAATCAATGGTACGACGCGACAAGAGAGAAAAGGCGCCACACTTCGGACGAATTAAGAACTAAAAACTGTTCTGTTTTGAAACAAATTGTTCATTTCATGTTTAACATAATTTTATCTCAACATCCTCCCTTAAACATAAACCCATCTTTGAAGAACAGTAAGCCAGTTTTGAATAGGATGTTGCTTTAGTGAGGGCGTCAGCAATCATCATGTCCGTTTGTATGTACTGCACATCAATGGCCCCTCCAAGAACTTTATCACGTACAAAATGGTGTCTCACGTCGATGTGCTTACTTCTGGAATGATAGCCATCTGAAGCTGAAAGTTTAATAGAACTTTGGTTATCACTATAAATTATCATGGCTTCTTTCTTCAGTTCTGGCCAAAAATCTTCTTGAAATTGCTTTAGCCATAAAGCTTCCTGTACACACGACGATAGGGACATATACTCAGCCTCCGTTGTAGACAGAGCAACAGGAACGCCGGTCATCCTCTGAGCTTGCCCAGTCTGCATCACAATAGCCATGTGTCATGTTCTCATCTGGGTTATGCTTAAAGCTTAATTTATAATCTTGAGTGCCTTTCAAGTAACGCATAACACGCTTCAGAACAATCCAATGTGATATTTCAGGCTTATTATTATATTTACTTAACATATTTATAACAAAACTTATGTCGGGTCTGGTAACTTGTGAAATATATAACAAGCATCCAATTATCTCTTGATAGGGAATATCAAACAAGATATTAGTTTCCTCAGAATTTCCTTGAAACTTTGTATTCATATCAATTGGAGTTTTAACAGTTTTGCAATCAGACATACCATATTTAAGTAGCACTTCTTTTATGTACTTTTTTTGATCTAGATATATTATGCCTTTTTCTCTGTCTCTCTCCACATGTATTCCAATGCAGTTATTTACATCTCCAAGATCCTTTATTTTAAACTGTTTATGTAGCTCTTCTTTGATATAGGTTTTTGATTCTTCATTATTTATAAATAGTATCAGATCATCAACATAAATAGCAAGAAAAATCATATTATTTTTATTTATAATTTTATAATAAATACAAGGATCTGATTTAGACTGTAATAGCCCCATTTTTTTCAACGTAAAATCAAGCTTTTTATTCCACTGCCTGCTAGCCTGTTTTAATCCGTATAGTGATTTTCTTAATCGACAGACTTTATTATCTGTGTCATACATGGGTGGTTGCATCATATAAATTTCTTCTTCTATGTCGCCTTGTAGAAAGGCTGACACAGCGTCCATCTGACATATGTCTTAATTATATTTAACAGCCAGAGCAAACAGGTATCTCAAAGAAGCATATCTTACGACTGGTGAAAAAACTTCTGTGTAATCTATACCTGGTTTTTGGGAACATCCTTTAATTACAAGCCGTGCCTTGTACTTTACTATTTCTCCATTTTCATTAGTCTTTGTCTTGAAAATCCATTTGCATGGTATGGCACGTTGGTTAATCGGTAAAGTAGTAATTTCCCATGTATTGTTTTCCAATAAGGATTGATACTCCTCATCCATTGCTTCTTTCCAGTGTTTAGCATTAGTGCTTGATAAGGCTTCTTTTATAGTCTGTGGATCTGAAAAATGTGGTAAACACATGAAATTATTGCCTTGCACATTGCGCCCCGTCATGTGTTTCTGATAAGATCTTAAAGTGATATTTTTGTAAGGACTATCATTACTATCATAATCACTAGTACTGGGATAGTAAGTTTCATCATCAGTTGTCCTTTTCATCGTACAACTGTCAAAAGATGCGTCAGCATTTGAGGGTAACAGAGTGACATCTTGTGTCTCATTTTGGGAGTTGTCAGTGATAGATATCTCTTCACTCTCATGTGTACTATTATGTAAGTCAGAAGTACTAGTAATGGAATTAAGAGGAATAGTAGTAAGCTGTGGTATTATATAGGTTCCTGTGTGATATCATTCATACTCACAGTGTTCTCAATAAATATTACATCCCTGCTGATTAGTATCTTCTTATTAACAGGATCAAACAATCTGTATCCTTTTGTATTGTCGCAATAACCTAGGAAAAACATTTCACATGATTTATGATCCCATTTCAGGCGATTTTGTTTTGGAATATGTACCAATGCCTTTGAACCAAAAATCTATAAATGAGAAATATTTGGTTTCTTACCCGTCCATATTTCATAAGGTGTTACCTCAGCTAACACTCTTGACGGTGATCTGTTAATGATGTATGCCGCAGGAGCAACTGCTTCAGCCCAATATATTTTATGCAGTTTTGCCTCAAATAACATGCTTTTTGCACGCTCCACCAAAGTCCTGTTCATTCGCTCCGCCAGCCCATTTTGCTCAGCGGTGTATGGAGTACTAGTCTGGTGCTTGATGCCAGAAGCTGCTAAAAAATCTGAAAATTCTTTATTGCAATATTCTTTACCATTGTCGCTTCTTAATATTTTTATCTTTTTTTCTAAATCATTTTCTACTTCTTCTTTAAATTTCTTATACACAGATTTAATATCCAATTTATTCTTTAGAAAATACACATATACTTTACGGGAATAGTCATCTATGAAGGTTATGAAGTACTTACCACCACCAGCAGATGGTGTCTCCATCGGACAGCACAGATCAGTATGAACTATTTCAAGTAATGTGTTCGCTCTTGAACCAGAATTTGGAAACGGTAATCGTGTTTGTTTCGCTTCACAACAGGGTATACAAACAGTATCAACATTTTTATTGGTAATAGTAACACCCTCTGCACATGATTCTAACCTCTTTACATCAGCCATGTTTCAATGCCCCATTCTCTTATGCCATGTAGCAATATCTGTCTTACTTTCACATGAGACAGCATATGCTTTACCAGTGACAGTGTTGAGTTTATACATGTTATTGGTAAGTTTTGCAGTTGCTATGAGTATCTTATTGGCTTTATATATGTTACAGCCCGAAACAGTAAAATCTACTTGACAGCCATTTTTGTCAGTTGACTGACTGATAACAGATTTGCACTTAGTTCGGGAATTAACAAAACATTTCTCACCTGGATTGGATGCTCATCTTTACATAAATTGGTTAGAATGTTTACTTTACCCATATTTTGCACGGAGACTGCATCGCTGTTTGCAACCATTATTTTTTTAATCAGAGGTGGTTGGAAATCATACATCCAGTCTGAACGTCTAGTCATGTGCATCACTATCACACGGCACCTGAGTCAACATACCAATCATCTTGTTCTATTGAGCTGTAAGCTGTAAAAATAGCCGAGAAACCATTGTGATTAGATTTCTTCAGTGTGCATTGGTTTTTAATATGCCCAAATTTATTGCAATTATAACAGCGGGGTCCTTTTCCTTTTGGCTTTATATTATTATTTGAGGTATTTTTGTGTTTTGTAAAAAATACAGAAGACTCGGAAACTTCTACTTCTTGTAAGAGTTTAGTCTTTATAAAATCAGATGAAATTTTTATTCCAGAACTTTCCAGACCCATGATCATAGGTTTATAATTATCCGGTAAACCTGCCAGCATGAGTGTTCCCAACCATTCGTCACCAACTTCGAAGCCTATATTTCGTAGTTTATACGCGGTACTCATAATTTTATTAACATAATTCTCTACACTGTGGCAGTTATCCAATGAAGTGTTGATTAGATCTCTCAACAAGCCAACTTTTCTCGATAGCCCCGAGTCTTCGAACGCATTTTGAAGGTTGGTCCACACTTCTTTAGATGATGTCGCACTTTCTATGTGTATAAAGTTAATCGGTTCCACCAATAAAATAAACTTAGACTTAGCTTTTGTGTCCTTTTTCTTATCAACTTCAAGGCCTGGATCAACACAATCCCACAATTCCTCGTGTTCTAAATATGATTTAACGGCAAACTTCCACGTGGAATAATTTTCTCGGCCGGCTAATTTTTCTATTTGTAAGTTAGACGTAGCCATCTTTGATTTTTGACGCAGCGGAATATATATGTATGAATTATGAGTAATATTGACTTTACTACAACTGTATTTCTATTAAAGGTATACGAGACGGCCCATAACCTGTAGAAATTATACCTCGATAATTAACGTTTATTGAAATACTGTACATAAATGTAGTTACAAATTGTGACAAGATAAAACAAGACAAAACATAATCAATGGTACGACGCGACAAGAGAGAAAAGGCGCCACACTTCGGATGAATTAAGAACTAAAAACTGTTCTGTTCAGAAACAAATTGTTCATTTTATGTTTAACATAATTTTATCTCAACACTATTCCTAATCGAGATCTTCCCTGCAGAGGAGCCCCACACATTAGCGGCATACAGAACTATCGGTTCTACTACAGCGCTATAAATCGTCCTGATAATCTCTGAGTTCAGGTCCCAGCTCACCCTCGCTGCACACGCCAGCTGTTTATAGATGTCAGCGGCCTTCTTACAAGCAACAGCGGCGTGTGCCTCGAAAGTGAGCTTATTATCCAAAATCAGGCCCAGCAGGCGGAACTCCTTCTCCAAAGGTAACCGGACTCCTCCCATGAACAGGACCGGGGCGTTGAACTTAAGCTTCCTTGTAAGCACCATCGCTTTGGTCTTATGCGGGGCAAAGGAGAGCTTATTTTCGACGCCCCAGTCCATCACGGTCTGCAGGGTCCGGCACGCAAATTCCTGCATGAGCCCGACCTCACTCCCAGAGAAAACCAGGACGACATCGTCTGCAAAGGCTTGACAGTACACCCCGCGACCTCAAGCTTCACCAACAGGGAATCGAGTATCAAGTTCCAAAAGGTTGGCCCAGCGATAGATCCCTGGACGCTACCCTTCGAAGACTCCCGACTCACCTGACAACCGGCATAACTTAGCTCTATACGTCGACCCTCGAGATACGACAGAACCACGCTGTACAAATTTCTAGGACACCCTTTGGCCACGAGCTGGGAC
Source organism: Saturnia japonica (assembly GCA_033032175.1). Taxonomy (NCBI): domain Eukaryota; kingdom Metazoa; phylum Arthropoda; class Insecta; order Lepidoptera; family Saturniidae; genus Saturnia; species Saturnia japonica. The sequence continues at coordinate 441,507 of CM065328.1, read as the reverse complement.
TTTAGCGTTGGCCACCACGCGTTTTCGAATGCGCCCTCTATGTCCAGTGACACCAAGACGACGATCTCCTTCCCCTCTACCTTTGATCGTACGTATGCCACCAGATCATAGAGAGCATCTTCCGTGCTGCGTTGTGGCATGAACCCATACTGCCGCACGCTGAGTTTGGGTAACAAGTGCCAGCGTAAACGTCGAACCAAAAGCTTTTCCAGAAACTTGCCCAACACCGGCAAGAGGTCAATAGGACGGTAGGATTTTGGCGATGTGTAATCCTCCCTAGCTGGCTTCCGGAGAATGCACACCGTTGCAGTCTTCCAGGGATCAGGGAAATGACCCAATTCCAGGCACTTATTAACCAGTGCCTGAAAAAGAGCCACTCCCCCCCCGAATACTGCACGTGTACATATGTCAGCCGTGAAACCATCCCCCTCCAGGAGCTTTTCGCGGGTGAATCTCTTTACACACCTGCTCTATCTCCTCCTGGGTAAACGGTGGGTCCGCGGCCGACAGTCCCCGTGGCCAGCCAGGGAGGCGCCCCTCAGTCGCTGTCCTAATGGCCCTCTGAGCTTCGGTATCAGCGCCCACATCATCCGCTGGGAACAGCGTACTGGCGAGCAGGTCGGCAGAGAGGTGGGTTTAAAATGGCTCCACAAGGGCCTGCCAAAAGGACCTCCTCCCGCCTCTACTCAGTCCTCCGCAAGACTCTGTAGACGCCGTCCCACATGCTCTCGTGCTCCTGCGTCGTGCAAAACTCCTTCCAACTCCTGGTTTGAGAGCTCGCTACCTCTCTCTTGAAATCCTCAAGAGCATCAACATAGTCGGCGACAACGTAAGGCCTCCGGCGAGGGGCGGCGTAACGGATCATCCTCTTCCTCCGCGCAACCTATCGTTTGAGGGCATCCAAGTCCCCCGTCCACCAGGGGGGGGCGAGCCACCCCTTTCACCCCACCTATCCTCGGGATCAGCTGATCACAGATGTCCTTGATGCAGAAGAGGTATTCGTATATACCATGTTACCATGTTAATAGTTATTTACTTTTGAAGAGTGAGCTAAAATATGATGTTTTATAATTCGCTTTTACCCAGAGGTGGGACGTAATTAGGCTGGTTTGATACATGTTCGAATTTTAAAATTAAAAACGTTGTTACGGTCTTTGATTACGTCGAAGCGAGAGGTTAATTTGGTTTTGTTCATAAAATTATTAAAATCATGAGTAATGCTATGACATGTGTTTAAACGACTGGAACCGGAATTACGTTTTTTAAAATTATTTAAAAAAGAATTTGTACTGTACATTTACTAAAATATTAAGTATTACTATTAATTGATAACATTACATACATACTTAAAAATAAGTTAATACCGATGGAGTTTCTTGTTGATTCTTCTCGTTGACTGGGATGTTTGTCGTAGTCTTTTAATGTTCATAAGTGCCATCTTGGTGCTTAAATTTGATCTTACGAAAACGTCCTGGCGGAAATCTACGGTATGACGCGATAGTATTTACACAAATTTGCAAGTTTAAAATCTGTCGATGTAGCCGTGATCCGGAAAATGTACTTAAGAGTCAGTCCCTTTAGACAGTTTAGATTTCACATGTTCGGGCACATCGTCACTTATTATAAGGTGAGATTATGCCCAAAGGTTAAATATACAAATTAAGAGTTATTAATATTATTTTTCTTTATTTATTTACTTAAGATATACAAACTTCACAGCACATTTTAAAAATGTTTTAAAATAATTAGAATATAATTCTAAAGTGCCAACTAAGAAGTAGTACATATACCTATATAATATATATATATATATATATATACACATATATAATAGTATTTATACTTATACCTAACGAGAACGATAGTGTGTGTGTGTGCATGTATGTGTGTGAGTGTGTTTTATGTTCCTGTAATTACTCCTTATCTAACCTTTTAGAGACCGACTTGAGAAACTGCATTACTTAACTAACTTGGAGACTGTTCTTGTCAGGGGCTCCGCTCGCGTGGACTACAGAATGTCATCGGTATTGTGATAATCCCGCTTCCACCCACGTCAGTCACTCGACGGCTATTTAAAAAATAAAAAAGCTCATTATTTTACTTGTGCGAAATCGTAATCCTTAAAAAAAAAAAAAGTAGCCTAAGATACTCCTTATAACATCAGCCTGTGAAAATCCCTTCAAAATCCAACCGTTTTGGAGATTACAACAGCAAACAGACAGATAGGCAAAAATAAAAAAAATTGGTTTTTGACTATAAGTACCCTAGTATATGCCTTCATATACATTGAGTTAAAAGGTGTTATTATGATATTACAAATAGATACTACCATTTTATGTATTTGTTACTTATAATACTATATCTATTGTAATACACAGTAATTTACTCAGGAAAAGTGTTTTAGTGTTAGTCGACTTATTAACTAAACTCTTTATATATACATACAGTGGTGGTCATATAATTAGAAACACTTCTTATGAATAAAGAAAGTATAACTTCAACGTACAAATGTTCGTAAAAAATATACACATTCGATAATTAATAATCATGCAATAATATAGCCACTGAAATAAAAAACTCATTAAATGCATAAAATATAAAACATATCTTACTTTTAATTACAAAATGAGTCTTACACATGTAGGAGTTTATTTTCTGTTACTGGTAGCTTGGACGCCTTATTAGAACCATTTTAAAAAAGCATCCTTAGCTCGTTCTTTTTTTAAAATTGGAGAATAACATTTCTTTCTTGGATTTTTCTATTATTTTGGCGGCAATTCACAATTTAATCTGAATTTTATTTGTTCAAAATGGGCAAAAATAAAAGTGGTGATGCGTTAACTAGGTTAAGTTAATTTACATATAGATCATAAGTGGGCGTACAGAAGTATAGCTGAGTATTAAATTGTTGTGTTAAGAAAGTTTTTAATGCAATTCATCATTATAAAACACATGGAACTGTTGAAAATGTTCTTAGAAAGCCTCGGTCAAGAAAAACCTCTCGCAGAGAAGATACGCTAATCGTTCGTGTTGCTAAAAAATACCCAAGTAAAGGCTCCGACCAGATTAAAAATGAAGTTTTTTCGCCTGATGACCCGAGAAACCTCTCGTCAAGACTGATACGCCGAAGATTAGTGGAAACTAAATTATTTGGAAGAATCTTTCGAAAGCAACACCGAGAGAAGCGATTATAATTCGCTAAAAAATATGTTAATTGGACGGTACGAGAATGGAAAAAACTGTTATTTTCAGATGAAACAAAAATAAATATGGTAAAATATTCCGATGGAAAGCGCTATGTTAGACGTCCTGTAAACAATGCTTTTAATTATAAATACACAAGGAGTATAGTCAAGCACGGTGGCGGTAACATTAAAGTTTGGGGGTGTTTTTCCGGATATGGAGTTGCACCCGTTCGAAAGATTGAAGGTACAATGGATCAATGGCAATCCAAAAATATCTTAGAGCGCACAATGATTCCCTACTTGGACGATCATTTGCCTGTAACCAGGATCTTTCAGCATGACAATGACCCTAAACACACGGTCAATTGCGTCAAATGTTTCCTTAGCGAACAGCGTATATCCGTTTTAGACTGGCCAGCAAATAGTCCGGATTTAAACCGATAGAAAATCTCTGGTATATTGTTAAAAAGAAAGTCTCAAACAAACGTAACACCAGTCAAAACGAAATATATGAAGCATTTGTTGAAGCATGGAATTCAATCCCCCTAGAAAAATGTATGAAATTGATTGAATCAATTCCACTATGTTGCAGTGCTATTATTGAAAATAAGGGATACGCCACTAAATATTAATTATAACTATTGGTTGGCTGTGGATAGTAGCTATTTCGTAAATAACAATACTAATTACAAATACTTAAAAAAATATTGTTTATTATACTTTTTAGTTGTTGTTTCTAATTAGTTGACCATTAGGTATTGTTCATACCTTAAAACGGGTTTAAATGTTTGTCCGTAATGTAATATTGAAACTGCACTTGTGTAATGGGATTTATATTATTTTTCTAATAAATGATAAATCATTGAACATATTGGTGTCCTATTTATTGTTTAATTTCAAAATAAAAACTATTTCGGTGAAGTATCTTACATAATGTCAAGGACCGTTGGTAGTGTCTCTAATTATACGACCACCATGTATATATATACATAACTAATAACTAATCCAATAACTAGCGTAAAAAAAGAAAAAATGGTCCCTTATAGAACCTATGTACCTGTGTGGTGTTCATTAGTGTGGGGGTCCAGTGTCACCTGTAGAGCGCGAGCGGCTACAAAGACTCAAGGGTTCCACATCGAGGGAACGAACCTAGGCTTGAGTTGCCGCTAAAGAGATAGGACGTGACGGGTATGCGGGAGCGAAATTAGCCGCCCGTCCCCTGCAGAGGGATGTTGGTTTCGCGGGCGTAAATGTCTTCAAGCCGATTTTTGTCTGTAAAGTGCGAACAGTAACAGACCACATCTGTTGCTATGCGTACATTCCATAGTGCGAGGCAATAGTATAGTCAATAGTATGAATACTAAGTTATTAGTGCTGATTCCATAGTTACATTTATACTATTCTCCAACATAATATATTATATTACAAAGTATCTTATCCAATATGACGCGTTGGTAAGCAGAGACGGTCTTGCATCTCGATTAGTTTTTAATATAAATATGCTAGTGTGATTGCCATCGCGTAAAATCCTTTGAATTCGAGACAGCGATTTTCTTTCAGACTACTGACCCAGTGAAAACATTAAATCGTTGATTAATGTAGATTAACATTATGATAAATACTGTTTATCAAATTCTCCACATGACGTTGCAGTTACACCTTTAAGGTCTAAGGCAAGCTTTGAGTGATAGGTGCGGAGTAAGGCCCCCCTCCCCCCCGCTGCGTTAACGACCTGCAAACAACGAGACAACAGTAACAAATAGATATTAGACGATTAACGCCGCGTGTGACGCGTGCCCGGCACACGGCATCTCGTGCCGTGCGCGTCCGCCCGCTCGCTCTGTGTGTACACGCCTTTATGAATTTACGCTTTATTTGAGGGTTGTTTTTAAATTAAATTAAAACAGATGTAAACGAAAACTGGGTGTGGAGATAAAAACCATGTAGTTATAGCAAACATTTGTAAGAAAACAAATAAATGTTACCATACAAACCCCTGTAACTTGTAAAGCGCAGCGATAGGTTTTATAATAATCTAACTTGTGGTAAAAGGAGCGGTTTTCCCTACCAATGCGTCATATTAACTGACATACTATTTAATAAAAGTCAGAGAATCATGTCGATGTGATCACTGGATACTTACTACTTACTTAGTTTTTGTGCTATTGACTTGACTATTGACTGAACGCGATAGCAACAATTGTGTTCTGTGATTGCACGTACTTTATAAGCGGGCGACGGGCGGGCGAAGATTTGAAGCCTTAAGCGCTTGCCTCCAAGCCCGGTGAAGCTGTAAAAGCCCTCTGCGGCTTAAGAGCCCTAAGCTCAATTAAAAAGTGAACTATATAATGAATTGTTCGTGCCGTTTCACTGCCTATCTCGCTTTGTATGACAATTCATGTAAAAAGCTATAGGTATTCAATTTAGGTTCTAAGATGTCACTTCTTCTTTTTCTCACCCTTATCTTACCTAAATAGGATCGGCACAGCATGTTTTCCTCATCCACTTTCTTCTATCAGCTCTCAGCACATTATTTTCAGAAATTCTCAGAAATATTTTTGAAATTCGATCAGGTTTCCTGAAAAAGTTTCCTCACGATATTTTTCTTCACCGTCAGTCGATACTGCTACCATATTTGAATTTTTAAATGTACGCGAATTCCTATAGATTCCTTGACACATGCCGGGGATCGAATCTGCGGACTTCGAATTGATATTTCATTGGTCTAAACCACTCGACTACCACGACTTCGACAATAATTAGTAGCAATTGATTTAAATTTTATTCTTAATAATGTTTAAAGTTAATAATTAGATAGATATATCTGTTTAGTATTTACTATTATTATTTTTTTATCTCTTTAGGCCTATGTTCAGCAGTGGACGTCCTGCGGATGAAATGATGATGATGATGATGATCTCTTTAGTAGGTGTATAGAGAGAGAGAGAGAAGGAGTCATTTCTAAACATGCCTGACATGGTCCTTGAACTTATTGTCCGGCAAATAAGTGACGTGCTTAAGAACCTACTTGTAGAACCTAAAAAAATTACTCATTTGGCCCAAGATAGGAACAAGCTAAGAATAGAAATACAACTACACACATATAGGTGCTTGAAGACAATGTAACCCAGAACCCTGTAGAAGGAACACAGAGGGAGCATACTACAGAGCTCTTAGCAGCTCCCTAACCACCTTCCGATATACATAGCATGATTGTACGTATATTATTGTTATTAGTTTAAGGATGAATCGTCAGTTTGTCAGTCTGTGTGATATTGAATCACAAAGTACAAAGGTAAGTATTACATAGACATCGGCACGTGCGCCGCGTGCAGGGCAGGTGAGACACGCGTTCGGTTCCCGCCCTATCAAACATGAATATATCCCACTTCGCACTCGATATTTGTACTTAAATCATTTTTTATAACAGTCATCAAAGTCGTCCCTATATCAGAAAAACTAACCGACAGCCATCTCAGATGGTGTGGTCACATGATACGAAGAGACTAGGAGCATGCAGTGAAGAAAGCATTGCAGCTAGCTGAATATAAGAGAGATAGAAGAACGACCTCCGGCTACGCGGTGGACTAGCGTGACGAAACTCCTATTGGAAGAAGAACTGCCCGACCCGATAACCCAGGACAGAATAACCTGGCACCAAAAATTTTGGAGTGCCGAACCCATCTAAAGTGGGATAGAGGTAGGAAGAAGAAGAAGAACAGTCATCCATGCATCATTGTATTTTATAACATGGCTATCTACCAGCCTAAAGTTGGAAATCGCTCTATTCCCCAACTAGGCTTAGCGCATTACCATCTTGGGCCACATCGTCATTTCACATGAGCCACCGGGCACACACAACCATCACTGTATCTAGAACATTTCTAGTGATGGTTAGCAGATGAGTGTAGTTACTAGAAATTACCTTCCTAATGAAGGTACTACCACACTTCAGTCGGCTCGTGACTACAGCACGTGCAGCCAGGCCGAAACGTCCAGTTATTATAAAAGTAAGAAGCGTTGTAGACCCACCTTAAATATATATTATATCTATACAATTAATAAAATTGAAGTGTCTGTTTGTAATGTCAAAATAACAGCTTTTTACTAAATGCATATGAAAGTATATACGTTACCTATAACAAAAACCCATTTTTATAATTTTTGTCTGTCTGGCTGTCTGTTTGTTCCGGGTAATCTCCGAAACGGTTGGACCGATTTTAACGGAACTCTTCACTGGTAGATAGCTGATTTTATAGGGAGTAACTTAGGCTACTTTTATTTTGGAAAAAGAGTTAGGGTTCCGCACAAATAAAAAAACTGTTCATGGTGAATCAATTCGGGCGCTTAAATGGCTTACGTTGAGTAAACCATAAGAGATATAGCAAATTAATATACTAAATAATTGTAGACAATAAAGAGACCTACAAAAAAAAAACAAAAGTACTATGTATAACTTCTAAGAAACACCCATAATAAGCAGTTTTGTTTTTAAAATAGCCTGGAGCGGAGAGGAAAATTCGCGCGGGCACAGCTAGTTACATATAAATATGTATTTAGAAAAATGTTTTATAATTTTGTAATTTTCCCGCTAGGAGTAGATGTAACGTGAATATTATTAATTAAACTACAAAACAAGTAACCTATTCATTCTCAATGAGCCTAAACACGATATCTGTACTGTATGTTGGTGAGGAGTTAAGTATCCTACAGGCTCCAGATGATGCTGCAGCATCAGAATGTTCTCATGTTTTTTTAATATCATTGAAATAACAGAATATCATGCTACATGTTCTATAAGTTTATCGAGTAGAAAAGAGTTGATTTTATTCAAACGGCTGATCAAATTTACTTGAATCATAGCTAAGTATACTCTCAATAAAGTCGCATTAAAAAAAAACAAATAAAAATCAATTTGGGAGTTACAATGACACAGGCAGACACACAGGTACACTCATTAAATTCATAAAAACCCTCTTTCCTTTATTCGAGTGTTAATAAAGAAAATTACACAAATTAATAAATTCATATTCACATCATGCCGTATCTTCATAAAGCATCATATCCATTATTTTTATAAACGTTATTATATTCAAAAAATATTGTAGGCCCAAGTGGAACATACCACTATAACCGAAAAGGTGCATGTAATAGTTCGCTGATTGATGTTTATTGCAAACGGGGATACCTAAATTTGACCTATCGTGCCACATTCTATTTACATTTACAAAACAGAATACAGCACTCTATTTTCATACTGATAAAGTTGATTTTCATTATAACATATATGTGAATCAATGCATATGTAAGTAGGTATGTATTAGACGTTTGGTATGCATTTTGATTGAAACAGATTCACGTGAGAACAAAATCATTCAATTAAATAACATTGTCAGATGTAATTCTATTTGACGTTCCTGTTTTAATATTGAAAATAAAAAAAAATGAATGGGGATTTACAAAGAACTTTCAAATTAATTCGCTATATTAAACTCTATAGAATTTTGTTTTGCTTTGCATTTTTTTTTCTTTCCTTTAACAAGGCATAATTTGCACATTCGCCAGTGTCAAAATATTGATATTTATTGTAATAAGTAACAAACAGGAATACAGTTCACTTAATGTTAATTGGTTACTGCAACATAGCTATGCACATCTATGTGTCTAAAAGACTACTCCTGAGACTAGTGACAATAGGTTGTTAGGTTCGTGAAAAGTAAGTTAAATATGTTAACATAATTTAGTGAGCAGCTTCGCCGTCTGAAATACGTGTGGCGCTGATGTTGCCGAGCGAATTATTTTCATCAAATTAAAATAATGTTTATTTATATACTTTTAAAGCTCTTTCTTACACAATAAAAAAGTCATTTAGCTTGAATTCATATACTAACATGTCGATATTTTAGGCGCTAAACAACGTGCGGTATTCCAACGTTGCACTTACTGTCACATGATGCGCGCGTTTCTCTCAATTGTACCCTCTACCATCTCTACTATATCATATATTTCCATTTCTTTATTTTCTCGATGACAGTTCTAATTTGATAGTTGTAGTGTTGTGACCAAATCAGTAATGATATCGATCGCTCATCGAGTGACAGTGACGATTCATCAGAATTTGATTAAAATAAATAAATAAAGATTACCTGTCGTTATAATTATATCGTTTCATTGTCGAGTACCTACCTATACCTACTTATTTTACAACAGCTTCGAAAATTTTGAAGAAGTTGGCATTATCAATCAATAATTAATATGTGTAACATCTTGTAATGAAGTTAATAAATTTGTACAAAAGTATCCGGCAGTAGTTTAGTTTCTTACATTTTGTAAAAAATATCGGGTCTGTTAGCGTGTTACGTTTATCGATATAGCTCCATCACTATCAGTTTCTCCGACTCTGGTATAACCTTGTACGTGTGTAGACGTCATATTTTTATAAAATAATGCATACATAATGTAAAAAAGACGCTCGTTCAAGTTTTCACAGGAGCTATCATCGAGAAAATAAAGAAATAACTTTATTTTTATAAACCGTTAAATAATAATGCTTTAAAGTATGTTGTCTATTTTATCTAATTGAATATAAATCTTGATAGCTCAAACAATAAATAACAACATATATCGTAGAAAATTTAGATCGAATAGATATTTTTAATTACAGGATGGGCCAGAAAGATTTGCAAATTTTAAAAAATAATAAAAAAAAAATAAATACAATACACATACACATCTTTATTTCAATTAAAATAGACATCTGTGAAATTTATTTCTTAAAACTACATAATTCAGGTGTGCACCATCCCGCTGCAAACATTCCTCGAATCTGAACCTCAAATTAGTACTTAAAAACTCGCTGACACATTGCGCGAGGAATAGCTGCCATTTCTTCTAGGACATTTATCGTCTACTGGTTAATCGTGGCTGGGTTATTGGAGTAGATTCTACTTTTCAGGTATCCCCACATGAAAAAGTCCGGTGGCGTTAGATCCGGACTTCTAGGTGGCCATGCAATATCACCTCGGCGCGATATCAGTTTTCCAGCAAACATCTCGTTTACGGCCGCCAACGAAGCATTAGATGTATGGCATGTCGCACCATCTTGTTGAAACCACGTCGCACGATTATAGGTTTCAAATTGTTGCAGTTGCAGAAAGAAAAAATCCCTTAACATGGCTATGTATCGGTCGGAATTTACAGTGACAGATTGCCTTTGTTGATTTTCAAAGAAATAGGGTCTGATAATTCCGTGTGCTGATATGGCCGCTCAAACGGTTAGTTTCGGCGAATACAGTGGCTCTTGATGTTTTGCACGTGGGTTATCTGCAGCCCAGTAACGACTATTTTGTTTATTGACATGCCCATTTAACTGAAAATGGGCATCGTCGGAGAACAGAATATTGTTGAAACTCTGAAAGCGTTCCAACATTGTTTCAACAAAAGATCGTCGTAAAATTGGGTCATTTAGCTTTAATTTCTGCACAAGTTGAATTTTATACGGGTGCAAGTTCAAATCTTTCAACAAAATGAAACGCAAAGATGTTCTGGACACCACAAGTTCAGCTGATCGCTTGTGAGTCGACAGACCAGGATTACGTTGAACTGAAGCTCTAACTAGTTCATTTGTGTCTTCCGTTCTTGTTGAACTTGGGCGTCCCGTAGGCTTTTGTTTGAGAGTCGAACCAGTAGCTTCGAACTTTCTGACCTACGATCGAATCACACTTTCCTTCGGACACTGATTTACGTCATGTAATCCAAACTCAAGCCGAAATAAACGTCGAACAATAGCGCATGAATCGCCATTTTTATAATAATTTTTAACGCAGACTGCACGCTGCTCTCCGGTGAAGCGATCTGTCATACCCCTGTCGTGTAAGCCTTAATGCTGCTTTAACAACTCGATGTCAGCAGAACCTCGCTAGGCTTAATTAATAAACGATAGGACAGTCAGTCGGACTTCTACTCTCAAACAAGACGGTTGCTTATGGATCATCTCTTCCACCGCGGAACCATAGTTAATTTCGAATTCAAATAAAAGTTCTCCGCGAGTGAAAGTTATCTCTTTTTTTTAAAAGGCATCCTAAGTAACCCGTATAACAGATTCATCGCGACTAAATTTCCTAGAACCGAGCTTTTCATCCCCACCACCCGCGCAGCCCCGGCTAATAAGGATTAAACGCAAGAGTGTTTTTGAAATCGTACCCTTTTTGAAGCCCAGCCTGTATTTTAAACATTTAAAAATAGCGTTAAAATCTATCTAAAACTTTAAAGGTTATAATAAAAACCCAACATTAAATTATTAACATAATTGCTTACCTAAAATATACTTAAGCGTGTCAATAAATATCAAATCAATGTCATTAAAACCAAGCCGTACAACGCCATCTATGAATACTCCTAGAAAATAAAAAAACACATTCCGATTTATTGTTTTTTTTATTTTTATTTTTTATTATGTAATTATTAAATTAATTTTGAGTAATTTGGTATCTTTTCACATTTTTTGACTAAATATTTCAAATATATTATAAAATGCATCCTAAATGTACCTTCAGACTATAAATCACAACCATACCAAACTTAATTAAATTCGTTCCAGTAGTTTTTGCGTGATTGGCGTTCAAACATACCGACAGACAGACAGTCTAAAATTTCAAAACTATCAAAACGTATTCAGACCATGATTATAAAGCCTCCCGTATTATGTTTTCTCCTATATCTGCAATTTACAGATTTTGACTCTTTACGCTTTTATTATAAGTATAGATTATTTACCTGTTTTATCTTGTAGCCGTAGCCCTGAAAAACTAATTCTCTTAAAAGAGAACCTTTTAAAGAAAAGGAATCTTTTATATCTATGCAATTTTGCGCAATATATTTGTGCAATATGCTGTTGTTGTCTTATGGAAAGTTTCATTCGGTATAACGTAGCTTTATTCAACGTATGGGAAGTTAAAATAATACATTGCTTAATACAACTTCAAACGAGCGAAGTCACTTATACGAGTTAACTTTATACAAAATAACTCATTATTATAAATAATTCCAAACAAAAATTTGACCATCGCATGATCCCAACAAATCCTAGCGCGTTATAACATCGCAATTTTTCTAAAATCCCTCCACGTTGCGATCCTGCCTTATAAATCAGCCTGTTAATACTGTTTGAGGCATCATCCCGAGCGCCCGCCCGCCCGCCAGACCGCCCGCCCTGGGCTACTTACAGGCAGTTTATATTCGAGCACAGCGCACCGGCCTTAGATTCGGATATACGCGAGAGTTAACTCGCCGACATTTTTTAAAATATTATACACATTATACACTAAGGTTTGTACTCGGTTTCGACTGTATTAATTTCGTTTAATTTGTTGAGGAAAATAAAAAAGCTATTATATTAATTATCAAAAATATTTATTACCAAAACATTAAATCAATTCTAAGAATCGAACCTACAACGAGATCACATCGACCAATACTGTTTCATACTCGTTCAAATCAGTTTATAATAAGTTTCTATTTCATTAGAATGTTTGTATATACTCAAAATGTTTATATAAGTATAAATACTATAGCAGTATGTATTTCAGTAACAAATAACAATATATTAGTTCCCGGGGGAACGCGAAACAGGGCTTAGCTCTTACGCCCGACGTTTTATAGTGATGTGACGCGGAAGCGATTGAATTTGTCGATTGTCGATAATTAACTTTATATTACGTCGTAAAAACAGTTTGCTTTTAGAGAATATATAGAGAGAAAAATCCCGTTGGTATGATGAGAAACTTGTATAATGTTTATTAATTAATTAAAATAATTCGTTGTCTCATCAACGGCACACAATGGAATACATAAAAGTCATATCATAGACACGTCAAATTTAATAAGAATACAAAATTACTTCGATTTAAGAAGCATAAACATAGAGATAGATTTTTTTAAATTATTTTTGTTTGTTTACCATTTAGTTTTATCACTGGCAAACCTGGGCACGCATTGTTGTGTAGTTTTAGAGTCCATAGGGAACATTGATCCGATCGCTACCAAATTTTACAGGGTCATCCGCTGGACTAATATGAAGATTTTCTGTAAATTTCATCAAAATCACTCCAGCCGTTATGGCGTCTTAAGGAACATCGACTTTTGTATAAAAGAAGAAGAAGAAAAAGAAGATGAATTATTCTTGATACTTTAATAACGATCTTCATTTCAGTTTTTCAGAACTACTCAATCAAATATATTAAAATTACCATTTTTATTTATTTGGGTTTATTTAAATTAATTTCAATTAGGTTTTACTGCGAGATCTGACTGAGTTAGTATTCGACATGCTTGCATTTCCATTGTGACGCTACTTTAGCTGGGTGACCTGGGATCGTACACATAATTAGTGTGATTTTATAAAATAAAGTATTTACAGAATAGAACGAATGTTTTATCGATAAGGTAATTAACATCACTAAGTACTGAGTTTATGCGGGCCAGCGATTTAAACGCGCTACGAAGATATTTTCATTTCGAAATGAAATTTATTCTAGTCTCTAGAAACTCTACATTTTATAATAATTTTTAACGCAGACTGCACGCTGCTCTCCGGTGAAGCGATCTGTCATACCCCTGTCGTGTAAGCCTTAATGCTGCTTTAACAACTCGATGTCAGCAGAACCTCGCTAGGCTTCATTAATCAACGATAGAACAGTCAGTCAGACTTCTACTTTCAAACAAGACGGTTGCTTATGGATCATCTCTTCCACCCCGGAATCATAGTTAATTTCGAATTCAAATAAAAGTTCTCCGCGAGTGAAAGTTATCTCTTTTTTTAAAAAGGCATCCTAAGTAACCCGTATAACAGATCCATCGCGACTAAATTTCCTAGAACCGAGCTTTTCATCCCCACCACCCGCGCAGCCCCGGCTGATAAGGTTTAAACGCAAGAGTGTTTTTGAAATCGTACCCCTTTATAGCCCACCCTGTATTTTAAACATTTAAAAATAGCGTTAAAATCTATCTAAAACTTTAAAGGTTATAATAAAAACCCAACATTAAATTATTAACATAATTGCTTACCTAAAATATACTTAAGCGTGTCAATAAATATCAAATCAATGTCATTAAAACCAAGCCGTACAACGCCATCTATGAATACTCCTAGAAAATAAAAAAACACATTCCGATTTATTGTTTGTTTTTTTTATTATGTAATTATTAAATTAATTTTGAGTAATTTGGTATCTTTTCACATTTTTTGACTAAATATTTCAAATATATTATAAAATGCATCCTAAATGTACCTTCAGACTATAAATCACAACCATACCAAACTTCATTAAATTCGTTCCAGTGGTTTTTGCGTGATTGGCGTTCAAACATACCGACAGACAGACAGTCTAAAATTTCAAAACTATCAAAACGTATTCAGACCATGATTATAAAGTCTCCCGTATTATGTTTTCTCCTATATCTGCAATGTACAGATTTTGACTCTTTACGCTTTTATTATAAGTATAGATTATTTACCTGTTTTATCTTGTAGCCGTAGCCCTGAGAAACTAATTCTCTTAAAAGAGAACCTTTTAAAGAAAAATAATCTTTTATATCTATGCAATTTTGCGCAATATATTTGTGCAATATGCTGTTGTTGTCTTATGGAAAGTTTCATTTGGTATAACGTAGCTTTATTTAACGTATGTGAAGTTAAAATAATACATTGCTTAATACAACTTCAAACGAGCGAAGTCACTTATACGAGTTAACTTTATACAAAATAACTCATTATTATAAATAATTCCAAACAAAAATTTGACCATCGCATGATCCCAACAAATCCTAGCGCGTTATAACATCGCAATTTTTCTAAAATCCCTCCACGTTGCGATCCTGCCTTATAAATCAGCCTGTTAATACTGTTTGAGGCATCATCCCGAGCGCCCGCCCGCCCGCCAGACCGCCCGCCCTGGGCTACTTACAGGCAGTTTATATTCGAGCACAGCGCACCGGCCTTAGATTCGGATATACGCGAGAGTTAACTCGCCGACATTTTTTAAAATATTATACACATTATACACTAAGATTTGTACTCGGTTTCGACTGTATTAATTTCGTTTAATTTGTTGAGGAAAATAAAAAAGCTATTATATTAATTATCAAAAATATTTATTACCAAAAATTTAAATCAATTCTAAGAATCGAACCTACAACGAGATCACATCGACCAATACTGTTTCATACTCGTTCAAATCAGTTTATAATAAGTTTCTATTTCATTAGAATGTTTGTATATACTCAAAATGTTTATATAAGTATAAATACTATAGCAGTATGTATTTCAGTAACAAATAACAATATATTAGTTCCCGGGGGAACGCGAAACAGGGCTTAGCTCTTACGCCCGACGTTTTATAGTGATGTGACGCGGAAGCGATTGAATTTGTCGATTGTCGATAATTAACTTTATATTACGTCGTAAAAACAGTTTGGTTTTAGAGAATATATAGAGAGAAAAATCCCGTTGGTATGATGAGAAACTTGTATAATGTTTATTAATTAATTAAAATAATTCGTTGTCTCATCAACGGCAAACAATGGAATACATAAAAGTCATATCATAGACACGTCAAATTTAATAAGAATACAAAATTACTTCGATTTAAGAAGCATAAACATAGAGATAGATTTTTTTAAATTATTTTTATTTGTTTACCATTTAGTTTTATCACTAGCAAACCTGGGCACGCATTGTTGTGTAGTTTTAGAGTCCATAGGGAACATTGATCCGATCGCTACCAAATTTTACAGGGTCATCCGCTGGACTAATATGAAGATTTTCTGTAAATTTCATCAAAATCACTCCAGCCGTTATGGCGTCTTAAGGAACATCGACTTTTATATAAAAGAAGAAGAAGAAAAAGAAGATGAATTATTCTTTATACTTTAATAACGATCTTCATTTCAGTTTTTCAGAACTACTCAATCAAATATATTAAAATTACCATTTTCATTTATTTGGGTTTATTTAAATTAATTTCAATTAGGTTTTCCTGCGAGACCTGACTGAGTTAGTATTCGACATGCTTGCATTTCCATTGTGACGCTACTTTAGCTGGGAGACCTGGGATCGTACACATTATTAGTGTGATTTTATAAAATAAAGTATTTACAGAATAGAACGAATGTTTTATCGATAAGTTAATTAACATCACTAAGTACTGAGTTTATGCGGGCCAGCGGTTTAAACGCGCTACGAAGATATTTTCATTTCGAAATGAAATTTATTCTAGTCTCTAGAAACTCTACATTTAAAATATTATCAATATGTTTGGATTAATATAAATTAGTGTTAATAAACAATTTTTTTTCGCGATTCACTTATTCGCGATGCTTTAATGTTAATATTATTTTTATTTAGCTAAAATCTTTTTTTAATACTTAAAGAATAAGTAAAGTGTTTAGTAAATTGTTTTTGAACTCGCTCAAGACGCTAAATATTGTTGCCAAGCGTGGATTGACGCCAGATTACAAGCAGTATTCCAATATACTTCTCATTAACGTATTATATAAATAAATCTTAGTTCTAGGATCTCGAAATGGATTAGCGTTCGGATCACGAAGCCAAGTAATCTACTCGCTTTTTTAGTAAGATGGTCTACATGAGGTAAAAGAGTGAACTTA
Organism: Saturnia japonica; assembly: GCA_033032175.1. Lineage (NCBI taxonomy): Eukaryota > Metazoa > Arthropoda > Insecta > Lepidoptera > Saturniidae > Saturnia > Saturnia japonica. The sequence continues at coordinate 424,657 of CM065328.1, read as the reverse complement.
CAATCTAATAGTATTGCCAGATCGCGAACGAGCTATTTCGTTTTTAGGTATGTCCCGGGCATTACGTATTTATAATGAGTAGAAAGACCTTTTCGGGTATATATCATATATTTATATTCAACTTCATGCCATTATGCCATCAATTTGTGATTTCACTAAACGGGCTATTTTTAGATCATCCGCAAACATGAACGGCTTGGAATTTATATAATTTTGTGGTAAATCGTTGATGAAAATACTAAATAAGAGTGGACCTAAATGTGAGCCCTGCGGAATGCCTAACAGAATTTTAAATGTTCTTGATATCCATTATCCAGATTATTATCAAGATATCCATTAATAACAACATAAAAAGAACGATTTATTTTATAACAATCAATTTATTATTACTGGGCAGATTAAGAGATTCCAAAACCTTTGCTAGTGTTGGAAGTATCAATATTGGCCTAGAGTTGTTTACGAACTTTTTGGTATCCTCTTTATTAATAAGTACGACTTTTGCGTGTTTCCTTTATATAGCAGATAACCTTCTATCGAGTGATTTATTAAAGATACAACTAATTGGGTATGCTATTTGATCAGCGCATTTCTTAATAAATAACAAACACAGCATATTTTCTTCTGATGTTCGCATTTACTAATTATAAATCTATCATTTAAGTGTATAACTCTGTGCTATAGCAGTGTTATCATATTCTATGAAATCTTCAAATAATACCCGAATATTAATCACTGTTTATCAGAAGTGGGAAGCGGGTACTACACACACCGCGGCGTCACGTCGCGTCACGAGTCGAAATGAATTAATAGAAATTTTCATACCGTTCTTCAGTTTTTCGTTGTTAACACATCTTTCTCGAAATCTGTCATTAAATCACGATAAATTTCTCATCTTAAAATTTTGGGCATGTTGACACTTTTACTTTGGTAGCTGCGGCAATGTGATCAGACTGCTTCTCCGCACAGGTAGCTACGGCGAACATGACGCTGCGTTGGAGCTGGGCACCTGCACCGCAGCGTTGTGTGTTAAAACCGCAAGAGCAAAACTCAATATTGAGGAAAATATAAAAAAGTATTAATATGAATACAATGTGATAATATTAAAACGCAAGCCGGGAGGGTGGGGGTGCGGTTGCGAGGGTTAAGTGAGTTAAAAACCGTGTAAGTTTGTTGTTATGCACAAATCAGTTTTAGGGTGACGCAGTAGCGCCGTACTGCAGTACACTGCACTCCAAGATTAATGAACGACACTTTTTGGAACGAAGTTCCTTATCGCGGAATGGGAGTTAAATGGGAAAAGTGTCCGACCCGACCGACACTAGCTAAATTCAATGTAGGGATTAAGTTTATAATTTGTTTATATTTAATAAAACCTTTTTTTTATTTTTTATATTTAATTATTTTAATTTATAAATTTATTTAAATAAATTTATTTAAGAATTTAACCCTTTAGCTCCCTTTCGTACCACAAATAATGAACATGTAAAACAACCGCAGGAGCAGAGGTATTAATAGTATAATGTTTATCTGCTTAACTTTATAAACAAAAACTCTTTAAAAAAAATTAAATATAATTTCATTGTGTTTGCTATTTAATAATCTACACAATTAATAAAATTGAAGTGTATGTGTGTATTGTCAAAAAAATAGTTATTGCTAAATGCATATGAAAGTATACACGATACTTATAAGCTTATAAAAAAGCACCAATTTTTAAAAATTTTGTCTGTGTGTATGTCCGTTTGTTCCAGGTAATCTCCGAAATGGTTGGACCGATTTTGACGAGGCTATCACTGACAGGTAATGTAATAAGGAGTAACTTAGACTACTTTTAAATTAGAAAAATAATTAGGATTCCGTTCAAATTAAACTGGTCATGGTGAAACACTTCGGGGGCTTAAATGGCTTACGTCGAGTAAACCATAAGAGATATATCAAATTAATGTATTACATAAGTTTAGTTATTAAAAGTCCTACAAAACTGTCAGCGAGAGCATATGTCAATCTTCTGAGGATCACCCACAATAAGCATATAATCGGGAGCGGGAGTAGTACGATTCGTGCGTATGCCTAATTAACGGCATTCTGTAGTCCATGCGAAGTCGCAGGCACAGTTAGTACGAAATATACAGCTAACTAAACTTTGTCCCTACCGGGTGCGGGGTGCGGGGTGCGGGGTGTCCTTAGACACCTCTCGAGTTCTTTTTAAGATTTACTATTTAATGTAAGTATATATTGAATCTTACAATCGTCGTGATATTGTTGTAAATACTCACTCAAAAAATTTAATAACTAAATGCATTGTAAGAGAATTTCTTATACCCGCTTGACTAGATACCACACTAAGGTTGGAAAACTGTCAGCTAGCATTCTTCAACAGATTCATTTAGAAGCCAATTCCAATTGTAGCCTCAAATTAATTGTGGTAGAAACCATCTTTGTCCACATTGTATCTTTCATCACCTGAATTTGTGTTCAAACGATTATATCTATACAAATAATTAAAATTGAACTGTGTGTATATAATTTCAAAATACATAAACAACTTCTTACTAAATACATATGAAAGTATATACGATACCTATATCAATAAAATCAATTTAAAACATTTTGGCTGGATGTCTGTCTGTTTTTTTCGGGTAATTTCTAAAACGGTTGGACCGTTTTTGGCGGGACTTTCACTGGCAAACAGCTGACGTTGTAAGGATGTTTTATTTAGAAAAATAATTAGGCTGCCGCGCAAATAAAAATAAACTGGTCACGGTGAATCAATTCATGCGCTTATATGACTGAGTACACCACACGAGATATTTAAAGTTAATATACTACATATTTTTAGATATTCAAAAACTCACAAAAAAAAAAAACAGAGAGAGCATATTATATCTATCTTCTAAGAATCACCGGCAACTTTAAAATAACAAAAATAATAATAGTAATAAACTAAAATATAATTTTGAACTTAATGTATAATACAAATAATTTGGCCAGCACCGCACTGTATCATCCGATTTAAGGTGCGTATTAACTTATAATAAACTACCAGAACGGTTATAACAAAACGTTATAACACAAAATAATAAAATCCTATCCACTGTTGCCTTTTCAAGTTATATCATCTCTTATTTAAATAGTAATACGGTCCAAAATTTTATGATATGATCATTAAAACTATGTAAATAATTTTCTGTATTTGAAAACCAACTTTAAATGTATATTATTACGGTTAATTTTGCAATGTACAGTTTTTCAGTGAAGACTTTTTGTTTGTATATACGGAGATACCCTTGCATATTTCGTTTTAGACGCGCGGTACTTTATTTTATTTTATTAAAAAAGCATCGTTACCGCTTCAGTTTCGCTTTAATGAGTTTTTGTTTGTTTGCGTACGTTTTATTTGGATTACTTTAATAATTGTTACGTCATATTAGTATTATTATTTTGTTATTTAAATAGGTGCACTGCGCTTTGGATATTTATCTCTACTTGACTTGGGGCAGAATACCTCCTATAGAAAATCGTTGCTTGTTACCTATGATATTACAAGCGTCCGCAGGCTACGGTAGTCGCTAGCCGCTTACCATCAGGAGGGCCGTATGCTTGTTTCCATATTAATTGTATAAACAATCAGATCTGATAATTGTCTTGGAATATATAGAATAGACGAAATTAAATTATTAATATATTGCATAATTGCTGTGCCTGCGGCTTCGCTCATGTTGACTACAGAATGCCGTCGATCGGGCATACAAGTGAATCATGCTACCCCCACTCTCGGTTATTTTCTTATTGTGGGTGATTCTTAGAAGATAGATATAATATACTCTCACGGACTTTTTTATAGCTCTTTTTAAATATCTACAATTATATAGTACATTTATTTGATATATCTTTAATGGTTTACTCAGCATAAGTTATTTAAGCGCCCGAATTGATTCACCATGACCAGTTTTTTTATTTGTGCGGAACCCTAATTCTTTTTCTAAAATAAAAGTGCCCTAAGTTACTCGTTATAAAACCAGGTATCTGCCAGTGAAAGTCATGTTAAAATCGGTCCAATCGTTTCGGAGATTACCCGGGACAAACAGACAGACAAAAAATGTTAAAATTGGTGTTTTGTTGAATGTAATCCGTACATAATTTCAGTTGTTAAATAGCTGATATTTTGACATTATAAAAAAACACTTCAATTTTATGAATTACATAGGTAATATATTACTTGTTCCGTGTATACAAGCAAGTTGAGTGTATGTAGCATGTACATACTTACACGCGTTCAGTATAAAATATGGGACTATGTACCGCAGACTATAGGTACATATATGAAAAGTCGATTTAAAAAGAAAACTTACATAAAATATTTTTTTTGGTTCACGTGTCAGGACGCCCTTTTAATTCGTATCACAAAAACAATGACTACGTATGGAGCTTAGAGAATGTGTATAATTGCTTACGTCATCAATATGATTAGCATCTTTGAGTCAGTTTGATCAAATATTTATTCAAAACATTCTTGAAGAGTCGTGGTTTTAGGCGTTTGAGGGCAAATTGATGGTGTAAAGTAGATAAAGTTTCTTTTACTTGAATTATTTTTGATTCTCATAATCCTGGTAAAATTTTATCATGCTGTCCATATTTAGGAAAAAACCAATCGCAATATAGCTAGAGAGATCGTTGTAAAGCAATTCAAAAAAACAACGATTACCTAATCAATAATTTGTAGATTTGTAGAGCCGCTGATGGCTTTTACAGCTTTACCGGGCTATAAAAAAACATCGCAGCATGTTTTATAAATCATAGCACGATTGTATAGCATTTTCTATTTAGCTACCATTCTCAAGTACAAAATCTGTTGCCAAGCACCTATAGGTGCATTGTAGCGAAAAAGAGAGTTCTTCCACTATGTTTAGCGTGATACCATACGCCACATCGTCACTTAACATGAAGTGAAATTGTTTCTATAACTTTAAACCTATGAAAGAACATTTTTCTAAAGTGAAACAGAATGTTAGAAAATCCGACATAAGAGGCAGTTCTGAATGTACTGTACCTATAACTCCTACAACAGTAGGGCTTGTGACATCCGGAATGCAGCCTGTGAATCCGGTTTTATTACCATTTCGACAACCCTAGGTATGGTCTATTGCCTTGCACCGGAATTTAGGATGATTTTTTAAAATGTGTTAACTAGTTTTATGACTATAAAACTTCACATGATTGTAATGGTGATAAGACAATGAACATTTTATTGAAATTGCTATAATTTTTATCCGAAATAATTTATTTAACGTACGCAACGATTATCAAATCGATAATAGTAATAAATAATCTTTTAATTTGTTACAAAAAATATATATTTTTTGTAGTTTTAAACGAAATATTTCCCTTATTTCTCTATAGTAGGAAAATATAGAACTATAGAGCATGTTAGAGCGGGTAACCGAGCAAGAAGTGACTACGGAGGTATAATAGTGTGGTTGTATTGTCGCATACCATTGATATCAGCACTTTAGCGCGGTGCGTATTAAATGTATTCTGGGCGCGGCACCGTTAAGATGTTTTGCAGTAAAGTGTGTGGCATCGCTTTTTTAATTCTGACTAAACTATTAGCCCTATCCAAAAACAGAGACGCTGATGGCTTTTACAGCTTCACTGGACTTAGTGTGCGTATTAGTGTATTATCTATGCTTAGTATGTGACATCGCGCCACTCCTCAGTTTATATATTGAGCGCGAACGAGACGTCGTAGGTGGCGGTAGATTTAAAACATTTATTTCTAGGCTGCCTGCGAGCGCAGTCACGTTATAAACATATTTTGATTATTTTGCTTCAACGTGTATATATTATATTGATTAATTATCCTCGATTATACCCAACCTCAAAAAGAAACTCGTATATCATAATAATGTTATTAAAATTTGCAAAGTGGTTCTACGTGCTGTGTACAAGACAATACCCCCATACACCGGGCGTAACGTGGCACGCTTAGGTACGTCGCGTTCCGACATCGGCCAGTGTATATCCACTAATCAGAGATAGAGCATCTGTACCGGACTCGGTCGCGACCACCATTTATACAGCGATAAACCAGTCCCTGTGACACTCTTTTAGTTTGTCGCGTTTCGGGATTAGCTAGTGCAGCATAGCATAGCTGGTGCAGGCCGGCCTCACAGCGATGACCGTCGAAGGATAGTTGATTTCTCGGTGGTCACCGTTGTTTTTGACTTTTAATGTGCTTACTTGCCATAAGACATTTTGAGAAGATACTATAAAAATAAATATGGCAAATAAGTCTTAAAGATGGTGTTTTTGGCGGGATCTTGAGGTGACTTGTTGTGGTTTTTATTTTTAACTAGCTCTGCCTGTGGCTTAGCTCACGTGGACTACAGAATGCCCGTGCGAATCTTGCTCCACCGCTCCCGGCTATTTTAAAGACAAAATTGTTTATTGTGCGTGTTCCTTAAAAGATAGATGTAAAGGATGCCTATGATTATGTAGTATATTAATTTGCTATATCTCTTATGGTTTACTCAGCATAAGCCATTTAAGCGCCCGAATTGATTCACCATGACCAGTTTTTTTTATTTGTGTGGAACTCTAATTCTTCGGCTAAAATAAAAGTAGCCTAAGGTACTCCAGATACCATTAGCTATCTATCAGTGAAAGTTCCGTCAAAATCGGTCCAACCGTTTCGGAGATTACCCGGAATAAATAGACAGACGGACAGATAAACATTTAAAAAATGTGCTTTTGAAGTGAAAAGTTCTTTTAGCGCGGTACGCATATTTTTAGATGAGATGAGATAAAATCTCTAGACTCGCGACACCGTTACGAGACGCAGCTATAGTATATATATGTATGTACATATAGCAGACCGCGAACGCATCTTTCATAAAAGAATATTAAATGTATTTTAAAGTTTTTAATAACTAATAAAATGCAATTCATAACCCATTAACTAAGTTTTCACTATTGTCGGCACTCCCGGAGTGCAACTCGTCATTTTTTGTTATAGGTATTATATATACTTATATATTCATTTAGTGAAAAACTGTTATTTTGACATTATAAATAGATTTATTAACTTAGATTGTTTGACCCTACATTAAGTTATATGGGTGGCATTTTGCGCGATATAGTTTGGCTGTTGTGCATAAGTAAAGTGGATTATAATTAATATAAAGTTGTAAACATGCATTTTGAGATGTCACTAAAACTTCCTGGACAGTTCTGACAAGGAACCATCTTATCGGAAGATCACACTTTGTATATTGGAAATTTTTACGGAGGCTTAATAACATTGACACTGGCAAGTACTTTTTACGGCGCCAAAACAAGAAGAAGAACTCTTAAAGATTATTACTGAAATTATTAAGCGGTGATTAAATCTTTCTTGGTCCTTAGTACACACATCAAAAAAGTCTAAGCAACATGCGTGATATTACAAATTTTTCCATTTATATTAATTAATTTCTAAATATTTATTCAAACAAAGTACGTAGGTAAGTAAATTTTTTTGTTATTGATGACATACTGGCTGGTTGTAGAAAAAAAATTTGATTATGTTTTGTCTTTTCATAAAATTCAAATGACTGCGAATTTGTTTCAATTTAAGTGCGTTTTAATTGCTACGTTTAGTCTTGACTTTATAATTTTACCAACTATTTAAATAAAGTTAGCGACAAAATTGAATTGTTAGATATTCTTTACGTCATGAAGCGACGTCATTTGATGGCAGATGAAATGCAAAGAGCTGTAGGGATGTTGCAAGCGGGAAGTAATCAATCTCAGGTATTTCGACATTTTGGCATTCATAGAAGTGTTATTTGTCGTCTTTGGCAGCGCTACAATAATACAGGAGAACCTGCTGAACAGCATCCAGGCCGTAAAAGGAGTACAACCACTCGGCAAGACCGGTACATACAACTGACTGCAAGACGCCAGCCGATGTTAACCGCTCGAGAGATAAGTTTGAGGCTACAAATTTCAAGTAGTGTTGATGTAAGTCCTCAAACTGTGCGAAATCGACTGCATGAGTACGGCCTACGAGCTCGACGCCCAATCAGGTGCCCACCGATACGTCACGGGAATCGCGCTCGTCGATATGAATGGTGTAGAGAACGCATAACATGGACCCAGGAACAATGGGATAAAATTATGTTTTCCGATGAGTCGCGATTCGGGTTTAAGCCTGATACAAGAAGGGTGCGAGTGTATCGTCGGCCCGGAAATACTGAAAGGCTCAGGTGCGTTCAGGAAGTTCATCCATACAGCGGCTCAACAGTTATGTTATGGGCGGGTATTATGAAGAACAGGCGAACTGAGCTCGTTTTTGTTAAATGGAAACATGAATGCTGAAAATTACATTGAGGATATTCTCAGACCTTATGTCTACCCATTTGCACAAACCTTTGGCTCCGATTTTAGGTTAATGCATTGTCAATGCGCGTTCACATACAGCTCGGCGAACCAGTGAATACTTTGCAACGGAGAACATCCGGGTATTGCCCTGGCCTGCACAATCGCCAGATCTCAACCCCATCGAGCACGCATGGGACATGCTCCAGAGACGTGTTTTGTAGGACTTGGACGGAGCGACAACAACTCAACAGCTGAAGGATTTGCTACAATTCCATTGGGAGCGAATACCGAAAGATGAAATAAACAGTCTCATTAATTCAATGAATAATCGTTGCCGACAAGTTCTGAATAGCAGAGGAGCCCATACTTTGTATTAAATTGTTCTATTCTTTCACAATAAATACATTTTCTTTAGAAATTTCATTTTGTAAGAAAAAAGTTTAGTTTCTTATGTATCTTAGTTTCTACAGTATATTCTAATATTGTTCATTTCTGTTATTAAAATAACTTATAAAGACAACAGCTGTTATTTTTACATCATAGAACCCTAAAGATATTATTTTAAAAATAAAATACAACGTTATAATGTGAAGAACCATCCTAAAATTTTAATTAGTACATGTTGCTTAGACTTTTTTGATGAGTGTATATCTAAAAAAAGACCACGATAGCATTTATGTCTTTCTCGTGAAACCGTGGGGCAAATGTAGTACTATTGATAAAATTGAAGTGTCCGTTTGTAATGTCAAAATAAAAGCTTTGTATTAAATGCATATCAAAGTATATACGGTACCTATGACAAAATAAAAAAAATACATTTAATTAAAATTTTTGCTATTTCTCACTTTTTATATTCCAGTTTTATTCCACAATTGAGCCTAAAGTTAAATAGTAAAATATAATAGGAAACAATTTCCATAAAGTTTTGTAGCAAGTTGCAATTACCTACAGGCGACCAGCTCGAACAAACGAATACCTGTCGCGAGACACGCAGCCCACGTAAACCAGCTTGTTCAACAAATATATAAATTAGATTTATACGAGCTTATGTAAAAACAAACTTGCTCAACCTTAAGATTTTGTACTTTTAAGAGTTGTATTTTTTCCTGTACCTATTTTATAAAAGAAAATCAGAAGAAAAGGCGTCAACAATGAAATTCATTTTACTGTAGGTACCTTAAATTTGTATATAATAATCTATAATTCTCGCTTAACATAAAAACCGAAAGCTTTAAATTTTTAATACAATCCTACTAATATAATAACTGTGAAAGTGTCTATGTTTGGATGTTTGTTACTCAATCACGCAAGAACGGCTAAACAGATCTCAATGAAATTTGGCACATAGATAGTCTATGACCTGGAATAATAGATAGGGTACTTTTATCTCGGTAAAAATCATAGCTTAACCAGTGTTATTCTACAAATATAATAAATGGAAAGTTTGTAGGTTTGTTACTCAATCACACAAAAACTTCAGAACGGATTTAGATGAGATTTGGCATAGAGATAGTCTATGACCTGGAATAACATATAGGGTACATTTTGTTCCAGTTAATTTTATATCTTTACCACTGTTATCAATTCATATCTAAGCCTAAGCCTAAAATTATTCCGTTGTGGTAAAATAGGTTAGGTTGTTTCAACTGGGATTATAAGGCAAGATCCGAGAAAACGAAGCAAGTGGACCGTTGCAGGGGTCGGCGAGTACTCGAAATAAATAATTATTCCTTGAAAATTCATATACAACTCTTAGTCAAACATAACAATGAAATTGAAATAATAATTTTTAGAAACGATGTGTTTCAGCACTTTTTCCTAACACATGGAGATTACCACTCCTTCTACCCCATGCTTTCACATCATAAAATTCAGCGGCATGTTATCAAAAGCCCAATCTCTTTTAGTTTTTGAACGATTATTGTAAATTTATTTATTTATTTTATTTACGTAAACTAATCCTAAACCTAAACTTAAGCCTAAGCCTAATCCCAATCACAATCACAATCCCAAACCTAAACCTAAACCTAAACGCAAACCTAAACTCAAACCTAAACCCAAACTTAAACCCATCCCTAAAACCAAACCGAAACCTAAACCTAAATTCATACCTAAACCCAAACCTAAATTCAGACCTAAACCCAAATCTAAACCTAAATCTAAACCTACATAAGGCACGCCAACTAGTTTGTTGATCTATTGATATTGATATATCTATTGTAAATTATCTGGATTATACAGTTTTGCTACTAGAGAATACCTTCATTGTGTTATTCCACATGTGATGACCCCGACTTGATATGAACACGCAACCTTCTGACTTTTTGACATACATACATAACGTAACTTATGTAAATTGAAGGGGTGAAATGGGGGATGAAAGTTTTTATGAAGAACCCATATTGTCTCAAATTAAGGAGGCGAAAATTCATATCTATGCTTTAGGTAAGTAATAAAAGGGGTTTCACGTTTTTAAAAAAAAACCTTCCCTCAACCCGGTACAATAACGGTCATTTAAATAATTTTTTGAATTTTTATTGGGACGATTAATGTGTTGGTTTCATATTGACATATAATTACAATAACATATACATAATGATAAACCCATCTATGATTTTTTTGGTTTGTCGCGTTCCGATATCAGGCTGTGATATCCAATAATCCAATAATAATTATAATTAATGAGTATTGGATTAATACCTAAAATGCTTTATTACATTCATCTCCCTAAAATTTATAGTTATATCTAAGTACTACGAAAAGTGATACTTATGATATAATAGAATTATTGTTGTCTATTATTCTTACAATAATTTTTACTGAAGACACATATTGAGCATTATAAATAGCATATTGAGCATTTGATAGTTTAAAAAATATACGTTGTATTTAAAAAAAAGGTTATAAATAACGAAAAAATGTGTGTGTGTACCAGAGTACACAGGTAAGAAGTGAAACTTCTTTACGACATATCATTTTTCTACTATTTGCTACTTCACGAAAATGGGGTAGATAAGGCTTAAGCCTTAAGAAAAACAATTTTTTCCGTATTAAATTAAAGCTATTTTATTATTATAGACATGCATACAATTAATGAGTAATTTATTTTATCATTGTTCTTATTATAATATCATTGCTATTTATTTATTGTATTATATTTACAAGTTATGAATAAATAATTGGAATTATCTTTTCAAAGTAATACAATTATATGATGACAGTTAATCTTGTAGAAATGCAACGATTTTATAAAATTAAAAATGAATAAATAAATCATTAAAAACGAATAATTAAAAAAGATGTACGTATACATATTTTTATTTTCTAATCGTGTTTTGTTTTATTTTTAAATTATTATTTAATTTATATTTTTTTATTGTTTTTAGAATTAATAATGTTCACTACATTTACAGTCATATTTATTAATACTTGCTAATTTTAACAGATTTATATACATTCACTGACACTTACAATCAAAAAGTGAGGTTAACCTCAAATAAATATTAAAATCATGCTCATACGTGTTGAATTTATAAAACGAAATATATAATCACTCCCACTTTTCTTGTAAATTCACTTAAATTTGAATAAGTCTTTTTATTTTATCACTTTCAAATTAATATATTATTATTCTTATTTCAAACCAAACTTCAAAACTAATATATTGTTGTTATTATTATAATATATTACATTATATTCTTTACGTCACTATACTAAACTTTGATAAAAAAAGCAACATGGCGCGTAACTGAAAAACGTGACGATTGCTACAAAATTTCTCCCATACGTCGATAAAGAAGTTTCACTTCAAAAAAGTTGTGTTTAAGTTCATGTATATTTTTAATCTGGACTTTGAAAAAATAATATTACCAATAATAAGAACCAAGAAGTGACGTTCTTGCACGCAGTTAGCAAGCTGTTCTATATTGTTTATGTCCGAGGAGAGGGCGCGGTACGGAACACCAGTCAAACTTATTAAATAACATGTTATTGCTTGTCTCTGTATTTGAAATGACAATTTGCGAGGGTACGAAATAAAGATGCAATTCAAAGGGATGAGATTAATATGAAACGTTTTACCCGGAGTGCTAGGGATCTCTAATAAAATCTCGAAACGTCCAGACTGGCCAATAAATGTTTAGTTTATGATTCAGGAGGTACTTTCACTGTGATGGTGGCAGGATGGTGACCGTCTCTTTATAATTATCGCTGTTCTTTGAGTATGTTTAACTTACCATCAGGTAATTTTGCTTCGTTTAATATTTCTTTTGAAGTTATAATTTTTTATAAGATTGAAACTTCAAATGACATTTATTTATTTACTAGCAGTGCCCGTGGCTTCACTCACGTAGACTACAGAATGCCCACATGAATCTCGCTCCCCCGCTCCCTGCTATTTTAAAGACAAAAATTCTTATTGTGGCTGTTTCTCAGAAGATACATGTATATTCTCCCGTACTTTTTTGTAGGTCTTTGTAATGCTTATAATTATGTACTACATTAATTTGCTATATCTCTTATGATTTACTCAGCATAAACCATTTAAGCGCCCGATTTGATTCACCATGACCAGTTTTTTTTATTTGAGTGGAATCCTAATTCTTTTTCTAAAGTAAAAGTAGCCTAAGTTACTTCCTATGTTACCAGCTATCTATCAGAAAAAGTCCCGTAAAAATCGGTCCAACCGTTTCAGAGATTACCCGGAACAAACAGAGACAAAAATTTAAAAAATGGTTTCTTTTTAAAGTATCCTATATAATTTCATATGCATTTAGTAAAAAAACGGTAATTCAATTTTATTAATTGTATAAATAACATGTCACATCTGATTAGTTAATCTATGAGAGAAATAACGCTCCCCGCTCTCCCCCCGCGCGCTATCTACCCACACTCAGGAAATAATGTTAGAAATATTTTTCAAGAATATCATTATATTGTTATTGAATGACTACTCGCTCACAGAAGTTGAAAGTACTTTGTGTTAAGTGACGAAGGGACTTAAGATGATGATACACCAAGCCTACAGAGTTCTGGCTCCCAAGTGCAGCTGTCGGAACACACTTATTGGTTCTTGGCGACAGATTATCAACTTGAGAGTAGATCGAGCTCTATGACCATGCTATAGTTCCCTTCACCGAAAGCTCAACTTGATTGAGACATCATCGCTTTAAAGCTGCCTATATATTTTGGTATCGCTTATTAACATTTTTCTGTATGAAGCTTTCAAAGATAAGTTTTGAGCAAGGCTTTTATATACACGTACTCGTATATTACTCGACAGGTAAAACGTCGCTTATAGGAAACACTACAGTAAATTGGGAAAATTCCGTACAAGCCTCCGTTTCACATGAACGGGAATAAGAATTTCAGGAATTTTCCTGTAGGTACCCGGAAGTCAAACGGATATATTGCGAAAATTTATTAAATTATTTCATGGTATTTTACTTTTTATGTTGTGTTTTAAAACTGACTGTGTTTTGTTCTAAATGTAACTAGTTCATACCGTCGGTTTTACTTGCTTTTAACAATTTTTTTATCAAATTTATGCCTTTATACTAACGGTTTATAAGTTATAGGTATTTAAAAACATCAAAGTATCTATAGTGAGTTTTAATTATATTTTTATACAAGAAATATAATTCTAACCGAATATAGAATATTTCCTTTGAATCTTTTTCCTATGTCATTGTTTTTTAAAAGCTTCATATGTTTGAGATTTCGGTACAATATCTTAAAAGAAATTTTCTCGTTATATTTGTTTTGATTTAACTGACCAAATCAAGACAAGCTTTTGTTTTCGAGAAATTTAATTATTTTACAAGCAATTGATAATTGGTAGGTGATTACAAGGATTTCGGCTTTCATGTCGCATCTATAACCATATGTAGTAGTTTTATGTCTTTCTCTAAGAATAATATCGTCCGTTGGAATCAGTCCAGTTCATGTCACTATGACTAGGGTTGCACTGTAAATGGTCGTCTCTGATTAGTGCTCTACCACAATAAGATATGCATTTAATTACATAAAAGTATAAACGTCGAATAAATATAAGACTGAATAATATTTGTTTTATTATGGAATAAAATCCATAGTAAAAAAAGAGATACAGGTCTTTCTCTGTCGGTGAAATGGCCATTAGCCGCATTCCTTATTCAACAACGTCCGAAAATTAAAGTGTAGCTACAAGAAATCGCACTCAGCCAAACGACGCGGACAGAAATCCAGCCGCCTGAAATATTTCCAAACGGATCGACATTCGAGTACCCTTATTTACCGAAACGCTCCTACAAGCGGACGCGCTGCCCGGCTATTTGTTTTTTCCATTACAAAGAAGCGCCCGCCCCGCAAGTTTAATGCTATCATTTTTCAATAACTCGCCGTGGGTGCCTGCCCTGGCTGCTGCAAAGTGATTTCCTAGCTTTCCGATTGGTCGAGCCCAGTTCCGGCACCGCGTTCGATATCCGAAACCGGTAACTGAGAGAGACGGCAACACCGCAGCTCGCATTAACTTTAATACGTGAAAAAGAGATGGATATGCGTTTATTTGTACATGAATATTGTATGAACGCGAGAGTAAACGTATCAATAATACGTGCACGAATGAAATAATAGATTATTCGTTTGTTCGAATCGAACTTAAACAAAAGTGACTCCATAACTGATGCACGCGTGAGAAACGAGAGAGGGATATAGTCGTTTTTAAAGGGTCAGAACGAGATGGATATAGTTTTACCGGTGAACGTATAGTTCGGACGCGTTCGGGGAGTCTGCGATATCCGTTTTTCTAGCAGTCGTCGGCCAGTTTCCACATTAAACGATCATTTTAAGGGCCGAACCAATCAAACGTTAAATTCATACAAATTGATACTAAGCGAGCTGTTATATTAATTTTATAACAAAAATTAAGTGTAAATAAGTTTGAATTGTGTCTTAATTAAAACTAATTGGGTTTAATATAACGATAATTATTTTGTATTAAAGCCACGTTTAAGCTGGATTATTATAGTACCTAGTGTAGATTTTGATTCGATTTTTTTCCGTGCATTATTTTATCACGTTATTTTTTTTTTTCAAAAATGAACATTGACATGTGTATTTAAACAATATATAAAAACGATATTAGTGTTAAGGGTGGTCTGAAAACGTGTTTTTGGATTGTTACGGCGATGGTTTTTAGAGTGGTGTGTAAGAAGATGTCGGTATAGGGGGCGGCCAGGGTTGGCCCTTCGAGGCCATGCTTAATAACCTCACGGCGACAGCCTTAGGAGGTAAGTTGTGTTTGTAAAATTATCTCTACATATTTTTCAATTTTTTAACACCGAGAGTTATTAGCAATGGCAGACTATTACTGTTTGAAGAGTTCCCTGGTGTACCTTCGAAGTGAAAGATCCAATGCTAATTAAATTGAATTAAAATCCTTGGGGTATGTATTCTCTTTACAACGAAATCAGTTCATAAACAAAGAAATTATGGATGTATATCCATAAAAAAGTAATATACAATCGAAATGAGAACACTCGTCCCTTTTTGCCTAACGCATTGTAGAAAGTACCTAGTTGTAAGAAGAAAAATGAATAAACAGACAGAGATGATACGTTACTAATATAATATGTCAAAAACAATTCCGCTAAATATTTCGACTTCGGCTCGTTAAAAAAACACTTATGATTTTAATTAAAACTCGCTGTGCCCGCGGCTGCGGTCGCTTGGATTACAGAATGCCGTCGATCAGGCATAGGCACGATTCGTACTACCTTCGCTCCCGGTTATCAGACAAAAAGGCTTATTGTGGTTGACCCTAAAAAGACAGCCATATGCTCTCGTAAAAAAATTTTTATAGGTCTTTTTATGATCGTATTATGTACCATATTAATTTGATATATCTCTTATGAGTTACTCAGTGTAAACCATTTTTCCGAGTTGATTCTTATTTGCGCGGAATTTAAAAGTAGCCTAAGTTAGTTCTTATAAAATCAGCTATCTGCCAGTGATAGTCCTGTCAAAATCGGTCAAACCGTTATGGGAATAACCCGATTAGTAAACAGACAAAAAATTTAAAAATTGGTTGGTCTTTATAAGTACCCTATATATATTACTTTCATATGGATTTAGTAAAAAGCTGTTACTTGGATGTTACAAACAGACACATCTATTTTATTAATTGTATAGACTAGCTTTGCGTAGTGTTTATAAAATTCGTAGTTTCTTAAAACCTTAACTTTTTATTGGTAATAATTGTTAAAAATCTATCGAGTGGTTTTTACGTGAAGCGCATACAACGGTATTTTTTTCTTTTTTTTAACTGGCTATACTGTTAGCCTTAGGAGCCCTGGAGCCTCTGACGGCTTTTACAGCTTCACCGGACTTGGTACAACGGCACAATTCTACCACTGTATTTATATAGATTTACAAACTCGTTGTATTTTCGTTATGTGACGTCACTAAAAAGGAAATCGGCTAAAAACGCCATTATAGTGGAGGAATAAAATTCATAGCGGACGGGTTATATCTTCTAGTATAAAAGTAATACAAAACATCGTGAATTCAACCCCTGGGGGGGAAGAAACCGGTTCTGTTTTACGGGATTCAATTCCGTTAAAGCCAGTTTATGACACCTCCTTAATCCCTTTAAGCCGACGCGACGCGGAGCGACGGGGAGCTTCCTAAGATTCTACACGCAAACAACTTGCAAAGCTTAATGTAAACAATTTAATATAAAATTAATATTCCTACTTGCACTAAATATAACTCGTAATATCTAAGGGAAGAAAATAAATAAATATAAAATTCTGTATAATTAATTTTCAGCCTTTTTTCAGTTTGTTTATTTGAACGCGCTAATGTCTGGGACTATTAATTGGTTTTTATTGGACGCTCGGCAGATGTGTGTTTGTTTGTCATCTCCGAGTCGCGACTGGAGTTTAAGTACCTACTCCCTAAGTATATACGATTATCTTTGAATATGCAATAACCAAAGAGGTGAGTGATTGACTGACTGACTGATGAAACCTGTACCTGATAAATAAATACACCGGGTGATCCCTAAACTCAACAAACCAAAAGAGAGTCACTGTGAAGACGTTTATTTTATTACTATGTGTATGGTGGTCGCGATCCTTACCGACCGCTTTTAATCTATGGACTACGGAATGCCGCGAATCGTGGGTATTGCTGACTTTAAAATGTAGCAAGAACATTACTCAGCGTAAGCTATTTAAGCGCCCCGAAATGATATTTTTTCCTGAATTTAATTTTATTTGCGCGGAAATCTAATTATGTATTTTTCTAAAATAAAAGTAACCTTAATTACTCCTTATAGCATTAGCAATCTTCCAGTGAAATGCTGTCAAAATCAGTCAAACCATTTCGGAGGCTACCCGGAACAAACAAACAGACAAACAAAAATTAAAAAAATAGATTTTTTGTTATAAGAACCTACCGTATATATTTTCATATGCATTTTGACATTACGAACAGATAATTAAATTTCATTTATTTCTATTCATTTATTGAAGAATATTATTTTAGGTTATGTAAGTTTACGCTGTGACCCTAAGCGGCGAAGCAGAAACCATGAATTTAAAGCAATCTGGAAGTAATCGGGTGCGTTGGTAGAACGCGAAGCGACGCGGTAGAAAGTTGCTCGAATATGTTTCACACGGGTTAAACCGCGGGACACAGTTACTTGAGAAAAAAAAGTTGATAAAGGATAAGTGGTAGAAGCCATGAAAAACATTTTTCGTCTGTATATATCGCGCATCACTACGAAACTACTGAACTGATTTGAATAGGTATAGTATTCTGATCAAAACAGAACTTAACCAGACAAAGGATTTAGGCTACGAGTATTAATATTATTATAATTAATAATAAAATTACAATAAAAAAGACCGCACTCGTTTAATCTAGAAAGGTATATAGCTTCCGTGGAACACCTAAAAAAAATTGGTACCTCATAATGATTCATAATACCTACACCATTCAGTTCATGTAACAAAACACTATAATAATCAATGACGTTTTATAAACAGAGGCGTTATACTCTCAATAAAAGCAATTTGAAAATGTTACAAATTTTGATATCAGCATTTTGAAAGAAAAGAGATAGGAAATCACAGTGTATGGCGGAAACTCTGTTGGATAAAAGTTTCTTCCCGGTCACGTACTGAGGGCAATTGCTCACTATTCACGATGGTATGTAGAAAGCGTTAATGCTATCTACTTATAAAATATCATTGATAATTAATTAATACTTTAAGAATGAAATGTGTTGTCTATTGTTTGAAAAATTCTATGAACAGTGTATAAGACCGTTATAACACTTGTCTTGACCTATGGGTCTTAGAGCTGGCCAACGAAACAACTGGATGAAAGAAGATTACACGTGGCAGAGATGCGAATGTTAAGAATGACGTGTGTTGCAACTAGAATGGATAAGATCAGGAAGTCTTAAAATAGCACCAGTCACAGAGAAGTTGAGAGGTTATATGCTAGCATGGTACGGGCATGTCATGAGGAGGGATGAAAGTTATATAATTAAAAGAATGTTAAGTATGAAGGTGGATGGATACAGGAGTAGAGGAAGACCGAAGAAGGTATGGATGGATTGTGTGAAGAATGATGTGTGTATAAAAGGTGTGAATAAGATGATATTTGATAGAATGGAGTGAATTTATAAATATTATTAAATTAATTTCTCTACAAAATATATGAATGTCTGATAAAGCGGTCAATTATAGGGTCGTTCACCATACATTTTTATATTGTTCATTATAATCGATGTAATAATAATAAATTCAAAATGAATGATAATTGATGACTATTATAAAATAACTATCGGTGTACCCGCGGCTCCGCGCGTGTTTTGTTTTTTAAGCAGTAATTATTTACATTTAGTAATTTTATTTTATTGATAATTCATATAGCGTATCAATATTAAGAAATGACATATTATACTTCCAGTGTACGAAATTTCATTAAAAACATTTTAGGTATTACGATTTTATTCACGATGTCTAATATATATTGTTGACGACCCTCACAGGCTATCAATTATATAATGACGTATGTTTCCCGACCACAAAATTAGTTCATAATCGGTTAAAAATTGTTTTTTTTTTTCTTCATATTATTTGTTGTGCTAATTGTAGAAATAACATTGACAATATAATAAATAAAAAAAAATAGTAATTCCCGCGTAAAAAAAAATCATTAGAATCGGTCTAGCCGTTTTGAGCTTAATCCGGATTATACAAACAGATAGACCGACGGACAAAAAAATTTTTAAAGTCATATTCTTTATATAGTATGTTGATAGGAAAGTTTGGAAAAAAATATAAATAATTTGGAAACATGTGTACAGTCATAACTACCTACATATTTATTAATATAGATAACTACTTTTTGCATTACGTTCATCATTCAGACGGCTTCTGAAGAAGTGGTCACTTTTACAATGAGAATGTCGTTTCTGAAAGCTGGATGATCATGATTCAACCATATTGTGCTGTTACTGTATTACATTTTTCCTAAATTTTGTCTTGGAATATAAAGGCAAAGTTAAATTATTAATATACTATCTGTACCCGCGGCTTTCATCGCTTAAACTACAGAATGCTGTTGATCGAAAGCACGCTGGAATCGTGCTGCACCCGCTCCCACCCTTCAAATACGGCGGTCACCCACCCTTTAGTTGAAAATCTGTCGCCAAGCACCAATAGACTTGCACTTGAGAGCCAGTCTTCCACTAGGGTTAGCGTGCTACCATCTTGGGCCACAACGTCGCTTAAGATCAAATGAGATTGTGGCCACAACGCTAAATCTATAAAGATAAAAAAAATACAAAAAGAAAACCAATTCCGATGATTTTGAAGAGTTCCCTGGTGTATCTTCGAAATCGAAGGTCCAATGTCAATAAAACTGTAATGGGATCATCTTTAAAGATCTCCTTTCACACGAAAAAAGAATCATTGAAATCGGTTCATAAACAAGGAAGTTATGACTAAATATCCATAAAAAATATACATTCGAATTATATAACCTACGGTCTTTTTTTGAAATCGGTCAAAAACATATCCTATAACCTGACCATAAAAATTAGCTATGAATAAAATCGTGTTAAACAGATAAGTAGTTCTCCTGTGAAAAGAACATAAACGGACAGACAAACAAAGCGACGTTGAGTTTTATGATATGTAGAGATTGCAATGTATAATATTAGTTTTGTATACGCATAAGTTGAGTATATGCCGCATATACCTATACGTGTTCAGTGTGAGATGCGCGAATATGCTGCGCGGAGGACAACATAATGACTTCACTGATTGTTGAAACTCCATTTTGATCTCCATCTTACTTTTTTACAATGAAATTACGTACATTGAAAATCGGTTCTTCAAGAAATTGTGCGTCTCGGGACGGTCGACAGAAGTGATAGGTAACTTAAACTAATCAAAAAGGAAAAAAAAGACCAAAAGAAAAAGGGGAAGCCGGCGAAGATTCGAACCTAGGTCTTCGGCCATAGAAATCGCGCTTACGATCACTAGGTTACGAGCTTGTTTTTAAGAATGACTTAAACTGCTACTATTAATAGCGCCGTAACGCGTTATGTTACGAAGCGGTTTACTCTCCCTTAAGAAGTTATCACTTCAAAAATCTTTACAACTGAAAATTAAAAATTGTTTGCGGAAAGAATAATTTGTGATTTTATTAGTCGAGTAGCATTCTGTGTTTTGTTTGGTACGCGATACTGCCGCCTGAAATGCCATTTGGAGGTATGATATTCCCAAGCGCATAACCCTTCCATTTGAAATGTAGGATTGATTGTTGCATAATAGATTTATGTTTGGTTTGCAATAAACTATAATAAGTTTTTTTAAAGTGATTATAATGAATACTAAAGCGGAATTTATAGTATGAGATTTGATACAATTAGATTTTCTCAAAACTGTGGAATAAGAATTCTTTTTACCGGAAAACCTCAATAGTACTTTGTTCGACCTGATAATCGAACCTAGGACCTCGAGCATTATGACCACTAAAGTTTAAAAATACACAAGATGTGTCCCAAAAGTATCCGACCTGTACCCCCATAACTTCGTGCCAAAATTACCGAATGACCTTTATGAAGTACGAGCGTAACAAGTGACTCTTCAAGAAGTCATCTGCAACCACGGTAAACGACGAGATTTGTTTTCTCGAGCGCTGCGTGTCTTTAGGTACAATGCCGATTTCGAGTATATCGGATTTTGCTATCGTTAAAACTAACGGAGAGATTGGAACAACGAATTTGTATAAAGTTTTCCTCCAAACCAGGAAAGAGTTGTGTAGAGACCATCGAAATGATGCAGGAGGCTTTTGAAGATGCTTGTATGGGTGAAACACAAATAAAAAGAGTGGTCCAAGCGATTCAAAAACGAGTGTTGATAGCGATCCGCGTTCTGGCCGACCTTCGAGCGCAATAACACCGTAAAATATAGAGTGTGTGCAACTCGCGATTACGAAAATCTTCGATTGACTATGCGCGAGATAGAAATATTATTCTCAGGATTCCAAAAACTTGTGTTTCGAGAATCCTGACCGAGAATTCGTCAACGACTCGCGTGTGTGCGAATTTCATTCAAAAATTGCTCATAATAGAGTAAAAAAACATCGCTTCAAATCGCTCAAGAAACTAGGAAATGGTTATTGATAGTGAAAATGTTCTCTGGAAGATTATTACCTGTGATGAATCTTGGGTTCACAGTTATGACCCCAAAACGAAATAACAATCCTCACAATGGAAGCTTTCATCTAAGCCACGACCGAAGAAAGCACGTCAGAGTTAAAGCGACGTCAAGTCCATGTTGTTTTCTTCGATTTCCGTGCATCATGAATATGCACCAGGAGGTCAGATACTCAACAAAGAAATTTACTGCGAAGTTCTGAGAAGTTTACGTGACGCAGTGAGAAGGTAACGGCCGCGTTTTTGGGCGAGCGACGACTGACTTCCCCACCATGATAACGCGCCAGCGCATTCATCGAACCGAGGTTACGAGTGCAATATAGCCTCTACGACTTTTGACTGTTCCCAAAATTAAAAATGCCGATCAAAGGACACCGGTTTGACGACAGAGTGGCGGTTGAAATAAGTGCGACGCGTCCCCTCATGGCCATTTTAAAAACCGATTACAAGAACTGCATCGGAATATGGAAGCACCAATGAGAGCATCTTGTTCAGTTGACGGGGACTACTTCGAATGATGCCATGAGCCTAATGACGAAAAAGAATGCCAATGCAAAGTTAGAGGTACAGGGGGAAACTTTTGGGACACGGTAGTATACCTAAAATTTTCACAACGAAAGCACTGGATCCAAAAACGTACCGTGATTTTTTTACAGTAGCTTCCCCATACATATCATTAATCCTTCGAGCTGTTTCTGCAGTACTGATGCCACGGTGGAACTCATATTATGTGTAATATGTAAATAACGCGATATTTTAGGTTTCTCATTTTGTGAAAAGAACGATGTCAAAGAAAAATAAAATGGTGCGAAAACAAATGAATCACTAAATTCGAAACACAAATACACAAGCCTAAATTTTAAATCAATTTGAATTTGGAAATCCTAACCAAACGCCCGATATTTAAGATCAAAATGGCCAGTTCAATAAAACGCCAATTTCATATATAAGGACGTTTTATTAGGCAAAATATCCTACTACATGAAAAGTCCCATATTAAAATAAAAATATACCGGAATGAAACGAAGAAGATTGTCTGTAAAGTTAGATCCGCAATTGTCGTCGATACAAAACTTACACAAGTACCGTGTTCAGGCGAAAAACCTGTTCGAATGAACTAAATAGAATATATAAAGGTTCGTAAAACAGATCGGCCAAACGATTATATTCTACGTTAAAGAGAAAACTTTATCGATGAAACGAGAACATCGGTTGTCGATGGAATTACATGGGTCTGAGTCTCTGCGAGAAATTGATTGCTCATAATATAATCAACTTTACTAGCTTTTTATTTATTTTCAAATACATCAAATAGATCTATAAATACAAATAATAAAATTGGAATGTCTGTTTGTAATGTCTTAATAACAGTTTATTACTGAATGCAAGTGAAAATATGTACGGTACCTATACCAAAAAAACAACTTATAAATTTTTGTCTGTCAGTGTATCTGCTTGTTCCGGGTAATCTCCGGAACGGTAGAATCTATTTTGACACGAATTTCACTCGTAGATACCTGATGCTATAAAAAGTAAATTAAGCTACTTGTATTTTAGAAAAAAATTAGGGGTTCGCGCAAATAAATAAAACGGGTCATAATGAACCAAGTCGAGCACTTAAATATATGGTCTACGCTGAGTAAACCATAAGCTAATAGGTCTTTACCTATGAAATTGCCGTTCTGCAGTACTTGCCATTTCAAATCAAAATAATTTTTGTTTGGCTAAGAATTCTAATTTCAAATTAATTTTATTTTAAATACATGGAATTCTTTTTCCAAATGTAGTAATTTGTTTATTGATTAGTGTTACATTTTCATCGCATTTCAATTTTTTTTGTCATCATGGATGCGTTGAAAATTCGAGTAATTATGGAATATGAGTACCGTAGTGGCAGCAACGCGGCACAAGCGGCACGCAACATCAACGACGTTTACGGAGCTAACACTACAAACCAACGCACCACCTGTTATTGGTTTGCTCGCTTCCGTTCTGAGAATTTCGACCTGAAAAATGAACCTCGCGGTCGTCCGAAGACTTTGGTCTACAATGACGAATTAAAGGCGATTGTGGAAGCTGATGATACACAATCTACGGCTGAATTAGCAGCAGCTTTCGACGTTAACGTTAAAACAATATTGGTCCATTTGCGTCAAATTGGCAAGGTAAAAAAGCTTGACAAATGGGTGCCCCACGAACTCAATGATCGCCAGCGCGAAGCACGCGTCGAGACGTGCCTTGCACTGCTCAACAGACACACAAATGAAGGAATTTTGAACCGCATTGTTACCTGCGATGAAAAATGGATTCTGTTTGATAACCGCAAGCGCTCAGCAAGTTGGTTGGATCCTGGTTCAGCACTTAAACAATGCCCTAAACGAAAACTTACCCCTAGAAAAGTGATGGTCACTGTTTGGTGGTCTAGCGCCGGTGTGATTCATCACAGCTTCTTACCAAACGGGGTGAGCATTACTGCAGATGTGTACTGTGAAGAACTGAACACAATGATGGAGAAGCTGGCACATCTCCAACCAGCATTGGTCAATCGCTCGTTTCCGCTGCTCCTGCATGACAACGCGCGACTTCATACTGTACAGCAGACGGTCTCCAAGTTGCAAGAACTAGGGTTGGAAGTTCACCGTCATCCGCCCTACTTACCAGACCTTGCGCCTACAGACTACTACTTTTTCCAGAATTTGGATAACTCCTTGACGGGAAAAAAATTCAATACCCGAGAGGCAGTACAAAATGCCTTTGAAGAATTTGTTGCCTCCCGTCCAGCTGATTTCTTTAAGAAGGGCATCAATAAACTGCCACTGCGCTGGCAAAGATGTATTGATTGCATGGGTGATTACTTCGATTAATACAAATAAAAAATACATGAAAAAAATTCGTTTAAATTTTATTTGACATTAAAATACCTACAAAAAAGTCAGCAAGTGCGTATGTCTATTCGCTAAGGATCACTCACTATAAGCATTTTTATCTTTAAAATAACTGGGAGCGGTAGTACAATTCGCAGTTGTGCCAAATCGACGGCATTGTGTAGTCCACGCAAGCGCAGCCGCGGGCACAGCTAGTTAATAATATAACTTAAAAGTATTTCAGTATACCTTTACATAATACGATATAATATGTACGCTTCACAAAGTATCAAACGGTACCCTTGGTAGTGAATTGCTGGGTAAACTAGGACCGTAACCGTAGGACATCAACAATTGTTTAGCATTCACCCCTGTAGTAATAATGTATCGGAGAATAGTTTAAAACGCTCACTTGCTTAATATATTTGTTTTCTTTTCAATCGTTAGATCTTTATATAATAATAATAATCAGTACTTGTTAACAATGTAAGTTGTACACATATTATATGTAATAGGGTTATAGATTTAAATAACTATTTAGAGTTAAGTTTTTTTTTTTGATCTCTTACCTACCTGTTTTATGGCAGAAGGAATAAAATAAAATAAATATAAAGTACATGGTAGATTTTTGTATATCGCTGATTTATTTACTAACATTAAAGACGTGTTTTTTTTACTTCAATTAGGCTATTAATCGTATAAGAAATATTATACATAAAAAAATTACAGGTTATCTGAATGTACAGTTGCATAAAATGCCCATAAATAGTTTTTAATTGAGCTGTTTTTTATATTTTTAGTGCAAAGTTATTTTTCCAGTTTAAAATTAAAGTTAACCAACTTAGATCATGAGAATTAAAAATAATGTAGAAATATTGAATTCGAATCATTATAACCACAGGAAAATAACGTTTAATCACTGACAAATCGTACTTCGATGCCGAATAAAAATAACACGGTTTAATCTATTTAACATACTAATATACATATATGTATTTATAAACTGAAAGATATATGTTTTAATAAGCAATTATAATAATAATAGTTATCCATTAAACATCTTTATACCTACGTACATCATTATATAAAACCATGTCGCGTAGTAATCAAAATGATGTAACTCCTAAAAAATTATTTTTTTGAATAGGTTGTTAATGTACCTGTCTAACATTATTCCGTAATTCTAATTTATTTCGCGGATTCACTGAGCGCAGTGAAATTTGATAAATTATCATAATGACATTCTACTTCGCGCTATATTTGAGTGAACTACTGTAATATAAAAGTTTCTATCTGCTACAGAGTAGTTAACACAAATAGATAGAAATTAGCTAATTTGTTCAGTATAATTTTAACTTATTTTATACTTTGTAAGGACCGCAACGTCGTATTTAGGTATGTAAATAGTCACTGCAATTAAAAAATTAAGTAAACTTAAAACACAAATTTTATATAAAAAATAAAAATATATATATTCTTTTTATATAATTTTTGGTTTTATCCATTTTACTTGATAGCGGTAAATTCTTCAAATATTGTAGTATCGACATATTAAATTTTTTTTTGCACGCGAATAGTCAAAATGAATCGAGTTAAATTATAAAATTGTATAAATTAATTACCGACTTATTTTTCAAGTAATCCGTGACATTTGTTCTTAACGTTATTTAGCTAGGATCCCTGGGATAGTATACCTATACGCAAATTTTACGTAAATTTTAATATCGAAAGGGAGTCAAAGCGTTAATCAAACCGATCATTGTCCCTAACTTAAGCTACAGAAGTGATTGTCGTTTGGTGATTGTTCCTCACGGGCGACAAAAACCTGATGCCAAATCTTTTTGTCGCATCGTCTATTTCGTCTTGATTTTGTTTTTAATACTTTTTTTATTAGGTTTTTTATTTCACTTTTTTGTTGTTTGTATTTATTTGTGATAATAAATTCTATTCTATTATATCTTTCTTTCGAACAAATCAAATACTAACGGTAATTTTTACCTAAGAGTGAACAATATTATTTTTGTAAAAGTTCCACAAAATGAGTGTATTTATTATTGTCCAGGTCACAAGGACTCGTGCCCCGAGGACAGCAAGCCTCACGAGTTGAAAGCTGGGCTGGACCGGCCGCAACATGCGCTGGGAGCTCGTTTGCACATCTCGCACTCCGTCCGCACAGAACACTTGCACGGTTTGTTTAAACATCGATTTTTCTCTTCCGCCTGTCTCAAACATTCCTGTATGTCTCCTTTAATATACACCTTGTTTATATATTAATTCTCTAAACTTTCTTCCAATTTTATTTTGTCAACTTGTCAGGTATACTACATATTATACATTATGTGTAATGTTGTTGGAGGACGCATAAAAAATATCTTTAATATTCAGTTTTAGGAACTGCTAGATATTTTTTTGTGAAAACAATTTTAGCATAATATATTATGCAATCGTCTGTGAATATGGCGTAGACATCAACTTCTGTTGCCAATTTAAGAGACACCAAATTCATGTTTGAAAAACAAATCGTATTTTGACTAGAGCGTTTAGCATGTAGCAAGAGTCATACTATCAATTTTTCATTCTTATTTGTAACCAATGGGCGATATAATGATATAAAGTTTTACTCAGGTTCGGGAAAATCATAGATTTGGACTGAGCCTGGATTTCGACCACAATCAAAATAGAAATAGTGTGTATCTATTCATCATTACTATATGTGCTTTCTCCAGTAGAAATCCTTGGAATACTACTTTTCTTTATACTATAAAAAACTTCAGTTACGTACGGGTATGGTATTTATGTATTCCGGCCAATTCTGAGTGTTTCTCGTTTTCCCAACGATCATTTTTGCTTGTATTTGAATCGTAAAAGAAAGTATCTACTCTCTATCACCTCCGGTTATTACATTCAAATACGTTCACTTTGTATGTATTTTTGTCATTGTTTTATCATTCACTGACTGTACTCCATGGTTTCACCCGTGTCTTCAGGACTGACTCTCCACCGCGCCTCCATTCACACTTCGCGTACTAGGCTACTACGGCTTTCCATATTGCTTCACGTTCACGCTTAATGCTTCTCTTCTTAAGGGGTTATCTTAGATTTATATAGATAATCTAAAAGGAATTTCAAAATGTGATTATTAGTTCCAGAGATTAACGCATTCAAACAAATCTCTCCAGCTTTACAATATGTATTAGTTTATAAATATAATGTCCCACGTGCCCAAACTGTTATATATGGATCATTATATTGTATGTGTATGTATACCATAAATTTGGTAAAACTGTGGAAATTTCAATAACATCGCAAACATTAGAATCGAGTACAAATTCTAAGAAAGCCCCCGATGCGTGAGTGATTCATTTACCAAACAATGCGGTCACCCATACGCGAAGCGACGCGACGATCGAACCGCGCACTAAGTTTTGGCGAGCAAACTCTAAACTCAATATAAACATTAAAATTACCTATCTATGAAAGCTAGTCTCACCGGCAATGGGTTTCTTTTTCATAAAATCACCGAATAAATTGACGCGTAACAAATAGTTGTCAAACAATTAACCATAATCGAAATACATTAACAATTTTAAAGTTATTGATGGAGTTCGACGAATAAACCATACATTTGAAACATCTGAAAAAAGTTTTAGCATACCTCAGCTATTACATACTAAATATATTAATTTAAATCCAAACTAAGTACAACTTGTATTATGATAAATATACAGCTGATATACATACTTAATGTATAGATAAATAACACCCACACACAACTGACAATAATGATCATCACATAAATGTTACTTATACACCGGGATTTAAACCGCAACCTCTTGGCTCTATAGTAGGAGTAGACCACAGCACCACGACGCCTATTAGAGTAAGCTTGCAGAAGAATCTCTTAATTCCATTGAAGTATGATTTCAGAACTGTGACTAAAGAAATTAATTTTAATGAAAATTATTAAATTAAGAAAGCTAAAGGTTACTTCAGATTTGAATAATCTGGACGCTAGGCTCGGTGTCAAAAAATAAAAACATCTACCTAGGTAAACTTGCTTAGTAATATATTATTTAAATACAAAGTTTGATCCATATAATTAGAGAAGTTTCCTAGATACCAATTATATCTTTTTATATTTAAACTAGCTGTGCCCGTGGCTTCGCTCACGTGGACTACAGAATGCTCGCGCGAATCTTGCTCACCCGGTCTCGGATATTTTAAAGACAAAAATGATTATTGTGGGTGTTCTTAGAAGATAGATGTATACTCCCTCAGACTTTTTTGTAGGTCTTTTTATGCCTATAATTATGTAGTACATTTATTTGCTATATCTCTTAAGGTTTACTCAGCATAAGCCATTTAAGTGCCCGATTTGATTGACCATGATCAGTTTTTTTATTTGTGCGGAAACCTAATTCTTTTTCTAAAATAAAAGTAGCCTAAGTTACTCCCTATATCATCAACTATCTATTAGTGAAAGTCCGTCAAAACCGGTGTAATCGTTTTGGAGATTACCAGGAACAAACAGACAGACAGACAAAAATTTTAAAAATGGGCTTTTGTTATTTATATCATATATACTTTCATATGCATTTAGTTAAAAGCTGTTATTTTGACATTATAAACAAACACTTCAATTTTCTGATTGTATAGATATAAAAAAATACAATGTGTGTGAGTATGTTCCCTATAAACTCCAAAACAGCTGAAGAGATTTTGATGAAATTTTCAGACACTCTTCATATTAGCCCAGCGGGTGATTGTGTAAAGTTAGGTGACGATCGGATTAATAGTTTTTCAGTTTTTAGTAAAAAAAGTATTATTCAAGTTTAAACATTTGGCTCCCGATATCACAAAAATGTACTTAAAATTGGCATAAATGCCATCCACGGGTGACTGGGGTCAAGTTATTAAAGTGGTTCAAATGGTTATACATAATTCAATAGTTTAATTAAAAATAGTTATTGAGCCATAAATTAATAACAGTGATTATTCCGAATGCCGAATCTAATCTAGTACGTAGTACATTAATAGCATATTAGAATCACGCCATTTTTACTTTTTCGATAAACATGGAGAATGTTGTGTATCAGTCTATATATCCTTACTAATATCCATAGGTGGTATTCACCAGCAGCACAGCGGAGGGCACATGGCAACAGTGCCGGTCAGCATGTCGTCTTCAGCATCAGATAGCGACAAGCCCGCCAAGCAGAAGAGACACCGGACGAGGTGAGACTATTTGCAGTTGGATTTGTTGGACTAAAACTTATTGTTATTTTAAATCAGTTTACTTTCGTTATAGGCCATTAAATACTGTTGCTTTTCGTTTTATTTTGGCCTATTTAGAAGATTAATTATTTAACATCTAAATCAAATTATTTTAAAGTAAACGTTGACTTTTTCAAAGCGTGGAAAAGGTTTTTTCACATTACATAACATAACATACCATCTCACCTGTATCCTTGAAGGGTTAGGTAGAGGTGTACTAATGTACATACATAGATCGCCAGTTTCTTCACTAGCGTAAAAAAATTGCCTATTGCAATAGATCGTAATAAAAATTAAAACAAAAAGTGTCAAATTCAATGTAAATAAAAGGGTTAATACATTTCGGCAAGAATTGGAGGCATTTAAAATATTGTCCTAATCTTAAGCCACAAATGATTTATCTATGATATTATATCTAAGTAAAAAAAGTCGATTTGGGAAATAAACACTTTAATGTAAATTGAAAATAATAGTACTAAAACCATTTCTGTTGAATAATTATATGGATGTGATCTAAAAATACATTTAGAACTCTTATCAGTATTGCAAACACCTTTAATGATTGAGGTTTGATTTTAAAGTTTTGCGGAGCTGCATTCGATTGCTAGAATTAGTAAAGTGCAAAAACCGATGAAAACTACCGAAAGAATATAATTAATGAACTTGCATAGTCAAATTACTCTTTTTTTAAAAAGGTGCATGACCTTATATTTCTACATTTACAATGTAATTTTTTGCATCTGGTAAATTAGCTAAACTTTTTTTAGGTTTACACCAGCACAACTGAATGAACTCGAGAGATGTTTTTCAAAAACCCACTACCCAGACATCTTCATGAGAGAAGAGATCGCCATGAGGATTGGATTGACAGAGAGTAGAGTCCAGGTCAGTGGTAAATTATTTTGGCAACTGATTTTTGCACTGTCATAATTAAATATGGATTGTTTCATATTGATTGAAATGAATTAATGGAAGTCGACTGAATAACTGTTCGATGTAATTCAATACTTGGATTATGCTTACCTGTTTATTTTGACCAACTATGATGCGAAGAAATCATAAAGCCTTGGCTTTGTTTCATCATTGTATTGTACATCATCATCATGTTACATTGTATTTTTTTTGTGAGGTTGGTTTTATATATCTGCTCAAAAGCTTGATTCCGATTCGGAATTTGAATGTCATAAAAATACCAGTTCATTGAAGTGCATTATATTATTAAAACTTAATACACACAGAATTTCTAAAGAAATATTTTTAGAGGACTCATGTTTTAATAGTACAATCTGATATTTATATTTGATGTAGACTTTCATGTTCCCTTTTAATAAAGGATAAAAAAATTCATTTATTTAGAACCCATTTCTATGCTGTAAAGATTTGGTAAAGCTATATTTTCCATAAACATTACGGTTTTTGAGTTAATAAAAAAAGATTGCTTAAATACAAATAAACATATCAACGAAACCGTTAACATCCGTTCATAATAAAATCAATATTACACGTAAAAAAGTTATAATAACAAATATAGTGTGGACCAAAACCTCACCTTGTGCAAGTCCCTCTTCGCACGTTCCTTACAAAAGTTGCACTAAGTTGATACATTTCACAGGACCTTCTACCTGATGCACCCCAATATTACACGTATAAATTCATTTTATGTCCATGTTGTAGGTTTAAAGCCACCGTGAATGGGTGGTCGATGTTGTCAAATGCTTTAGTAAAAACTTCATAGTCTATAAACAATAAATTGGAGTTTTATGGATTTAACTCTTTTATAGGCGTTTATCCGGCTACTGGTATATCGATGTGGGTTCATTTTACTTTTCCTTTTTGTACACTACAACAGTGAAGACACAAAGCCTTTAACACTTTCCATCTTTGTTTACGAGGAAATGTTATGTTTGTATTCTCATCAAGTCATTTATATGGGAAATGCATACCATTTAATTTAATGTAATAACCAATACAAGTTAAGATGTTGTAAATTAGTCCTATCTAAATTATTTTATTCTGTAGTTGGATTACTGATCATAAACATTTAAACAAATGTTCATTGATATAATCATAGATGCTTTCGTTCACACTACAACCTAGATGCCCATTTGTTTTAATAGTAATCTTGTTAAATACTTCTTTGTTCGAACTTTTAAGAGAAGGCTTCTTTGTTATACCTGTAAGAGTTAAGGATTTGCTATCTATTACCGGTTCTATGTGAAGAGAGATTGCAAGACCAAGAAATCTTTTTGCAAAAACTTTACCAATCGAATTAGATTAAGTAAAGATACTAGTTTTTGCTACTGATTTTGTTCATGTTACAACTGTTTGAAAATTAAAACTTTTGACCGTCAAACTAATGAAGATCGGTGATAATAGAAAATTTTGTGTACATTCAAATCTCGAATATGCGTCTCTGTTTGTTTTAATATTAACCACACTATCAACAACACTATTACCGCTGTCAACAAAATGTGTGAATAAATGTGAATTTGATACTGAAACTATATCTATTGAACAAATTAATTTAACTTTTTAACTACCAAATAACAAATGTTTTGAGTGCAATTCACACTCAGTTAATAGTAACGAATGTCTGAGAACGGTCTAACAATATCGTCTAATCATTTTTGTAATCTCATACTGTCACTTTGTCGAAGCACTTAGTTTCAAGTTAAACTATGCTTTACATTAGACATTAGGCTTAATTTGTGTCGTGTGCTCACTAATGTTTGTATTTCGTTAACACTCGTGACACACGGTCGGTCGGGATAGTCGTCCCGTTATATGACTTGCGGGTGCAAGAGGAATTAAACACTTTTGTTATACCTACTTCTGTTCAATCTGATGAATCTTCAATTGCAACTTCAGTTAAATAATCAGATTGCAATGGTGATTTTATCATAAATAGAACAGAAGATTTTTTTTTTACAGTTTTAGAACATTGCCCAGTACTTGCCAAGTTGACTACGATTTCTTGCTGGAAATCTTTTGATCAGCGTCTATCGATGTGTTGATATGATAATATACTTATATAGGCATAACTAGTTACAATGTCGATACTTATTAATACTTAAAAAGTAATCTATTTAGAAGTGTTTCGAGCAAATAATTGTGATGTAAATAAATATTGTAACGCCACTAACATTTAATATTCATCACTAGATGTCACTATGCGTTTTCTGCATCTCGTAAAGATTTAATTATCACCTAGTCACCAAGAGATGGCGCTACTAGTAGATTAGATGGTGCTATCGTTATGTCGACATAAAATATTGACCTGAGCAACTGTGCCAAAAGTGATCGATTACCAAGTCCGGTGAAGCTGTAAAAGCCGCAGCGGCTCTGTTTTAGGATAAGGCTCACAGTGTAGTCGGTTACAAAAAAAAAAAAAAAAAAAAAAAGTGATCGAGCATTCTTAGGATACCTGCTAGGGCCTAGTACCACGCACGCTATGCGCTTTCATCCTTGTTGAGATGTTTTATTGTCGTAGTATTAGTTATTCAGTACTGTGCTTGTGTACTTCCACCTACGTTGAGATACACCGGTTTAATACTGCGCATCGAAATTGTATCTCTCTCTGTCTACCAAATAAATCTGTCTCACTTGCACAGTAGTTATACTTTCCTCGCTTCCCGCCTCACCGCGTTAAAATATTTGTTTATTAACCGGATATTCTCTAGCAATTTGTTTGCCAATGGCTGAAGCAATGTGTATAACTTCAAAACGATAGTTTGTAATCCGTGAAAATTGCCAGTGTATCGTTAAGTATAATCACTATTAACTTTAGTGGTCCGTAATCGATGACCATTT
This sequence comes from Saturnia japonica, assembly GCA_033032175.1. Lineage (NCBI taxonomy): Eukaryota > Metazoa > Arthropoda > Insecta > Lepidoptera > Saturniidae > Saturnia > Saturnia japonica. The sequence goes on along the minus strand of CM065328.1, from coordinate 390,625 downwards.
CACTTTTAAATACGGCAGCGGTTCACTCTGCCTTTACAAATAAGTAAATGTATGTTGTTATACGTAATAAAACAGAAACGATATCGTTACGATAACGATTACGTTATCGAATTACTGACATTTTTAAAATACGACAAAGTAATACTAATTTATATACTTAATTGCAGTGATTTAGTAGGGTGATCATAGAGGAAAATTTTTTGTATAGTGTTTTGATTTTTTCGCCTCTCGGAAAAATTATTTTAGTGCATCTTTGTTTAGTTGCAAATATTATAGTGAATGTTTCAGTTTCATTTATCGTACATTAACCGGTTATCTACATATTATTCTTTGAATATAATTTGATTTGATGATAAGCAAATATTTCAATTACTAACATGTTAAACTGTTAAGAAGTAAAACTGCCTATCAAATGAATTTAGCCTGAGAATTCATGGTGGTAGGACTTCCTTCTAATGCTCTTTTAGCCACTTATGCCAATCGAATTAAAAATTTGTTTATAGATGTACTTGAGAGATAATCTTGCTTCAAGGCTTTGCACTTTACCGTACTATTTGATATAAGATTCATCTTTTGATCGTTAAAAAAGGAATTAGTAAATGGAAAAATTAAAAATGTTTCATAACCAGCAGTCTTTATTTAAAAGCTGATGGCCACACGGCTATACGGGCACACGTACCAGTACGAGCGAGCAAACAGATTTTGTTCGTTTTTTGTGCGTACCTCGGCTCCACTTCGCGCCACACTGCCAGATTCTTCGTACACATTTTGTTTATTGTGTTAGTCGCGGGAACCTGTTTGTTGGTAGCCTACGTCTTAAGCCTAGTGCACACTGGACTTAAATATGGAGGCATTTAAAAAACATTTTTATAGTGGCGTTTTCTAATATCCGCCTGGTCATTAAGTTGAAAATCTGTCAACAAGCAAGCAACTATTCAGTCAGATGCATGTGAAAGCTAGTTCTCCCAATCATATCAGATTATAACGTAACGCTAAGACTAGGAACAATAACAAAAATAACAAATCCTGATGAAAAGTGATCAGCGCTGAGACGATACTATTAAAACTACACATATGAAATTTAAATTATAGGTTTAGTTTTAAGTATTTAGGACAATTTTAAAACAAAATTTAATGATTCGATTATATGTGAATAAATATTTACTATTCTTCAATGTAAAACTTTATAAGTAGAAAAGAAGGAAAATAGCTTGAAGTAATTGTTTCATTTACAATTTCTAGCTAATGAAACCGTTTTAACATTCAGTGGTAACAAAAGATTTTGATTGTAGATTTTACAGCAGCAGATTTTGTTAAAAATTAAGTTTTTTTTTACCGCATGCAACTAACATCAGTGTGCTCTAAGCTTTAGGTGTAAAGGTTAGTCGTATTTGTTTTATATCGTGTTGAAGCTTTATATGGTTTGCTTCTATTGTGTTATTCCATAGAATTGTCGTTTATGGCTCCATCTATAGTTTCGTTCGCTACTGTTGCTATCAATCACTTTCATATAACATTAAACAAGCTGCTTGAGTTTGTTTTTTAATGTCACTTTTTAAAGTAAAACTTACTTAGGTGTGACTTGTGATTTACTCAAATAATTTTTTTGGATGGAAATAACATTCAATAAAATTTATTGTCTAATTTATTTGTATTTATTATAAAATTATTACAATAATATAAACTAGCGATCGTCCTAAGCTCGAAATTATACCAGCGACTTTTTGATCATAGACTATTTTCTGTTTGACATTTACAGTATTCATGAACCTAAACAATGTATATTAACTACATCACTTGCTGTCACTTTTTGTTGCGTGACAATGTCAATATTTTGGGGGGTATAAGTTCAATGTAACTGGTCAGGTTAGAATTCGCAGTATTAATTTATTTTATTTAATATATTAGTAACAGATATTATACAAATACATTTTAGCTTTCTGCGCCCCTTATCCATAAAAACTTTAACCATGCCAAATCTCACAGTCTTCTGTGCACGCAATACGCTTAAAAGGTACCGAAAGCTTTTGCTTCACGTATTATTATATAGATATAATTAAATACTAATTATTAAAAAAAAATTATAAATCTTTATACTAAAAAAATGAAATGATTTTCTTTGGTAAGCGCGCTTTACTTGAGAACGATGTTTTTTTATTTTAAAATGTCTGTAATAGTCCGAATTAAGTTTATATTTTTCAAGGGGTATTTTCATATTTATGAAGAACCGAACGTCCTTGTTCAATCGGATTTAAATTCTAGACCATAACTCACGATTCAAATGATGAATGTGCGTAATTGTTGATACGGGAAGGGCAGAACTACCCCTGCTGGGTCTACTAGTCAAAAATAAAAATTGCTTGTTGACCTGGTAGGTACCAGGCAGATTATACTAAAATAATCACCTGTTTTTTAAACTAACCGCGATGAAATTACTTCTGCGTTTAATACTACCTATACCGTGCTTACGTATTACTATCAATGTAATGAGCTAACCAGAAAAGGCTATGCTGTTAACTTGTATGCGGTGGAAGTGGAAGCGAGAGGTATTCCAGCGAAATCTCTCTATAACTTGCTAAAAGACCTCGGCCTGTCGAGAACTGCAGTAAGTTATATTTTAGAATGGGTATCTAAAGCAGCATTAACAGGCTCTTACCAAATCTGGCTTGGCAGAGAGAGTATCGCGGGCAGTCAAGGTGAGCGCTAAATGTGCATAATAAGGGGGCCTCTTAAGCTTACTCCTGGATCGCAAGTCCCGGGGGCTGCTCGTGTTCCCTCTCTCTGCCACACGATGGACCCGGCACCCGCACTGTTAAACCATGGAATGCTAAGATATTTATCTCTAACGGAAAGTAATATTCAATTTAAAAATGTTTGCCAGGTGAACCCGGGGACCTAATAAATATCAAACACAATGAACCAATTGCTCCAGTTCTACCATTATCATGAAGTGTGAATCACATCTTCGGATTAACAAAGCGAAGAGTTCATTACTTACAGAATCGAAGCGGTTTCGAGTTAGCGCTCTTATAAATCTGACGTCATGTTGTACAATGTACTTCATTCAGAGGTGAATATGCGTCATTAGTCTTAACAAGCTTCTACGGCGGCTTCGTCTGCATTTCTAACATTTATATGGCACATTCTCCAAAATTGTGACGAAATAACATCGAGGAGAAGGTATGTAAAATGTAATCTACGCTACTGTTTTTTTTTTCAGAGATAGAGTTAGACGTCTTATATTTTTGGCACTGAAGAAAACTGAAAAATATGTACTCTAATTCACATACATGTAGTATCACACAGCATGGGTGAGTAGTAATTTGCTTGATTATTATCAAAATGACAAGTGCTTAAATGTTCGTAAATATAAAAACGCAAAAAAATTATATGTGCAATTCACAAGTGAAACCTTCACATCTATGTTTTTTTTTAATTCAGAAATAGATCAAATATACACACTAATTTAAAGTTTATGAAAATGTACATACAAGTACTCACAATCATTATTAATTTTCAATTAATGCACATTTGGAATATCCATCGTAACCTAACAAAATATCAGTCAGTAACAAAATATCATAAGTGTTGTCTAAAAAGTTATTGTTTCGTGCCTTTTTGGTTAGTTGATAAAACTCATTATCTCTTTTTACTGTCGCTTTCGCTTTTTCATTTCATCGACTTTCAAATCACAATGATACCAAAGAAGTTTTCACTTCAAAAAATTTTGTTCTCTTACAACTACAAATTTCGTCACAATTTTGTAGAATGTGCCACATATTTCTGAATGGCGGGTGCTCGAACGTAGCGTCCATTATTAGTGGCACGCTTTAGCGTGTCGACTTCCAAAACCAACCGGTGTATATTCAGTAATCAAAGTTAGGTAGATTGAATCTGTAGTCGAGTGGGACGCAACGACCATGAATATGGTGATATAAACTCGACAAAGTGACTCTGTTTTAGTTTGTTGCTTTTTGGGATTAGCCAGTTTATCCCAGCTAGCGAGACGCTTGTAGGCTGGCTCGACAGAGACGACCGCCGTTGGATTTTTGATCTCTTGGTGGTCACCGTTGTTTTTATATTGTACTGTACTAAGCTTATCATCAGACACAAAGTACTCTACTTATATAAAGACATCTAAACTAAATCATAATGGCGGTTTCGTAAATTGAAAGTACATTTTTTAAGACCAACTTCCTTAGGGCGAGCGGAGTAAAAAATTTATTCCAACAATAGCTGTACCGCGTGGAAATTCGTATGTGACGTTGAAGGCGAAAGGAAAGGCGCGCTACTAGATACTGCTTCTTTAATTTAGTTTATTTGCGAGGAACTTCTTCAAAATAAAAGTAGCCTAAGTTACTACTTATAAAATTAGCTATGTGCCAGTGAAAAACCCGTCAAAATTATTTGTTGAACCTTTTCGGAAATTACTCGGAACAAACGTACAGATAAACAAAAAATGTTATACCTCGGTTTCGTATATACTTCCATATGCATTTAGTAAAAAGCTGTTATTTTGACATTACAAACAGACACAACAATTTTATTTATTTGTATAGAAAAAGAATTAGGCTTCAGCGCAAGTTAAAGCAGCATCTATACAATTAATTTTGACCGACCGATTGTGACGGGACTTTCACTAATAGATAGCTGATGATATAGGGAGGAACTTAGGTTACTTTTATTATAGAAAAAGAGTAACGGTTCCGCACAAATAAAAAAGAAACTGGTCATGGTGAATCAATTCGGGCGCTTAAAAGGCTTATGCTGGGTAAACCATAAGAGATATAGCAAATTAATGCACCATAAAGTTGCAGGCATTAAGAAGATCTACAAAAAAGTCAGAGAGAGTATACATCTATCTTCTAAGAAACACCCACAATAAGCATTTTTATCTTTAAAATAGCCGGGAGCGGGGAGCATGGTTCGCGCGGGCATTCTGTAACGTAAGAGAAGCCACGGGCACAGCTAGTTTAATTTTTTTTAATCATTATAATGAATCAAAAAATGATCACCTAGAGACGGTATTAACAACACAATAACACTATTTCAAAATGTTGAAAGTGAGAAACAAGTTTAAATGAGACAATTATATAGCTTATGTAACTTATTTATAATACTGACTTGAGATGGAAACTACTACAAGACTAGTAGACTTGCTGGGTTGCTGGGTTGCTGGCTTGCCCATTACAGAAAGCTGCTGAGCTTGGTGAAGCTTACTGTAGACAGCTTAAGATTCTAAAGAAACAAAAGTTTAAAATCTATGTTATCTGGTTTTATCCACATATAATGCGACACAATCAACTGCAGAGCTACCACAAACGAGCATGGAGGAAAGTTCATTAAAAATGTAAAACTGCATTAATTCGCCAATAAAAATAAATAAAACAGATTGTCGCAAAGCCCCGCCTCTGATTCGCATTCGTTCACAAAATCCCTTCATTATTAAAAAGTCGTGTGAGTAGTGATGTGCCACGCGTCCCGACACCGGGTATAGCGACATCGATAAAAATAAACCTCGAGCTCGGGCTCATTATCGATTCCCGATGATTAGACAGCTAACGGTCGTCGAGCCTGTTACGTGGAAAATCTTTTTCTATCATTAACTATTCATATTTGAAAATGTTCCTATATTTTTGTTTTTCGTATGTCATGTAGTTTGTTTGAAAATTCGAGCTAATTTTTTAATGGACGTTTCAGTGACGTTGTATTTTTGTTATTTTTTTATGTGATTGGATTTTGATATGTAAATAATTAACTCTGAAAAGTCTATACGTAGAGATAGGAGACATTTCAAAGTATAAGCTAAGTTTTCTTATGCACAAGGTTAACACTTCAAGTTATCCGTTAGTTCACCTATCTTAGATTGAACTTTTAAACTTCACTGTAGCCCATTTAATAGTTAATCTTGGCCGTGGTTTAGGCATCAGATAACATCAAGTAGACTTGATGATGGTGATTTGATGATTTAAGGACCAAGCCAAGCTGGTTTTACTGTCAAAAGGTTATTATAGGGTGGATCATTATGTGAATAATAGTGATGGCTGAAAGTGACTCTCTCTCTCTTTGTATCCACAAAATTATTAATATTTTACCTAATATATTAATATTTATACAGTTAGAAAACAAAAGATAAACCTGATCGAGTTTCTTACCGGTTTTTCTCGATTACTGGGATATTTTCTGAACCGGCAAGTGTGGAATTTTTTTTAAATTTAGATTTTGAAAAAAAAAACATCGTGAGGAAATCTGGTCCCTTGAGAAGTATTCATCAAAATACCACTATATATGAGAAAAATATAGAAATGTTGAGTTTTCGGTGTTTGAAATCACCAATACGTCGTGTTGTTTAGCACGTGCCTTCTCTTCCCTTGTGAAGAGATCTTTGCCCAGCGGTGAAACATTTACAGACTGACATTACAGACTTCATACCGGTTTATTAATCCCTTAAACAGAAGGTAACAATATTTGGTGGTTTATTAATAAATTAGGTTACACGATCAGTGGAAATTCAGTAACGTACATTCTGCATTGTGCCTATACTAATATAATAAAGCGGAAAGGTTTGTTTGTTTAAACACGCAAATCTCTGGAACTACGAGTCGGATTCCAAATTTTTTTTCTACCTATATGATAATCAGATTCACGAGGCATCAAGGATATTAACAATTAGGCTATAACTTTTAGCTAGCCTTAAATATTTATTTTTGTTAAGTAAGTTGGAGGTGGAAGTGTTCCAAAACTGCTTTATCCGCATGCGCTGGCGTAATGGTTAGTGATATATTAATATAATGTTCTACAACAATATTATACCTTAGTATATGTAAAAAAAAAATCCTCGATAGCATATGCCTATACATAAATCACAATAAGGTATTTGATGACAATAATTTGTTGAAAATTAAAAAGTGATTTATGAGCATTATTTTTGGTATGGGATATTAATCCTTATGAACAAAAGTGAATTCATCATAAAGACAACACTATCAAGTTGAGCTTTGGCCTTTATAGCATATTATTTGGACACACAGTTTAGGAGATAATAGAAAGATAAAAATAATTTGTACTTGCGGGAAGAGTCAAAAATTATAATAAGCGACACGGGAGCGTTGACAGCGCGGTATTTGTTGGATACAATTAACACGGGCGAAACCGTGGGACACAGTTAGTCTTTTAATAAAACGTTTTATATTTTGTTTACTTTGACCATACTAATATACAATTTGATTATCCTTGCCAACCTATACATTATACTAAAACTGTAGATCTATTGATCTGATTGACGTCTTTTAGATTTATTATGTCCAAAATATAATTTATAGAATAAACTTATTAAAGTGGAAACCATTACATAATCATTATAATATGGTTAGGAACTACGCCCTGTACCTACTTATTTAAATATAAAGTTCATAACGTTTCAGTAGCAACAAGAGAAAGTTTAAAAAAAAATACTTTGTAGGTTTAAAATTTTGGTCACAATTTTACCTGATGTTGAACGACGATGTGGTCCAACATGATAATATGCTAAGTCTATTGGGAAGACTGGCTTTCTATTGCTGCTGCCAGAACACACCTGTAGGTGCTTGCAGACAGATATTAAAGTTACGAGTAGTAGTCACCCATATGGGCATTAAAAACGCCCTATCACCATGCTGTGGTTTCATAATTATGTTTCCTTTCACCGGGCTCTTAGACTCATTGCAGGGATTCGAACTCACATCGATCGATTGGTCCATCATTGCTTCTCTCTAGTACTTTCCATTTATTTCTATATCGAACAAAACTTATACAATTTCGACTTAACATTTTTAGTAACACGCTCATTTCATATAGGTAATTTTGTGTCAAATTTTTTATACAAAAATCCAGTATTTTAAATGTTATGGTAACATCCCTTATTATGTTAAAACACAATTATCGCCGGCACACGAGGTTCACCCCTACGACATTAGAGAGCATTAGCATGCCCACCGCGGAGCCCAGTATTAAGATTTATTAACCCAATAAGTTAGGGCGCGACGACACCGCGGGCCACGCCGCTACGGACTATGTCTTTTACACGTACGCATTTAACATAAACTTCTATATTTTACTTCATTATATTATGTATAAGTATAATATTTATTTGGAGCGACGATGACCTCTTGGTAACTTATTCGAATGTTACTAAATGGGGATTGAATCCTATAACGTATCTAAGTTTTCGGTAAAGAAAAACATCATGATGCAGCCCTAGTTCATTGAAAATGCATTTTTGAACGCTTGCCTGATTAGTAACCAACTTCTGGTTGAAAATCTATCGTCTGTCGCAGTATATTGCCTGTTTATAAGACATGTAGCGACATCTATCTCGCCACATATGGCAGTTGTGTGTTTAATTGAATCGAGACCACCATACACCAGGTATAATAGCGGGTATAGTGGTACACTTAGAGCATACACTTGTCGCATGACTGGATCAGCCGATGTATATCCACTATCTAGTATCCAAGCGGGGTGTTAGGGATTTGTAACCGGCTATTACACGACCACCATACACATGGTGATAAAGCCGACACATCATTTTCCGATTTAGATGATTCTTTTTTCGTTAGAAAGGTAATAAATACCTCAAGAAAGTCGATCTTAATTTCTTTGGCATTGGACATTCGACTTCAAAGATTCACCAGCGAACTACCAACTCAAAATTATTGAAATTGGTTTTCTTTGGATTGTAATGTGCTTAGAATCGGACAAAAGAAAAGCTCACGTAATCATGTTCTAGTAACTGAAATTTGTATATATATATATATATATCTTTTACAGGCTATTATGTTATTACGAGGATATTCTCACTTAACATCGGGTGCTTTTTAATACGGAAACAAAAGTGAAACACCCCTCACACTTGGTAATACTAGTTTGTAAAGTTCGATTGGCGGTATATATTTGTTTAATTTACCAATCTAAACAATTTAATTTACAGCAAAAAATAAATAACCATTGCTTCAATTACTTTAAATGACTATCCCTTCATTAAGTGACCAGTGATTCTATAAACACCTGGTCGACGCACCTTTTTATCGATCACCAGCTGACAACCACTATCGATATCGCATCGCTCATTCTCATCACTATTATCTAATTACTTTAGGTATATAATTAATAAAATATGATATCATTATATTAATACGTGAAGCAAAAGCTTTCTACCCCTTTTGAAGCGTATTGCGTTCACGGAAGAATATGAGATTTGGCATAGTTAAAGTTTATATGGAGAAGGAGTGCAGAAAGCTAAAATTTATCTATAATATCTGTTACTAATATATTAAATTAAATAAATTAATACTGCGAATACTAATCCCGACAAGTGCCATTGAACTTAGACCCCCCAAAATATTAGGTATTTACCTATGAAATTGCCGTTTTTTATAAAAAAAAATTAAACGAATTTTTTTCATGTATTTTTTTATTTGTATTAATCGAAGTAATACCCATGCAATCAATGCATCTTTGTCAGCGCAGTGGCAGTTTATTGATGCCCTTTTTAAAGAAATCACCTGGACGGGAGGCAACAAATTCTTCAAAGGCATTTTGTACTGCCTCTCGGGTATTGAATTTTTTCCCGCCAATGAGTTATCCAAATTCTGGAAAAAGTAGTAGTCTGTAGGCGCAAGGTCTGGTGAGTAGGGCGGATGACGGAGAACTTCCAACCCCAGTTTTTGCAACTTGGAGTCCGTCTGCTGTGCAGTATGAGGTCGCGCGTTGTCGTGCAGGAGCAGCGGAGACGAGCGATTGACCAATGCTGGTTGGAGATGTGCCAGCTTCTCCATCATTGTGCTCAGTTCTTCACAGTACACACCTGCAGTAATGCTCACCCCGTTTGGTAAGAAGCTGTGATGAATCACACCGGCGCTAGACCACCAAACAGTAACCATCACTTTTCTAGGGGTATGTTTTCGGTTAGAGCATTGTTTAGGTGCTGAACCAGGATCCAACCAACTTGCTGAGCGCTTGCGGTTATCAAACAGAATCCATTTTTCATCGCAGGTAACAATGCGGTTCAAAATTCCTTCATTTGTGTGTCTGTTGAGCAGTGCAAGGCACGTCTCGACGCGTACTTCGCGCTGGCGATCATTGAGTTCGTGGGGCACCCATTTGTCAAGCCTTTTTACCTTGCCAATTTGACGCAAATGGAACAATATTGTTTTGACGCTAACGTCGAAAGCTGCTGCTAATTCAGCCGTAGATTGTGTATCATCAGTTTCCACAATCGCCTTTAATTCGTCATTGTCGACAAAAGTCTTCGGACGACCGCGAGGTTCATTTTTCAAGGCGAAATTCCCAGAATGGAAGCGAGCAAACCAATAACAGGTGGTGCGTTGGTTTGTAGTGTTAGCTCCGTAAACGTCGTTGATGTTGCGTGCCGCTTGTGCCGCATTGCTGCCACGACGGTACTCATATTCCATAATTACTCGAATTTTTAACGTATCCATGATGACAAAAAAGATTGAAATGCGATGAAAATGTAACACTAATCAATAAACAAATGACTACTTTTGGAAAAACAATTCCATGTTTTTAAAATAAAATTAATTTGAAATTAGAATACTTAGCCAAACAAAAATTATTTTGATTTGAAATGGCCAGTACTGCAGAACGGCAATTTCATAGGTAAAGACCTATTATTAACATTGTCACTCAACGAAAAGTGACAGCAAGTGATGTAGATAATACTCATTTTTTATGAATAGTGAAAAAGTCAAACGGAAAATAGTCTATGATCAAAAAGTCGCTGGTCGAATTTCGAGCTTAGGGCGATCGCTAGTTATAATAATTTCTCATAGGTTCGTGATATATAAGACACTCATTTTAGACTATAATTATAATAGTGTTCATTTTCTTATTTGTTGTACTCACAAAACGTTCGAAAGGAAATTAGGTACGATGAGGAAGCCTACACAGAATGCTACAAAAATATCGGCAGTCACAAATATACAAAGAAGTGTATTGCTTCGAGAACTAGAGAGGTTTATAATATTTTTTAATACCAATATATAAATATCCTACAGTTCGGAAAAGGTCTTTTGTGAGGGCAAGGGAAATTAATTACCACGTAAGCTTAGGACGTATTAGCTATTTCAAACATCAACCAGTTTATAGTTTTTTGTCCTTATATGGTGATATTAGAAGAACGTTCCCAAGCATTTAGATTTTTTCACGATGTATCCCTACGTTAATAGCTAATAGTGATATTAAAAAAACCATAAAAACTCCGATAATTTAATACTCAATTCATAATTCAACTCCAGTCTCGGGACGTTCAATCATTTCAACTGCAGTTTATTAAGCTTATCATATTATTTCATATAAATTTTAGAATTCTTCGCGATGTTTATTCATCGTTTTATTGTAAGGATTTAAGCATACGATAGTATATTAGATTACTATCTCTCTAATTGTTGGGTTTATGTAAACCATATTGTACAACTAACTGACTTGTAACTGCCTCATTATCCTAGTGGTCGCAAGCGCGAGATCGTAATTTCGATTCCCAGGTCGAGCAAAGTGTTCTTAGGTTATTCTATGAAATTCTCAGTAGCAGCTTGCAGTTTAGCTTTGTAACCGATTAATAGTAATAGGCTCGCCCCCTATTACATGGAACCTAAAAACAGCAGGCGAACTGTGGGTGTACACCTCTGCCAAACCTTTCAGGGATATAGGCGTGATGGTATGTTCATATTGTACATTCTTGAACAAAATAATTCTCAAATAAACGGCATTAAGCAACCCATAAATATAATACACAATAAAAGATAATGTTGCCACATCAAAAAGAATATATACCCGGTGTTGCCCTACCCTAAAATTAAAGGGATTTACTTGTGATTTAGCATTATTCGTTGCTATTCGCAATAAAATTGTATTGGGGATCCGGTTTAATTTCGCTGGCAACATTGAGGGTCTTAATAAGGGGTCAGCGGTTTGATTCCCAGGTGGTGCGACTAATGGTTGGTAAGACTGTATCATTTCTCATCGCACCGTGTGTCCAGGTTTAGGCATACCATGATTACTCTTGATAATGATCGACTTGTGTGTTAGAAAGCTGTTTACAACACGAGCGTATTGGATTCGAGTCTTTTTTACGTTCAGACTGAAGTTTGATGGCAATGCCACATGATTTTATGTGACGATATCTCTAAGACTGGTCTGAGGTCAAGCAAATGTGATACGACAGTTGTCTCCAACTGAATCACGACCACCATACACCAAGTGGTTTAGGTGTGTCGCGTTCTGAAGCCACCAGGCGTGTAATCAATAATCAAGTAGAGTGGTAGAGGTCTGTACATGACCAGGCTCCTATCGCCATGTACATCATCATTATATTAATACGTAAAGCAAAAATTTTGTACCCCTTTTTAAGCGTATTGCGTGCACGGAAGACTGTGAGATTTGGCATGGTTAAAGTTTATATGGAGAAGAAGTCCAGGAAGCTAAAATTTATCTATAATATCTGTTACTAAATTAATACTGCGAATCCTAACCCGTCTAGTGCCATTGAACTTAGACCCCCCAAAATATTAACATTGTCACTGAATGAAAAGTGACAGCAAGTGATATAATATTCATTGTTTAGGTTCATACTGCAAATATCAAACAGATAATAGACTATGATTAAAAAGTCGCTGGTCGAATTTCGATCATTGGGCGACCGCTAGTAGTGATGAATCCATTAGTTGCGTTTCGGAATCAGCCAGTATATACCCAGCTGCAGGTAGCCATGACAGCTACCACCGTCGATGGATTGCTGATTGCTCGGTGATCGCCGTAGTTTTAACCGACGTCAAAAACAGAAGGAATTTCTCAATTCTAATGTATTAACTTTGAAGATACCAAAAAACACCTCAAAATCATTGAAATAGGTTTTCTTTTTTTTTTGTTAAAAATTGTCTTGTTTAATTCTAATGTAGATACCATCAGGCAAAATGTAGTCACTATGCCTTGCTATTATAAAAGCATATTTACAAGTTCGGGCTTGTAGTTATCTAGCCAATGAGATATGGTTTAACTTTCGTTCACTCTAAACTTCCTTCGCTCCTTCCAAGGGTTCCACCAGTGCATCCCGGCGATTGAGCATTTTCTGGTCTTCTTTTTGCGAGATACCATCTTCAAGTTAAAATGTATCGTCGAGCACTTATGTTTACTCACAGTAAAACACAACATAGAAAACAAATTTAAACTAAATTCACCGTACCACTGCTTCGTGATTGCAATCGCCCCTGGCGATATAATCTGACGTACATATTGACTTCTAAATCCGCAACATCACGGCCGACGCGGAGGGTCACCGGCAGATGTTATTAACGCGGATTAGCGCGCTCAATTACAGAGGGGATCTTACATTAAAAATTTGTTTTAGAATTGGTTCCTGTTATTGTAACTTATTGACTGGAAATCGGTAATATTCTTTGGGACTTTTCTTGTAGAACCTTTATTACAGAAAAATTACCTAAAAAAATTTAATATTAGTTTTCAGAATCTAGAATGAATTTTTATTTATTTATCGCATAACTACTTAACTATTTTAATAAATAATAATTATAATTTATTTTAATTTAATGCATAAAGATGTGTCTGTTAATTTTATTAATTTTACTTTTTCGATGCAATACAACAATTACAGAACTTTTTATGAATTTTCTCGACGAAAGATGTATCATTCGAACTGGTGGTTACTTAGACATTCTAAAATATCATGATGTTTGTTTTGGAAAATGCATCACGCTGTTGCCGAAGGGGACCAAGCGAAACAGATGCGCAACAAAATGGAAATGTCCCCAGAGATTTGTAATTCTTTTTACATGTAACTATGGCAGAGACTTGACGCGTCTCTGAATCGACTTTTAATGTACTTTTCTTGTACTAGCAGCTTCTAGGGAAGTCATAGGTTTGGGGTAATTATTAAATCTTTATTCATTTCGTGGTCGGAAGAAATTATGTAGACTAGCGATCGCCCTAAGGTTGAAATTCGACCAGCGACTTTTTGATCATAGACTATTTTCTGTTTGACATTTAAAATGAGTATTATCTACATCACTTTCTGTCACTTTTCATTGAGTGACAATGTCAATATTTTTGGGGGTCTAAATTCATTGGCAATGTTAGGTTTAGGATTCGCAGTATCAATTTATTTAATTTAATATATTATTAACAGATATTATAGATACATTATAGTTTTCTGCACTCCTTCTCCATATAAACTTTAACCATGCCAAATCTAAAAGTCTTCCGTGCACGCAATAGGTACGATTAAAAAGGACATAGAAAGCTTTTGGATCACGTAATTAATGTATAGATATCGTGTTTAATGTGTGTTGTGTTAATTATGTCTGTGTTCTGAACATCAAATAAATGTGCTTTTTTCTTTTTTCGTCAGTTAGTGATCGTGTAATTTCTGAACCACATGATGCCTTAAAGCTTAAAGTGTTCATTCATTTACACAATATATTTGATTTATTAACATGATGGTTAATAATTAAAAACAAAAGCTCGGTAATTATAATATATTAAATCAACGAATTAGATTTTAGAATATTAATCCACGAGAAATTGTACTGACGTTTCTGCTTTATATGAAAAAAAAAAACAACATTTTGAATTGTTGAGTTATATCATTCGCCTGTTTAAAGTACGATTTCATTCGTGGGCCCGCTGTGAAGTTGGTGTCTTTAGGTAATCCAGGGATCTCGGCGTGTTTCGTGAAATTGAATCGAAAGTATTTCATTTACTTCGAAGGCGTTTCATTTAATTTTATGTATCATTTGCATTTACTTTATACATCTCTCTTTAAATATTTATTGACATGACTCATGTTTTCTCGTTTTAGACGTGAGTAGAGATGCATTATATATATTAGTTTTGCTTACGCTTTGCGATTTTATTACATTTTGGCAAAAATAAAAAAATAAGCCTCGAGAGATGATCTGTTGATAATCGATGACGTCATACCGGCGAGGTATAAATAACTAACAAAGGAAAAAGCCACTATCCTATCTATGTGTATAGTGATTCACTAGCATGTTTTTTTTTGTAATTTTCCGATAGACATACTGTATGAAGGACATTGATAACGAATATGCCAATAATTTTTTTTTGTGTATGTCCGGATTTAACTCAGAAACGGCTTGACCGATTGCCATAAAATTTTGTACACGAGAAACTTATGTCATTAACCAATTGATAGAATATAAGAATTTTTAAATGTTTTAATAAAAATCTAAATAAAAAAAATTCACGGTGCGACGATCTTAATCTACAGTGCCTAATTTTTACCATTCTGGGTATCTGGCCGGTTTGCCCCCCATCAACGACCGACAATGAAATATGAATTAACTAACCACAAACTTACATTTTAAATTGTTGTCCTACAATCAAAAACATTTTATTTACTTGGTATTATTGAAAATCGAACCCACCGCTTCCATGGTTATCACTCTTGGCAATGCAATTAACATGAGTAAAAATAAATTATAAGCAGACGTAAATATATAAGAGAAACCGCGAGTAAAGTTAGTCTGTTATTGTAATTATATATTTGTAGATATAATCAGGTGCGGGTTCCCGCCCTAGCGCCGGAAGTGAGTTCGCGGGCGGGGCCTTCCGTATAGGGACGTCAATAACACTATCTAATAAATTAATCGATCATTTTAATTATTTAATGCTATTTTTCTTTATCAATATTTTGAATTAAAGATTTCTTTGCACAATTTTATAACATAACAACGTAACATACCATCACGCCTGTATTTCTCGGAGGGTTAGGTAGAGGTGCACTAATATACACCCAAAGTTCACCGGGTATGTTTTAGGTCACATGTAATAGGGGGTAAGCTTATTGCCATTAATCGGGCACAAAGCCTAACTCCGAGCTACTAGAGAATTCCATATAAAAAACACAACAACACTTTGCTCGACCTGGGAGTCGAACCCAGGACCTCGAACATAGTAGTCACGCTTAGGACTAATAGGATCAACACCCTTTATTAACCTTCGGGACGCAAACAGAGGAATGTTATAACTTTAACATGAGTACCTGTGTGTGGCAAAAGGATGAATCAATTTTGATTTCGATCTTTTTTTTTGTTTCTATGATTTTTTGATCGAAAGCTTTCTTAAGTATGATTATCTACCAGCCATAAAGCTCTACTAATCTTCCAGATGTGTATGAGAAAGGTTTATCGGGCATATTGTTTAACTTAGCATGTATTGAACAACTCCGAGTAGAAGGGATGTAGAAAATGCTTGAAAGAATGCCGAGAGTTGATTAATTAATAACAATCAGCAATAGTATTTACTAGCTTTATCCCGTAACTTTATTTATTTTGACTTTCGAATAAATTATCTTTCGTGCCACCTATTGAAATCAGCTTGTACTAAAACAGAACCTGAAGTTGCACAGTAGTTTATAGATTAATTTGTAAATTTTACTGATCTCCGAAGCAAGGTAAAAAGTTAAGTTCATTATGAAACCATTATAATATATTTATATGTATTAGATAATCTATTCTTAATATAATTATATCGATATGAAATGCACGTCACTATGTTTCGAGCGCGAGTACGCGTGCGCGTCTATCGAGCGACAACGAACCGGTATTCAACTATATTATACGAGTATGTATCTATATTTATTGTTTATGTATTTTATTTGACTTTATTAGGTCACTATTGGGTTTACCTGTATTATAGTCAAACTTTAAATATTGATTTGATTGACGAAGGCTTTACTTTATGGAAATCCATCGTTAATAATTTATACAAATTTATTTAACATGGAGCAGATTAACAACTGTTACATCGTTCTGCAACCAAAAACGTTTGTTATTAATTTTTAATGAAAACCTGAAAATATTAAAACTGAAATGAGTAATGGAATAGTGTACTTTAAAAAAATTTAACAAAAAAGGAGACCTACTTTATTAATTTTGAAAAGTTCCCTAGTTTATCTTCGTAGTCGAAGGTCTAATGCAAATGAAATTAAAATAAGACCACCCTTGAGGTATCCCCTGTCAAAAAAAAAAAGAATCAACCAAATCGGTTCATAAACAAAGAAGTTATAGCTGAACATCCATTATAAAATATACATTGAAATTGAATTCCTCTGTATATTTCTAAGTCGGTAAAAAAGAAGGTCTACATTGCTGCAAGTATGCGAATTGTTCATAACTTGCATTTCATTAAATAATATAGGTTATAATACTTACCTATAAATAAATATATAATTTCACACACGGCCATTTCATTCCAAACTAAGAAAGTTTGTATTTATGGAATTAATTGAACTGTGGAATTCGATTCCTATCAATATCCAATAAGCCAACTGTTGGGATTCCTTCAAGTATTCGCTACGTAGGTTTTACTTGGAGCAATTGAATATCGGCTAGATTTCGTTTTTACTAAATATTATGCATATCTCGCATAAACCTTTCTCTTGCTCCCCTGTAAGACTGGGAGAATGCTTTTAGCATTAAGTCCTCTATTGTCCTTTTTTGTGCAATAGAAAATATAATATATAAACAGCTGGTATATATAGATAAATAACACCCAGCCGTACAAGTGACAATTATTATGCTCATCATACAAAAACGTCAGCTATGCGGGGATTGAACCCGCAACCTCTCGGTTTAATAGGGCTTACTCTCACTATGTCACAAGGCACGAGCTAATCTCTGGATCTACTAGTCATATGAAATTAAAAAAAATATTATATTTTATATATTATTTATCGAGATAGGTTATAGATTATCTACCATCACGCTACGATCTTTAGAAGCGAAGCAGTGATCATAAATGTCAACCAAGATATAATTTTTAGGCCGTGTTTACCATACGTAATGAAACGGGCATGTACAATTCAAACTTAACGCGGATGAATCCACGGGATGTAGCTAGTGTTTCATATTTTTACCGTCTCGTATTTAGTAAAGGTGCTTAGTTCAATCTAGTTTAACTAATCAAATATTTTAACCGTATATTAGTTGAGTAATATGAACCCGATTGTTAGTGAAGGTTTTCTTTCCTCAATAAAAGAATAGTGCGCATAAAACGCTTTGGATCCCATCGTACAGTGCAGTGAGACCGATGCGACGCGACGCGACTCGACGATACCGCACAATGAGCGGGGAGAGCGCTCGCCCGCTCAATTGTTATTTACTGCAGTCGCACAACCTGAATACAGATAAACTGTTTTGTTAGTTTCTGTATTTTCTTTTAAGTTTTACCAATAAACTTTTTTGAAGTGATAACTCTTATGGGAGGGTAAACCGCTTCGTAACGTAACGCGTTACGGCGCCATTAATAGTAGCATAGTTTCAGTTAATCCTAACAACACGCTCGTAGCCTAGAGGTCGTTAGCGTGACTGCTATGGCCGAAGTCCTAGGTTAGGTCGTTCTTTTTCTTCACTTCTGTCGAGCGTCCCGAGACGAACATGACTTTTTTTTAAATTATTATGTTATTTATATGTCTCGTGTATCCATAGATGTAGTATAATATCTATGATTGTGTCTATGTCTTACGTCAGACAAATCAATCTTTTTATATCCGTTACAAATAATTTGTGAATATTTGCTTTAAATGTTTCCAGATAAGATTGTGGTTGTTTTTATTGTAAAAAAATTAGATTAAACATTAAAAAATTTGTGTGTCATAAGAATAAATCTTTTCCAGAGCAACACATTTTAGTTATTTTTCCTAGTAAACCTGTAGAAGCCTTATATATGTATATATGTATCCTGTTACCATTGTCATAAATGTGTAGGACAGTAACAGGGCAAATTGTCGGCTGTATTTAATAGGTAGGATGCAATAGTTGTGTCCTATGAAACGCGGCCACCATACACCAAGCGTATTACCCGCCATGATGACACCGTTACGTGAGCTGCGTTTCGGCATCTGTCGGTGTATATAATGAAACGTGGTTTTCGTCATGTTTTGGGATCCAGCTGCCGAGAAGCTTACATACCTATTACAGGCACGCTTAGCGGTGAATTGCTGATTTATCCGCGGTCAATGTCGTTTTTAATTGTACTTAGTTTACTATAAGGCACAATACAGTGACTATAAAAAGAGCCGTATGAGGTTACCATATGAAATAGTTCTACGGAGCTCTTCTCAAGTACAATTATCATGAATAGTTACTAATAACGTGTTTCCTTATAAAATAAAAGGATTATAGAGTATAACATAATTGAGCATATAATTGACGAGCCCCCCCCCCACCCCCCCCCACTCCCCCTACATACATTATATCAGCTTTCATCTTTCAATATTCATTTTGTATGGTAAGGGGTGTTAAATTACATTCCATAAAGCTGAGACACCCGAGCCAGCCTCACCTGCACGAGGTGCACCCCTGCTGAGCAACGAACGAGGTAATGGTGATAGCGGGATGTTACGGCTGAACAGCCTAACTGAGTCGCGACTACCATGCACGTGGTGAAAAGTACGTCATAGTGACTCGCTTTTGCGTGTCGAGTTTCAGATCAGCCTGAGCATATACAATCAAATGTATGCAAGCCACCATGATAGCAGCGACCCACGATGGATTTCGATCTTAGGGTAGTCGCCGTTGTGTTTTGGTTGTACTGTGTTTACGATTACCATCAGGGGTAGTACGATCCATTTCCCGTACTACCATAAAAAAAAAAATTAAAAAAAATTAGGTAAAAAAAAATCAGTTTCGCTATCAGTCCTTCCAAGGGCAGAGCGTGATGAATATGTTATTGGAGGTATGATATCTTTCTATTCACGTGAACTCTAGTTTGAAGTAGTAACAATAGTTTTGCTGCCGTGAGATATGTGTTTACTGTTTGAGTTAACGCCTATAGGTAGGGCGGGGCAGGGCGGGGCGCAACACAGAACATTCAGCGATTTAAACCATAACGCTAGGAAACGATAATATTAAGAAAATTATCGTGGTTAAGACGTAAAATCTAGTTGTTCATATTATTTTTTTCTTATAAATAAAAGAAAATTAAAGGAAAATTTGTATAAAGTAATATCTGTACGGACGTAAAAAATTATTATTATTAGACATAGAAAACGTCAAAAATGGGTCATAACTTAAAATTATTATTTGCTTGAGATCCGAAATATCATCTGCAACATAATGAGACTTTACAGCTAACCAAATTATAGTTAATGCTAGTTACATTACATCATAAACACTATACAACGTTACATTTTAAATAGTTTATATCCGGCTAAAATTTGGATGGTTTTAGTGGAAATCAAAAGAAAAATTTTCGTTACTTCACCATTGATGTATATATTTTTTTATAAACACATCTTTCAGTAACATTTTATGTAATTGAAAAACAATTGACGAGCATTTAAATATAGTCTTTTTATTTTACGCTGCCAGATACATTTAATCATAGCAGTCGGCCCATGATCAAAATTGGACCAGCGACTTTTTAATCATAGACTTATTTCTGTTTGACTTTTGCAGTATGTATCTAAACAATGAAGATTATATCACTTGCTGTCACTTTTCATCGAGTGACAATGTGAATATTTTGGGGGGTCTAAGTTCAATGGCACCGGTAAGGTTAGGATTCGCAGTATTTATTAATTAATTTAATGTATTAGTAACAGGTATTATAGATACATTTTAGCTTTCTGCACTCCTTCTCCATATAAACTTTAACCATGCTAAATCTCAAAGACTTTGTGCACGCAATACACTTAAAAAGGTGTGTGAAGTTTTCTTCTCATGTATTAATATTATGATATTTATTGTTTCACAATGTAAGGTAATAGATCAAATTGTCAACTTTTTCTTTTATAGGTCAGTGTAACAAAAGAATATTTGCCATCAAGCACTGTTTATTTAAAAAAAAACGGAGTGGTGTCGTGGGACACCAGATAGGTTTCAAGTTTTATTCGAGGTACAAAGAAAACAACTATTCGGGTATACATTTTTTATTATGTTTTTTTTTATCGATAAAAATCTAAATAACCACCTACTTTACAAAATTATCTTAACACCTTTATTTTATTTACAATGATTTATAAAAAGATATAATAATAATATACAAAGAAATAGCTATTTACAATGAATAAAATAAAAGTCATAACATATACTACACATTGGACACTGTATAGCCATCATACATAGACTATACATAAAAATCTTACGGTTTTTTTTAACGTTACGGACGTTTTTGCCGGCTGAGGTACCCCTCCGCAACGCCCCCTAAGGGACTTCGTTCCAAAACTGTTATTTAGCTAAGATTGCAACAAAAGTTCAATGCACGAATTTTTGTTTTGATAGTGAATTAAAAGGTGAAACTGTTCAACAAAAATCGCTTTCGCTTGGCCGTTGCAACGGCGCGCGGCGGGCAGGCGAGCGCACGCATTCACCCGCTATGCGAACACGATTTCCAAACAGCGCGCGCTAACTCACAGCTCACGCGCTGAGCGGGCGGGCGGGCGGCGCGGGGAGGGCGGGCCTCGGCAGGTACCGCTTGTGAAACTACTTCAAATTTGATGCTTTTCTGCGTTTTATTGGTTCTTTTCGAATAACCCAAATTATAGTTAATGGGTGTTACATTATATCGTATATAAACACTACACAACATTAAATTTATTTAAATATTTGTTTTAAGTAAGCATATGCACAGAAAACGTATTGATTAGGTAGGTAGACATGAAATTAGATGAATACTTATATTACTATAATTATTTCCATTTCTTTATTTTTTCGATGACAGTTCTAATTTGATAGTTGTAGTGTTGTGACCAAATAAGTAATGATATCGATCTGAATGAATATCGATATGAAATAAGTAGCGACGATTCATCAGATTTTGATTAAAATAAATAAATAAAGATTACCTGTCGTTATTATTATTTCGTTTCATTGTCGAGTACCTACCTAGGACCTACTCATTTTACATCAGCTTCGAAAATTTTGAAGAAGTTGGCATTATCAATCAAGAATTAATACATGTAACATCTTGTAATGAAGTTAATAAATTTGTACAAAAGTATCGGGCAGTAGTTTAGTTTCTTACATCGTGTAAAAAAATATCAGGTCCGTTATCGTGTTACGTTTATCGATATAGCCTATCCCTATCAGTTTCTCTGACTCTGGTATAACCTTGTACGTGTGTAAACGTCATATTTTTATAAAATAATGCATAAATAATGTAAAAAAGACGCTCGTTCAATTTTTCACAAGAGCTGTCATCAAGAAAATAAAGAAATGGAAATGGTATAGGAACATTGACATTCAATAGTACAAGAAGTTCGGATGCAAAAATAAAATTAGAAATTTGTTATTACGCGATTACAAATTGTTGTTTAAATGTTTATTACAAATTGTATAACGGCTTCTGAAAATAGCCTCGTCAGCCATTCTTTTCCTTCATAAAATCATGTTTAATTAATTTCCATTAGCATTTTCTTTTATTAATTTAAAATATCTGGGCGAACGAGCTGTGCTCGGCTCGGTGTCTTATAAACGTAAAAGGAAAAACAACTATCTAGGCAACTTGGAATGTAAAACATCTAAATGTAAAGTTTCATCGAAATCGTTGGAGGCGTTTCAGAGAAAACAATTACTTATATATATACAAGAATTGATCACTTAATATAATAAGATAAATTTACAACTACTAGAATGATGATGAGCCAAATACGATTTCAGTTCTATTAAAAAAAGAATTCTATAACACTGGAGAAATTATTAAATTATTAGGAAATTGCATCAAAAATAATACATCAGTATAATAAAGTAATTGAATGATTTACAATCATATTATACCTTGATCAAGAGATGATCTAGCTGAAAGCGATACCTTATGGACCACAGGATGGGAATCTATCGTACAACTCCCTTGGTGCTACTGTTTGCTTTTTATTTTAGCACGAAAAGGTAAAGGCAATGTAACTGGGTGCTAAGCGCAGTTAAATCACCGGCTGATCCCGAAACGCGACAAACCAAAAGAGAGTCACTACGGCGAGCTTATCCATTGAGCCATCCACATGGTTATTGCATATTTGTTTAATTTAGAAAGTCGTACTTCCCATAATATGAGAATTTAATATTATTTGAAATATAGATACCTATTTAAAAATTTACTTTTAAACAATTTCAGCAAACCCCTTTTACAATTTGCTAGAATGTGGGTAGAAATACGCCGCGCCGCCATAACTAATGGAGGTATGCACCTGACGGGACCAAATGAATAGATCCTTCTCGCTCGCACGCCTGCCGTCTCGCTCGTACGCATTCACTGAATCTTTAATGAACATGTCGTTTCCACAATGTGTTTGGTTTTTGTTTTTACTCCTCTGTTTATCAAGTTTAATCTAACAATAAAATTGTGTAGATATATTTTTAAAGTTACTTTTAGGTGATATTATGAATATTTTTGATGGGATTCATACTAAAATATATAATATGCATTCGAATAGAGTGACCTTCCGTCTTTTGTTGGAGTCGGTTAATAAAAACTAGAAACATTGATTTTATGTTACTACAAAAACTTCCTGGATAGTACTAATAAAGAAGCCACCATCTAGTTAGAGTGTTGTTTGTATACTGAAAATTTGAAAAATATTATAACAACATGAAATTGCTGGGATTGTGTATACTTTACTTTACTTACATTAAATATGTTATTTAACCGAATTGAAAACAAGGAGGACGTTACTCAGTTCGAATGTATAATTATAAATTTTTATGAATGTTCAGCCATAACTTCTTTGTTTGTGAACCGATTTGGATGATTCTTTTTTTGTTGGGAAGGAAATATCTATAGGGTGGTCCCATTTTAATTTCATTGACATTGAACTTACGAATTTAAAGATAAACCACGAAAGTCCACAAAATCATTGAAGTTAGTTTTCTCTTCAGTTAAAAAATTGTCTTCTCATGTTAATTATGAAGATGTCTCGATGAGTGCACACTGCACACATACATCAATATATTATGAACTAGCGGGTTGCCCGCGGATCCGCATGCGTTTATAGTTACGCAGTAGTTATTTACATCCCGTAACTTTATTTTTACCCATATTGTTGACAATTCATATGTCGTATCAATTGAGGAATGGCGTGTATTTCCCGTGTATAATTTTCATCGAATAATTCTTTCTTACCAAAAGCATAAATATGAATATCCCTAATTTGAGACATGGCGGGTTCTTCATACAAACTTTCACCCAAGTTTTATTTTCACCATACGATTGAAACACACACATCACAAATAAATAATTCACTCGTAGCAAAACTGTATAATCCAGATAATTTGCAATAGGTATATCGCTTAGAATATATAAACTCCCGCGAGTCGCGATTGACAGCGCACGTCATATTTCTATCATAAAATAAAACTGTAATTATGCTGTACTATGTAGATAAACAGTTTAAAAACACTTCAGCCAATCTTAAAAAGAAAACTGGACTATAATTAAAAGGTTATTATTAGAAATACAATACATTTCTTATTAAGTATAATAATGTCAATAAATCAACAAACTGGTTGGTATGGCAGCCGATATCATTTAATCATTATCGCGCATGGCCATGTGGTGTTTCAATATTTTGTTCATAGAAACTTTCATCCCCTATTTTCTGCCCTTAAAGTTTTTATTTTCACTACAAAAAGTACCCATGTCCTTTCCCAAGGTCCAATCCATTACTATACCAAAATTCATCAAAATTGGCTCAGCAGTCTAGGCGTGAAAACTTAACCAACAGACAGACAGACAGAGTTATTTTCGCATTTATAATATTAGTATGGATTATTGCGTAAATTCTAATTTACTACCATCATATCCCAAATTATTTTGATATAATATTAGGTCCTTAGGTATGAATTTGGCGATTTGTTGAACTGGCTACTTTGATCTCAAATATCTGGCATTTGGTTAGGAATTTGAAATTCAAGTTTATTTCAAATTTAAGCTTGTGTAATTGTATTTCGAATTTAGGTTATTCATTTGTTTTCGCACCATTTGCTTTTGATCGTTATTTTCACATAATGGATAACATAAAATATCGCGCTATTTACGAATATAAATGCACCACCGTGGCATCAGCGCTACAGAAACAGCTCGCAGAGAATTAATGATGTGTATGGGGAAGCTACTATAAAAGAAAGCACTGTACGTTTTTGGTTCCAAAGTTTTCGTTCTGGGAATTTTGACCTATGATACAAACCTCGTGGATGGCCGGAGACCCTAGTTGATAATGAAAAATTATAGGTGATCGTGGGGGCGGATCCATCGCAAACTACGTCAGAGTTAGTAGCAAGCTTCGATGTGAGACATAAAATAATTGTAATTCATTTCAAAACAATTTGGAAAAGTGATATGCTCGAGAAATAGATAACGCATGAATTGTCTGAAGCGTTACATTAATCATCAGTCACAATAACGAGGGAGTTTTGAATCGCATTGTACCTTGTGACCAAAAGTCGATCCTTTACAATAATCGGAAACGCTCATCACAGTAGTTGAACCCAGGAGAACCGGCCACATCCTGTCCCAAGCGAAAGTTGACTTAGAAAAAGGTACTGGTTAGTGTTTAGTGGACCAGTGCTGGTGTCATACTGTACAGCTTCCTAAGATCTGGCCTGACGATAACGGCAGATCTGTATTATCAACAATTGTAAACCATGATAGAAAAGCTAGCCATTAAACAACCGAGACTGGGCAATATTTCACGACATACGGTCGCTAATTAGAGGAACTGCGGTTGGAGTATTTCCGACACCCACTATACTCCCAGACCTTGCTCCAACAGATTACTACTTTTTTCGGAATTTGAACAATTTCTTGCAAGGAAAAAAATTCAATTCCAATGAGGCTGTCCAAACCGCCTTCAAAGATTTTATTGATTCTCGCTCCCACAATTTTTTTAGCAATGGAATCAATGAACTACCTATAAAATAGTGAAAGTTCATAGATAATAATGGTACATATTTTGATTGATTAAATGTATAATTTCATTATATGTTTTTCGTTTTACTTTTTCCATATGTAAGGACCTAATCTATATTTTTATCTATCATTACAATTGACAATAAATCCATTTCCTGGGATTAGCGCGTATTCATCTTTGAAAATAATAATACTATCCCTAAACATCTGGTGCGAAAAACAACGTTTCGGCATTGTTGTAAATGTATTTCGTAAAGAAAAGAAAAGATGGCATCAGTTTATGTTGGGATCCCGGGTTGTAGTGTAAGAGGTGGGCGCGCGGCCGGTCGCGGCTGTGGATGGATAACTCACAAATCGCACACCATTTGTCACCACCCCGTCTTATTGATAAGGGATAATTCCGGATAAACTGTAGGGATCCCTGTTCAAATGATTATTTATCACTTTCCATTCATATCGTCACTACTGGGAATACCTTTGATAATACTAGAGCTTTCTTATGCGTTTGAAACACACTGAACTTTCTGAAGCAATAATTACACCGCTTAGATCGACGTGAGTACGAATACCTGCAAAGAGCCTCAACTTTCGGAGAAAGAAAAGATGGTAATAAAACTATAGTCTAATGCCTGCCTGTCTTACTACCATTCTCAAGTCCTAAGGAGCTATATGTGTTTTTTCTTACAATTAAGGTGACAAACAGGAACACGGCTCGTCTGTTGGTAATCAGCTACATGTTAGCTATGCCGGTATATCTATGGACGCTTGTAATACTATAAATATCACTAAAGCATTGTCGACCTTCAAACCCTCTACTTCAAAGAACTCTGGAAACCTACTTACCGCACAAATATAAGCCTTGCTTAAACGGCTTTTTCTAATGTTCACCTGGCTAGCTACCAAACTCAAATTGAAGAATATCTGTCGCCAAAGCAGAACAGGTGTGTTCCGGCAGGCGGTATTCAAGACTCAGCCCCGTTAACTAACTCGTTAATCTCAGAAGTGGGATAAATACTTCGTGATAAACTTTAAACTCCAGGGCGTTAGGTAGCTAGACGAGAACTAGTGAGTGCCGAACCACGGTGTCATCATGATTCCTTCACCAAAAGGTCAAGTTCAGTGTAGGGTTCGAACCCAATTTAATCAAAGCATTCCGAGCAGTCCGAGCTTGAAACCACCGAAAAATCATCGACATCAGATTTCAAATGGATTTAACTAATTTTTCACACGATCATATCCGTTAGTCAGAAGTAAATTAAAATACATAATATTAATATCCGCTTGTAAGTTTCCCACTACTGGGCCATTATCTCTTCCCAATTTTCTCAATCAGCTCTTTATGAGCCCACAAGGTATTGGCAATTTCAAACACCGGAAAATCAACTGTTCTATACTTTTCTCCACATACTGTACTGTACAAGAACATTTTTCATTCTTTAAGGTTTCCTCACGATGTTTTCCTTCACAGTCAACCGATACTGTTACCAATACTAATAATATATACCTATACAAACCAATTTATAATAAAATAGAAAAGCAACTTCAATGATTTTGAAGAGTTCCTTGGTGTATCTTCGAAGTTGAACGTCCAATTCCGATTAAATTAATGTGGGACCACCCTTGAGGTATCCCCTATCCAACAAAAAAAGAATCATCCAAATAAGTTTAAAAACATCCATAAAAAATATACATTCGAATTGAGTCTTTTTTGAAGTTTATACAATTAGTAAAATTGAAGTGTCTGTTTGTAATGTCAAAATAACAGCTTTTTAGTAAATGCATTTGAAAGTATATACGACACCGATAACAAAAACCCATTTTAAAATTTTCTCTGTCTGTCTGTATGTTCCGGGTAATCTTCGAAACGGTGGGATCGATTTTGACAGGACTTTCACTGGTAGATAGCTGAGTTTATAGGAAGTAACTTAGGCTACTTTTATTTTAGAAAAAGAATTAGGGTTCCGCACAAATAAAAAAAACTTGTCATGAGGAATCAATTCGGGCAGTTAAATGGCTTACGCTGAGTAAACCATAAGAGATTTAGCAAATGAATGTTCTAAACAATTGTATAAATTAAAAAGACCTATAAAAAAGTCAGCGAGAGTGTACGTCTATCTTCTAAGGAACACCCACAATAAGCATTTTTGTCTTAAAAATAGCCGGGAGCTGGGGAGCAAGGTTCGCGCGGGCATTCTGTAGACCACGTTAGCGTAGCCGCGGGCACAGTTAGTAACCAATAAACGAATACATACAAATATAATATAGGCGAATACCAGTGTGTTATCGCTCGAAAGACGCGCACGCGTACGCGCCTCTGTACTCGTTCTACGCGCATAGTAATTGTACATCTCATGTCGATTTAAGTAAAGATCAGATTTATGCATTCAATATATTCTGAGGTAAATTTTCATCTATACTTTGTTAAGAAACCACTACAAATTTTACGGGGTGATTGGACACGTACGACAATAATTATATCAAACTGTATTAGCCGCCATAGTTCTGGGTGGTAAGTGACTGAATAAGAAGTTCAAGGTTACATTCTAATATTATTTTCAGGTGTGGTTCCAGAATCGCAGAGCTAAATGGAAGAAACGTAAGAAGAGCACGAACGTGTTCAGATCTCCCGGTGCCCTGCTCCCCTCCCACGGGCTCCCTCCGTTTGGTGCTGGTGATGTCTGCGGCCCAGGAGTCTTCGCTGATCGACCCTGGTCAATGCCTGCTGGTAACAACGTTTCCAATAATCGTTATTAGTTATTTAAAACGGTGTTGAACATCTCATCAACAAATATGAAAATAAATATTGTGTAGTAAGCGTGCTTTTGGCACTGCCTTTATTAGATAAACTATCTGTGTCCTATGGTTTTACTCGTGTCAAATTAATTCCCATAGAGGTCTCATACGATTGTGAAATATGAATTTACGTACCTATATGAGATAAGTGTAATTCTGCTCTAATACGTATAAGTATTATTCCAGGACTAGGCCAATTATCCCAGGGCGGTGTCTCGATGGGTGGCTTCGGAGCGGGTACTCTTCCCCAGCTGGCTGCAGACCTCAATCCCTCGCTGCCGATCAGTTCCGTCGCCTCTGGACAACCTTACCAGGGTCATTATCCACTTAATTCTCTAGGTAAGTAGATTTTGCTCCGCACTTATTTTAATACACTTAATATATTAATTAAGTCATGGTGGTCGAGCGGTTTATTCCGGGTGAAATATCAATTCGATGTCCGCATGTTCATATCTCGAAAAAACCAATGGAATTTGTGTACATTTACTAATTAAAATTGATATTAATTACATATTATGAAAGGAAATATCGTGAGGAAACCTGAACACTTGAGTAATGTTCTTGTAGTATTCCACCATCTACTGCGGTAACTCAAGCCTAGTTCCATTTCCTCGGTGTGGAGCCCTTGAGTCTAGCAGCCGCTCGCATGATACAAGTGACTTTGCACTTGCAATCACTAGCTAGTAGCTACGAACAGACACCATTACACTGCACACCACACTCGAGCACACCGTACTGGTATAAAGCTTCTGTAAGGGATCTTTTCTTCCCTTTTTTGTATTACTTTTAGCAAATTCGTGACTTAATTGTAACTATTGCAACGGCACAAGCCGAAGTTCGGCCACTTTTCGTTAGCTCTTGAGCATGCTGCCACGCTTTCACAGCTGAGTACCTTAAGCGCTCGCCCCCCGGCCACGGTGAAACTGTAAAAGCCGTCTGAGCCTCCAAGGCCTCTATAGCTATCAGTATCATCAAATAGGAAAGCAGAATAAAATGAGAAATATAGATTTGCTGATTTCTCGGAGTTTGAAATCGCTAATACGTCGTGAGGCGGTGTGCTGATTAAGCTGTACCTTTTCTTGAGGAGAGACTCTTGCTCAGCAGAGGAACACTTAAAGGCTGGTAGTATTTTGTAGGCCATGAATAGCTTATAATAGGCTTACAGTTCTATACAAGGTATATAATTAATATATAGGTAACTATCTCTGAGATCCAAGTTTGAAATGAGTTTTTGTCAACCACACACCTTGAAATTAAACAAAACAATGAGATAACTGCTTCTCCCTCAGTCCACTACCTTCCTAATTTACCGTACTATAAAGCTGTGGAACTGTGTTCCCTCCTACTTACAGTATGAAGTTCTTCAAATACAGCTTGAAGTGACTTTTGAGCAGGCAAGCGTGACAGCAACAACTGGTGATTGATTCTAGATCTCTTGGTCTTCGTCAATATTGTTGGATTGGATTCTGTTCTTATCATTAGACACAGGCGCATCACTTTGCCGTAATATGATAAAAAATAGTTGCATAGTTTTAGTAATTTCTAAATGTATTCTTCTTGGCTGTTTAGGTGATACCATGATGTCCTATTGTAACAATATAAACGCCGGGCAGCAGTCAGGGGGACCCCTGGAAGGTTCCCCCACACCCCCGCATATGGCACACTGCGCGAATAACAACGCATCCCCCACCGCCTCAGGTATAATATTCAAATATAGGGTAATCAGTATGACGTTCGGCAGTATACGCTAATGTACCTACTTCACTGAAAATAAAATTGATTAAAAATTATATTGTAACTAAAATATTACGTGACGGATCGATCTTTTTAATTACTTCATATATTTAGCGACTGACCATAACCTCACCTGATGTTAAGTGTTAAGTCGAAGACAGTAACACGTTAAGCTTAATGGGTGAGACAGGCTCTCAAGTGCAGCTGCCGGAACGCCCCTATAGGTATAGGTGCTTGGCGACAGATTTTCAACAATCAAAAATGGCCTACCACATCATCACTTCAACCTTAAATAAATTTTGTTAGGTTTTATGACATGTGACTGGATCGCGACCATCATACACCAGTTCTAAAACCTGATATAGTGACATGTTTAGGCGTTCCACGTTGCGTGATCGGCCGGTGTATATTCAGCTGCTGAGGAGGTCTCTCAGAGTTGTACGGTCTTACTGTCAGACATAAAGCCGTCACATTGGCTATTAATAGTATATTATTGCAAAGGTCGTGAAATAGACAATTGCAGGTCGAGTATGAGTTTGAAGGCCGAGCCGTAGGTGAGGACTTCACTAATACGAGACAGGCAATTGCCATTTCCGCCGAGGTATATATAGTGGTTTTCTCAAACATGCATGGAAATATTATCATTATTTTCAAAAAAAGAACGCTCGAAGTTACGAATTTACGGACAAAGAAAATCAAATTCATTGCAGGAGTATTTTTTTGAATTTGGAGCATTATAACGCTCCAGCAATGTTGTATGAAACGGCGTCCAGGGGTTATTAAATACTCTTTGATTGGGTCTCTTTTACCATTCTTGGTATTCAATACTTAAATTCGATACTTGGAGTGAATTTGAAATTACAAATCATAAGAGTGTAATTATAATACCTGCTACTCCAGTAATGTAATTTAAAATTATAAATGTTATGTCTGTTGTAGGTAACGGTACAGAGGGCGGTGAAGAAGAAGTATGGCGCGGGCACAGCATCGCGGCACTCCGGCGACGAGCCTCCGAGCTGTCTGCAGCTATCCCTCCCTACCTCCAGCTTAACTACGACGCCCACAGCCCCGTCTACTGACCGGCACTCCCCTTCCCGAACCTCCCAGATTACGCTGATAAACATACTTATTAACCTTACATCAATAAAGCCTATCGAAGGCTCTTACAAGCGAGATGAAGTAATTTTTTATGAGGCGCGAGATGTCTTCTAAAGACTAGCGTTCACCAGGAGGGCCAGGTCGGGTTGCATCGTAACGCTTTTGTGAATCGCTCGTGTATTTTTGCGGATGTACGCTACGGCCTACCACGAACCTTCTAGTCGACGCAGACAGGCGGAAAAATACTGAAGAACAAGAATTTTGTCTGGATTTTTCTTGAAACAAATTGATGATGATATTCACCAAATATGTTACTTTTCTTGCATATATTATACACACCGACCAAGGAGTGGGACACGTCCTTAGCAAAAAAAAACCGTTCAGGCGGTCCGTCTATTAGCCTGAAGGGCCTTATCCAAAAACAGAGCCGCTGATGGCTTTTACAGCTTTACCGGGCTTGGGGCCGAGGCCCATACATACTATGACTGCAAGTGCATCGAAGCGTTGCGTCCCGTTCCTCCACGATCCGTTGCTAATGAACGCCAGCCTTTATATTCAAGACTTTGGCACTTGTCATAAACTAATAAGTAGTCATGACAGGCATGACATTTTATCCATACAACTGAAAACTACACACTATTTTTAATTTTAATAAAGAAACAGTAAAATTGTTGGTAACAAATGTTGCGCTTTACGAAAATTCCTTCAATTATAATGCGGTTATAGTATGTAAATTTAAAACCGAGTTTTATCTTTAGGACTACGATTTAGATCTTCAGTGTTGCTAGTGAGGTCACTAGTCCTTAGTTCAACAAAAAGGGACTTTATTATGTATCAATATGAATTTTGATAAGTGTCTGCGATGTTGTTGTCATAATAAAAAAAAAGAAATATACACAAATATAAAATTTGCAAAGTTAAGCAATCAATCGCGTTAACAAGTTAACGAAATAAATCGATGAACATTTTTACAATGAAATTGTGAGCTGTATCTACAATGTATACGCATACGTACAATAAATAAATTATAGTATATTGTAATAAGGTATTTATTTAAGTAAGTATTTAAGTAAGTATATTAGAAAGTATTACTTAGTATTTAAGCAATTATTATTAATGTATTTATGCGACTATTGTGGTGTATACTTTGTGCATTATCGTGCGTTCATCATGTATTGCCATGGATTTAATAACATTCCATAAAAAAAAAAATTGAATAAATACAGTAAAGATTGTATAAAGTGGGCTGTATATGTTTTTTTGTGTTTAACACGTTTTAAGTTTGCTGATAAAATTAATACAATTATGTATACTATAAAACTAAATGTTAAATAATAATTATATTGTATTAATATTTTATATTTAACAGCCCAATAATTACATGGTTTAATATGCATTTACAAGCGTAGTTGTAAATTTCCAAGCCAAAATAATATAAGTCTTAATTATATTGTTGAATATTATTTGAAAGAAGAAAAATATGTATGTGTTTTTTTCCCATAACTTAGAACAAAAAATAAAACGTAACCAATAACAATAAACAAAAAAATAGGAAAAATTAATACTTTTAAAACCATTTAAATGTGTTTATCTGAAAATATTTTAAATGGTGTTTTTTTAATGTGTTAATGAATGCAATATGTTATTAATTTTGGTAAAGAAAATATTGTATCGTAATTATAGTTTTCCTTTGAAAATATATAAATTGTCAGTAAATATAAATAGATATAACATTTTCTTAAAAAATATGTATTGTATACATTGGAAACTCGCGGCCACTGTGTTTTTAAAACATTTTATTTTATTATTAGTTGAAAGTGGTTGATAGTTCCTATTATTTAGAAAGCCCCGATCGATTTTTTGAAACTTTTTTTTTTTATAAAATTTTCAACATTTCCGTCCGTTTTTTTTAAATATAGTTTTTGTAATAATAATATATTATGGTTTTAATTTATATTTATGTATACATTAACCGTTTCGGGGCTCAAAGTGTATTGCAATCATAGTAATAAGTTAAAAACACTGTATATTTTATTATTTTATTTTTATAAATACGAAAGATTCTTTACAAAATGTGGTGAAAATTTTAAAGTGTTTCCCGGCAACATTATTTGCACTCACTGTCGATTTTGTAACTGGTATCTCGGATCCTGTATTTTTTGCATTTTTGTTTAAATTAAAGATTGAGTGAGGAACTACGATTAGAGTAATGAAATTGTGAATAGTTGGTAACACAGACGAGCGACGTTTCGTGTTCGTGCGGGATTATCGCTGTAACTTACTCGACCTATGTATGTACATGTACGATCCATTTAGTATATTGTATTAGTTATGTAAGTATTAATATACAATCATACAATAAAATAGACAATGTTCAATGTTGTGTTTTAATTTTGTGTTGTTTTTATTTGTAACAAAGTTTCGAAAGCAGTTCGTTATGATTGTAAATTTCAAGAAATCTTCATTATTTTCATTATCTGCCATCGATTTTATTTATGAGTAGTTGTGCCCGTGGTTTCGCAGACTTGCCCGCGCGAATCTTGCTCCCCCGCTCCCGGCTATTTTAAAAACAAATATGCTTATTGTGGGTGTTCCTTACTTTCTCAGACTTTTTTCTAGGTCTTTTTAAGGTATACAATTGTTTTGTACATTAATTTGCTACATCTCTTATGGTTTACCCAGCATAAGCCATTTAAGCACCCTAATTGATCCAGCATGACCAGTTTTCTTTATTTGTGCGGAACCCTAATTCTTTCTCTAAAATAAAAGTAGCCCAAGTTACCCCTTGCAACATCAGCTATCTGCCAGTGAAAGTCCCGTCAAAATCGGTCCAACTGTTTCGGAGATTACCCGGAATAAACAGACAGACAGACAAAAAATTTAAAATGGGTGTTTTGCTATAGGTATCGTATTTACTTTCATATGTATTTAGTAAGAAGATGTTATTTTGACATTACAAACAGACACTTCAATTTTATTATTGGTATAGATTAATCGATAGTGTTGATTATTAGAGTGATTTACGATTATTGCTTTGTCTATGCCTCTTTTATCCTATGTCGGTAAAGTGAATGTCTTTTTACCTGATGGCAAATAAAGTACAATGCTAGGACAGTGTATGAAGCGACCGGATGAAGCACAGTATTCAATCGGAATGATTTTGATTTATTAAATTATTTAGGTAATAAGATTAATAAATTTAAAGCAAAAACTTATTGGTTATAAACAATACGACGATGCAGTGAGTGGTGAGTTTTGTGACATCGTTAATTAACATAATGAGAGGCTGGTGGTTGTAAAAGTTACCCCCAAATGAAAGTCTAACTATTTTTATTTTTATTTTTAGCATACCCTGGACCTAGGTTAAATTTTATCAAATGTTCGAAAAAATATATAATAATAATGTTTTGTTATATTATACATAATTTACTTATATTTATTTGAAACTAACGATCCGCCCCAGCTTCGCACGGGTATAATTTACAAAGTGATGTATTTTATGTCTAAAAAAGCTGAATATTGATAGTTCCTAACTTCATATCTGCCTCATTAACCTAAACGCGAATGTTATGCTCGAGTACCTAGGTTCGATTCTTAGTTCGAGCAAGGTGTTATTGGGGTTTTCTATGAAATTCTCAATAGCAGCTTGGAGTTTGGCTTTGTGCCCGATTAATGACAATAGGCTTGCCCTCCATTACATGGGACTTAAAACATACCCGGCGAACTCTGGGTGTACATCTCTGCCTAACACTTCGGGGATACAGGCGTGATGGTATGTTATGCAATTCCATTACGAATAGTGCGCTTAGCTTCCGTCGCGCAATTTTTTATAGGTTTTTTTGGAAAGATTTTTTGGTCGCGAATAATTTTGAATTCGCGATATCTTCTAAGGTATTCATTAAAATGAAAAACTGTGAAGGACAATCTTAATTTAATCCACATTAAATACCCGAGTTAACTAATGAATTTATCTGGATATAGATTAGTACTGGATTGGAGATAATAGGTTTGCAAATAACGTAATATTTTAAATTATTATGTTGAAGATAAAAATGGTTACTGTGAGGCAATTTTAGGAAATAAACATATACCATCGCAGACTCTTCTCTAGGCTTTTTGAAGACCTGCAATTCTTTACAACATTATTTTTATGTATCTCATAAGGTTTAGCCAGCATAAGCCATGTAAACGCCCGAAAATCATTTTTTGACGGGTTGATTACAAATAATTTAATTTTCATTACTATACAAAAACTGGTAAAAGTTCAAACGTTTAAAAGATCTAAGCGTACATAGGGGACAGACAGAGTGATGCGACTTCATTTTATACTATGTATAGATGTATTATATTGAATGTAAATACAAAATGTTGTTACTATCATTGCCATCTATTGGCCCACTTTAACTACATCATTTATTACTGGCTACTCTTTCCGTTAAATGTCACTGTAAAGCTGGGGATAGCTCCATGACTACCTTGCCTAATATCAAATTATGTTCTTTTATTTCACGATAGATGGCATTGAAATAAGTTTTCAACCTCAACTACGATATTGATAAAACAAAACTATTTTTTTTATTGATCGTACAAACATTACTACAAGGCTCTAGTTTACTATTAATTTTAATGTATAGGTATAATAATAAGTAAGTTAATATGTCAATTAAATCACAGAAATCTTTAAACGAGGAGTGTTCGGAGATCTTCGAAAGAAGTTATTCGGTGAGAAGCGCCTCAGATGAGAGCTTAACGTGGTTTGTAACTTTTTTTATATAATATTTGAACTTCTATATGGTGTAACGTGAATAAAGTTTTTTGAAACCAGTTTGATATCAGACAAAACTTTAGACGGAGTTTTACTTTCAAAACTAGACTACATATGTGGTTTTGTTTAATTATTATTTAAGTAATGCTAGATGCAACTTTTTGCAAAAAACATCTTTGTCTAGCGGTACCTACCTACTCTAAGCTTTATCAGGTTTGATTAACTATTTGCTCTCGTATCATGTATAAAATGATAATAATGAAAAATAATAACAATAATGGATTCACTTTGTAATAAAATTCTTAAAAATGATAATAGATGGCGTTACGAGTATTGTTAAAGCTGTTGTATACGTGACAGTGGTTTTGAACTTAAAATTATTGTATTTTCTTTGTAATATTTTTTCAAACTTTGTCTCCTCAATTGTGAACACCAGGTCTGAAAGCGACCCGGGGTACTACATGAAGTTTTACGTTTTACAGCGACGATGAAGACGAGGCGCTAGCGAAACAGCTGATGCATAAGATGACTCCTCGCGTACTCACCAAGTTAAAGAGGCGTTTTAAAAAGAACAAGGAAAGGGCTCGAAGTATTGATGTTGATAAGTATGTTATCTCT
Organism: Saturnia japonica; assembly: GCA_033032175.1. Taxonomy (NCBI): domain Eukaryota; kingdom Metazoa; phylum Arthropoda; class Insecta; order Lepidoptera; family Saturniidae; genus Saturnia; species Saturnia japonica. Next base: position 353,682 of record CM065328.1, on the reverse strand, counting down.
TTCCAGCTTATGTGCATACAGCTTAATGGCTTAGCCGAGACGTTTATCCATTTGTTGAAGGGCTAATTTATTTGTCGCGGTTAGTAGAGTTCAAATTATATTTTTATATAAAAATATATTAATTTTATTTAAATTCAATTCTGCTATGTATAAATAAATTTGATCTAATTTGATTGTCTATACACTGTCATGTACGAAATGAGATGAAGCAATGACAGACGTGGTGTAGTGCAGTCGTGAAAATATTTACGATCTGCTTTAATTATCATCTCTAACTGTACCCGGTGAAGTGATTAATTAATAATGATTACTTAGATGATGATGTCGCCGAACATCAAATATGATATCAGAATATAATAATATATTTAAAGGTATGGTAAATACAAAGAGAGTTAGGATATAGATAAATACAATTGGAGATTTCTCTCTTTTTTTGTTAGTGTCACTAGTGAAACACCTCCACCCTACAGAAGTTCGCAGTCAAATAACCCTGTGTTGTGTTCCTGAGGTAAATAGGGTTTTTAGAGCTCTAATGAGGTAGGGGGTTCAAGGTGCGCTGGTGAAACCTGTGCAGCATGTGGTATTACAAGCGTCCATAAGCTACGGTAACCGTTCACCATCAGGTGGGTCGTATTCTTGTTTTTGCTACTTATTTTTATTTATTTTTCAATTTCCAGGAAGGTTGAAGATGTTATGCGCGCTGCCGCAGCTGAAGAGGGAATCGAATTTGCGCCCTCCGTGCCTCTACCGTTGGACACTCTATGGCTGGATGAGAACGGCTTTGTAACTACTGTCAACAATATATTCGGTACCAGTCTCTTAATGTTTTGCACTTCATTTATACTGGCTTTTTACGAATTCCTTTCAAATTTCTTTTACCTATGTTATTATTTGCTTACAATTCAGTTTGATGAAGAAAATGTGCGAATGCATAGAACACAAGCACACGCATTACTTTAATGGAGATTGTTTCTTTAATGTTATGAAGTATCAAAAAGGCAAAATATTGCCAATAATGTTAAATGCTACCATAACAGCCTATAACATTTATAACCAACCTAAAAAGGTCCACAATCTAAAGACCAGTATAATTGTGACTCCAGTGGATTGAATTGGAACGACTCGTGTGCCGTATTCGTGTTGCCAATAATAACCTTCTGAATGGAAAACTGTAGTGCAGGTACTGCCGGTTTTTGCAAACATAGTTTTAGCGGTGATTCTCCCAGACAATAGCTTTACACAGCCTCTATCAGTCATCTAAAAATCCCAATATTTAATGGTATCAATCGTCGTTAACTTGAAGATCATAAATGATGCTTAGGAGACAAACATCTTAGCATTCCATGGATTCACCGTGCGGGTGCCGAGTCCATCGTGTGGAAGACAGAGGGAACACGAGCAGCCCCCGGGACTTGCGACCCAGGTGTAGGTTTAATGCACATCAGCGCTCACCTTGACTGCTCGTGTTACCCTCCCTACCAAGCCAGATTTGGTAAGAGCCTGTTAATGCTGCTTTAGATACCCGTTCTAAAACAGAACTTACTGCAGTGCCCACAGGCCGAAGTCTTTTAGGAAGTTATAAAGAGATTTCGCTAAAAGACCTAATACAATATTAGTAGATTTGCGTATTTCCAATAAACTTCTCAATTGTATATTTTGTGTTAGCTCCTTAAAACGAACTATTTCTGTAGTATTAAACATAGATGTTATTTATTAAGTCAGGTATGGTTCTAAGGGGTATTAAATTACATCATTATAACTGAGACACCCAAGTCAACTTCACCTGCACGTGGTACACCCTGCTGATTAACAAACGAGGAAATGGCGATCGAGAGATAGTAGAATTGTTTTGCCCGCCTGGGTCGCGACCACCATGTGTCAAGTCCGTCATAGTGACTCTCTTTCGCGTGTCTCGTTTCGGAATCAGCCTGTGCGTATTAAGTTAAATTAATGCGGGCTGACATAATAGCGGTGACCGTCAATGGATAACGATCTCGTTGTAGTCGCTGTTGTGTTAGGATTGTACTGTGCTTACCATCTGGGGTAGTTCCGTCAATTTACCGAGCTAATATGAAAAAAAAAACCTTTAAAAAGTGGTTGGGAATTTCAGGCCATCACAAGTATACGACACATGCACAGAAGCTGTTTCGTATGTTAGACCGGTTCGCATGCGGGAAGGTGTGGTGGGGGCAGCTGATATCTCGACTAGTGGAGGTGGGAGCGACGCGCTTGACTTCACGTGCTTACATTTGGGACCCGATATCGGATCCACTGGTTAAGAGGCTCCAGCACTGTAAGGTAAATTCTTTTGTATCTCCTTGCTTTTATTTGTATCTTATACAATGTACACTGATGTCTCCTAAGCTTGTTTTATAAGTCTACAATGGATTAATCGTTGCGTCTAAATACCCTTTTACTAACCTTTAATCTATGCTTAATTGTCTCGTGGTGATGTAAATATAAAAAAATAACTGAAGAATACTTTATTATTTGCTTTTCATAAGTTGAGAACGAGGTGGATAACTTACTGAACATAAAAAGGAAAGGAAATTAAGCAGGAATCCATCTCATAAACCATATAAGTATTTATTAGAGATGAAAAGGATAGTGGTTTGGCCGGATATTCGGCCCTTTATCGCGTTACATGACGCGATCAGTTTGATTTGAGTATTGGTGCGGCGAATTAGATCGAAAATAAACTGAACTAATTACTAATACAAACATTTTTGCCGTGCGATTATAAAAATAAACGGTGTCCATAACTATTGTGGTTTAATTTGCCTTGTGTAAAATAAAGATATTATTTTGAATTTTACTATCCGGAGTCCGGCCGGATACTGAATTACTATCCGATATCCGGCGGGATAGTGAAAACAAGGCCGGATACCGGATAGTTACCGGATATCCGTTTAATTTGTAGTATTTATAGTATTAATATTTATTTTTCCAGAGGGAGATCATTGTGAAACTGGTACACATAGAGTGTGAAGACTCTTTCTGCTACGTCGCTGTTACCAAAGGTGGTAGAGTTGGCATTTACGACGGAGAGTTGCGCTTTCTTAATTCGTATGATGTGAGTTATTCTTATAATGATTTGTCCATAGAGATAAATTTTTAATTAGCCTAAAGTAAGATATCTTATACTGTAAAATAAAGAAGAACCTAAAGGATAAATGTGAGCAATGTATGAAACTAAAGAAAATCTAAAGAAGACTAAACTCTAAAGTCTAAAGATACTTCTAGATGTGCATAATTCACAATATACATACTAAAGTCATCTACAGTACTAAGATCTTTATCTCCAGGTTGTAGGTTTTGGATACTATCAAATTCTAATGAAGTTACGGATAACTCTGAATATACTGAACGTAGTTCGAGATCAAGTTATTATATTTATTACGTGTATACGATAAATTTTATATTAATAAAATTTTCTGCTCCAGATATTCTATCAGAGAACTGGAGTACGTCGACGCGTGAAAAACTCTTGGATTACAGATGTAATTTACCTTAGCGTAAGTTATTTGCGATTCTATGATCATGACAAAAATAATAATTTTTACAACATTCTAATTGCATCGTGATAGAGGTTGGTAAATTTTGTTGTACTGCGCTATATCCGAGCAAAAGTGATATTTCAAATTAAAAAATATTGTTGATAACATAATTGGTTTTAGTCAATGGGAAGAGGCAAATATGAGTGATCAGAGAAAACCAACTGTCAAGAGAAAATTATTAGTTTATTGAATTTGCATAGATTTTCATCATATTTGACGAAAATGAAAAGGGCAATAAAAAGAATAAGGATCTAAAGGACACCTTCTTTTTATAACTCTAATAGTACATTCAATCATTTGGGACAAATACACAAATTTTATTTTGTTGATATACCAAATTCCTTATCCTACGGTGCTTGATTTGACCATGCAGTGTTTTAATTACTGTGACGGTATTGTGTTACTCAGGATGTGAAGTATCTCTTGGTGTGCGCATCAGATCGCAGTCTCACTATCTACGACGTGACGACTCTCTCCCACACACCTTTGTACTGCATTACTGGACTGCCAAACATTCCAACTGTGAGTAACATTGTTTTTGAAACGCGTTAACCTCTCAAATCACCAGTCAGATTTGAAATAGTATTTAACGTCACGCTACCATCCTAAGGAGTGGAGCAGTGACCATGAGCGTCAAGCAAATTAGCAAGTTGTAAGCAAGTAATTGAGTGACAGGATAAGAAATAGTGTGATAAGAGAGCTTTGTGGTGTGAAAGAAGATATAGTCACACGGATTGAGAAAGGGATGCTTAAATGGTTTGGGCATGTTGAGAGGATGAATGAAGGAAGAATGACTAAACAAATTTATGATGCGAGTGTGAAAGGAATCTTTTGGAAGAGGAAGGCCTAGACGAACATTTATCGATCAAATCGGAGACGTTCTGAAGAAAGGTAATGTTAAGAGTACTCTAAACTGACGAGGATGCATGAAAAGATTAATGAATGCGAAGAAGCGAAAGAGGTATGTCAGGATCGTAGCAGGTGGAAGGACGTGGTTTCTGCCTACCCCGTTGGGAAATAGGCGTGATTTATGTATGTATGTATGTAAGCAAGTACAGTAGGTGAGTAGGTACCTACTACGATGGTCTAGACGCGTGCGTTAGCGGAACCAAACGCGTTGGAAAGCTTCTCGAATAAATTTAACACACTATTGGGCACATCTAGTATATGTATTAACACATTTAAAATTCGGGCCATCTCCTCTCAACTCCTATTTATTAATTATGGAAGTCTTTGAAACCGAAATTTTTGCAAATCGCAAATATTTCAATTACCAAAAAATACCTGATTGGTTAACAAACAGATTTCAAGAATGAATCTCGTAGAGTCATGTATTTCCCACAACAGCACCCAGCTTTTGTATTTAGATAATGTTTTATATTCCAAGTATACCTAGATAAGTGTTTTTTTAAGACACCGAGCAAAGCTTGGTCGCCCGGTTATTTACAATAATTCGCAAAATATTCTTTAATAGTGTGCAGCTTATCGTGCCGCGATAGGGGTTGGAGCAACCTCGGAGTTAGCTCTGGGAGATACACATGGAGAAGTGCTCCTCCTGACCTTCACCCATCCTCGGCTACAGCTCCTGCATTCTACTGCTCCCGACTGCATTAACTATTACTACTGGATGGTAAGATTATTATTGCATTTATTCTAAAGTTGTATTATAGAACGTGATGGTTCCGGCTTAGAATTGACCCCTCCATTTCTACCCGTAGATGGGCAGCAGCATCCCCCACTTAAACAACAAAAAGCTATGTCTGCGCTCGCCAACCCGCATGTCCAGCGTGGCGAGTATGGGCAAATCCCTACTATGAACATGACAAGAACGACCAGGCCCCCAGTACCCGGTGGCCCCGCTATTCCTAGTTTCGGTAGCGGCTATGGTAACGGCGGGGCAGGGGGTGCTAATTACGCACCGGAAAGCGCAGTGTAGGACGGCCCCCCACTAGATGGAAAGATGAACTAATAAAGGTCGCTGGGAGCCGTTGGGTGCAGGCCGCACAAGATCGGTCGCTCTGGAGATCTATAGGGGAGGCCTATGTTCAGCAGTGGACGTCCTGCGGCTTAAATGATGATGATGATGATGATTATAGAAACTTTAAAACAAATTGACCGCTTGTTGGTAATGAACAAGAAAATTAAATAATAATATATTTATTTATGAAGCAACAAGAGCCTACTGCATAAGCGTAAACTAATTAATAAATGGTGCCATTGAAACAAAATAAAATATATTATAAATAGACTAAAATAATTTACACTAAAGTAGTTGTTCAATAATGACTTCACATCATTGTATAAAGTGCTTCATTAACTCATTATAAATTCTAATAATGGCCCTCATTATTGAGTTGTGACTTTTACGAAGTCTAATTAGGATAGACGCCACTCTTTTGCACCTTATAGCATAAAAATCAACCAGCCGGGTGTACGCTAACATTCCAGATTCACAACAGAATCGCGACAGGCCCAATAATGCTCTATCAAGCAATAAGAACACCATTGTATTGGTCACGCGACCCGTTAATCATTTTGATTGAAGTTAACCTATAAGTTGCTCATTTAGAGACATTGTCAATATGCTTTAAATAAACAGACCTTTACTTCATCACTAAAACAAGCACATATGTTACCTACATATTTTTATTTATTAAACGATCAGACTTTTGTTGATAAACAGCCAACCTATAAGAGGCCTAAGATACATTAAGTTATAGTTTACTATAGAACTTTTAATGTAAGAAAAAAATGTGAAGATGTTGTAACAGCTGAAACATTAAGCGATCGTCCTTTTGATCGTTTATAGATTTAGCTTTATAGCTATAATCTCACCAGTTATGAAGTGGCCCAAGATGGTAATACGAAAAGCCTGGTTGGGGGCCGGCTCTCAGGTGCAGCTGCAGGAAAACACCTACTGGTACTTGGCGATAGATTTTCAACCTGAGGGTACAATGCTACCACCATGCTATGGTTTCGTCACGATATTTTTCTTCACCAAAATGAACTCATTGCAGGGATTCGAACTCACGTCCATTGATACAGTGATCGTACACGTACTGAGTCATCATTGCTTCAGGACTTGGTTTTTTTTTTTAAATTTAGGGCAAGTAATATTGAAGTTCGGAGCTTTAACTGTTTAATAGAATAATGTAAAAATAAAAAGTTTAAATCAAAACTAATGAATTGTTTAAAGGAGCTGTTTTCCCCTCCACATTCGTCCTATGTGACCATAACTAAATGGCCTCGTGTTCATTCCCGGGCTATCAAACGTGTCGCCTACGCAAGAGACGGTGATTTATTGGTGTCTTGTTCACATGACAACACTCTTAGCGTCAGAATCAGACACGTTCCTGGGAAGTTAGATGATTATACATTCAAAGCCCCGAGGGTGAGTGGGTTATAATGTTTTATTAAAATTGGAATCATCTTGTATATTGCGAAGTTCCCTAAGAAAGTGATCGAATAGGAATTATAAGTTGAAATAAGCAGTCTTCGTGATGATAAGTACATTAAAATCTAAGATGAAAGCGATCACAGGCAGACTGGAAACTCCTGCTTGGATACAATACTCTATCGCATAACGCTATTTGTCGAATTGGTCTTTCACCACATGATCTATGATTGAGGTCTTTGAGCTGGCAACAGCTAGATGGTCTGTGGTTACTCTCGATGGTTGGAATACGTGTTGTTAGTTAGAAGATGTTTTTTGTACAATAAAAAATATATAAATGAAGAAGTAATATCATTTACAACCATTAGAAGCTTCCAGAAAGAATTCCATTATATTTTGTTGTCATTGTTTCCGAAAATTTTTGAAACTTTCAAGGGGCTTTCAGCTTTCACTTTGGACAATATGGAAGATCATGATATACGGGGTGGATTTTTGAGAGGAGGCAGTAACGGTAGGTTACCTTTGTAGTTACACGAAAATTTTCAGAGGAGACTATGCTTAAATTTTTGAGACATTTTGATCGGAATTTACTTATGTCATTAAATTTTTGACTTTGACGGGCTTTTACAATTTATTTTTTATGTGTACATTCAGCAAGAAAATGGGCTATTAACACAAAAAAATTCATTCCAATCGATCCTGATTGTTATAGGGATCAATAAACGCTATGGGAGAGGTGAGAGTAATAAAAATGTCAGAAATAAAAAAAAATATTTTCACATACATGACGTTGGAAACCATCGTAATTTCGATAACCTTTTGCAAGAAAAGAGACTTAATTAAACTTTTTATTATGGTTAGTCAAGGCGCTACAAAGAAGACTGTTACATGTCTCAAAAATTAAGGACGGCCTCGTTAAAAAGTTTTCATGTACAACGATTGGGTACCTACTCTTACTGCTTCGTCTCAAAAATCCATTCTGTATAGTAAGCATTAAGCAACTATTATAAATATGAATTTAAAAAACCGGTTAAATGAGTAATTTGATCGAGTTTATATCTGACAGAGAATTTATTTTCCGATGACACAGATTGGAAATGAGCTAAAAAATTAAACGCAAAATTATTTTGAAACTTATACAGCAGACTATTGGTTCCTAAACTTATTAAATCGATGTAGCGATATGGATCACTGTGGCGATATGGCAGTTATAGTTGCAGTGTTCTTTGAATGTTAGCTAAGAAAAGAACTGTTTTTCAATATTTTTCATGATAGCAGGGATATTTTCCGAACAAGTATGTATGCCTTCTTAAAGATGAATAAAGCTTTTTTCAGTTATTCAATGCGTATTCGCGATCTAAGTTGTCATCAATATATCAAAACATTGTATTCCTTAATAACACTGAGTAATTAGTATTGGTAGAAAATATATTGACAAATGTATGAAGCTGACGTCACTAAGTATTTAGAACCGCTTCAGCTGCGAAGAGACATAGCCTCGCTGAGCGTGTTTTACCCCTTGTATTATGGTGAATGTTATCCCATCATCTCCCTTTCACAACAGAACCACGTGGTTTGGTCAACGAAGCCTCAGTTACACGGTAGCACCAATCATGTCACGAATAAAGAAGTTCTCTAATTCAAAGTGTTCCCCCTTTTAAATGATATTGGGTTCTTCAAACGAGGCATGAAGTGGCATTTCAATAGACCGACATGGCATCGACGAATGCAGATGAAATTTGTGTGACCGACGGTCACCGTTTGTTGCAGTATAATTACTAGAGAATGAAACAGATAGTGGTTTGGCCGAATATATTCGGCAAGTTACGAAGCAGGAGCGCCGGACATCCGGCTACCGGATATTCAGACTTTTATCGCGATACATGTACGCGATTAGTTTGATCTGAATATTAGCGCGGTGAACGAGATCGGAAATAAACTAAATTAATTAATAAAACAAACATTTTTGACGTGCGATTATAAAAATAAACGATGTCCATAACCTATTGTGGTATGATTTGCCTTCTGTAAAATAAAAACAATTATTTGAATTTTATTATCCGGAGTCCGGCCGGATATTGAATTACTAGCCGGTATCCAGCCGGATAGTGAAATCAAGGCCGGATATCCGTTCCATCTCTAATAATTACCATCCGATGCTATCAATGTAACTGAACTAATATAAAAAAATCGAGTCATTAGAATAAACAAACGATGTTTTACTTATTCGTTATATTCAAGTGAATTGTATGTGAAGGGTGTAACGTGCTTCACGTGGGTGGAGAGGTCTCGGGTGTTAGCGCTGTGTTCCGCGGAAACTGTGCTGCTGTGGAGCATGTCCGGCCGGCAGTCTGTTCCTCTCGCGTGTCACGGCACTCCAGCACGGGCCCTGGATGTAGCCTGCGTGCCTCACTCTCGGCTGCTGCTGGTTTGGTATGACAATTGCGTGAGTACCAACAATTTGACACATAAAGTCCTGTTCCGTAATGAAAAGGTATGGACTATAAAAGACAATTGTACCCTATATGTCTGGCCCGAAACCTACAAAATATTACAGTAGTGAGTCATAATCATCGACTTTAATTCTTAATAGGTTTCGCGTTTATTTATTTATTTGGTACATATTACTTCACAGCACATTTAGCACAATATATACATTTGTTATGTTTAGCAATAAAGTGTTGCCAGTTACGAAGCAATTATTATAAAATTTTGCTTGTTATGCAACGGTTAAAAATTCATATACATAAAAATTAGTAAGTGTGAGTGTGAGTGTACAGGTGTGGGATCATATGCTCCAGAGTGAACGCATATGTGAACTGTATATGTATGTATGTTATAAGTAATAGAGTAAACTGAATCTTTTTTTCCGGTTTCACATCCATGGTGACTATTTCAATGTGTTTTTCGTTTTTTTTTTTAGGAAAAAATTCTATTTGACTGGAATAAATCAATATGACTAAATTTTGTGTCATAAACGTTAAAACATCTCTGTAAAACAGAGTTCTTGGCATAATTGTGTTTAACTGGCTGTGGTGCAAATAAGTGCGAACTTCGAATAATTTTGTATGTGTTTTGAAGGAGATCCGTATTCACTAGTTCAGGGCAATCAATGTTGTTGCCCAATATATTATATAATAATCTCAAGTCGAAGATAGATAGTCGTTTCGATAAAGAAGTTAAATTGTAAAAGTCCAAATAAATTAAGTATGACGATAAGTGATTAGTGAGCAGGCTGGGTCTCAAGTGCAGCTGCCGGAACACACCTGTAGAAGATTAACGATAGATTTTCAACGGGTACTAGAGATTTACTACTATCCGCTATGGCTTTATCACGATTTTTTCCTACACTGGGTGCTCAGGCTTATAGCAGGGATTCTTTCGACAAACAATGCGGTGTCCGGACTCGCTACCACTGATGCATCATATTCAAATTACTGTATTTATCGTAAGAAAGTATATAGACATTTAAGCGCATCTATCTTAGCTATTTTTTCTGGGAATATAGCAGTGCTTGTAGCCGTTCGAAACTATTCTACAGACGATATTTGTCTAACAACTTATACTGCTTTCCCGTTCTATTAAAATAAAGAGAAGTGGTAGCAACCTGCCATAGCTATTATAAAAATGATAATATAACACAACAATTACAGATTTGTTTTATTAATATTCAAATGATTATTGTTATAAGTGTACATTAATTAAAGCAACAAAAATTTTAACTATAGAACAATGACGTTTTTAAATAGATGCGTTAAACTCTCGCAAAAAGCAATTTGAAAACGGCGCAAATATTGTTATCGGCATATTGTAATGAAAGGGATAGGAAATCACAGCGTAAGGCGAAAACTCTGTTGTCAAAAACAATAAAAGTTTCTTCTTGCTCACGCCGCCGTGCCGGTATTAAGTTTAAAGTCGGTCAAATCACGATGTCATCATATAAAGATCGTTAATATTGTATCTACTTACAAAATATCATTGCTATAGAATGGTTATTTCTCAGAATACAGAAGGTTATTTAAAAGTGCTCGGTCGCTCTCGCAGAATATCTATATATCAATACGTGAAGCAAAAGCTTAACACCCCTTTTTAAGCGTATTGCGTGCACGGAAGACTATGAGATTTGGCATGGTTATATGTGGAGGAGTGCAGAAAGCTAAAATTTATCTATAATATCTGTTACTAATACATTTAATTAAATAAATTAATATTGCGAATCCTAATCCCGACCAGTGCCATTGAACTTAGACCCCCCAAATATTGACATTGCCACTCAACGAAAAGTGACAGCAAGTGATGTAGATAATACTCATTGTTTAGGTTTATGAATACTGCAATAGTCAGAAAATAGTCTATGATCAAAAAGTCGCTAGTCGAATTTTGACCTTAGGGTGATCGCTATTTTCTATAACTATGTAGTATTGTTACGCTTAGTAAACACTATTGTTATAATGTCATAATTATTTCTAATTTTTGATAGTAAGTTAGAAATAACTTCAGAGTACAGTGTTAATTCATTACCGATGTACATCGATTTTTGTATTCATGTTCATTGCATTTCTGTCAACTTATCAATTATTCAGATTTGCCTTCCGTTCTTTTTTAAATTTAGCTTTTTATTTAATATCATGTTGTTTGTTAAACGGCTGTCGGAGTTTCTTAACAACGTGGGACATTTTCTGAGACTATAATATGATATGAGGTCTGAACTTCGCCGCGGCCGCAGTCGTGTGGAGTTTATCAGTGCGTCCATCATACGTAATCGTAAATCTGCATAACTATTTAGTCATTTGTTTCAGACGATGAACATCTGGGACCTGGACGAGGAGTGTCTCCTACAAACTCTAAAGGTGAAGTTCCCGTTCTTGGGAGTTCTCGGCAAGAAGATCGAGTTTGGAACTTATTGCATCTTCTCAGGTATACATAAAATAATTTATTGTTTTATATCTCAATAATTTAAATAAGTTATGTTACAGTTCCTTAAAAAAATTGTGACTTAAAAACTTAAAATTAATAATCATCATGCGTTAAGGATGCGCCAGGTAATCTATACTAATAGAATAATAATACTAAATAACTATTTCAGTATACTAGCGGCCGCCCTAAGATCGAAATTCGACCAGCGACTTTTTGATCATAGACTATTTTGCAATGAGTATTAACTACATTACTTGCTGTCACTTTTTGTTGAGTGACAATGTCAATATTTTGGTGGATCTAAGTTCAATGGCACTGGTCGGGTTAGGATTCGCAGTATTAATTTATTTTATTTCATATATTAGTAACAGATAAATTTTAATTTTCTGCACTCCTTCTCCATATAAACTTTAACCATGCCAAATCTCACAGTCTTCTGTGCACGCAATAGCCTTAAAAATGTACCGAAAGCTTTTGCTTCACGTATTAATATATAGATAATATAAGAACCCTGAAGAGTTTTTTTGTTTGTTTTGTTTAAACGTTTAAACTACCATCGGAATTTTGAAAACCTTTTTATTAATTATAGTCAGCTTAATTAGGAATGGTATAGGCTATAAAGCATTACGCTACACCATTGGCCTAGCCATAAGTAATGTTTTTTGTTAAATAAGTCAGAAGAAAAAGCGCTTCCGAACTACTTTATCTACATATGCTGGCGTAATGGTTAGTACCTACTGCGTAAATACAAAATACTAGTTGTGCCCCACGGATTCGACAAACACCACGCCGCCAACGCACCCGTATGTATAGCTTATCATAATTAAGAGTACTTACCTCCCGCAACTACAAATTATTTTATTTTTTTATTATCTACTTAAGTGTATGTATCCAAATGGTATTCTATTAGGTCCTTACATATGAAATTGAACAGAAGACTTTCCCGCTTTATTATATTAATAAATCTAAAAACAATCGGGTTACCATATTATACCTAAATCTCATACATAGGTGTTTTGCGATAAAAATGTATTGAAAATTAAAAAGTGTTTAAAAGTATTATTTTTACGTATGGCTTATTAAACCTTACGAACGAAAGCTACTTCATCATCAAAACACTTTTATTAAGAATCACTTTAACCTTTATAACATGTTATTTGGACGCATAATTTGAATGATATCGGAAAATTAAATTAATTAAAAATTCAACTCGGGTCTATGACTATAGTAGTAGTGGCACGGAAGAGCCGTGCAATGTGACGCATAACTTGGAACCCCAGATAAAAATATTGTTTATATTATAAATCATCAACCAGTGATTTCTTTTAAATTGTAAGCGGATGAAACCGCGGGTCACAGCTAGTTGGTTAACAATTGTAATAAATGCTTTCATTACCTTGAAGGTGGCTTATTCTGATGCTCGACAGACTTGTTAGTACTGGGAAGTTGAAAATCTGTCGCCGAGCACTTAGAGGTATGTTATGATCTTCGTTCACATGGTAACTTACCATTACGTGAGTGTAAAATGCTATTATACCTACAATTTTTTCTCAAACTCAGCGTTTAAAAGGCGACATTATATTAGGTTTATCTGACCATTGATTTATCATCTCTTTGTGGCATGAACTTAAGGTCCGCTACGGAAGAAATTTCAAAGAGACGTTGAAGATCAGGATATAGCTTCCCGGCCCGGTTCAAGTGTCTTCCAGGGGTCTACAGGGGGTATGATGCTGATGCCCGAGGCTGAAGATGATTGGCAAACCAGAGACGAGGTGGAGTCGTGAGTTTCTACGCAATATTATACAATGTATACTAGTATAATAAAGCAGAAAAGTTTTTTATTTTGTTTGATAGCCAGATTCACATGAAATAGTATAGGCTATCTATCATTAAGATACACCTCTGAGTTAGCCTTAAATATTTATTTTTGTAAAGTAAGTTTGAAGTCAAAGCGTTGATGAACTGTGTTCCGTATTTTCAATATGTATATTGTAGCACAATTTTTTTTCTATACTAGTGTTATTAATGAAATATAATGTATCTGTCGACTAATTTAAGTGAACGCACTTTAAACGAACACAAGTGCTGCCCTCCATCAAAAACTTTTGAACCTCGCAACTTGCAAACCGCTCTGAGCGTAACTGCCTTGTGAAAAATTATAAAATCGATATAATTCTCCAGAAAACCGTAATAAAACCTAGTGCCAGTGTAGACTACTGCTTTGTTAAGAAGATCAGCGACTTAAGCCACAAACTCAGACGGAGTACCCGGAAGAAGTGGATCTCCGTGTGAGGTTGAGTGGTACAGTCATGTCCTCATAGTTTCATTTCCTATACAAACTGCTTTATCCGCATACGCTAGGTAATGGTTAATGATACGTAACCACAATTCTATACAAAAATATTGATCCTTAGTATATAAAATATAAGTTTAAAAAATATTATAAAGTATAAATATACATATCATCATATCATATCATAGCATACTTTATTTTTCTTACATTTACTTATGTCAAGATCAAGTTATATAATTATTGTATTCTTGTTTATATATACAAATAAATCTCGTGACAAGTTTTTATGCCTGTTCTAGAAGGTTCGCGAAATATGTGCTGGGCCCTTATTTTAGTCTATCGCGAATCAATCCCTCTCGAACCTATTGCTGCGATACACAGTAAACAAAAGAGACTCATCTCATCAGGAGCGGGCGGTGACCTTGAGCTTGCCCCGTCGACCTGGACTGCATATTGTGAAGTATTTGTGTTTGTGGAGTGAACTGTATGTATGTGTGTGTAGCAGCCTCAAATACTACAACAGCAAAGACACTATCACTCAAGCAATCAGTTCAGCAAAACTCCTGGTACACCAACTCAAGTTATACAATGCAAAATCTTAACACCCGTAAATTACATATAACTCAGCGCCAACCAAATGTCCGAAATGACGTAGTGCGTACAAACCAAACAAACGCGAGCTCACTGCCAAGGCACGAAGCAGACTGTGTCTCCGTGACAGCAGAGCCGTCGGACGAAGCGCGGGGGGCGGGCGGCACAGCGCCTGTGCAGAACGACTGCCCCGCGCATACAATTCGCCAATGACAGCGATCGCGGCATCGTACGATGCGACGTATTCTAAACAATACCTATCATATAAATTATGTAATATAATAAACTATGTAATAATGGGTTCGATTTAATTTAAAAAAAAATTTTTTTTTTCTTACTATCAATACTTTTTTGTATTCTTCTCAGCAAACCCTTTTATTTCATACCCATATCATGAGAGAGCACAAAGAATTACTAGTTCGCCATCTAAGGCTATCCGCCATAGTTTTGTATAACGATTGGTCTATATATTCTGCATATTTTCAAACATATTTAAGTTATATGATATTTTAGCGAATACGAGAAGTTCAATAGAAGTGAGATATTAATTACATGCTGTGACTACGTCGGTATCTTATCCATGAGAGAGAAAGACGGAGAGATTCTGCCCCCTCCCGGAGACACCCTACAGCCACGTAGACCTTCAGTATGGGATCTAACTGAGGAATCTTTATTTGGTGAGTGTTTATATGGTTTCTATGTGCAGATTTTCAGAGGTTTTCAGTATTGTCATTCGTTATGATCGTTACCAGGTATCACAAGCTGATTTGTAATCTTCTTCTTAGAAGTGACCCTACAAGATGTAGTCATCGAAAATAGGAAGTTATCATTTAAGAAGTCTGTTACGAAATACTCATAAATATTATTACTACTAAGAATTTCAAGATAATTATTGTTTTCGGGAATTCCCGGGATCCACTAGGGAACATTGACTGTTTGAACACTGTGTAAGATTTATATTACAATGTGTGAGAGTATCGTGAAAAGTATCTTATAAAATATAATGCATTAAAACCATGCCTTCAAACCTTTTTATGTATTTATTTATCTTCGGAAAATCAAGAGAGAATATAATTAGTGCAGAGGCACTACATACAGTAAACGAAAGTGAGCTACATAGTTATAAATCTTGCTTACTCTTAAAAGGTGACGAAAACCTTGCTACTCGCCCGCCGTGTATCTCCCCTTCGCTGCATCAGTTGGAGCCCCGCGCTTCGGAACACTCTCTGCATGACCTTGATAATCTCCTAGAAAATGCCGGTAAGTAATCATATACGCAAAAACCATAGGATAGTCTCACATAAATGTTTTAGGATTACCTGTACTTAGTATCTCATGCGATGAGGATATTTGATTTAGTTAAAGTTTAATTTGGAGCCATACTGCGAGACAACTTAGAAATATTCTAATGACCAGTTTCAGGTTTCCTTTTTAATGCAACACACGTAATAAATGCGCATTTACATCAACTAATGTTAAGCCCACACTTTTTTTAACTAACTATAAATTATGGGAAAATCCCACAGAACGCCTTATCTAAAAATCGCATAAAAGTCATGTATAGCCAGGAAGATCTACATTTTGTATACAAGGAACTAAATAGTGTAATGTATTTTTGACGGATGCAAATAGTCTTTAGATTATTCAAATTAGAGTTTGTCTCTTTACAAATAAGACATTTTTAATAAGAGACAAAAGTTTGCTCCATTCTTTCTGCTCCATTTTCCAAATAATTTTGCAATTAAAATTTATATGATTATAAAAGGAACTACATCTTTTTTAATGCCTTGTTATGCAGGGCTTCAAGGAATTTTGGAGAAGGACTTCGTTCTTATGCAGGGTTTAAAACACGACTTGAATAGGAAGATGGCTGCCATGGAAACTAATAAAGAATCGGTATGAAGAACTCGGAATCACAACGTAGTTTAAACAAATTTAATATAAACACAAAAAAGATCTTCGGAAAACGAGTTAAAAACAGCGTACATCATTGGGAGTTGGATGGCAACTCTCCATCGTCATTTTTCGTCAAGATAATATCGACGAGGATATACATTATATATAATAATAAACATGGAAACGTGATAGGTATAATTTAGAGATTTTTATTTTCTCTTAGTTTTCAATTGACATATCTACAGTCAACCAGTTCCTTTTATTTTCCTAGACCTGAATAAAAAAAATAAGACACAAAGCCAAGACCTTTGTCAGATTAACTTTGTTTCAGATGGTAACTGCTGTGAACGCTGGAGCGCCTTATTTAGCCTTAAGAACTTTTGAACTAGAATCGATGGCACCAGTAAATGAAATGGCTGATGAATACCAGCGTGTTATGAGGCAAGTGGTTTGATTTTTTATCCAATTTTAAATCTCACTGTTTTAAAGATAAATATAACTTAGATTTGTAATAATTTTTCAGGAGATATTTAAAAAAATTTTTTTTTACTAAAACCCCTTTACAGGCTTTAATCAAATGGTGTTCTACCACCCAGGAAATCAGTTAAATATAATTATAATATTTCATTATAAAATTCAGGTAACAGTAATAAGCTTACACGAGTGGAAAATTTTTAGAGTGCACTAGAATTTAAACAAAAATACTGATAATACAGAACTAATATTAACATGCTGAATAACATCATAATCTTACTCTAGTTATACATATAATATACAAGCATAATTTTTCTTATATCTTATTGATCACACAGCTGCAATGCGCTACCCACAGATACTATCGTCATTACAGATGAACTGCACTTAAGCTGCAAGTTAATTGCGATTGTCTGCGATGTGAGCTTACGTTCTGCTTGCAGTTCTAACTTTCTCCGACTGTATCTGATGCTCCGCGAATTCAACGAAATCTAATTCTACTGCAGTCGATCCAACCGCGTTAAAACTGCATCATAAGCGTACAGCTTGCATGCAGTCAGCGTGCAGTTGTTAGACCTCTACGAAGCAAGTAGACTGCGCAGACGATTGACAGTTTCGATGCTGTTATTTCAATTGCACTAAAACTACATCCAAACTGCTATTATGTTATCAACCTATCTGCGTACAGCCGAAATGCAGATCGTATTTAATGAGCCATTGGATGATTCATTAATGAATAAGTAAACATAGCTCCATCGACTGCCAAAATTCTACCACGGTGTGGGTTATTCGATAGACACTGTGTAAAACATTCATTATCGTAGAAATAGAAATTTTGTCTTTACTTATATTTTATTCCAATCAGTTACGTTCCAGACTGCAAGTATAGTTTAATATCTGCGTTTTATCATAATTTTTCTCCAAGATTCCGCCTCTAAGGTGTAAAAAGTGTCGAAGATCTCCAGAAACTACGTCAACCTTTTTTAATTCATCAATACGCACGTGCAGGCTAAAAGTTAGTTAACGAGCGTTTAGCAAGAAGCTGCACACATTTCTTACTTAATCAACCGCTCACGTTATATTGGCTAATTTAAAGTCCATTTAAAGTGTGTACTGGTTATTAACTCTTTTGTTTTAAATTAAATGGTATTCTAGGTATATAGGTTATTAAATTTAGTTTACCGTATGTGTCTCTCTTGTTCTAGATTATTTCCTAGTTCTAGTATAACTGGGACTCCATCGGTAAGTCGCACTCCAACACCGAGGAATAACAGAACTGCTAAATTATGAATAGGTAATTATTATATTAGGTCTTTACCTATGAAATTGCCGTTTTGTATGAAAAAATTTAAACGATTTTTTTTCATTTATTTTTTATTTGTATTAATAGAAGTAATCACCCATGCAATCAATGCATCTTTGCCAGCGCAGTAGCAGTTTAATGATGCCCTTCTTTAAGAAATCAGCTGGACAAGAGGCAACAAATTCTTCAAAGGCATTTTGTACTGCCTCTCGGGTATTGAATTTTTTCCCCGCCAAGGAGTTATCCAAATTCTGGAAAAAGTAGTAGTCTGTAGGCGCAAGGTCTGGTGAGTAGGGTGGATGACGGAGAACTTCCAACCCCAGTTCTTGCAACTTGGAGACCGTCTGCTGTGCAGTATGAGGTCGCGCGTTGTCATGCAGGAGCAGCGGAGACGAGCGATTGACCAATGCTGGTTGGAGATGTGCCAGCTTCTCTATCATTGTGTTCAGTTCTTCACAGTACATATCTGCAGTAATGCTCACCCCGTTTGGTAAGAAGCTGTGATGAATCACACCGGCGCTAGACCACCAAACAGTGACCATCACTTTTCTAGGGGTAAGTTTTCGTTTAGGTCATTGTTTAGGTCCTGAACCAGGATCCAACCAACTTGTTGAGCGCTTGCGGTTATCAAACAGAATCCATTTTTCATCGCAGGTGACAATGCGGTTCAAAATTCCTTCATTTGTGTATCTGTTGAGCAGTGCAAGGCACGTCTCGACGCGTACTTCGCGCTGGTGATCATTGAGTTCGTGGGGGCACCCATTTGTCAAGCTGTTTTACCTTGCCAATTTGACGCAAATGGACCAATATTGTTTTGACGCTAACGTCGAAAGCTGCTGCTAATTCAGCCATAGATTGTGTATCATCAGCTTCCACAATCGCCTTTAATTCGTCATTGTCGACCAAAGTCTTCGGACGACCGCGAGGTTCATTTTTCAGGTCGAAATTCCCAGAACGGAAACGAGCAAACCAATAACAGGTGGTGCGTTGGTTTGTAGTGTTAGCTCCGTAAACGTCGTTGATGTTGCGTGCCGCTTGTGCCGCGTTGCTGCCACGACGGTACTCATATTCCATAATTACTCGAATTTTTATGATGACAAAAAAGATTGAAATGCGATGAAAATGTAACACTAATCAATAAACAAATGACTACTTTTGGAACAAGAATTCCATGTTTTTAAAATAAACTTAATTTGAAATTAGAATTCTTAGCCAAACAAAAATTATTTTGATTTGAAATGGTCAGTACTGCAGAACGGCAACTTCATAGGTAAAGACCTATTATTATTAACATTATTATGGTAAGTCTCTTGTACTGTTTTACTTAAACTGTCTATGTTGTAAATAAGGTAAATTTTTACAATCAAAAGTTCATTAATACTAATAGTACTATAAATACACCACCGGTAGAGAAATGTATAAACGTCAGTGATTCAATAAGTAAATGAATTATTAATCAACGTCTTTTTACGGTGAAATTATAGATATATTTGACCAAATATGCTCTTTTATAAATCTATCGTAAGTCATAGAACCATTCTTATAATAAGTAAAAAGGAAAGGAGACTAGTAATTCTACTTCTAACAGGTATTATTATCCTTTCTTAATGGGGAAGTATAAAATAAAAATAAGAAATATTAAAACCACTCAAATGCCGCTCTGAGGAATCCAATAAGAAATTAAAATATAAAACTAAATATTATACCATTCCAATTATGTCAAAATCTTATTATTTACATTTCAACATAAAAAAAGTGGTTGCGTGAAGAATAATCAACATCATATTATTCTCATTCCAAATAAAGTATAAGGTAGGTACGGCTACAGAAATCATAACTTCAAAAATTATGAGATATCCTGAACAGCTTTTCAAGATATAGAATAATACAAAAAACATGAAATGTGGGTATCTGCAAAAGATGTAAAGATAAAACGTTGCATGAAGATGTTTTTCATGAAAACATCTTCGCTGATTTATCACGCATATAAATCAAAGCTTATCTAAGAACACACAAACACACCGGCGAGGCGCGGCGCACCCACTTAGCAAACACTCTTGTTAATATAAAAATCTTTTTATCGCATTAATGAATTACATTATCATTTTTAAAACTTGACGTAACACTAAGCCGTCTTTATACAAGGAAACCGTGATTTGTTAACACACTTCAATGTAACATTGTCGTGAATAATCAGAAGAATTTTAAACGCGAATGAGATAGAACTATACTAAAAAGTGACTGTATAAAATAATATTTTGAAGAAACAATAACTGTACGAAATGTTTGTAACGGTCAATTTGACTAAGAGTAATGCGGATCTCTTAAAAAGATTCTTTGATGTGCGTCCATTGTACTCTCTGGTTAAAGCAAACTATTCCCAGAAACAAAATACAGAAGAGTTCTTCAAGTTTTACAGCGACAATGCTAGTGAGATTGGGAATTACAAACCTTTATCCGAACAAGATTATAACAGGTTCATCAGTGTCAGATCTTCGAGGAGAGAGCCGGCGATTACTAGACAGATCAGTAAGTGCATTGTGAGTCTATAACTCGGCGATATTTTAGCTCGAGTACTCAGCTCAACATTCAATTCCTACGACAATTCCTTTTTTAATAAAAACGTGAGCTAAAGAAAAAACGCCTTAAAACTAAATAGCTCTGAATGCAAATTGTTAAACCATAAAAAAATCTTATTTTTTAAAATACGAAACGGAAGCAATCAAACGAATTGCAGCTTGCTTGATATTAACCGGTTATGCAGTCTATAACTAAAACCACTTTGCAGCAAGATCGCAGTCCTAACTTAGATCAGTCACTACTAGATATAAAACGTCTCATGTTCCATTAAGTGTTGCAAACCATTAGACTGGAACACCATGGTATGAATGTTACTATGTTACAACAGAAATCGGCGCGACGGTGGTGCTAGTTTAACTTTATGCAGGTTCTCTTTATTTATTGTTGGGAACGATTTAATTTAAATTTTGTAGAATTATGCCATAAAAATGGACGCTTATGTTTCCTTAAAAGTTAGAAAAAGTTAGTTATATCTAGAGTATACTACCGACATATTCAAACTCTGAGACTGTGGCAAACATTTATTGTACAGATTAAACAAGTGATCCGAACCCGTGCTTGCTTGTTTTGCAGCTTTAGAAACTAACGAGTCCAGAGCTATATAAATAAGAGAGATTAATTGCCTTCTATGTAATTATATTAAAAATAAAAAATATTATATGAGCTCCTTTTATACGTCGGCTTAGCAATTGCTTTTCTGAGTTATATATAGTTATATGCATCACTGGATGGGCTATTCCAACTGATAGAGAAGTCTCTGTTATCGACAGGCTACCAATACTAACCTTGTGATTAGATACAACAGAAATTCTGATTATAGTAGGCACAAAATAGGGATAGTTCCAGTGTTAGTACACCATTGACTCAATATATATGGCTTGTTTAGATTTGAAGTTAATTTTATGTAGTTGGCACCTTTTGTTTACATTTACAATTTGCACGAGATTGTTATTTAAGATATATTCGTAATATTTAAATTTGTAAACGAAAGCAATATCAAGAACATACAGATACAAGCAATGCATATATTTTAATATGCTCAAACTGAGAAGAAGCTTGGAGGTTTTCGATAGTTGGCTTATCTATAAGACACGGAAGAGGCCAAATTAGTTAAACCTTTATAACCTTGCATCAAACTGGATATAAAGATATGCTAGTAGGCCAAAATTTAAGTGGTTGGATGATCTTTACATAAAACCAATGCCTAATGGCATGATAATTCATGAAAAACTTATAAAAAAATACTACTGTACTGTAAAATTATTTTCAACCAAGCCAAGGCCACAGCAGGCTGTAGTACCTACCATAAATGTTATTATAATTTTAATGTCTTATCTATAATATATATCTAAAAAGTATAATAGATAAATTGACTATGTGAAAATATTGTTCAGAAACTTGACACTGAAAAAGGCGTTATCAACGTATTCCAAATCAAATGACTTTTATCTCAATTAGCTAATTTTATCGCACGGATTAGAACATGTTCCTTTCAATGTTCATTGCTTTTTTACATTTATGATAATATTTATTAGAACGTATTAGCCTTGACAGTGACGTCATGGTCAATTATATTTAAAATTTATTGACTAAAAATAAGCTCTTTCTTTCTTTCTAATTAACTCTCTAATATCACCTCAGCAAATGTTTTATTCTTCCTGTAATGCTTTTTCATGAAACAGAGTTTGCTATTGAGTTCGGAAATATTGAGTTCCTCGTTTTATGTACTATCTAAAGCAGGGTTTCTTAACCTGGGGTCCGTGGTGTGAGTGCTAGGGACCATGTCAGTTATGAAGACGATAAATAACTACTGTGGTAATAAATAATAAGTTCTTTTTTTACAAAACGCCTTGTTTTATACCCCTAAATTTCAAAGTAAGTGTGGAAGGGCTCCGCCAAATTTTTCTAAATATTGCTAGTAGTCCGTTACTACAAAAAGGGTAACAAACCCTGAACTAAAGCAATGCTTTGTCATTCAAAGCTAAGGCATCTCCCCTGATGCTCAGTAGAAATCAACTAAGGGTCTTATTAATAACACTCACTGGACATTGTTGTCTGAACAGACATGTGTTTAACATAGGTGTCGTGTCCAGAAGGCAAAAAATTGCATACTCTTTTTTTTTACTTTGGTGCGTTTTTTCACTTGTTTATTTGTTGTTCACGATGTTGTGCTTAGAATAATACGGAGTAATGACAAGTAGTAAATGATGTGGCACAGTCGGAAAGATGTTTGTGATTTGATATAATTATCATCTGCGTCTGTGGTCCGTCGAATAATTGATGATGTTGATGAATGATAATAAATAGATAGCTGTTAATTGGTAGATGACGCCACCGAACCAGATATAAAATGTTACATTAAAATATAATACATAATAAACTGAAATCTATGGTATGGTATGCATTTCGTTAAAAGTGCGGTTGAAACGTCAAATCACTTTTTATGTGAGTGTGTGATCTAATGATACCTAAGTACAGTTGGATTCTGAGTAAGCACGTGCTGCTCCCCGAAGAGGTACAGTAGATCCCTGCAAAACTGTCCTGCAGTATATGTCTACGTATATTGGTGTAGGACTAGGCGGTAAGCTTAAGTAATGTGGGGCTTAAACCACAATAGATTTGGTCTCCATAGCTCTCTTTTGGAATAATGATAAATAATACATCTCTCGAATGTTAGGTCAAAGGATAACCATATCAACACCGTCCAGAGATATATTGTATAAAGTTCTTAAACTCAAAAATACTGGCCATTTTAAAAATAATTTAAAGCTTTTTGCATGATTCTAAATTAGAATTAGAAAAAATTCATTAAAAACAAAAGATTTCCGCGGCAAACCTTAAGCGAAGTTCGAAGGTTTCAATTTACCTACTATAGTTTTTGGTGTCAAATTAGCAGACAAGTTAGCAGTTAATTTCGAATTCATGCCATTGTATGCATCATGCAGCGGCATCACTTAACAAGAAAGAAAATGTTAAGGGCACTAGGCATGCTCCAAACTGGGACTACTCAACGTAGTATTGCTGAGGAGGTTGAAACAAAACAAAACGTGGCATCAAGGTCATAGTCACATTATCGTGCTACTGGTGAAGTGACTGAAAAAAACCAATGCGGGAAGCGCATAACCACCCAACGACAAGACCGATTTTTGCAAGTTGCCGCGGGAAGATAACCAAATGAAGTTGGTTCAAATGCTCCAGTCAGAGCACCAGATATATTTTGTGAGTAGCAAAACTGTGAGTATGGTGAGTTCGTGGTCATGAGAGCGGTCTGTTACATCCTCAGGAATTCCATCCATACTATGGGTGACAATTATGGTTTGGGCGGGAATTCGTGTTGTTGGAAGAATAGACCTCATAGGGATCAGAAGCTCCATGACTGAAAAAAATACCGTAACCAGGTGTTAGTACAAATAGTACTGTAATAATGTATTACTGTAGGTTATGCTGATAATCTATCTATTCTACTCAATGGGGCATATGATGGTAAACTCTGTGATTTGATGAGAGGTGTCTTCAGCATTGTAGAAAATTGGTGCAAAAAACAGGAACTCACTGTTAATCATAATCCTGGCAGAAATCTTTAAAAACCCGAGGTTGCTTCGAGAAGCCTACCCGAGTACCCGAGGAGGATTTTGTTCTTCTGGCCGGAGTTGGGCTGGCTGGAATAGCCCGACGGAATATTTACGCATAATGGACCTAGCAAAAGTACGGACAGATGGAGCCCACATAATATATGATAACTACCCCCATCGACTACAAATGGGTCAAGAATTCATAATCATGCACGACAGCGCCTGTACGCATACAGTGCGAGTGGTGACTAGCTGGTTGCAGGAGCACCACGTATCGGTCTTAGACTGGTCCGCGGTATTCCTCACACCTAAACCCCATAGAGCACGCGTGTGGTATACTCCAAAAACGAGCTTTGAAGATTTTTCCTGCAAATATTCCGATTGAAGAGTAATTTTTTGGAATCTTAGCAGGACCTGGAACGATGTCGCGCATCAAGACTTTGATAAATTGATTCAAAGCATGAAAAATCGTTGCAGGACCGTAATGCCAGTCAAGGGTGGTATTACGGAATACTGATTTTTCACATTATTGCAAAAAAAAACGGAATAATTTCGCTTTACTTTTCACTATTTCTTTAAAAACCTATTCATCGTTAGTTTTACCATTATTTCACTTTTCGTATTTACTGAAATAAAATTTTATTTACGCAAAAAAAAATCGTTTTATTCTGTTTTTAGTTTGATAAATCGGCTATATAAAAATATATACATGGTATATGTTATTTATATATAACAAATTTTGAGTAAATTGAGAAAATCCGAAATATCCCTAGACAATTTTGACGTGTTCAGTTGGTATGAAGAAATATATATCCTGAAGAAATTATAACCATGCTGATGGGCATTTTCTAGTTACTTCGCCAAATAGATTAAAAAGTTTATCACCAAGCAACTACCACTGTATTCAAGAAGCAGTAATATAAACTATACCCATAAAACATAATTAAAAATCTTGCCAAACTAGTATATAAAAGTGTAATTAGTATAAATCGTTCAATATTATAGTATGTAAAAAATGTACATTTGTTTCAGCGTCGCTTGCCTACAAGGTTGGCAAACGGATGATCTCACTTGCTGAGGGAATGCCAAACGAAGCAGTATTCCCTTTTAGTAAAATAAGTATAGACCTGAAGACTGGCGGTGGAATGGTGTTCGAGGAAAAGGATCTCGCAGCCGCCATGCAATATGTGCCATCACAAGGGTTTGTTTAAATATCAAATGTTTAAAATGCCATTCTGCAAAAAACCATCTACTACAAGTGGCTTTTTGATATTTGTAGACTTCCTTCACTTCTGGAGGAGCTCCGGCAATTTCAAGAGGACTTGCATCGACCTCCTCCACTAGCTCGCGACGTGATGGTCACTAACGGAGGACAACACGGCATATATCAGTGTGTAGAGTTATTACTAGAGCCTGGGGATCCGCTTATCACTACAGAATACGCCTACAGTGGCTTGCATAGTACTGTAAGTACAAAATTTTGTAATGGAAGGATTCTGAGCGCCTTTATTGTACAGAAATTTGTGAATTTATCGGAATCTAGTATTTTGTTAACTGTAACCGTAAATGTGTTCATAATATCATTTCAGCTCAAACCCTACCGGCCTGAAGTTCTCGGGATACCAGAAGATGAGTTTGGCTTAGTGCCGGAAACATTAGAGTCAGTTCTAGAAGACCGCCTGAACCGAGGACTGAAAATGCCGAAGATGATGTACATCATCCCAACGGGGAATAATCCGACTGGTACCGTACTCTCGGAAAGTCGAAAGAGGAAAATCTACGAGTTGGCTTGCAGATACGATTTCATTATCGTTGAAGATGATCCTTACATGTTTTTAAATTACGATGAAGTAAGTAAATTAAAGTAATGACTAAATACATATAATTGCCAAGATTATTTTAATTTATATCTCAAGAACCTGTATAAAATTATATATTAGTAATCTGAGAGGCAAGGACCGGTGATAGTTTGTTTTTAACAATTTTTTAAAATAATAGTACGACTCATTGACGGTACTGTCCCTGAAGTTAAGCACAGTACAATCCAAACAGAACGGTGACCACCGAGAGATCTGAATAATCTAATCTAATCTGATCAGTATAATTTCCTGATGATTGGACGTTCGGCTATAATTTTAATGTTTATGAACCGATTTAGTTGATTCTTTTTTCATTGGATAGGGGATACCTCAAGAGTGGACCCATTTTTATTTCATTGGCATTGTACCTTTTAGTTCAAAATCATTAAAGTTGTTTTTCTTTTTTGTAATTGCTTATATTTTAATTTTACTACATCAGTTGTTATTGTTGTTGTTGTAAGTAAGGTCAATTATTGTTATGAAGATGGAACTTTAGAGGTGATCTTTTGCAATACAATACAGACGGACGGAGCGGGCATTGTATCTTTCTTATCTCTGGATGTCGCGGGACGTGTCGTGCGACTGGACTCTGTCTCGAAGGTGGTGAGCGCTGGGCTCCGCGGCGGCTGGGTCACGGCGCCGGCCGCTCTCCTGCAGCGACTGGAGCTCCACGTACAGGCTGAACTGCTGCACTCTTGCACACTCGCACAGGTACTTACTTTGTCGTACCGTGAAACTGTGGAACCTTCTCCCGGCCAATATGTTCATCCCTTTTATTTAATTATAATAATAACTTTTCATTTATTTTAACTAGCACTTTACAATATTATCTTAATCTAATATAATCAACAATCGATCGATAAAAATTTGCAAAAAGCAACAATAAAATGTGATATTGAAATCCTGACGCTCGTCTCGATCAACTTATCTACGGCGACTTATTATTTGACTCGTATATACAGCGTGTATTAAAAATTCCGTCGGATCCGTGGAGGTGCTATCAGGTATCGAGATTATATTCTATTTATGTTATCTATCTCAGATTATAAGTAAAAAAAATTACCCCTAATAAAAATGTAAAAAAAAAAAAGTTAAATGAGGAACAGGGAAATACAGGCGGCGCGGCGCAGGGTACCAACCATACGATCAAACGTACCGCTGCGGCACGCCGGGGTTGGCGACGGTGTTATCACGATATAAAAATTTGCTAAATTTTAGGGAAACTAAAACTAAATATGTTAATTTGAAATTGCAATAACATTTTTTATTTTCATAATAAATAAAATTTTGATATTTTTTTGGTGGATTCCACGGGGTTTTTAATACATATTGTATAATATCTATACAATTTTTAACAAATCTTATTTCTATAAAACTTTTTTTTTCATCTAATTTCAATTTATTTTATTTATTTATTTATTTATAAAAGGCACTGCTACAGAGAAGAAACTAAACTTATACTATAAAAACATAACTATAAATGTATCACAATAGAATTTGCACTCCGATTAAAGCAACACACAACGGGTGACTTGGGTTTAAAAAGAACACGTCAGTCCCATCATAACTTAAACATAGCATCACACAACTACTTGTAAATCTTAATATATCAGTAACATCGTTCCTGAACGCACACTTTTATAAGTTTAAAACAGTCGCGATTTAATCAGCTGAACTACATACTATGTCTCGTCATATAGCTAAAGATTGATGGTAACTCTCTCATTTGTTGTTGCATGTAAATAAATAGGCTTCGTTATCTAGATCTCATATTCTTCTGTTGTTCCTACGTACCCTTTTGTTTCAATCTTCCTATGAATATTTAACTCTATTGAACATTCTTCCTACAGGCAATTCTTCTACAGTTTCTAAGAGATCGTGATGCGCTCGCATTGCATCTCCAGCGAGCGAGGATGTTCTACCGGCAGCGTCGAGACGCTCTACATCGCGCCCTGGAACCACTCGGGCCACTCGCTCGCTGCCCACTACCCAACGCTGGACTTTTCCTTTGGATGAGAGTTAATGGAGTCGATGATGTGTACAATATGGTGAATATTTTTAATATTGTTTTATTATGTATGTTACTACAGCACTAATATTCCATACTGCGATAGGTTGTATCGAAACTTTAATATTGATATTATAAGTGAATTGATAGCTTTAATGGAATTGATAATTACTTGTAATACTTTACCTTAAGATGATTAAACATACTAAGTTGACACGTTAAGTAGTATTGATGCTGATCAACTGATCCACCCGTTCCGTAAGACATCAACAATTGTTTAGCTTTCCCCCCTGTAGCAACAATGTATCGGAGAATAGTCCCATTAATAAAATGTGTAGGCAATAACACGAATTGAAAAGAATTTAAAACTCTCTCACTTAATATATTTCTTTCTATTTAATTGTTAGATTTTCATCGTCCATTTACTTACTATAAACAGTACTCGTTAACAATGAAAGGTGTGCACATATGTCATAGGATATTAGATTTTAAGAGGTACTTATTTAGAGTTAAGTTATTATTATTTGTATTTGTGCCTTACGAAATAAAATAAAAATAAAGTAAATTGGTTTGGTATGTACTAAACATAAAACAATTAACTTACTAAACAATAAAAATTTCAAAATTAGTTTTTATCTAATCAGATAAAACAAGATATTTTCAATAATATTATAAAATAGCTAGCTGTGCCTGTGGCTTCGCTTGCGTGGCCTGCAGAATCATTGTTTACAATTTTTTTAATAATTTTTGTTTTAGTTATGGATAAAATATCTAAGGTGTTTTTCTGTGATGCGTGCACGAAAACCAACCTCAATCTTTTTATTTATATATAGTAGATTTGATATTCATGAGTTTATTTGGGGTTATACAAGGATATTACTTAGGCTCCGGTTGTCTCTAAAAACTTGTTTTTTATCTTTTATATTTAAATTCTATTATAATTCTGTTACAGGTTCACAGTGCATTTGAGCGCGGCCTGATGCTGGTACCAGGCCAAGCTTTCCTATATGACGGCGGCATCCCGTGTCAGTACTTGAGGCTTACATTCAGTAAAATTCGTTATGAAGACATGGACACCGCTGTGAGGTACCTGACAGATACGATTAAGGAGAAGCAAAAAGAAGCGTTAGAAAAACGACCCAAACGGATCGCGACCGAGAGCTAAAAAAAACTGAATCTTTATGAAACATTATTTTTAAAGTTACGAAACGTAATTATCTTCCAATTAGATTAAATTTTACTCTAATTGTTGTAAAGATTTAAAAACTAAACAATATTGTGTTCCCTTTAAACAAGACCATATTGTTTAGTTTAAAGTAATGATGCTGTGGAAATAATTTATTATCGTCATCTATCGAAGGTAATAAGAACTTTGTAGAACGCAAGTATCGTAATTTAGTTCGTTAGTTACTACTAGATGGCATGTAAGTTTAATATTTAAAATATTTTTAAATATGAGATATCTATTACTTCAGTTTTGTTTTTATATTAGGTATAATTATATTAATATTATAACATATTTATTTTTACATTAAATTACTACTTTAATTTTTAAGTAATAAGAAAACAAAATATTTAATTATTTAAAAGCTACTGCTATTCGATAAAAGATGTCACTAGGTTTGAAATTTCATGTAATTTTAATTATTAAATCTATGTTAACTTTTTGATAAAATTGAATTTATAGTCAATAAATTAATTGATAAGAAAATGTAATCAATTAATTCTTTTTAAACTTGTTAATTATGTTAAGTATACACATATCATACATTTAACACGTTGCCTGTCCGTGCATTACATGTAATGCACCAACCTATACTTTTTAAATGGGGTTTTATAGACTGGGCGTAGGAGCTACATCTTTAATATTTTGCAGACGTATGAGCAGTGAATTGGGAATAATAAAACACCAATGTCCCATGATTTTTTTTATATTATCTGGTAACATGAACTGGCTTACTAAATAACATTATTATTTTTATAAAATCTAATTGCAACTAGTGAGATTCGTTATAACATTTTAAGCAAAATGGTTTTTTGCATAAAATGCACTCGGTTGTTACTTGTGGAGTCTTCTTCCTTGCTTCAGTGGCTGTGAATCCTGATTCTTTTAGCATCTTATAGCAACTGGCACAACGTTTTTGCCAAATTTTCCCATTACCTTTCTTGGGTATTTTCGTAAACTTGTGACGGGTATTACGTAAAGAACTCGCAGAACTAGAACTTGAAGGGTTCTCATTTTCTATCATCAGTAATTTTTTTACAATGACTTGATGGCTATCTAGAACCTTCAATTTTGACTGTGGGTGTAACTCATTATAAATAAGTATGGTATTCACTACACTTATGGAAACAAGGTCCGCAGCAACCTTCTTATACCAAACAGAGGTTTTCCTCGCCGGTGAATTGTAGCTTGCTAACTGATCTGCCAAGTCTATGCCTTTCTTCCCTTCATTGTACGTCAACACCATTGCAGGCTTTAAAACTCTTCGAAAACCTCCTGACATTCGCATTTCATGGTCGTGACACGTCGACAACATGAGCACATCCCTTTTATCATGCCATTTTAGGATGGTTGCAAAATTATTCTGCTGCTGTACAGATATATGCCCCCTTTCCAAGCGTTGCTGAACTACTTCTCGGGGCAGTTCTCGTCGGTTTTTGCGAACTGTTCCACATAAATCAGTAGCTTGTCTTTCAGGTACCTTGCTAAGGGTATACTAGTGTAGTAGTTGTCCGTTATCATAATTCTTCCTTCTCTCAGCAATTCTTGGCACAAACTAACGACAACTGATCCCGGCTTATCTAATCCAGCTATTTGGTTGTCTTGACCAGAATAAACGCGGTAGCTCCAAGTATAACCACTGTCAGTACATAGTTTATAGATTTTTATACCATACTTATGAGATTTTTGTGGATTGTAGGTACGAAAAGAGTCTTCCCCTAAAACCAACCATTGACTCGTCGACTACTATACACTCTCCGGGGGTAAATATTTTTCACCAGTTTTTTGTAAGTATGTCGATGAGTGGCTGTATTTTATATAAACGATCACCTTCAATACGTGGTGCTTCGTTATCAACAAAGTGCCAGCACTTCAGTATTAGCGCGAATTTATTATAGGACATATTTATCTCGTGAAGGAGAGGGTGGTAGTATAGTTTGTCCTTCTTCCAGTAATTTTCAAGCATTGGGAAACTGATGAGTCCTGTCAGTAAATAAACACCTAAAAACTTTCTCATTTCATGTCCTGTTATTGGCTTCCATCTTCTTATGCGACTGTTGGGGCTCAAATCATTCGTCCTGGTTTGTGCAGCGTATCTATTGGTTTCGACTACCATAAATTCAATAATGTCGTCATCGAAAATGTAGCTGAAAATCGTCCATAAATCTGAATGCTCAGAAAATAAGCGTTCGTGGCGTTTACCTTCATTATAACCATTCCGTATTTCACTTTGCCATTCGGTACCAAGCTGGGGGATAGGTGGAGCAGGAGACACAGGCAAATCATCAGCAGCAGGCATACCAGAAATACTATCATTTACTTCCTCCGGCTGAGAAAATGGTCTAGCAGCAATGGGTTCAAGCTCGACATTATCAGAAGTACTCTCAATAAATTGTTGAATACTAATCATAGCCTCCTCCACCGAAAGCAAAGGTGCATCATTTACATATATACCTGATTGAAATCGTCTTCATCTTGTGAGACTTCTTCTATGTCCAAATCTTCTAATTGGTGTGCGAATTCGTCTTCGCCATCACTATCTTCTAAAATACGTCACATTTGTTCGTCAGTTAAAGGTTTTAGAGGCATTTTCACTCCACAATAACAACCAACGAAAAAATGTTAGGTTACCGGCGTCTTACCGGCAAAAATGACATCTATGACTTGACAATGACAATATAGAAATCACAATATCCATCGATAAAATATCCATAGAAACAAAAACCACATTTTTGTCTATGGATTTAAGAAAATTTATGTGTAACGTCCGTGCATTATTTGTAATCCACTATGATCTTGCTACTACGTCTGTGCATTATAAGTAATGCACGGCATTCTAGCTGCCACGTCCGTGCATTAAAACTAATGCACGCTGAAATACAGTATTTTTGTGAAGTTTATTTGAAACTCACGTAAATGTTCTTCATTAGTACATAAAATTAAACAGTTTGGGCGAAAAAAAAAATGGACGTCACGGCTACTTAACTAAAAAACTCTGGACAGGCAACGTGTTAAGAGAGGCAGAGCACAGAGAAATTTCTTTGCAAATTTCTCTCTACTTGGGACAGTCCGACTGGTGAATACCGCCACCCTGCAGATGATCGCAACCAAATAACCTTGTGTAATGTTCCTGCGGTGAGTAGGGTTTTCAGAGCTCCTCGGGGAGGGGGGTTCATATTCGGCAACGTGCTAGTAGAAAATACACAAAATATTAACGAGCGTTTTATCGTCAGATTGGAATTATGGAAATAAATTGAAAAAAGTCAGTAGATTTTTGTCACTATTCTGTGACCAACG
The DNA here is from genome assembly GCA_033032175.1 of Saturnia japonica. Lineage (NCBI taxonomy): Eukaryota > Metazoa > Arthropoda > Insecta > Lepidoptera > Saturniidae > Saturnia > Saturnia japonica. Next base: position 320,716 of record CM065328.1, on the reverse strand, counting down.
AAGTTTTTCATTTAGTATTAGCGGAATATAAAAGTCGAAGCAATAATATATGAAAACAAAATATATTGTATAGGAAGCATTTTAGCATTAATACTATAAGTTTTTTTTTAATATTGCAAAGAAATCTATTGGTTTCAATTTTGGCGCATCGAATCCACACATAGTTTTATTAAAATACCTTTAAGTCATCTGATTGAACTGGTTTATGAGAACTGATTTCCAGCTCATAGGTAACTACAAAACAAAGTGGATCTGAAAATTGGATGCGCAACAGTAATATGCAATAATCACGTACAGAAAACGTAGCAAACAAAGTGAGAACTAGGTTTTGCAGATGTATATTTCGAGCTGTTTTTGTATTTGATTCCTTCCTACATCATTGTACAGAGTATTTTAAAATGTCAGATAATTTCTATACACCAGTAACCTTCAACCGAGAACTGAAGGATGTTGTATGAAAGTTACATTTGTATACAAATAATTTTGACAATAAAGAATTAAAGAAAAAAGAACCGGTTAAAGAAAAAATAAAAATCATTCTTCTGCTTAACAAAAATTATAAGGATTACTCATAGGCATATATACATACATTTAATATATATATATATATATATATATATGTAGTAGACAGAGATGACGTTCTTCCACTTGATACGATCCTGGCATACATCTTTCGCTTCTCCAACATTCATAAAACTTTTCACGCACCCTCGTCGATTTGGAGTAGATAACGTTCGTCTAGACCTTCCTCTTCCAACGATTCCTTTCACACTCGCATTTTAAATTTGTTTAGTCATTCTTCTTCCATTCATCCTCTCTACAGACCCAAACCATCTAAGCATCCCTTTCTCAATCCGTGTGACTATATCTTCTTTCACACCACAAAGCTCTCTTACCACACTATTTCTTATCCTGTCACTCAATTTCACTCCTAACATACTTCTTAACGCTCTCATTTCCACTGCATTTATTTTACTTTCATGCTTGTTCTGCCACACCAAGCTTTCACTTCCGTGCGTGACTAAAACAGACAGCTTCTATTCTTTTGGTCTGAGTAGACAACGTACCCACCTATAGCTTGGACTGGTTACTGTGAATCTATAAGCATGAAAAGAACACGAAATATTTTATTTACTAACCATACCGTTAGCCTGAGGGGCCCTATCCAAAAACAGAGCCGCTGATAGCTTTTACAGTTTTACTGGGCTCGGTATGAGCGAACACGAGTTTCTTCTATAACGTAGGTGAAAACTAAGAAATAATATTTAAAAGTCATCCCCTAAGTGGTTTAAATATTGATGATGTGGCTAATTCGAAATCGCATAACACTGAAAGAAAGTCTCTGTTTCATCACCTACTCTATACAATCTTCCTCATTATTAGCGAAGAGTTGTTTTATGCCGACATCGCCTAGTTAGCTCACAATTTCCCATTTACCTAGCTTCATCAGGCTTCTGCACACAAATTTACACTTTAAAACAACTTATTAGTGTTCAAACTCCATTATAGGGCACTCCGGAGGAAATTACAGTCGCTTGTCAAAGAAAATTATATTTTAAGTCTTTGGAATAGAGCTGTTTATTGTTTAAAAACATCTAAAGCCGTAATGAAAACTCTTTGAAAGACCGATTGCTCTGAATTAAGGAAATAAGCAGTTTTAATTGCTCGGCGATTATTCGAAAATGTATTTTTAATATTGTTTGTTTTCAGATGTCTCGTTTTTTGATTCGTTTCAACAGTTATCTTGTATATTACATACATTTTTTATTTCAATAAACAATGTCAATTCTATATTATATTGAACTCCTATTCAACGAAAAACCTCAATTACCTACGTACGAAGGCTTGTTTTGTTTACATTTTTACTCATAGATTGAATCACTCTAGTTAAATTTCGGGAGCACTGCCGAGGGTTTTTAAAAAGTCTAAGACAAGACTGATTCTCAAGAAGCTTTATTAAGAATGCTTTTATTTGTTACAAATGTCTCTTTTATAAACTCTTATTCTATAAACACAAAGTGGGGCTGTTTACTATGAAATAATGAGAAATATGTCGCAATACATTCAGTCAAAACACCAGGTGTCTATCAGTAGTTTGCAGACATAATATGGGTTAAAAACGTAACATCAGCATTTCTAACGTATGTACCAATTAACAAGACGTAATAAGAGAGGGTACAGACTGCATAACTCCTCCCCCCTCAAGTTCGAAATTATCAGAGGGATGATTATCACTATGATTATTTCGATAGCAATAATTTTTACAAAAACTGAGCTTATATACTAAGAATACAAGAATTAATAGAAATATAATCACATATAACAATAAAGTTCCGGCACTAACACTTTTTACATTAATAATTCTTTCACTTGATGTTTTTAGTTCACTTTCACTGATTTTTAAAAGATTATTTAAATGTTGAAGATTTATTAATTCACTGTTATCCAAATTGATGGGTTCACGTTGCAATTGTTGCTCAGTAATTGTTATTTCGGGAAGATTAATAATCGGTAATTTTGACATCTTCAAATTACTCGTAGTAATATGGTGAGCTTTTAGCGTAATTTCATCAATTTTAACATCGCAATGGTCATCTAGGACGAGGAAGTATGTCCCTTCTATATTTTCTTTCGTTATTTCGTCGTTACAAATTTTTGATAATATATTCTCAGCGTTACTATGAAGAATCCATCTCTCTTTTCCAATTGGTTGTATCTTAATGGTCTTGATTTCAACTGGTACTGGATGACAAGAACTCGTATTCGAAGAAAATTGAATTAATGCTGTTATGCAAGTGTCTTCTGAAGTTGTTCGAGAATCATCCTCGTGACACAGGAACATTTCGTCGTGAAGTTCATTACAAGGTAAAGTGAGCGAGACAAATTTAGACCCTTTTACTAATAGGTAAGGAAATTTAGGAATAATGATGGTGGTATGATTAGAAGGATTGGTCATAGGTATTGGAATTGCTCTGTAGTATGTATAAATTTCATCTCTAATTATTGGTATATCTAAAATGAATGTTATTTGACTTCCTTTTGTATAAGCTTTAAGCTCTATACATTGCTCTATTTTAACTAAATTGTCATAACTTACTGGATACACAAGTTTGTAGAATTTCTCTATCTTTTTTAACAATTCTAATAATTCATTTGAGTTTATAAGAGATTGGTGTAATATTTTTAATTTACTGAATGCCAGAGAAGTTTCAATTTCATTCAACCGAATGTAGAGTAGTTGAAAATTATGGAAAAATAAATTATAAACATTAATAAAATTATGGGTAGTTATATCAATATTAGTTTGATTTATTAATTTTTTTATTTCTCGTAACTCTTTATCTATTCGAATGAAATTGTCCTTCGTGAAATTTGTTATCTTTATCATTGATTCAGAAATATCTGATATTAAGGTTACCTTTTTAATGAGTGTATTTTGGCGTGTCGTTAGAGAATCAATCATATTTTCATATCTTAAAGCATCATTATGATCTAAGTTACCAGTTATAAGCTTAATAATAGATCCAAGAGGATTGAGAAGTCCACGTTTAATTCTAGTTGATGGAGATAACTGTTCTAATTTTTGAATACTAATATTCATTACATAATTCGTTTGAAGCTTTACATTAAAAAGTTGAACATTAGATGTTTCATTATCAAAATGTGTTTTTAAATATTGATTAAATTTAGTATATCTTTTTATATTGAATTCTAAATCCTCACGTATCAGACTTAAATCTAAAATCTTAATTATTGTCCACTTATCATAACTTACACTAGCTTGACCTTGTTTCACAAGGACTATACCGGGATTTTTATCGATTCTGTGAAGTTAAAGGGCGTGAATCCTGATGATCAGAGCCAGGAGCCCGAGGAGGTACCTGCGAAGGTCGTTTTATATCCTTAATAGGCACGTTTGTTTTTCGAGTTTTCATTTTTACAGGACAGATATTTCTGTCAATTTTACCATATACTTGTGCTTTTTGATAACGCGGTTTATCTTTACTTCGCCTTGTATTAACACCTTTTACAAATATAGTGTCCTCTTCTTGAATATCAAATGATGTTTCACCACCACGTTTTGTTTTAATCTTTTCTTTATTTTCAATTACTTTGTCTGTTAAATATTTATAAAGATATTTCGTTCGTTTCATATGATCGTTTACTAATTGTTGCGTATATTGTTTGTTAAAGTTTACTTCAAAAGTACTATTAGAATCAGTGTGTCCAAAAACTACTTCAAATGGTGTAAGACCAGTCGTTGAGTGAATGGTTTGATTGTATGACATAATTGCATAAGTCATAACGTTAGCCGCGTCAGTTATTTTATGTTCATATTTAGCGATACGATATATTTCTAAAATAGTTGAATGGAATCTTTCAATTAAACCCATAGAATTAGGATTATGTGGAGTGCTTATGTGTAATTCTATTTTATAAAATTGTAATGTTTCTTTTAAAAGTGTATTGTTGAATTCAGTACCAGAATCAGCACTGATCTTATTTGGTACGCCATAAAATGAGAAAAATTTAATTAAGGCACGAACTACTTCAGGTGTAGAGCGATTGGATATTTCAAAAGCCTGACCTAGTTTACTGAAAGCATCTATTATGGTAAGGAAGTAGCTTCCTTCTATAGAGAATATATCTATAAATATTTCAGCAAAAGGTTTTGTTTGAGTTTGCGTTAACATTAATTCTGGTTTTAAAGGTTTGCGATCATATTTTAGAGTTTTACAAGTTTCACAAGAATTGATTACAGAAGCGACTGTTATATCCATATTTGTCCAAAAATAATTACGCTTTAATTTCATAAGAGTTTCTTTGATTCCACGGTGACTTGTTTTACCTTGATGATAAGCAAGTATAGTGGCACGTTGCTCTTTTTCATCACCTAAGTATATAACTCTTTTAGTACATTCATATATTTTGACGGTATCTTTTTTAAATAGTTTTATCACGGCATTTGTAAATTGTTTACGGTGAATTTCGCTCTCAAAGTAAAAGAAATATTTAATTTTAGGTTTTATATATTCTAAAAGAAATTTCTTAACAAGGTTAGTGTTGTTTACAGGTAAATGTACTTCCAAAATTTTTTGTTTTTCATGTGATAAGTCTTTTATTGATAATTGGTTTCTGTTCCAAGTAAAAATAAGGATTTGATTAGGTTTTGTGTCGATGGCTTCTTCAATAATGGGAATACCATTCGTATCAATATCTTCAGCAGAATGTATGGTTTCCGGTAATGAACAGGCAGTAATAGTACTGGATGAAGGAGAACGAATTGGGTGAGTTAAAGTCTTATCGGAATCTGAAGGAATAGTTAACGTTTCTGATGAGTCTGAAATTAGTATTGGACTCTCAGAGACTCTCAGATCGTTCAGTGTCACTCACGTTTACTCGTAAGGACATATCGTCTTGATAGTCTTGGTATTCAATTTCAGGGTCGTTCATTTCTAAAGACTCTATCATATTTTGTCTAATAGGACGAGCTGTGCGCATTGACACATCGCTTGCCTGAAATTGAGGTGGATTACGTTGAGGTTGATTTTGTGGTGGTATACCAAATTTAAATTGTTGATTTGGCATGTTGAAATTAGGTCGGTTTTGTGTATTGTTAAATTGTGGTTTGAACCCTTGTTGATTAGGAATACCGAATTTAAAATTATTATTTCCAAAATTTGGTTTATATCCTTGTTGGTTTAGGTTAGGTCTGAATTGTACATTTTGATTTGGAATACCGAATTTAAAATTATTATTATACGGTTTAAAATTATTTTGTGTTTGGTATGGAATTCCGAATTTAAAATTTTGTTGTCCGGAATTAAATGTATTTGGCACAAATGCAGGTTGAGGTTTGAAATTATTATTAAAATTATTTGTTAAAGTAGGCGTGAAAAATTGTTGAACTGGTTTAATATTAGATTTATTTTTATTTTTAGAATTGTACTGATATTGAAAATTGACCTCCTCCATGACAACACTTAGTGCGTTTTCTAAAACGGTACAACCTTTAAGTCGCACAATTCGAATTAAATCCTCTGGTAAATTATATAAAAATACATTCAAGCACATATTATTATAGATAATCATTTTAGCGGCTTTGAGGCCTTCATCAGTTAATAAATTGACCTTGGAGAAGAGGGTGCAGCGTGTTTGTTGTATCCTGTTACAAAATTGCGTATATGTTTCACCAACTTTAATTTTTAAATTTTCCAACTCAATTGCCACACACTCTTCCGATCTAGGATCACCAAAATGTTGAATCAAAACAGCTCTTAATTGTTCCCAAGTTGTTATGTCTTCTCTTTCACTTAGTAGAGCAGCGGCTTTACCACATAATCTACTAGTTATAGCATGAAACACATATGTAGTTTGAACAACATTGTTTGATCCGCTAAAATTTCTGATTATATATTCACTTTTTTTAATAAATAAATTTAAAGTATTTTGATCACCATCGTACTTGGGAATTAAACTTAAAAGTTCTTTTGATACTAATTGAATTGTTGATTCATTGTTGCGTTGCATTTTGAATTGTATTTATTTAATTAAACACACACAAAGTAAAATTCACAAAATTAAAATTCACAAAATAATATTTTCAAAATAAAATTCACAAAATAAATCTTATAACAAAATTATCAAAATCAAAATTCTCAAAATTAAAATTATCGAAATTAAAATTATCAAATTAAAATTCTCAAAATTAATATTTATTATTAATATTTCTCAATATCTTATAATCTATGAAGTCAAATAACTTTCGACGATTTTTATTCGAAAATTATGAAAAATAATTTTCAACGATGTTTGTTTGAAAATTATAAAAATTTGTTAAATAATTTTCAACGATTTTTGTTTGAAAATTATAACAATGTCCAACGAAAAATACAACCACAGAAAATAACAAGGACGAGACAAGGATTGTAAAAATGGTCACTTACAGTCTGCTCGTTCCCATGTCTTGCCGTATAGCTGCTTTCGCTTTTAGGACAGGATCTCTCGGAAATAGATGTGGAACCCGACGTTAACTTATTTATTGGTTCGTAGATACTCAAAATCTGCACATGAGACCGATTTGTAAGACTCGAACACAGACTTTTATTGTTGATTGAGTATCCTACCGGCTGCGCCAGTTAAATTTCGGGAGCACTGCCGAGGGTTTTTAAAAAGTCTAAGACAAGACTGATTCTCAAGAAGCTTTATTAAGAATGCTTTTATTTGTTACAAATGTCTCTTTTATAAACTCTTATTCTATAAACACAAAGTGGGGCTGTTTACTATGAAATAATGAGAAATATGTCGCAATACATTCAGTCAAAACACCAGGTATCTATCAGTAGTTTGCAGACATAATATGGGTTAAAAACGTAACATCAGCATTTCTAACGTATGTACCAATTAACAAGACGTAATAAGAGAGGGTACAGACTGCATAACTCTCTATATAGCGTAACAAGCACTCTCAATAGCGAAACAAATCGTTATTATTTATTCCCCAATTAACATTGATTTCAGTTAACCTCAAACACATTAACAGACACAGAGTCGTACATATTACGTTCGTACAATGTAATTCTAAGAAAATAGATATGGGCTTATTTGTTTGTTGTAATTTGTATAGTACGTTCTTGATTACTGTAGTAACTTAATATAATTTTATTGCCTTGCCTTTACGTTATCAAATTCTTATCTCTTTCAAAGATTCGAATGTAGTCGAAATTAAAACCATGCATGATGTAAAATTACACATTATGTATTCTTTGAATGTAGGTTAGAGACCAGAAGTGTCCAAAGGAAGCGTCAAACTAAGGTGGCGCCAAGGTTGCAAATGAGTAAATTTTAGAGATATAGCCAAAAGTTATATTTTTTTTATTTTTCAGCCATTATAGTTCAATTTTTTTTTAAAAGTTTTAACAATAAAAACTATAAAATCACGAAAAAGTATCATTGACCCTTACTACGCTGGTGCCATTTTGTCCGGTTTTTGAATTGTAATGTTGCTGCTTCTACAGCTGGACACTTTTTCAACTTGCCCCCCATATATAAGATGGTTCTCCTAACCTCTGCCCTGCATACTTATAAGTACCTAGTCTCCGTTCAAAGCTAATGAAATACTTATACCGGAAATTTATACATTTATGTATAACTTTACACTGATATCATTGCTTTTGTTAAATTAGCATATTTCTCAGAAAACTAACATCATTATTGTACTGGATAACAGTCGAAAATTTTGTCTCGCATCACGAGACCAAACAAATATAAAATCCCAGTACTAGTTGGTCGCTAAACTTAACACTGTATGTATCGCGTAATATGCGATATACAAGTTATAATCAGCGACCACCTTTCTATCAAGGCCCAAGACCATATGCGCTTTCCCCCGCCTCGTTGAGACGTTACACCGTCTCGACAGCGAAACCCACGACCACCCGGCATAAACGCCGGCCGCGTAAATTTTTTATCAACTCGGAGATACAAATAAACTCTATCGATTCGTCTCTCCAAACAGAGCGTGACAGCGCCCATGCCCGCGTAACCACCGTTCTCTCCGCAGAGGACGGGCGGTCAAATTCGCTCCCGTACACTTCCCACGTTCATCCTCTTCAGCGGTAACCCAAGCCTAGGTCCGTTTCCTTGGCGTGAAGCCCTTGGGTTAGGCAACCGCCCGAGCGATACAAGTGAAACTATACGTGCATCACTTAGTTACCCACATACACACACAGTTACACATACACATACAGTTACACACACACGTGCACACCACACAGGTACATGGGTTCTGTGAGGGACCTTTTTTTTCTTTTTTTGCGCTAGTAAGTTAGCGTTAGTTAGTGTCGAAAACATTTCCGTTTACTAAATGCACATACGCATGTTTTCTTCCTTCCTCCCAGGAGGAAGGGAACGTGCCTATGAGTATATTTTAGTTAGCTCGAATCGTAAGTGTAGGGATTCGAATAGATCACGACTTATTTGCGAACGCGACGACCGCCCGAGCCGAGGTCCGGCCACTTTGGCACCCTCGTGCGAGTCGTCCTAATAACTTTCGCGGCTGAGTGCCCTCTGCGCTCGCCCCGAAGTCCGGTGAAGCTGTAAAAACCGCAGCGGCTTTAGGGCCCCTAAGGCTAACAGTGTAGTCAGATTTAAAAAAAAAATCTATCAAGACTTAGGATCGAGTGCAGTTCAGTACAACCTATGAAGATAATGTATAACAATACATATAATCCACAAAACATCAATAGAAATCTCCGGAAATGTTACATTCAATGTTGTAAACAAACAACCAACAATACGTCTTTAATACTACTCTGAAATATACCATATTATCTTCTTAATGTTCGGCAACTTTCAAAAGTATCAAAAACTTAATTCCACTTCAATGTTTGCGCAAAATACTTACTCGAAAACATATTTAAAAAAAGTCGCTTTGTGTGAAAACTAACACCTTATTACAAAGAATTTGAAGATTACAAACTTAATAATACACATCAAAAAATGATATTGCTTTAGTTAATCTATGAAACGGTTTGTTTTCAGAACGTAATAAAACAGTATTGTGCAAACACTTTGGCGGTTTTGCACAAATGGATTTGTTTTCGCGGATTATATGAGGCTTACAAATATAGCTATGCTATTAACGTGTTGTAAATAAAACTTTTATTTTAATTAACTGAAGTACACTTTTGTATGTTAATGGGTTATAAAACTGCAGTCGAAATTTAGTTATTTTTTGACAATAACTTTGGAATATCGAAATAAGAAATTAAGAGAATTTAAAATATTTTGTAATACAATAACCAATATCTTTAATTTCATAAAACAGAAAATTGTCATCTTATTTTTAAGTTCTAAATTTTATCTAAAATATCTTAATTAAAAACTTATAACATTTTTATTTGAAATTCTAACATCGTATAATATGTACTATAATATTATTAGGTGATACATATTTCACATGTTTTAAAACAATACGACCACACTAAATAAAATTATTGATTGTAAATAATAGTAATATAATTAAAAGAAAGGATAGACCCTCTCGAGGTTTTTGTTGGCTCTTCGTGACGTATAGTGAGGTAGTAATTTTGACGTTCATAAGTGCGGCCTAAATTGAATAGGTAAAGTATTGTTGATTGCAAGTGGGAATGCATAATTTTACAGCTAATGAACAGGATGAAAGTTGAAGAGTGGGAGCCGGGAGTCGGGAGGTCGCGATGTCGGGTGCACTGTAGTCCTGGAAATGGAAAACATAATGTTATTAACGACTTTCATTCATTGTGCTGGTTCGTAGTACAAGTTCAAATAATGCAGCGTTTCTATCACTAGGTATTCCTGTTTCGCGTTTACTGATTTGTAAAGAGATTCAATAATTTGATTCTCATTCTTTTTATTGTAAAAAGTTTTAGGTAAATATTTAAAAATTATAATTGTCTATGTTGGCGACAGAACAGTCATTTTAGTGTTTCATGTTAGGATATTATGTGATATTACTGTGTTTACGTGTTATATACTATGTGTTACGATAAAATAGATTGATACAGACAAAATTATAGAGAAATATTAGCGAATACGCTACATTACAAGTTGCATGTTATATATTAGGATGTATATAAACGATTATGTATTGTGTGTCACATATGTGAAAATAGAAGTAATATAGAATAGATTAACGCATAGAGTAAGCCAATAGAATAAGGATATCAAATATTATAGAGATTTTACGAACGGAAAACAGTGATGCCGCCCGTGAATTACTTTGTTTTTGGCTTATATACGGAATATATGCTTGATGTATATTATAAGTGAATATGCAATAGATAGGTAATACAAAGAGGAACATTTTGATATATGACATGTGTACATAAGATATATAATGACAGAAATATAGAGAGATTAACAGGACAACCAAAGCAAAAACTGAAATTAAAACAAAGTTAAAACACGAAATAAAACGGGGCTCTCTTTACGGTAATTCCTCGAACTACTTAAGCTCGAAGAGGGGCCGTATTGGCCACGGTGCAATTTAACGAGTCTACAAGTACAAGTAATAAGTAACAACGAGAAGAAAGCTTTACAACTTTCATTGAAGACCAGGCACCTCAAGCGGTCGTGCATTATTGCACCCCCCGGACCCACTCACTACTAACATCACGCCACCCACTGGCATCCGTACGGTGTCTACGAGACGGGCATCCGGCGCAACAAAACGCCCGTCCAAACCGGGAAACGTCACCCCCCCCCCCCTCACGCAGAGGGGAAGTGACGCGTACCCAACAGTCTACGAGAATCGAAAATTATTATAGCCTATCATTTGAGCAATGACATAAGCTTACCGTATGTAACATTTCACAAAAATATGTTAAGCCGTTTTTGAGTTATAAATTAAATTATTAAATCAGGATATATAAAGATAGACTTTAAAAAAAATTGTATTTTCGTTATAAGTGTCTATTAAATTTTATTATTATTGTTGGCTACCTTCATAATATCGCACTTTCGTCGGATGATACGTGCGAATCTCTAAATTGTATTCCCTAGTAAACGCAAAAAAAAAATCACTTCAAAATGTAAATAAAAAAGTTACTTTTGCCGCGCCTTGTGATCTGCGATTCATTTTCTCCATGTCCTCCTGATCAGTTGAAAACCAAACTTTTTCTTGGTGTTCAGCGAGGACTTGAGCCACCAGATGAATTAAGGTAAAACTGAGATATATCAGTGGATCCTCGCCTCTTATCTCTTTTCATTTGGACCCGAAGTTATTATGCAGAAGTGCATTTTCTTAGTCATTTCCCACCTAATAAAATTCATTAACATTCATGGACGGATAATTAAATTTTATTAGGTTCTGTCATCACTAACTACTGTTGACTTTATCACTCGTTTTAAAGGTTTTTTAGTACTTCCATTATGTTGTAAACAGCAGAAACAATATTAATACTAGGAACATATATAAAATAGTATTCCCATTTTTTAGACTAAGGAAGAGAAATATTTATTTATGCCTTTTGTTAGGTTCTACAATAAACTTCTTAAGAAGAATCGTGTAAGGTAAGCTTTATTCTCGAAACGGTATTACAGGTGGATTATAAAGTGAATTGACTCCCTCTCTATAAATATATCCACTAAAATTTAATTTATTAGATAATGAATAATGTTTATTTAATTTAAAAAAAATACAGAAAACGAACAAGAAGCAAATACTAGACCAGATTAAAATCTAATGAAGGAGCGCGGGCGTTTAGTGGGCTTTATTTTTCATTGCATCACGTTATCTAAGTTTTTGAGATACAATGTTGCCGAATCACTCGTGCATTTCGATGTCTCTCATAATAAGGTAAAACCACTCACCTTGAATTCCAGATTCTTCTTTTTTTGAGGATCTCATGCGCAGATTCAATCACACGAAAATGTTCCAATTAGTATATGGCTGCTGGCACCAACAATTTATAGTTTCTTTATGTCAATAGTAAAGATGGTTGCGGCGTGGCGGACATTCACGGCGGTGAAGGGTGTATTAACACTGCATCACCACAAGGTGCGGGGTGCGGGGTTCAAGGCAATGAGCGATGCTTAAGAACGCGGAAGAGTTTTGCCACCGTCATTCACGGGAGGGTTGTGCCCGATTATGAGATCATCGAATACGTGTTTAGGTGCAAACATCTAAATCTAACCTTTTATAAGTGAACATTAATTGATCTGAATAAAAGGCTATATTATTTATTATTATTAATTATAAAATAACGTTAAACCCGGTCGAGCTTCTTGCCAGCACTTCTTGATAAGTGGTAATTTAGTTTTAGTCTGAGTGATTAGAATCATTATTCTAACCGGTAGTAGTATTTTGACCTACATAAGTGCTTTCTTAGGGCCTAAATGTATTAAAATTATTTTCATTTAATTTAATTTATCAGCTACATAAAAATATTCCATTTAGGTAGCTTTGAGAGAGTTAGGGTACAGATAAATATCTTTGGATATTTCTCTCTACTTAACGCAGTCCAACTGCTAAAACACCTCCACCATACAGAAGATCACAGCCAAATAACCATGTGTTCTGTTCTTATGATGAGTTGGGTTTCTAGGACTCCGTGAGATATTAGGGTTCAAGGTCGGCAATGCGCTACTGACACCTATGCCATTACAAGCGTTCATAAGCTACGGTAGCCACTTATCATCAGGTGGGTCGTACGCATTTTTGTTACCTTTGTAGAATATTAAAAAAAAACTTCTCCAAATAACTAGTCTAAATATTTCACAAAGTATGTTTTTGTATCAAATTAAAGTTACTTGATCTGATAGTGTAGAAACTATTCACCCAACATTCACTGTTGAGTGATAATGATCATTGACTCGCATTCGTAATGCCAACTAACGTAAAAGTAATGTATAAGCGATACAGAACTACCACGCAGAAACCCTCTGGGCAATAGTCTGATCTCGATAAACGACGCATCTTAAGGAAGCAATGTGAAAAATACAATCAATGGAATACAAATGTTTTACCAGCCCTAAAAGATTTATTACTAAACAGAGTAAAGTATAGAATACACGCAGATGCTTTTAAATCGTGCGTTCTACCAGAATGTTTTTACGCCCGTTGTGAAAGTGCCTGTGTAGTTCGAGCGGTATTTATTAGATCAGCGTATGTTTAGTTTGTATGATTGAAGTTGTGTTTGTCAGTTCATGATAAAACTATTCCCTAACACAATAAAAACATATTATTTGCTTATATCGTAATAGTTTTTGAATAATGGCCGTTAATATGAAGTTATTACCGGTTTATGAGGGATTACGAGTGAGATATACCGCACCGCACCGCACCGTTACGGTTTCATGCGCTCTCTCAATGTAGACTATTACCCAACAAACATGGTGTTTCTTTTATTACAAGTATATTTCTTTTATTTCAATAAATCTCGGCAAATGTAATTTTGAGTGCATTATTTACTTTAGGTGAAATGACAACTTTTTTAGTTACGTTAAAAGATTACAATTATTTAAAGATGTCCATTGAGCGTTTATATACATTATTATGTATGACATGCGTACTGTGTGTTTTATTATTTATTAATTATTCTCTTTAGTTTTGTTAATATATTTATTTACTTAGTTCTGTTTGCAGACATAACATTACAATTAATACTCATATGACTACATATATTTTTGCGAATATAGTTTTCTTCTTAAATGTAAGTGACATCTGTCTAAAGCATCTAAGTTTAGTTATTAAGCACAGGATAACTCGAAATAACAGCAGGGTTCGTCAATTTTGTTTGTTTCAAAATCTCTCTATAAAGTTAAAGCTTCTGTATAGGTTTTTGTTCTGTTTAAGTTTTAGTTATTCATAATTTACTAGGACGTAAGCAGATTTTGTTGAATGATACAGTGCTCCACACATTGAAAAATTTCGGTGGGAACAATTCACTGACACTGGCAAATGCTTCTGCGATACCAATAAAGAAAATTTTGTATGAAAATAATCGACCTGTATTTATAGCGCTTTACAGACCGCAACAAAAGAACGCAGCGTGTTATTTTCGCGTCGCATATAGGCCGGCGCGGCGTGCGGTGTGAAAGACCCTAACTATAAGGATTACCTCACATTAACGCGTTTTGTAAAAGCTCTAACAGTTTTGTATACGGTGATAATATAATCTGCATTTTTTTTCTTACTAGTGTTCGTCCGTGTCTCTGCTGCTTATAAGTAATACAGTAATTTATATCCCTCAAACAATATACAATAATTAAGACATATTATGTATATTTTCGGTGCGTGTGTGAGTATATTAATCTAAAAAAAACTACTCAGCAGATTTTAATGCAGTTTCCACTTTTATAATCATTCTTTTTGTCTGTAATAATAAAATATTAGTGTAAAAAAATCTGGTCATAAAATATCCACCAGCATTTTCTTGTGGAATATTATAATTTATACTGAATCTATTAACGAATTATCAAAATCATGTAGGAAATAATGGTGTACAATGAATTGATGTACAACAAAAAATTTGACTACAAATGTTATTGGCAAATAATAAGTACCTACGTTTTTGTAATATAAACCGCAATATACAATGTAAATATTGTGTAACTGTTTCATTTATCAAAATAATGTGTAAATTCGTGATGATTAATAATATTTTTACGTAAACAAAGTCACAAGTATCAACTAGTTGTATTATTCGTATTGTTTGTTTGTTTGTTTAAACACGGTAATCTCTGGAACTAAGTACCATTCGGATTCGAAAACGTCTTTTTGTATATTATGATATTATTTTATATTTTTGATTATTATGATGATTGAGACACATACATTTATAGGTTTAATGTTGTGGCAACAATCTCACCTAATATTAAGTGACGATTGTTATAAAAATGTAAGTATATTGATTGTTAGCAAGTAACACATAAGCGCCCAGAGATTGTGATTTATAATAATTACTCGCAAGTTTTAACATCTCAGAAGTGGGATTAGCGACTTAGCGCCCACAATAAGATCGGAAATGCGCATAAATATTTGATTAACATACGTATAAAACGTAAGTGTTACTAATTATTTTATTTCATTGTGCTTATCTGCCTTCGTGGGTCCGTGTAAAGAACGTGTTTATTTGACTTCAATTAGATGAGTTTGCGATTATCGAAGTAAAAGTTAGACAAGTTATTTTGTTACGTATAGACCTACGGTTTTAACATTTAAGCAGTAACTAAAAGCATATTTTTTTTTTTTGATAAATAAAGACTTACGAGGGGCTAATTAGGCCAATTAAACGGTTAAATGGGTGTCGGCATTTATTAGATGTGCTGACACAGCTTGTTAAGAATTTAGTTCCGTCGATATAAAGTTGTTTGGTAATACAATAATAATATAAACAAGTGGATGTGATTTATAAATCCAAATCTTTGAGGCCGTCAGTTCCATGAATAAGCGAAGGACTTCTCGTGGAACGCTGACGCCTTCACTAAGATTTCGTGATGTAACACGAAGCCGTAGCCGTAGCCATGGTCGAGAGCGTATGCGCTCCGTTGAAGAAAGTCGAGGCAGCCGCCGCAGCCGGTCACAGTCCTGGCGGTCGAGGGAAAAGTTGACGAATCTGCAAAAATCTATGGTTGGAGCGAATGGCTAAGTAGAACGGTATAACCGAACCATTTTGGCGGCGCTTGGGGCAATGAATCATGACGGAACAAATGGCTTATGGGATGAACATTTACCGGATATACAGTTAGATGCCGATTATTAGTATCAAAGTGATGGCTGAAATATCTCCGCAGAGGACGGGCGGTCAACTTCGCTCCCGCACACCCGTCACGTCCACCCTCTCTAGCGGCAACCCAAGCCTAGGTCCGTTCCTCGGTGTGAAACCCTTGGGTCAGGCAGCCGCCCGCGCGATACAAAGTGACACTATACGTGCAACACTTAGTTACCCACACACAACATTACACACGTATGAACACACACACGTGCACACCACACAGGTACATAGGTTCTGTAAGGGACCTTTTTTCTTTTTTTCTTTTTTTGCACTAGTTAGACTAATGCGCTAGTTAGTGTAGAAAAACCATTCCGATTATCAAATACACATACGCATGGTCCACTCCTTCCTCCCAGGAGGAGGGGAACGTGCATATGAGTATATATTAGTTAGCTCGAATTCTCATAGTATTAGGGAATTAGTCAGATTGCGACTTTTTCGCATTCGCGACGACCGCCCGAGCCGAGGTTCGGCCACTCTGGCACCCTCGTGCGGGTCGTCACAAACTTTCGCGGCTGAGTGCCCTAAGCGCTCGCCCCCAAGTCCGGTGAAGCTGTAAAATCCGCAGCGGCTCTGTTTTAGGATAGGGCCCCTAAGGCTAACAGTGTAGTCAGTACTAAAAAAAAAAAAAAAAAAAAAATGGCTGAAATACTTGCTGGTCAATGTCACTGACCGGTAAATACCAATTCACTGGTTAAGGTCATGTACTGGTGAATTGGTGTGAGGTACCAGGTAACGGGTGCCTTGCATTTTAGCAATTAAAGTAAGGGTTTATGTCTGAAATACTTGCTAGTCAACGTCATGAAACGGTAAATACCGATTCATTAGTTAGGGTCATGTGTGAGGTGCCAGGTAACGGGTGCCTCGCATTTTGGCTAATGTAATGTACAGCAATTGTCTTTGAGCATTAAGTAAATACTAAATATAATGTGCCACTAAGACTAGGCTAAGGATGTCAGGAAACCGACACCCTTAAAAGTTATAAAAATTTGCTGATTTAAGACCATGGATCATTATGTAAGTAAAGCAATTGCCTTAGAGCTTTAAATAATGTAACATTAAGCCGATAAGTTATAATAATGCGTGGTTAGTTTAATTTCCTTCTGGAATTAAATACCTAACGATTATTAACAACGAGGGACTCGTTGAAAAACGGATGTTTTAACACGATGTTGTCCAAGATGGCAGCACGCTAAGCTTAATGGAAGACCGGCTCTCGAGTGCAGCTTCCAGACCACACCTATTGGTGCTTGGTGACAGATTTTTAACTGGAGGGTGGTAGCTAGACAAGAAGGCATTATAAAAAGCCCTACCACCATGCTACGGTTTCATCACGATATTACTTTCACCGAATGCTTATGCTCATTGCAGGAATTCAAACTCGGTCGATCGACGTGGAGTCCGTACACTCTACCGACTGAGCAATCATTTGTACTAGTAATTGTTCGCAGGTCCAACCCAACCTAACCGAGCATCGTCTGTATTTTGTAACGTATAAATAATAAGGTTATGTAGATATGTTATAAATGACGTGCATACTCAATACAACAGTTCACACAAGTCTGGTTGTCACATCCGCTAGGTCAATTCGACGACGAATATAGTTGTGGAAATCAGGACTTGCGTTAAATCCGTATATATTCTATCTCATTCTCTCGTAGGCTAAATCCTATAGATGTATACGTTTGTCTCAATCACAAACTTATTCCCGAGTGATATTCGAAACGAATCGGAGATGCATTTCATAGTTTAACTAAATAGCATTTGGCATTCTATAGAATGCCTAAACAAAGTATGTAATAATTTATCTTTATTTCATACGTTGCCTATAACATATAATACATAATAAGGCGTAAAATATAAAAATATGATGAATACAGTAAACAATATTTGTAGCAATGTCACTTGTGTGTTGTTGTCATATAATGATGACGTCACTAGTAGCGCGCCAACAATGCGTGTTGTAAATTGCCTAAATTCGATTGACATTGTGTTAGCTTGTTGTCTTAAAACTAAAATATAAGTTTTTTTAGCGTCACTATTTTTTTAGCGATTACGCCAACGATATGCCGGCGTCGATTAAAATAAAAAAAAATTGGTTGCCTGTAAAGTCGGTATACGGGCGAAAGTTTTACGTAACAACGACTTTATGTCTGTCTCTCTCGCTCTTAAGGCGGGCTAACCATGCCCGAGTGGAAGTTTTTTTACGCGTGCCTCTCACTCGCTCTCATTGTGAGCGCATAACGTGAGCGGAGCGTAACGCAGTTTCTTGAAGTGTCACCCGGCAAACCAATTTATAAGACGTTGTCACGTCAAAAAATTCATGCATATACCCTATTCTCATCGTAGATTCCTAAAAGCACTTTTCTAAAATTGTCTTAATATATAACAACTTTACAAATCTCTCAAGTGTACGGGAATTTACAATTGTATACATAGTAAATTGTTTTAACTTGAACCGCTGTGATAATGCTATCAAATAAAATAGGTCAGTTAATAAGGAAGTGTCGATGTGAACGCGAGACAATCGAATTCGGCCGTTTAATAAAAGAAATGATGGTCTGATACATCCGTGTCTGCTGGGAAATACTTTACTGTTTAAGCGTTACAGCTGGGACAATACTATTATGTTATTTATCGATAATATTATACGATAGGTAAAGACGTCTTCTCAAGGTAAGGTATGAGCTTCACGTAAACTTAACAACGTACCAACTTAGTGTCAATTACAATCACCGAGAAATCAACAGTTCTTTATTTTCCCATTTACAGAGGTATTACTAGACCATTTCAAGCATTCAGGTTTCACCGTAAGTCGGGTGTTATAATTTTTTTTTTGAAATTGATTGTACTGTTAACCAAAAGGGCTCGGTAGCCTCAGATGAATTTAACAGCTTCACCGTGACTTGAGGACGAGCGTTTAAGGAACTCAGTCGAGAAAGCGTGGTATTCTAGAAAAATTGTTAGGTACCTATGTATCATTTCAATTATTTTATCATTACGAACTAAATTGTTGCAGAAAGCTGCCGCGTTGTACGGTTTTTATAGTTTTGACGTGACAACGTCTTATAAATTGGTTTGCCGGGTGACACTTCAAGAAACTGCGTTACGCTCCGCTCATCGAATTATGCGCTCACAATGAGAGCGAGTGAGAGGCACGCGTACTTTCCACTTGATTGATTAGCCCCTAAGGGCGAGAGCAGACTTAGACATATAAGTCAAAGTCACGTAAAACGTTTCAGCCCGTATACCGACTTTACAGCAACCAATGTTACCGTTTCAGATATGTACTATTAAATGTATTTGCGACGGTTCTATTAAATCGTATTCCTGATCGAAAATTTGTCAAATTACGTTTCACTGTATTTTTTTATTTATTTATTAATTATTATCCTAAAAGCATACTTATATATATACGCAGCGGAGACACGTTCAGGTCCTGAGAAACAATGTTACCGTTTCAGATTTGCCGAAAGTCAAAGTTCTTCAGGACTCATTTGAAATAAAACAAAAATAGTTTCATTATTTTACTTCAACTAATTTTTTATCGATATATGAGTAAATAGAAATCACTAAATCGGCGGGAGCGAGAGCGCGAAATTGGAGGAAAACTTTCGTAAGGAGAAATGAAACGGGATTGATAAAAATTGGAACCAAGACGCCTGTATAGGGACGTAACTAGGCAACGGCTTGTGACCGCGAGACACTTACCACCAATACTAGCATCGAAACTGTTGAGCCTGCTTATTAAGTTGCGCTGGGTTCATTAAGCTAATAATATCTTGTATACATATTACTAATTACTTACTATAACATACTAACTGTGTAAAACTGCTTCCGTGTACCTGCCAGTAAAGTATATACCTACTTTATTTAATTATTTCAAGGGAAACAAACAGTTACAATTCCTTATTACAAATTTAAAAGATAAAATGAAACACGAACCAAAATCAATTCCCACTAAATCTAGCAATAAACAACACGAGTCTCTATTTCTATCACAAATAACAGTCCAAATAGTACAGCCAAATTAAATTAAATTAAAATTAAAATACAATACAAACTATATTTATTTAACAGATTATAATAACATATTAATAATTATATTGACGATAGTGACAGTTGACAACTATTCACATATTAAATGGTAACACTAAAATAAGACAAAGTTAGAGAAAAGTATTAATTTGAATATTAAAACAGTAAGAACTATGAAAGTGTGTGTTTATGGGCTTGTGAGCGTGTTTTTGTGTGTGTATGTAAGTTTTGTATTTAATATTATATGATTGAATAATGTTCTGTGTGTCATTTATAATTTAATTGTTTTAGCCGACCTTACATTTATACAGGGGTAAAGGGTAAAAAATAACATTAGCTACATTAGCAATATTATATTTTATATTTGTTTATATTATTTTATATTTATTTTTATTTTATATTAGCTATGTGAACTTAAGTAGTACAAAACATGCTACCATGTAATCTTAAATTATCTAGAGTGACGTAACAATCGAAATAAATATTACATCATAACAAAACAAGCGCTCCAATCAAGTAGCGTTTCATCTATATTTAAAGTAATTAGCAATGTTCTCGTATTCAAACAAAAAAATTGTCCCCCAAAATGAAAATTCAGAGTACGTCCCTGTTTTTTCCGAGGGCACGAAATTCACTTAGCTTCGTTTGTCGATGCTTTTCGCCTCTTGAAACTTTTCAATAGCCCGGAATCGAATTCAGTCACCTCTCGTCCCCGCCGCCTCACCTCGGAGTGCTTCCCACCCTCGAATACCTGGCGATATGTGTACATAAAATGAAGTGCGGAGACGCTGTACGCTAGGAATGGGGTGCTTTGTTGGTGGGATTGATTTTCTTATAGTTTTTCCGAGGTAAGCGATTCGCACTCGAGCCTGTTGTGTACTAATATGTATGCGGGTTGGATTTTTGCCGGTAACTTGATTGGTTGATTGTTCCTTTTATTTTATTACTATCTGCGTTACATGGTTTCACTCGTGTTAAATTTATTTGACCAACTAGACACCACACCGCGGACAATGAACGTGTACCCGTGAAATTCAATAAATATATCTTCATCAAAACGCCAACGCCAATACTCGAACCAAGCCTTGAGGGCTCGGGTTACTAAATGCTCCTGAAATCCAAATTACACAAAAAAAGAACTTAATGCATACCTATAAGTACTTTTTCAATTTAACTTAATAAAATGGAATGATGGCTTTGTGGTAGCATGTACGGACCACGCGTTAATTGACGTGAGTTCGAATCTGAATCTAAAAAGCCTGAACACCCGGTGAAGGAAAACATCGTGATGACACCATAGCATGGTGGTCGGGTTTTTCTAATTCCCACCTTGCTAGCTACCACCCTCAACTTGGAAATCTGTAGTGAAACATCCATAGGTGTGTTCCGGCAGCTGGACTTGAGACGCAGTCTTCCAATAGGCTTAGCGTGCTAACATCCTGGGCCACATCGTCATTTAAGATCAGGTGAGATTGTGGCCCCAACCCTAAACCCATAAAGATAAAAGAAATTTGTTCATTAAATTTAAAACTTAGGAATATGTTTATGCTTTGAAATTACACTCCTTTTTTGTGGATTTGAATCCACATAGTTTTACGTGAAGGCCGAATGTACTAACACTGATCCATCAGAAGTTTAAATACCGCACAAAAAGAATAATAAAGAAACATATTTTAATACTAAACTGCAAACACCTTCAAACGGAATCTGCCAATTTCGTAAACTAATCCTTTTAGGCAGCGAAACATCACAAAAAAAAAATTGGTTCTTATTTACAAAAACATTATTGTCGTCCGCATCTATGGAGTTATTGACCGCTGTGCGAGAAAAAACTTTGTCGGTTTTGTGTCGAATTTCAATAGTTTCGTATTTCGAAGTGTGATGCACAATGGTTCGGTATTAACACAAGTTGGTCATATAGTGACCATTATCAGGATTATACGTTTCAAGTGGTTTCAACTACTTTTGTCATATTTTTTTAATTCGGCAGCTCTGAGCTTTGTCGTAATTTTCATTATTCGGTTCGTTGCTACTTTGTATAGAATCTTGATATTCTGATTGGCCTTAGTCAAAATCTGCTAACAGGCAAAGTTTGATCATTGTTGTTTATCATCGAAATTTGAAACGATAATGTATCTGTGGTCATTCTCAAACACTGAAACACTTTAGAGTTGCGACTAAGGATCTTTGTACACGGACTGATGACGACTCAACCTAAACAAGTTATCGACTGGAATCGTCAACTGCCATGCAACAAATATTTTAATACAGCGCGTATCGAGTTGTATATTCATCATTGAACGAGCAACGGCGGCATAAGTCTTCTGACTACTTGGATTTCATTAATAAAATACGAATATGAATCTGGAGATTTCATTATTAAAAAATTATTTAAAAATAAAAACTTTTTATTACCTGTAGAGACGGATTGACAATAAATATCATTCCAGGAATACTCAATTCTGGTAAAGTGAATTTGACAGTTTCAGGAAAAATTACGTTTGCCATCCACAGACGACCAAAACTGCTAGTTACGATTGTCACTAAAGACTAGTTGTGTCGCCGTTAAAAATTGGTTTACGACAAATTGACCCATGTAAATTCCAAACGCTATATGATCAGTTCGGAAAAAAAAATTGGTGGTGTCGAAGTTGAAAAGCTAAGAGCTATATCTCTATGACTGTTAGTATTTTTAAGTCTCTATGGTTCGTGCAAAGCCCAGCTTCAGGTCGTCCTTACAACATTTCATTTAAGTAAGTAATGTGACCCTAAATAAGTTATTCGATCCATTTATTGAATACAAATGTATCTCGTTGAAAAAGTAATTTGGTTTGGCGAACCGCCCCACGAAAACGACAATTTGCACCAATTAAAAATAGAAAAATACAATTTTATTCATCGTATTCACCATATTGGGTGTACGCCTCAAACAAATGTCGTTGCAGGCGACAATACATTGTTATAAACCTAACAAATCATGGGATATTGAGCCTTGTCACATGGTAATACGTGTTGCCAAATCGTATAGATAACTTTGTCAAAAGTGTCAATGTGTAGCGTTTATTTTTTAGGTTATTTTCTGTTTTATTGTATTACAACGTTTATTCTTCACTAACGAGCCAGCGGGAAGCCTGACCGAGTGAGAGGTACGATCAACGAAAGAGACGGATTTAAATGACACGTTTTTGTTTTGTTCTGTGTGCCTAGTGTGAGTTTTTAACTTTTTGCGTTAACGTGAAATTTGTATGGAGAAACGAACAACGCATTTAGGAATAGTTTACGTAAAATAATATGCGAGTGCAAGATTTGTTGTTTACTAAATAGTTAGCGACAAACTATACACTTACTACGCAGTTGACGTTTGCTTAAATATGGCAATGATATTGCGAGTGTGAGTTACAAGTTTGACACATTTTGACAGGTTGAATAGTAAACAGACGCTGACGTGACAGTAGAGTCATTCACATGGGTTTTTATAGTGAGACAGGCCAAAAGTTCGATAAAAATGTACGGTGTAGGTCACTCGAGACTTTACTTTGCTTGGAGGTTGCTTTCTTTAGCTCGTGCTCAAGAGGAACGCTCTAATATTTTAAAAATACGAGCAAATTTTCGTGCAATTTTCGATCCAATTAATGAACTCTCGGATACAGAGTTTAGAAATCAATATCGCCTCACCAAAGAAGCGTTTCTAGCATTGTGCGAAGACCTACGAGTATTAACAGGCCTCAAATCAACTCAAAGAGTAAGTCTTGAAACAAAGGTCAGTAACAGTCATAGAGTAAACGAAAACTAGTACCTACAGTGTAGCTAGAATCTCAATGATAAAAGGGCCAGTTTTTAAAATACATACCTAAAGGTATCCTCAAAGGAATCCTCAATAATAATACTTTTAAATCATATATTTGACTTATTTCTCAAAAACCTTCAGCAAACTTCAAATTTCTATTCTTTCAAAAAATATATGTTTAATTAAAGCTCCTCATTTACAAGATTCTAAATAAATAGATAGTAAATTTGTATATCTGCCTGTAAGTAAGTTCATGTTTCTTATTAATATGTTCTTGGTTAGGTACTTACTGCCCTATTTTTTTATGCTTCTGGAAGTTATCAACGCCCTGTGGGTGTGGCTAAGCATTTATCACAAAAAATGTGCAGTGTCTATATACAAGAAGTGACTGAGGCATTAATTCAACCAAATCTAATAAATAAATATATACATTTCCCAAGTTCACCTGCTGAAAGGCAGGCCATAAGTAACAGGTAATAATTATATTTTCTTACTATTTGTGTTTTTTTAAATATTTTTAAAAATAAATTAGTGTTTTCAGATTTTATGCAAAGTATGAAGTTCCTGGAGTACTTGGATGCATAGATGGATGTCATTTTCGTATATTTGGGCCACCAAAAGAAGAGGAACATTTGTACTTTTGCCGAAAACAGCATTACTCTATTAATGTTCAAATGGTAATTGTCCTTCGTTATTTCTTAATTATTATTAGTTGTACCTAAATTTCAAAGTTTGTTATTTTGCGGTTTTTAATATTATCAAAGACAACTATTCTTATGGCACTATCTTGCTCTGCCATAATACACTAACATGGTTTCAATTTTTTATTTTTTTTCTATAGGTCTGTGACAGTGAATACAGAATTATGAATGTTAATTCAAAATTTGGAGGTGCCCACCATGACTCTTTTATTTGGGAAAATAGCCAAATAAATAGTTATATACAACAACTTAATGCAAATGGGGAAATGTTTTGGTTACTAGGTAAATATCTAGTAAAATTATGTAATCTATATACACTACACTGTTCCTCAAATTTATTATGTACATGAATGAATTTATGTGATATTCAGGAGACTCTGGATACCCTCAACGTCCATGGTTGATGACACCTATTTTAGATGCTGTTGAGGGATCTCCTGAAGCAAGATACAATGAAAAACATAGTGCTAATAGAGTAGTGATTGAAAACACTTTTGGTCGTCTTAAGAACAGATGGCGGTGCTTATCCAAAGACAGAGTCCTCCATTACAAACCTGAAAAGTGTTCAAAAATTATACTTGCTTGCTCTGTACTACATAACATTGCATTGGAATTTAATGTACCAGTGCCAGAGGGAAATATTAGTAAGTACTTCATAAAATGTGTAAAAAATGTGATTTTGGGGATATTCTTAGCTTGAATTATTTTAAAACACTGGGGTAACTTTTGTTAATGGGAAATCAGCTGGAAGGACATAAAAATAGATATGAGTAGTTTTATCCTGGTTGTTGAGTACCTATAGTAACATATTTTTTAATTTTATGTTTGGTGTGACTTTAGTGCACTGAGGGTAAATGATAAAGAAAAAGAAGTGCCATTAAGTCGTTATGGTCAAAGCTATCTAATAAAAGTATGTACATCTAAATGTATCAGCTTTTAATTTTATTATTTCCTTATTAATAATAATATATATTTTTCAAATAGATAATCAGGAGGCAACAATAATTGGAGCAGAGCCTTACAGGGAATCCAGGGGGGCTACTACTGATTTAATTAGAGGACGAGCTATTAGAGATATGTTAGTTAGGAGGTTCCAGTAGTAATTAATTAAAATTCAATATTGAAAGTCAACGAATAGGTTCTTGTATTCTTTGGTATAGGTAACAGTAGTAAAACATATTTAAATTATTTTAGTTAGGCATTAAGTTTGTATTTCAGGGTTCCTTAGTATTATTTACAATATTTAGTTAGGTATTCAGTTTGTGTTAGGGTTTATTTATTTATATTCATATGTTATGATAGTATATGACAATATGTAAATATGTAAGGAACATTAATTTATTATTGTAGTAACCAGCCTTAGGGGTAAATTCCCACTTGCGCAGAGTCGAAGCGAACTGTCGCGATCCTTTAATATATTGAGTTCCTATGTCTATTAACTAACATACAAATTTATATATAGAAATAATAAAAACCGGCATTGGAGTCCAACGAATTCGCACGGCGATTTTATATTGTCCTTATTATATAGATTTATACGTTTGGTAAAGGACATAGAACATGTAACTCATTATACTACTAAAGTGGTGTCACAAAGCTTTGCTTCGACACTGCGCTAGAACGAATTGAACCTTAAGAAAACTTAGCCTATGAAACTATTATAAAAGTAATCTCTGTTTAATTTTATTGTAAATAAAACATGTAATTCATTATTTTTCTGTTTTATTGTCTATAAATTTTTCTAAAATTAAAATTAACTTTTTAAAAATTTCTTGCCACTGTTGTTGTAATTGCAACTCAACTGCTCTCAGTTGCATTCTTTCTTTTTCTACTTCACGATCTTGTTTAGTTTTTTCTATCAAATACTGCCTCCATTCAGTATCCGACCGGAGGAATTGTTCAGCCGCCTTATCAGCCAGAGTATATTTTAGTTTTGTACGTCGTCGTGGAGACTTGCGACCATGCATAGTCCCCAATAAACGACGACGAGGAGTTGTTTGGCCTTCTGTGGCTGGTAAGGGCTGGCTGCCTGCGTGCGGTGATGGTGGAGGATTGTAAACATTTGAGGTCCCAGGCTCATTCCAGTGACTGTGTCGAGTTGTTTGGACTTCTGAAGCTGGTGAGGGCTGGCTGACTGCGCACGGTGAGGGTGGAGGTTTGTGCAGTTGTTGTGAGGTCCCGGGCTGATTCCAATCTTCTAGAGCTATAGATAATAAAAAAAAGTCTATAAAACATTTTTTACTGGTAGATAGATGCTGTTAGTAAGGAGTAACTTAACATACTTTTATTTTCTAAAAGAATCAGGGGTCCATGCAAATACAATAAAAATGATAAATGAACAAGCTGAGCTATGAGGCTATTACTTATAATTATTTGTTTCTGCTTCGAATTTATGGTACTCATGTTAAAGGTTACTTACATTACTTATAGTACTTACTTTGATCTTCTACAGCTTCAAGTAATACTAGAGGAGTATGTATCTGTACTGTTGGTGTGGAAAGTGACTGTTGCACTTCTTCAGCTATCTGTGAAAACAAAATTAATATTAAATACTAAAGGATTTGTGATATAGAAATAAGTAAAATATATATTACATTGGAATAAATTACACTATATGTTATGAGTTGTTTTGCCTGCAATATAAACATTGTTACTATTATAAAGTCACTGAATGCAAGTTGAGCAGGATCAGTTGTAATGGAAGTCTATGGGGTGACTTATGTTCAGCAGTTGCAGTACAGTATGTATGTGTTAGTGTATGTTTGTACAACTAGTATGTTTAAAATTAGTAACCTGTGGTATTCCAGCTTCCTTCACATCAATAATGCCAGTGGCAGCTAGAGGCCCTATCAAATTTAGAACTCGTTGTTCTAAATCTGTTAATTTAGTTAACAGAGCAGGGCCTCCACCTGTACCACTGGCTCCTCGGTGAATGCGAGCTGCCTTCCTTTTCGTATTATTTTTTAAGTCACTCCACACCTAAAAATTAAACACAAAAAGCATAAACTTAACCACATGAAAGGGAAACCAAGGCTAACACCAAAAGCAGAATTTCAAATTACCATAGGTATCTTATCTATATATCAAATTGCAGTGCAATGGTTAGAAAAGGAATTTTGTTATTACTATTCATTAATTAAAATGCACGGTACATACATTTCAAGCATTTACTTTAGGTGCTGTAAGACGTTAGAAATAGTATTTTTCTTAGGCTTAAAGGAACTCATCTATCCAAGTCCAAGGAAGGAAATATATATAAAGTACGAACCTTTTTCCATTTTTCGATGGTTTTTGCCTCTCCACTTGGATCACTGTTTAAATACGTCATTAAATCTTCCCACTTTTGCATTGCATGCCATTTGCCTCTAGAATTCCCAGAGGGTTTACTGAGATCTCCATGCCTAAAATACAGCAAGTTTTATTAATTAAAAATACACGTGCACTTTTTAACTTGTTTTGCAAATATACTTTTATTTATTTTACTTACTGCTCCATAAAAGTTACCATTATATCAAACTGTGTCACGCTTGTCTTCATTATTTTAACCGTTTTCCTAAACTTAAAATTACAATTAAGAAATAACAAACTCAAGATAGTTGAAACTGTTGAAACTTGAAAGTAAACAAAAAATATATATGGCGATCTAACTATACTACGGAAAAACCCAACTAAATTATGTATTCATCTACCCAATACGTGAATAATGTTGAAGACGGTTCTGCAACTTGGTCGTATAAACATAAACGCTCCAGAGTAGCCAACATAAGAATTTAAACTTTAACTCATGTTTTCGTGTCAAAACGTGTTATTTACAGTATGAAGTTAAGGAACTCGCACTCGCGCAATTATTATTGCCGAATAGTTTGACGTTTCAAACGCTGACGAAAAAGTTACGTAAACTACAATTAGATGTAAAACTCACACTAAGCACACTGTTTAGTGGTTTCTGCGGATGTCGATTTTCAAAGTTTTTAAGCTTCGGTTTTTTGTGTTCGAAGCATTGTGCGCTGAGATCTCTTCTAAAATCTATTTGTTAAGGTTTTTTATTATTTTATTGTAACATTTTAAAATGAATTAGTAAACTGCTGTAATATCTTCAGTATTTTTGTACATTCTGATCGTTATAATTATCTTGTCGACGTGATAATCAGAACTTTAACGTTGGCTTATCGCTAGCGTGTACGGTGCTGCGGCGTATACGTCTATGTCTATGTCTACGTCGTATATGTCTATAGACAATACGTTATCGACGGGAGTTCGAATCTCTGCAATGAGCCTGAGTTTTTCGCGAAGGGGAACATCGTGATGAAACCATAGCATGGTGGTAGGGAGTTTTCTAATGAAAATCTATCGCCAAACACCAATAAGTGTGTTTCGGCATCTGCATTTGAGAGCTAGTCACTTTGACTAAGGGTTAGCGTGTTATAATCTTGAGCTACATCGCAACTTAAAAACTTAAAATTTTATATGTATCATAACTAACTGGATATTATTAAAAAACGTAACCTGTTTGTCTGTCTGACTATTAGGAAACGCTTCTATCAGAATTACATATTATATTTTAGTTCTTAGGTTTGTTTTCTGGACCAGATTTTAACGAAATTATTAATTTTGCTTACGGCTTCATGTACATACACTATACTACTAGGTACTAAATAACGTAAATAGGATCCATGTTTTTCAAGTTATCAAGGCACTGTCAAACATACAGATAGACTGACAGAGATATATTGTTTTAGGATATGTAGGGTCTTATTACGGTGTTCAAGTTGGGAACAATTCTGCTGGAAACACGCTGTATTTCAAACAATAAATAATGTAATGTAAGCAAAGCCACCGGTGTAGCTTGTCTGTGTAATAACAAAGTATGTGATATTATCGTGCAAGTTAGATGTAAAGTTAAACGTGTTATTAAGTTATGTGTAAGTTGCTTTTAACTCTGCGTGATGCTGCGCGACATTACATCTCTTTTGTTACGGATTTGTGGGGTACGAATATCGATGGATCGTGTGAGAAACCCTTTATAAACTGGTATGCTTCATGGCTCAGTGCTTGAGTCGAAGCATCATGTTCGCGTGTTCAAGTTGGTATGCGTGAAGTGTTTGATGTTTCTTGCGTTGAGGAGGTGTTATGTACCTACTACATACCTACTAGACACGACGCCTCAACAAACTGTTTGAAACA
Source organism: Saturnia japonica (assembly GCA_033032175.1). Taxonomy (NCBI): domain Eukaryota; kingdom Metazoa; phylum Arthropoda; class Insecta; order Lepidoptera; family Saturniidae; genus Saturnia; species Saturnia japonica. The sequence continues at coordinate 290,747 of CM065328.1, read as the reverse complement.
CGCATTCGAGTGCATACACTCGCACTCGCTTAGTCTGTGCCGGACACTCGTTGCGATTACACGTTTGAGTGATACATTTTACTTTATAAATATATCTTCATGTGCACTGAGATACTTTTTAAAACTCGACAAACACAAGTCAAAGTCAACGAGTGACAGTTCATCAGTAAGTTCAATTCATTAACCCCCGTATCCCACACCCCGTGGGCCGTGCCCAGTGCCCCGTGCCCCGTGCCCCGCGCCCCAATCTATCAGATGGAGCAAAATATTCGTTCGTAATAGTTGCTCTAGTCCGTAGTACATAATACATTCTTAATAAATTAAATTAAAAATAATATATTCTTCGGTCTGTAATAATACCTCAATGGTTTTTTGTTGTAAAATATGTACCCGTTAGCGTACACTGTTTCTTTCACATGCTACGTTTTAAAATCAGAAGGACGATTGTAAGGTTGTCCCTTGAATATTTTATTACAATATTAGCTGCACCTGTGACTTCGTCCAAGTGGAATTTCGTCGAAACAGCGACAGAGGGGTAGAACATAGAGAAATGACTTTGGAGATTTCTTTCTACTTGGGGCAGTCCGAGTGGTGAAATACCTGGACCCTAAAAAGGATCGCAGCCAAATAATATAGTGTTGTGTTTCTGCGATGAGTAGATAGGTACCTATAGTACTACAAGCGTTCAGGCTGCTTTAGGCGTTTCAAATTATTACTTTTGAAGTGATAACTTCTTATGGGAGGGTAAACCGCTTCGTAACGTAACGCGTTACGGCGTCACTCTGTCTGGCTTCCCTTCTCTACTCAGTGTTCTAATGTACAAAATATTCAAGAATTGTAACTAAGGATAAAATATATTTTATAATCAATAAAAGATTTTATTAATAAATATCCTTTCCTCACATTATCATATAAATATACATAAAGTTTAAGTAATAACATAAGCTTTTCTCAAGTTAAACAATTTCAATATTAAATAGTTCTACTTAGATTAGTTTAAGTTATTACTTTTTTGGAACGTTCCGAGACGCACAGGTTTTTTTCAGTTTGCATCGATAAACCCTTTCATACATTTTTCAAAATTGATATTTCCCACATAAATTTGGTTTGAAAATGAATAGTTGAACATAAGTATTTATTTCTCAAACTGTTAATAGTATATGCCTCATTAGCCTAGTGGTCGTAAGCGCGACTGTTATGATCGACGTCCTGGATTCGATTCCCAGGTCGAGCGAAGTGTTATTGGGTTTTTCTATGAAATTATCCGTAGCAGCTCGGAGTTTGACTTTGTGCCGGATTAATGGCAATAGGCTCATCCCCTATTACATTGAACCTAAAAAACATACACGGCGAACTGTGCGTGTACTTTAGTACACCTCTGCCCAACCATTCAGGGATACTGACGTGATGGTATAGTGTATGCTAATAATATAGCTATCACGTACAATTATCTCTTATTTAACAATAATATTTTTATAGAAAATGGTGAAGTATTCTAGTAAAATCTAAGGACGGGGATATATTACTGTGATATAAAATTTGAACACACATTTCATCCCTTAGGGGATATTAGTCGAAGACGTATAAAATAATATTTTTGTTATACCAATTATCTAGTATTAGGTATTTAACACTGAAGTCTGTGAACATGTACTGGCACAGCAGCTGTTCCAATCGCAGTCCTCAGGAGTAAAAAACTACAAAGAGCACAAGATCTGTGATTGAGTTCTGAACTGTCCGCATGTCTGCTGCTGCCCAGCATGACCTTTACCAATTCCGGTGTATAAAAATAGTTTAGGAGAAAAAAATATACAGAACCAATATTTTTAATAACGAATAAGAATGTTCGCGAAATGAAACGAAACTGAGTTTGCGTCGCCAGCGGGCGGCGCAGCGGTCCCGGGTTCGTTCCCCGCCGGGGTTGGGGCGTTTGACTAGCTTTAATTTTATTATCCATGTCATGTCCTCAGGGTTAACATTATTCATACATACATTTGTTATTATGTCTAAAAATAATTTGTATCAGCAATTTCGTACGTGTAAACGCTACGTAAGTTCATCCCCTTATTTTAACCTAGAATTACTGAAACGACAAGAAAGCTATATGTCAAAAATTGCAAAATAAAGATTTTCATTAATTGCTTTAGGTTATCTAGACGTATATACCTACATCAATATTTTTTTTAACCGAAAGCGAAAAAGGAAGGTAATGTTTTTCAAATGTATGTAGGTATGTATGTATGTCTATTTCTTTGGAACGCTCTGTAGCCTAAACGGATTGATGGATTTAGCATACGAGATGTCGTTAGATTCGTCTTAATTGTGGGAGTGATATAGGCTATATCACTATAAGTACGACGTTTGGGAATCAACTAAAAAGCAAAAATATATAAATATACTTTTTTACCCAAGTATTTTAGCTGGTATTTTTTTTTTATTACCGCCTAGAATAACTTTAAGATCTTTTTTGTATGAATTATTGACATGTTGTCTTGTACGTAGGGACAGTCACGCGTCGTGCTAAGCCAACTCTCGAATCCTCAGTACCTGCACAGAACTTGCACATAAATTAAAGTTGGTTTCGAATCGCTGAAAGTCAATTAAGTTATAAAACACTTGTCAAAATATTTCTATTGTTAGTAGAAACTCAACATTGTAGCCTTATTCAAGCTCTTACCTTCAGACCAGTCTCGTAAGTATATCCTCATGATAATCTGTTTTGAAAACAACAATATTCCCTATTTTTTACTTTTTTAATCTAATCTCAGCAAAATAGCAATATTATATTTCATTATATGCGGCAATTTAAAATGATATATTCCTAGATTAGGTTCGAAACTGGACCCTACAGTGAGCCTGAGTTTTCGATAAATAAAAAATAAACTGTTGGTAACCCAATCGCGACCGTTCATCCAACTATTGTTGTCAAATTGAGTCAATTGATGTCAATGTCATCAAATGCCGATACCGATCGAGTCACGCTTCAGTTTTTAGCGTGTGTAATAACTTTCGAGCACATTCTTTTTTTTAATATTAACTGTGCCCGTGGCTTCGCTCACGTGGACTACAGAATGCCTGCCCGAATATTACTCTCCCGCTCCCGGCTATTTTAAAGACAAAAGTACTTATAGTGGGCGTTCCTTAAAAGATAGAGGTATAGTCTCTGTGACATTTTTGTAGGTCTTTTTAATGTTTACAATTGTGTATTACATTAATTTGCTATGTCTCTTATGGTTTACTCAGCGTAAGCCATTTAAGCGCCCGAATTGATTCACCATGACCAGTTTTTTTGATTTGTGCAATACCGTAATTCTTATTCTAAAATAGAAGTAGCCTAAGTTACTCCCTATAACATCAGCTACTTATCAGTGAAAGTCTCGTCAAAATGGGCCCAACCGTTTCGGAGATTACCCGGAACAAACAGACAGACAGACAGACAAAAATTTTAAAATTGTTTTTTTTTGTTTAAGTATCGTCTATACTTTCAAATACATTTACTAAAAAACTGTTGTTTTGACATTACAAACAAACATATCAATTTTATTTTATTGTAGGTATAGATCAGTTGATATATCGATAAATGAAATATATTCATGGTTACTTTTTATATTGATAAGAGATGGCGCTGTCACGATTTTTGTACTAGGTATTGTTTGATTTTTTACATCGTGTAATAAGGGTTTGTTTTTATAAGCGAATTGTGATTTTATTGAAGTGTAAATTTCTTTTAGCGCGGTACGCATATTTTTAGATGAGATGAGATAAAATCCTCTGGACTCGCGACACCGTTACGAGACGCAGCTATAGTGTTTGCATATGTGCGTGTACATATAGCAGACCGCAAACGCGTCTTTCATAAAAGAATATTAAATGTATTTTAATGTTTCTAATAATTCATAAATAAAATGCAATTCATAACCCAATAACTAAGTTTTGACTTCTGTCGGCACTCCCGGAGTGCAACTTCTTTTTATTTGTATAGATATATATCACAGGGTGTGGTCTTACGCCATCTCGCAAGACATAGAATTGATGTCTGAAATTAGCCTTAATTAAAAATATTTATTGGTTTTGTAATTTATTGAACAATATTTTACTTGTTAATTTTAGGGGGAATTTTGAATCACTTTTAATATTTATTAAATTTGGGTTGAAAACGTTGAAAAAAGCTACCAGTAAGTTACACTGATAAAATGCGTGAAGAAATTAAGGGGAATAAACAAGTATAAACTCTATTATAATAAAGAATAAAATATAGTTGCACATTATTTACCAATAGATGGCGTTGTACTTAAATAACTAAAAAGTTTAAAGTAAAAGACGTTTAGGCATTTCAAGAACCCAATGTATTAATTTCAAAGCGAGACCGCTTTTATTATAATATTTAACAAAAGGCCAAGAGATTTTATCTCAATAATGTTCTATATTTGTACAAAAGTGTATTTCATTCGAGATAAATTACGCAGAAATGTTGCAGATCGTACTGATAAAGTTTTAGAGGGAGTCGGAACATGTGCCGAGATTTTTTTCATACCACCTGTTATTAATAAAGTAGTGCTAAGTCTAGAAGGTAGATTGGTCCTCGAAGCCGAAACCTGCCTGATGTATGCTTCAGTAGGAACAGTATAAATATTTTGTACAGGGTGGATAAACAGTAAGTATTTCGTATTCGTCACGTATTTGCATCATAATTAAATTAATAATCTATACCAATTTAACGAAACGTCTATTAACAATGTTACTCACATACATATTATCTATTTTCTCCGTTCGGCACGCCGCGCCGCGCCGCGCAGGACGGTTCCTGAGTTCAGTTTGTTTGAACTCCCAAAACCTCTGGAACTACCAGTCTGCTTTCAAAAATTCTTTTTTCTAGCTCATTCATTTAGGCACGCCGCGGTAGCGACTTTTTGATAATAGACTATTTTCTGTTTGACATTTGCAGTATTCATAAACAATGAGTATTATCTACATCACTTGCTGTCACTTTTCGTTGTGTCAATTAATGTCAATATTTTGGCGGGTCTAAATTCAATGGCACTGGCCAGGTTAGGATTCGCAGTATTGATTTATTTAATTTAATATATTAGTAACAGATATTATATATAAATTTTAGCTTTCCGCAGTCCTTCTCCATATAAACTTTAACCATGCCAAATCTCGCAGTCTTCTGTGTACGCAATACGCTTAGAAAGGGGTACAAAGTTTTTGCTTCACGTATTAATATATAGACTATTACGTTTACACAGGAAGATAGATACCAATAACTTAAACCAATAACCAGGTGACTAAAGAACATAAGTAGTCTATTGAAAGAAAAGTTGTTTTTTACAAACTGTAGCAAAATACTACTAATTGAGGATAAATTCTATTTCATCATTCTACACGAAGTCACGGTTATTAGTTAGTGTTAAAAAATAACCAAAGTGTTCCAAACTCGCTAAGTGACGATAAAACGGCAAAAATTGCTCGCCAAATCACCGGCGTTTTTTAATAATTGCTTTATGTTATAACAAATGAGTTTGAAATTGGATCGGGCTCGGAGCGCTTACAAAAATGGGTGCATAATGCGATTAGAGTGAACGGGACGGCAATATCGCGAGCGAGCGAGACGAGCCGATGGATTGTAGGGTAGTGTAGGTGTTACTCCGATTTGCCGGATAACTGACTTATCGTTATAGCCGAATGTTGTACGCAGATGCAATGGGAAACTAGAATTACTAGAAACAATAAGGTTTAGGGTCTCAAGTTTAAAAATACAGAAAATTAAGTTAGGTAATATGCATATAAGTAGAATTAGTGTTCAATTTCTAAAACACTGTTTCGTCTAAATATGCTCACAATTTTTTTTACACGTATCTGGAAATTTTAAGAAAAGTTAATAATAAGTTTTCTAATTTTGACGTCATAATAAGTCATAAAAGTTCGTGTGCTAGTGTATATCACTTTTTTTTAATGCAATACGGGTATGCGCTTGGCTTCAATTTTACCTGATGGAAAGTAAAGATGAGGCTGACGATGTATCGCGCTTACCTATTAAATGTCTATTCACTCTTCGCTTGAAGAATAGTGGTTGAAAGTTATAGGTGGATGGGAAAACAGACGACGGGAGTGAATTCCACACCTTTGCCGTTCGCATAATGAACGACGAAGCATAACGCTTCGTGCGAATCAGGCGAATTTCCACGATATAAGGGTGGAATCCTTCACGGCGTATAGTTGTCCTATGGTGGAACGGATTGGGCGGAATTAAATCGTGAAATTCCTGCGCACACTCTCCAAAGTGCAACCTGTAAAACATTGAGAGGCAAGCTATCTTACGACGATGCTCTAGACTGAGCATTTTTGCCTTAATCAGTGCTTCATCGACAACAAGTCGACGAGCTCGGCGTTCAATGGAATCGAGAGCGGCCAATTGATATTTGGCTGATCCATCCCATAGGTGACAGCAATATTCTACAAAAGAGCGTACCTGTGCCTGATACAAGCTAAGAAGCTGGTTCGTTGTGAAATACCGCCTAACCTTGAAGAGGATTCCCAAGTTTGGCAGCTGTTTTCGCCTTTATCTCGATCGAACGCCCAAAGTTGAGATCGGATGTTAGTTGGACCCCAAGGAGCTCAAGGTTTTCAACAACCTGAAGGGAAGTTCCCCGAAAAGTAGGAGTCAGAAAAAGCGGACTCCGTTTAGCTGAGAACAGACACGCCTGTGTTTTTTCAGCATTAAACCTGACCAAGTTCGCATCACCCCAGTCGAATTCGAACCTAAAGTTCAGATTCGAGCGTTCGACCATGGCCTCTCTCTCATTATTGACTTCCTGTAAATTAGCCTACGGATTGGATAAGTACCTCCCAGTTACAGTGCTGTCATCTGCGAACTCAACGATACCGGATTTTAGTAGATCGTTGATGTGCAGCAGGAATAGTGTCCCTGAGAGTACAGATTCCTGAGGAACTTCGGCATTTATAGCCTCGGGGTCAGATGAGCAGCCATCAACAACCCCGGTCCCTCAGAAAATCACTGGTCCAGGTTCGCAGGCGGTCTTAGATTTCATAAGCCCGGAGTTTGCTTAAGAGATTTACATACCAGACGCTATCAAACACCTTAATAGCATCTAAAGATACAGCAACAGCCTCTCCGTGTTTCTCAATCGCATCACCCCAGTAATGGGTGGCATACACTAGGAGATCCCCAGTTGATCGTTTTTGTCGAAAGCCATACTGACGATCACTAAGGATATCGTTAAGCTCTAGGTATGCCAAAAGCTGCTAATTTAATATTCGCTACATTACTTTGACAAAAAGTGAGGTTATGGCAATTGAGCGGTAGTTAGAGGGCTCGGCTTAGCTTCCCTTTTCAGGAACTCGCTAAACGTTTGCAAACTTCCAAGACTTTGGAACAATACCGGATTCCAGAGAGGCGGAAAAAACGTGTCAGAATAGGAGTCAACTCAGGTGCGCAGTATTTAAGTACCTTTGATGGAATGCTATCGGGACCACTGGCTTTATTCACATCTAGATTTAGAAACACTCTTCGTACGCCCTTAGTACGGATTACAATTTCCCGCATTGCTGAATCGCACAAAGGTATTGTGGGCGGAATGCTAGAACCGGCATCCATGAATTATTCGCAAACTGGCTTGCAAAAATATTCGCCTTTTCAGATGCAGAATGAGCCAGCGTACCGTCAGGTTTAATCAAGGGTGGAAGCGATGGCCTAAGAAAGTTTAATTTGACCGACTTGGCGAGAGACCAAAAAGCTTTGCTTCCTGAGGGATAAGTAGCAAGCTTGGCTCCAAAGTGACCAATGTGGTCAAGGCGAGCTTTTCGTAGAACTTTCTAACGGAACTTGGCTTCTTATTGAATGCTTTCTTTTTGTCTTTCAAATCCGGACATTTGTGGCAACGTGATTCAGTCCACGCTTGAAAAGCTAATACTTCAGCTTCAGCACAATCAGTTTTGGACCACGGGCGAGCTGCACCCCTCGAGTGGTACGTCGGAATATGGTATATAATATTCCATAGTCCTACTCACCACATCCGAAATGGCAGAAGCGCTGCTAGACGGATCTGGTGACAGGAAGCATGTTTTCTGCCAAGGATAAGATGCTAGGAAGTGAGACATCTCATCCCAATCTGCTGACTTATATCGCCACACCCTTCTCATGCCCCTAGGGCTTTCATCTGGAGGGGAGTATGAAGATATAGATTTAACCAGATTTTCCAGGATTATTTCACAAATATACCCTTAGTAGTAACAAAAAATATAATATCATCACCCCATGGCGCTGCATCACTTTTGGATAATCTTATTACACCTGTGGATTCTAAATTTTCTTTTACATATGTTAGTGCAGGTGAAATAATAAGGACTTTTAAACAATTAAACTTAAAAAATACTGAAGATATTTGGGGTATGTCAGTAATCGTAGTTCAGTCCATAATTGTCAATATTTCACCATATCTGGCTAATATATTTAATCAGTGCATAAAAACAGGGACTTTCCCTAATTTAATGAAAATAAGTAAAGTAGTTCCTCTATTTAAATCAGGTTGTAGAAGTAATCTTGGAAATTATAGACCAATTTCTGTACTTCCGTCGATTAGTAAGATTTCGAGAAAATTATGCTCAAGCAGCTAGTACAATATTTCAAAGCACAAGAGATTTTGGATAGTCGGCAATATGGTTTCACAAAATCTAAATCAACCACTGACGCTGGTGCAACACTGCTAAGTCATATACATAGGGCTTGGGAGGAGTCTCAGGATGCAATCGGTGTGTTCTGTGATCTCTCAAAGGCCTTCGACTGCGTTGACCACAGTACGCTTATACTTAAGCTAAAACACGATGGTGTGCGTGAAACTTCTCTCGACCTCCTAATTTCTTATTTAACAGAGCGCTGTCAGAAAATAAGTGTAAATGGAGCAACCTCTTCGGGATCATTGGTTAGAGTCGGCGTCCCTCAGGGCTCGATTTTGGGACCATTTTTGTTTCTCGTTTATATAAACGATTTACCATCCATTGTTGAAAATGGTGCTGACATGGTTCTTTTTGCAGACGACACTTCACTTATATTCAAAGTGAAAAGAATAGATTCGGAGCTTAGGCAATTAAACAACACCTTACTTAAAATCTTTGAATGGTTTGCTTTACATAATTTACTACTAAATGCAAAGAAAACCAAATGTATGAGATTTGTCTTGCCCAATGTTCGGAGTGTTGATAGTAGTATCAAGATAGAAGGGAATTTATTAGGCTTAGTTGAAGGTACTGTCTTCTTGGGCATTACCCTTGATTCAAAATTACAGTGGGGTCCGCATATTAAAACTTTGGCGGGAAGATTAAGTTCTGCTGCATTCGCAGTATGCAAAATTCGCCAGTTAACAGATATTGCCACCGCTAGGTTAGTCTACTTCGCTTACTTTCATAGCTTAATGTCTTACGGTATTTTGCTGTGGGGTTCAGCAGCTGAGGTAGATACCATATTTATATTACAAAAGCGGGCAGTTCGAGCAATTTACAATATGAGACCCCGCGAATCGCTAAAGAACAAGTTCCAGGAATTTAGTATTTTAACTTTGCCCTCCCAATACATCTTTGATAACATAATGTATGTCCGTAAAAACTTAGACAAGCTGGATTTTGTCAAAGATCAGCACAATGTAAATACTAGAAATAAAGATAAATTAGTCGTACCATGTTTTAGACTTAGTAAGACTAATAAAAGTTTTTTAGGTAATAGTATTAGGTTCTATAACAAGATCCCGAAGCACATTACTGATTTACCTGACAACAAGTTCAAGGACCATATCAAGCGGGTTTTACTGTCAAAAGGTTATTATAGGGTGGATTATTATGTGAATGATAGTGATGTCTGGAAGTGACTCCATCTCTGTGCATCCACAAATATATTATTATTGTACCTGTTATATTTGTAACATTTGTACAGTTAACAAAAAAAAAGAGATAAACCCGATCGAGTTTCTTACCAGTTCTTCTCGATGTCTGGGATATTTTCCGAACCGGCAGTAGTGTTTTGACAATCATAAGTGCCTTTTTAGGGCCTAAATTGAATAAAGATTATTTTGATTTTGATTTTGAACCAGGCAGTGGTCAGAACTACTTAGTGGAGCTGAGACCATGATGGAAAATCTATCTGGATCCGTTGTAAGCAGAAGGCCCAGGCAGTTAGCAGTGTGGCTATCAACGTCGGGTACTCGCGTCGCTTGGTTGAACATCTGACAGAGGTCCAGTGAAAAAAAAATATTTATGTGACTCTTTTCCAGCATGATCAGTTTTCAGATAAGGGTATAGCCAATTTTGGTGATGGGCATTACAATTACCCAAGAATACCATCTGTGCAAAAGGGTTGTGTTGTTGTGCCACTTCTGCTGCCTCGCTTAGGTGCTCAAACAATCTGGTTGTCTTCTGATCTCCAGTGTGCGAACGATAGACTCCAATGTAAATGATCTTCTCTGTACCGGAGTCTACTAATACCCATAAAGTTGAAAACCGGGAGTCTTCAAGATTACGTAGACGCCGATAGCATATATCATCTCGGGCATAGACACAGACGCCAGCGCGCTGTCTAAAATTGTGCTTTAAGGAGTACCCAGGGTAATCGGGATAAGCTCCATCAAAAAGACATCGTATCTGCTTCTCTGTGAGGAAGAGGAAGTGCGGCCTGTCAGTCTCTAGATGATAGTAGACTGCATTGATATTACAGTGCAAACCTCTGGTGTTAATGAAGTGCATTTTTAAAGGGAGGATGTGCAGCCGCTGTTTAATCTTTCTCTTTGTTCTTGAATTTTTCATAACGTTTTAAAGACCAAGTGTAGCGGGACTAACCACACAACACTCAAATGACGCATTGCTGATAGGATACTCAGGCAGAGACTGCGGGGACACCTAAACCCCCCCCCCCCCCTCTAGATGGCTGTCGGGTCTTCCCATCCGGTCGCCAACCGGCACGATGGAGCATTTCGGGATTTTTCGCGAGGCGGCGGGGCAGCCTTTCATAGGTGGCTAACCTACTACATGGACCCACTATAACCTGCGGTCGGCCAGCGGTGAACCGTACTTCGGATCCCGCTAGCCCCTGCAATAAGATACCTGGCTCTACAAAAAAGAAAACTGTAACCGTTTCAACCACCACCACACAACTATCCTCAAACATTCTCCCGTAAAGGCTGGTTTCTCCGAACGGCACACCGAAATACGATGAATCATTTGGCGGTGTGACTTAATTCGGAGGGTAGTGACAAACCACGGCCGAAGTCTCCCACCTTACGGGCTACTCGTTTAGCAACACCCGGGGGTCACGTGCAGGATCTCGAGGGTAAAGCTTACGGACGTGAGCAGCATCAACCCCCAAACACAAACTTACGGAAGCGTGGAAATCATTCTGTTATGATAGAAAATGAGTAGTGGTAAAGCTTCTGATGTCTAAATCAATTCTATTGTACGTAAATGCATATAAAACTATTAAGAGTGTGTAAGCCTCGGGGCTCAGTTTACACGTGGTGTGTTTTTATTAAGATGATATACGTAGCAGTTATTGAGGCTATCGTGCTGTACTCCGTAAATTTATGAGGCCCATCTGTAGCGAAAATTTCACATAGAAATAAGCTTAATTGGCTGAAGAGAGGCTTTGCCCAGAAGATTTGTGAAGTGTACCACACGGTATCAGCTCTGATACGGTTTTATTCCATATATGGTGGAATTGCTTCCACTGGACCACCGTGCCTAAGAGGTGTACAAGCTGTACCGTGTAAAAAGGGGCGATTCACTGGACGAGATCGTGTACAATTGTGAACCGGAGTGGCTAGTAAGCTTCGCAGAGTATTCGCAGCCCGTGTAATGCGTTAATGAAACGTTTGAGAGCCTAGAAGTCCCTTCAGAGCCGGGTGGCTCCAAAATTTTTACCGACGGTAGCAAAATCGATGGTGGAGTGGGAACCACATGACCTAGTGGAAAAAGGAATGTGAAACTAGGTTTCAAACGTTTCACCTGGAACGCTTCTGCACGGTGATCCAAGCAGAGTTGTTTGCGTTGCACAAGGTAATACAGGCGGTTTCACAAGGCAAAGGACGGGGATGTCGACATCTTTAGCGACTCTAAATCGTCACTGGAGATTTTAGAAATCTCAGAACTGCATCACCACCTGCCCCTCGCGCCGCAAGGAAAAATAATGTAAATAATGATATTATTGGTGTAGATAGGAAAATTCAGTGGATAAAATTGTAAACATCAAAACATAAAAAATAATCAAAAAAGAACGTACAGAATACTTATAGTTTTAAAATAGAATGTATTGACATAGTAAATAAGAATAAAATAATAACATGTATTGAAGTAAGATAAGGTAAAAATAAAGAAGAGAAGTTGAAGCTTTGTACAAAATAAGATAGGTTAAGAGACAATGTATTCAAATAAGAATCATACTAAATAAAAAAAGGAAGAAATATATTAGGGAAATTTATATTGCAGACGGAGGAGAGGGTTAAGGAACAGAAAAATAAGTTAGAAGCAAAAATAAAATAATAAACGCAACCCATAACAATTATGATGCAATGATGACCCACTGGTAGCGTGTAGGGACTTCGAGTCACTCGATTATAGTTCGAATCCCTGCAATGAGTTTGAGCTTTCGGTGAAGGAAAACATCGTGATGAAACCATAGCATGGTGGCAGGGCTTCTTCTAATGCCACCGTATAAGCTATCACCCTTAAGTTGAAATTCTGTCGCCAAACACCAATAGGTGCATTACGGCAGCTGCATTTGAGAGCCAGTCTTCCACTAGGCTTAGCGTGTTACCAACTTAAGCCACATCGTCGCTTAAAATCCGATGAGGCTAATAACTATAACGATAAATAAATTATCTGATTTACAAGGCTAAGGGACTAAAAAAAGTGATGTGAATTGACTAGCAGTCTAAATCTTAAAAAAATACCCGAACTAGTAATAAGTAAAAAGCCGGATAGAAACGGTAAAGACGGTGAATAGGGCACTCTAACACGGTTATGGCTGAAATGCTTTTGTTCTCTTTGATGACGTTTTGATATTATTTAGATGCATTACTCAATTTCGTGTTACAATTCAATTTAACAGTCATTTTGTTTTCTAACTATAAACTATTTTATTTCTTGTTATTATAATTTTCGAGATCTCAACTTCTGCTTTTGTCTGTTTTTAACTCATTCTTTTATGAATCAGTTTTTAATATCATTTTAATTAATATATTGTGCGATATTATACGTTAAGTTGACATAGATATTTCGATATAGGTACATGTATTCAAAGTGTTTTTAGTGTTGTTTGTGTTTTATTATTTTAAGGGTTCACTGCATTCATAAGTCATAAAATTACAAAATAGACGAGTAAATGTAAAATATATTTCAGCCTTTTTAAGGTAATCAAAATCCATAAGATTGTATTAAAAAAAAAAAAATGGTGTTACTTATGTACGGACGTAAGAAATAACAATTCTTTGGCGTAATATAATAAAAATTTGATCGCTCTTTCTAACAATGGAATGAAGTTATCCATTTATGATAATATAAAGAAATTCACCGATGACGGGTAACTGCATGACGTCACACTTCCGTCACATGATGCGTGCGAAGCTCCAAATGAAGTAAAACTTAAAATAGTTTAGGTTATCTACTACTGTTATGTTCGTAGGGCTTCATGCCTTAGACATTGTTTCCAAATAAATATGTCAATAACCATGTTAAATCAGTGGACCTTCGGAAATTCTTTCTTTAATATTGACTTAATTATAAATAATAAGTAAACGCCATAAAAAAAACTGTTGCGGACTAACGCATCCCTGCTTACACTAGCCACGGCATAGGACAACTGTATTACAGTAATTAAAACAAATCAAAAGTATTCTTAAATACACCCAAATAATATTTTCATAAACACCCTTTCATCACAACTTAATGTAAGCCAATAAGGAATACTAATAAGTTGTACTAACGAGACACTCCTCCCGCGTACCCATCCCTCCCCCCCCCCCCTCGTTCTGTCCAGTAGGTGGGAGGGAGGAGGCAGGAGGTGGGTTGAGTCTGTAATCACTGGCGCCTTGAGTTCACAACGGTAGTTAAGATGCTGTAATGATATTATCACAGTCTATCTAACTTAGATAGCCAGGCGTCGCGTCGCGTCTCGTCGGGGTAGGATGGAGCGGGCCAAATCTAAATTAAAAACTCTTCATTCAAATTAGACCTTTATAATGCAATTATATACAAGTGAAATTCCATCAACAATTTTTATGAAAGCTTCACTAACAAGAACAGAAAGAAATAGATCAATTTATATTTATATAGGTATCTTGTCTCTAGAAAACGACAATCCGGGAGTAGATAACTTGTAAAAAATGTTTTAAATGTTTGAAAATAATACCCGTAAAATATAAATACATTATTGCACCTTTAAAAGACAAAAAAAAATTTAACCTTATAAAAAATGTACCGCAAAACAAGGCGTGACGTCAATCAGTAAATAAAAAAAATAAAAAATAGTGTGCGTCTCGGGACGCTTGACAGAAGTGATAACTTAAACTAATCAAAAAGAAAAAGAAAGACCAAACGAAAGAGTTCTTAGAAAGGGAGAAAGCCAGCGAGGATTTGTTTGAACCTAGGACTTCGACCTTAGCAGTCACGCTTACCAAAGCTAGGCTACGAGCGTGTTGTTAAGGTCGTCTGAAACTATGCTACTATTAATAGCGCCGTAACGCGTTACGTTTAGAAGTGGTTTACCCTCCCTTAAGAAGTTATTACTTCAATTTAATAAATAAATAAAACGAAGTTTAAAGGAGTTATGTGCAAAGTTGAGTTTACTAAAATTTCAGTTGAAACTACTTATTGAAATTTTTTCCAGCAAGAATTTTAATTTTAAAGCGTTCCAAATCAACCAAACAACTCTCTTGCCTTCATTGCTTATCTTAGTGGGGATACGGCGTGATGGTTTATAAAATACAAAATTTAATAGTAATACATTATACCATGCATGGTGACAAAATTCTAAACGCATTGAAATACCTTCGACCAATAAAAGAACAACTTTCGTAGAATTCCGATATCGTATCGGACAGCTCCGGATTATTTCGTTCATTCTCTCTCAGTAGTTAGTCATTCGATACAACTAAACAATTTATTCATTCTTATATTATTTTACAGTTTATAAAACTGAAGAGAATTATTGTAGTGTCAAAATAACAGTCCTTTACTAAATACATATGAAAGTAATCATAACAAAAAAAAAATTGCCGAACTGGAATTTCACTGGCAGACAGCTGATGTTATAAGGAGTAACTTAGGCTAATTTAATTTTAGAAAAAGATTTCGGTTTCCGTGCAAATAAAAAAACGGATCATGGTGAATCAATTCGGGCGCTTAGATGGCTTACACGGAGTAAACCATTAGATATAGCAAATTTATATACTACGTAATTGTAGATTTAAAAAAACCTACAAAACAGACAAGAGATATATATGTCTATCTTCTAAGGATCACCAACAATAAACATTTTTGTCTATAAAATAATTAGGAGCGGCGTAAAAGGCTTCAAAGCAAACATCAGTGCTATTCAGACACTTTGCCTAACGCGAATACTGATCTATTTTCATAAATTTATACAAAAACATTTCAAATCGTTAAGCACTTAAATACACTAGCAAATTACTATAGTTAATACACGTTAAAAGATAAAGTTATAACATTTTTTATAAATAGATATTTTCTCTCTATTTGTCTGTCTATAATTTTGAGCTTTAATAGATAAATCATTTAAAATGTAATGTACACTTACTGAGTGCGATGTCAGTGCGGTATATAAGTAGGTAATGTAGTAAATATTATTTACACTGTTTAATAATTAAAATATATAGTTATATTATACAAATTACTTGTATATGAGTATATTTTTAATATTTTAACATATTGCATTATTTACATATAATAATTTTCACCGTACCGTTCAGGATAACCGGAAAATGTAAGGTTTGTTTATATGTAAATAATTATTGTTATCGTCCAAATCCACGATCCACAGTTAGTGTATTTATAAAAAGCAGTTTATACGTAAATATATCGATGACTTTTCTAAAAGCACTTTAAAAGCAATCGAGTTTTTTTTACTCGAAATAACCCAAAAATTAACATCACTAATAAACCCCTATTACCAATGGTCTAGTTTAAAAAGATCTAACAAGTTTACGCGTTGTCGGCTATCTACAGGTCAAGTTGAACTGGACATCAATTTTTCAATTCTATTTTTGAACAGGCAGGTATTAATTTGAACGAGTGTTATTATGATCCGCTGTGATGGATTGGATGATTGGGCAAATTATTCGGGAACAATTTGAACCAATATTTGGACAAATTCTTGAGTTATTTTATATTATTTAGTTCCTTGCGTCCGTCGCGTCGTGTTTTAAGGGCAATTGACAAAAATGTTCTTTTTTGATAAAAATTAAGTGATTCTTTTGTTCCTATATTATTATGTTCCGAAAGAAAAAACTTAAAAATAAACTACACTAATGTGTTCTACAATCAGTCTATACATACATACCCTAATATTATATGGAGATATTTGAGTATTTACGGTGAAGTATCATCATTATATTAATACGTGAAGCAATAAATTTGTACCCCTTTTTAAGCGTATTGCGTGCACGGAAGCTTGTGAGATTTGGCATGGTTATAGTTTATGTGGAGAAGGAATACAGAAAGCTGAAATTTATCTATAATATCTGTTACATTACATAAATTAATACCGCGAAGCATTACCCGACATTGAACTTAGACCCCCAAAATATTGACATTGTTACTCAATGAAAAGTGTCAGCAATTGATATAGTAATATTCATTGTTTAGGTTCATACTGCAAATGTCAAATAGAAAATAGTCTATGATTAAGCGAACGCTAGTAAATTATTATTATTCCTTACTTACTTAGAAAAGGTATCAACTTAGTATGTTATAAATCGGTCGATCAGAATCATCATTTTACGCAACTCAAGAGTCACTTTAGTTTTGAATAGTATTTTATTATTCACTAACTAACTACATATATTACCTATATTAGTATTTTAATTGCATATTAAAATTGTGTATAATTATGTACTCACTCACGTAAGAAGTTCTACTTGCTTAGCGTAACATACTTAATAAAAATAACTGCAATAATGTTATCCCTCGAGCTCGAACCGACAGCACCATTAACTTAACCACCGATGATAATTATTATGTAAATTCATTTTATTGATTTTTTTATGTTAAAATAATTTACCATTATAATGTTTATTTACTTCTGTTAAATAATTATTAAACGGTTAAAGAAATGCATTAAAATGAATACACATTATCCGTCACACAATGTGCACGCGCAGTTTTCAATTGTGCCCTCCACTAAACGCGAAAAAATAACTTTAGCGTTCAGCCACCGGTCAACGTGGCTTGATGCTATATATATTTTTTCAACGTGGAGAAACTCGTCATGGGTACACACCCGCCCGAGGGGACGAATGGTTATGTGAGACTCCTTACTCACTAAAACTCCACGGTGTACCATCCACCGCCTCGATAGAGCGACGCGGGACCTGCGGTAACATACAACCGCGTCGACCCAGCGGCCGGCCCGGCAATTCCGAGCCCCGGCCTAAATAGGAGACAGCTCAGTACACCCTAGCCGTCTCCTCCGTTCCGACGAACCTTTGCAATGGGAAGACGGCCCCCCCGATCCATCTTCCCTGGTTCGGCTAGGGTGGCGGGAGTTGGCGTATGATAGGCCTCCTCCGGCCACACGGTCTTCTTTGTCGGAGGGTGCCGTTTAGAGAAACCCCCTCGCGAACCCTCTCCGCGGCCTCCTTCTGCGAGATAACGTCCTCGCAGAAGGAGACCTTAATGCTGTATAGCCTAACCAACGACAACAGGTAAAGAAAACGCAAAAGTGACAAATAAGTAGGAGCTAGGGTACGTAGAGCACGGAAGGTAAGGAGTCGGCTGAACTGCAGGAGTGTGTCCATCAATATTTCAAAAGTAAATAACGGCTTCCAGGGTAAATACGCTGTTTCACTAAAATTCGTCGATAAGTTGTGAACAGTAGCCCGTATATCCTATTAAAATCAAGATCAAAATAATTTTTATTCAATTAAAGCCCTAAGAAGGCGCTTATGAACGTCGAAACACTACTGCCGGTTCGGAAAACGTCCCAGACATCGAGAAAAACCGGTAAGAAACTCGATCGGGTTTGTCTTTTTTTGTCAACTGTACAAATGTTAATATAACAGGTACAATAATAATAATTTAGTGGATGCACGGAGAGGGAGCCATTTACATATAATATCACTATCATTCACATAAAGATCCACCCTAATCTTTGGTACTACTGGTTCGAATAGAAAAAAATGTTTCAGTGTTGGATAGCCCATATATCGGGGAGGCTATAGGCTATATAACATCACGCTATGATCAATAGGAGCGGAGCATCAATGAAAAATGTTACTTCTTTTGAGAGCTTCCATTGCGTTCGTTGCGTAAATAGTTAAAGTTACGCAACAATTATGTGTCATGGAATTGTTGCTCTTAAAAAGTTATAAAAAAAGTCCGTGATAGCATATGGCTATCTTTTAAGGTTTACTCAATATAACCTTTTTATGGTAATAAAATTTGTTCTAAAATAATGAATTATTTGCGAAGGTGTTTTTATATACATGGTATTAATCCTTATCGAAATAAATACTTTATTCATCAAAAGTATTTAATTTTAAACAGAATTGCCCTGTACAGTAATTCATTTAAATGAATATCTTAGGAGATATCACAGTTTTAAATAACTCGGCAGCAAAATAATGATCAAATACCGCGAGCGCATTTTTATAATGCAGAATAATGTGGGAGGCGGGCGGCAACTAATAATATAGTGCCTACGACCCACACTCTCTCTCTCTCTCTCTCTCTCTCTCTTACATGATACGGACGAAGTTGCGCGGGTCAGCTAGCGATTAATAAAGATGAAGAGGTTAAAGAACAAAACAGAAACAAACATGAAAACATTTATTACATCATCACTGTTATATTTTTTTTTTTTTTTTCGTATAATAGGATTTCAAATAATACCATAAGACTAGAAAGAACAAAGTCAACCCAACCTTCACGTGGCGCATCCTTCTGAGTAACGAACCACGAAACGGCGTCAGCGGGTTGGTAGACTCCCGATTGGTTTACGACCACTATACAAATATTGAAAAATCCATAACGGTGATTCGATTGTGCAGATCATGTATTAGGACCAGCCGGTGCATATCCAAGTTATATCTACACAGGTCGGTATGAGAGCAGTGACTGTCGATGGATTATTGATCTCACGGTGGTCACCATTGTTTTTGTTAATCACAACCCTTTCATGGCACTCACGAAGTCAGTTATCAAAGTTAGTTGATAAATAATAAATCGCAGGTATCTTGGAGTAGTGTTTGTTAGCTCCATTTTCTGCATAGAGTTGCAATCAAGTTGTGGAATTCATAACTGTATTGAAGCGGTTGTGTACGGGCTCGACCATGGTGTCCGGTGGAGTTGCGGGGTGCGAGCGGTGGTGCAGGGGGCGCGGGCGTGTTGTCGTTCATATACAGCTCACAATCGAGTTATAACAGTGTTGAAAGCCACTCGGACACTAACATAGAGCAGTGTTGTTTTACAGAGAAACATTTTAGCCTCCATGTACAAGGTTATATTCGCCTCTATGTTTGCATGAAGGTATGATGGTATCAGTGATAGCGTGTACAAATATATCATCGACAGACGTGCCTTCAAATCCTTGAGCTTACGGGGAAAAAAGTATCGTGATGAAACCATATCATGGTTGCATTTTCTAATACCCTCTAATGTTGAAAAACTGTTTCCAAGCACCTATAGGTGTATTCCGACAACTGAACTAGATTAACGTGTTAGACCATATTGCTATTTAACATCAGATGAGAATGATTGTGCCAGTAGGTTTGATAAATCTATAAAGAAGTAAAGAAAGAAATATTTTTATAATTCATATTTCAAGTGAAGATGATGTCGGTGATTATGTCAAAGCCAGATCGATGTGTGTACGAACATTGGAATGATATTGAGCTTTCAAATTCATTTTACTGAAACGATAAGAAATTCAAGTCTTTTTCCAGTGTTCATCTTCCGGTAAGCATCTGCTGGTGTGTTCCGTCAGCTCCCTTTTTAGGCTTAGCGTGTTATCATTCTCGACTTCATCATCGCCTAATATTAAATTGAAATTGTACTCAAGTGATTATCTCTAAATTGGTAACAAAAACGATACAAAATTGTGACAAATTAAAAGAAATGTAATAAATATTGTCGACAGTAAGGTGTGAGACTTTTTGAAATTGCGTTTCGTGATAATACAATAGAAAAGACAATTTTTAACAAAAAAAAAAATACAACTTCAATTGTTTTGAAGAGTTCCCTTGCGTATCTTCGAAGTTGAAGGTCCAATAACAATGAAATTAAAATGGAATCACCCTTTAGGTATCCCCTATCCAATACTACCAAAGAAGTTATGGCTGAACATCCATAAATACATTCGAATTGAGTTTATAATTTCTCGCCTTTTATTGATGCCGGTTAAAAAAGACTCGGGCGCGTGTTTCGATTGGCTTCAGCTTATAACAATAGTAGTTTTTAGACATATTCCTTATCTAGGTACCAGTTGTTCGATTAGATATCTTTCGTATTACATCATTGTATGATATTATTACGTTAGGACTTCAATGACATACTTCTTTTCAATAGATTCACAATTTATTACTCGTAAGCACACAAATCACAATGGTTTTTTTAAAAGTCGTTGACATTGCTGTGACAAGAATACAGAGTTGCCAGTTATTACATAATAGTTATAAACTTGTGTTGTAGTTAATACTAAACAATCATAATACGTAACATCAACTGTATTATTGAAATGTCTTATAATTTCAATCCTAACATCAAATTTTAGCGATTTTAGTTTTCCATAGCCGGACTTGTAGACGAATTCGTAGAAGCTAGCGCTCGGTACCGAGTAACAGATAACTAACTATGAATAGTTATCATTTTTATTGAGAAACATAGAGAATAATTAATAAATAATTATGATTTGTAAACGAAGTGGAGTTAGAAATATGGACATCCGAAAAAAGACGAAAGTGGAGGATGTTACAGATCATGTGGAGATGAACTCATCTCAAATGTTATTTGGCAGTTACTAGGTCAGATGTGGTGACGGCATGTGGGTTAGATCTTTGACGAAATGGTGGTCGAGAGAGGGCTAAGGGAGTATGGGAAATATGGTGGCGAGATGGATCGACGACATTAGAAATCATGTTGAAAAAACCTGAACAGGCTGGCACTAGACATAAATGAATGGCATAAAAGTTAAGGCGTATTCCCTGCAGTGAGTTGAAAAATCTGTCTATGATGATGTTGATGAATTATGAACAATGATAAAAAAGATATACAGTATACAATAAAGTATCTGAATTGAGAAGTGCTCTGTAAGCTGTGGGTACACAATCAGAAGTCGTGGGACAAGTCTGTAAATGAACGAAGGAACCCGGAGTACCTCTTCACCTCTCCATGTATTCGCAGTAACCGACTTACGCACACGTGTACGGGGGCTCGTTAACTAACTCACAGCTTCATCAGAATTTGTAACATATTATTATCACCTATAGTGGAAATAAATTGTTTTTTTCTATAAACCTACCATGTACTAAGGGTAGATTGAAATGTATGTAGAATAAATAAGTACTGATGACTAACGGGATACGTCATTACGTTTTAAGTTATTCTTGATAGCGGACGTGTATGTTTGAGCTCTTTTATTTATTGCATTGTTATGCCTTTCTTGCATTAATTGACAATTGTGTGGTGTTCACAGGACACTGGTTTGTAAGAAATGGTCAATTCAATGTAGCATTTCAACGAGCTCTTAAAAACTGTTCAGTTTTATCAAGGTGACTTAACATTTTGATTGCTCAGATGCGTTGTCGAGTTGGATCTTCCTTAGTGATACGATCATCATTTGAGTTAATTTAATTTCATAAAAAACGAGCATAACATGATAATTAATGTTAATTTTATATAATTTGTAATTACTGATGATCAGCGGAATGTATTTGTGACTAGCTGACCTGCGCAACTTCATCTGGCAAGAAGACAGAGGGTTAGAGAAAGTGGGACGTAGGCAGAGATAAATAATAATTGTTGTAGGCAGCTACAATAAAATATTTTATACATGCCGCCCGCCTGCCACATCATTCCGCTAAAATGCACGCGCGGTAGGTACTTGATTATTATTTTACTGCGGAGTTATTTTATAACTGTGATATCTCCTAAGATATTAATTGAAACCAAATGATGTAAAGGGAAATTTTGTCCAAAATTAAATAATTGTACTGAATAACGTATTTATTTCGATGAGGCTTAATACAATGTTTATAAAAACACCTTCGCAAATAATACATTATTTTAGAACAAATTTTATTACCATAAAAAGGGTATATTGCGTCAACCTTCAAAAGATAGACTTATGCTACCGAGGACTTTTTTTTAGAACTTTTTAAGAAAAACAATTGTTACGTATTATTGTTACGTAACTTTAACCATTTATGCAGCGCACGCAATGGAAACTTTCAAAAGGTATAAATTTTCCCCGTTTTTGCAAAAATTTTCATTGATGGTTTATTATATATAGGTTTATAGGTATACTCCTATTGGTTTTAGGGTGATGTTTATAGCCCACGGCCTTCCTCGATAACACACTAAAATAATTTTTCCATTCCAACCATTACTTCCTGAGATTAGCGCGTTCAACCAAACAAACAAACTCTTCAGCTAATATTAGTATAGATTTCAATATTAGTTGTCATAGTTTAATATAGACATTATAATTACAGCAAGTTAATGAGAGGGCACAACACAGCATAGCAAAATAAATTTGTACCTAAACGTAACAGATAATAATTGTATAGATCAAAGGGTGACACAAACAGGTGTTGTACGCTGACAACGATTTCGGAGAAACTCGGATTCCCTGACGGAAAAAAATCTTACTTTTAAAAGAAGTGGTGAGAAGAAAATAAATTTTTTATACATCGAGCCATATTCACATGATAAGAATAGAAAGTAGATTTTAATTTCAAATAAAGCTGTCGAAATATGTTATTGTGCAAATACGGTTTTTTAACTTTTTGAGGAGCTCTTCAACGTAACTGTGTTTTTTCTCTTTCATTACAGAATCACACTCGATTGACTCCGTAGTAGCAGTCATACGGAAACCTCTATCTTGATACGAATGAACGAGTTCGCTACGTCATGTCATTGTTGTACTGTGAAGCTGTGGAACTATCTTCCGTCCCTTAAATAAAGAGTCATTCAAACATAACGTGAAGAGACATTTGAGCCACACCCACATAACAGTGAAAACTGGCGATTGTAAATAGATTGGATACCACTTTACTTACTGTCATTTTCTCTGGATACAAATATACAAAAAGAAGTTAAAATCCGTCAAATCCGGATATGTTGTCATCTTGTCGTGTATTGAATTTTAGCCTCTTTCAGCTAATCATATTATCTTCATTTTTATATACGCTACGTAGACTTCATTTTGTTAATATATTTGGTATTTCTCACTATTTCTGTTGTCATATATTCTGTCCATCTCCGTTTTAACTTTTACGAAACGTATTTTATGATAGTTTCGCAGTCATTCGCAAAACGCTGATAAAACTTGTTCAAATCTGTTTTATACTTTTTTTATTGGGAATGTCCTTTGTTAATGGTAAACGTGGTCACTTTACGACTGCCCTCCCTGGCGACCTCTGCCGGTGGTCGCAACAAACTCGTTATTAATTAACTCATCTCCCCAGCTCTCCAGCTGCGAGGTGCTTTGTGTTGGCTGCTTCATCAGAACTGATTGTTAACGCAATGTGGTAACACAGTAAGTCTGTACGTTTATTTGTTATATGCACTAATCTATTTTTTTACCTTTGCCAAGTAAATCTTAAATCGTATATTTAGTGTCTACGAGCGTTAAGTTTTGTAGACCCACCAACAGTCGCCGTCGCGTCGTCATTTTCGTGGCCGGCACAGCCTGTTGCGGACACTGCTCGTATTTACAACCTAACTAAATTCATACAATGACCGATTATGAAACGCAGTGGATCCCTATAATATCAAGTAGTACACTATGTTTGTGATGAGTGCGATACGGCGATGACGCGATACAGGTGCATCAGGTCGGATCTATCCTAAAACTTGAATCGTCTGGGATCTTACTATAAAGTAGACCATTGTAGTTTGTTACGTATGATTGTAAGCATATTTGTTACATAGACAGATTTTGTTAGGTTAACCAATATATTAGGTTTATTACGTAATTTTCCCCGGGCTTTTGAGAGAAGTGGGTGGATGTGCGGACGGGCGCGGGGGGGGAGGGTACAGTGTTCAGAACCAATCAATGTTGGTTAATTGTCGCTTTAATGCGACCTCGTTCAACAATTACAAAGGACTCTCGCAGGTGACAGCTGCGGAAGGATGACATGTCATCGATGAATTCATTAAAATATTATCGACTTTCCGATTATTTATGTTTTTGATAATCATGTTTCTCCTACCGTCTACTTTTAACGTCAACCGTGGTAATATCTTAAAAAAAAAGACAAAAAACGACCTCTTACGATGCAACACTAAATTACTAAACGTTACTTATAATACAACAAAACTTTTTGAATAAATAATTATCGTTCCTATTGCTGAAAGACATAAAGTAAATTGTTTAGGATTTAACAGTACGTCTAAAAGAATCTTATAAACCCGAACCAACTTCATTAGCATATACTACACCCTGTTCTACCATGCTGGTTAATTAAAGGGTGGATGTCGATAAACGCAACGTTCAATACTTGACTTAGACTGGTCATGATATTGGTAATACTGGACACAATATGATGAAAATTTCGTCAAGTAACTTGTTACAATAAATTTAGTTTTATAATGATAGTGACTGTCAATTGATGATCACGTCTCGACAGGTGACCATTGACTTGGATTGTTATTAATTCCAGCAGCTTCACAGAGCTAGTATAAACAACGTTCAGGTAAATTTTTCATTTATTGTTTTCAGAGTCATAAATATTTACATATTGCGACTGTTTTAATAATGGAATTATGACAGTTCCGTTTTAGCGTGTTAACACACGTCATAGATTAACGTGAGTTTCGAGTCATGTCGGTATGAATTTGATTTTGTTCTTAGAGTTCGTTATGAAACCATAGCAATGTGGTAGTACTTTTTCTAACATGATAATTATTTTGCCCTAGTTGAACATCTTGTCAGCAGCTGCATTCGAGAGCCAGTCTTTTAGACTTTTAGATGTTTTGTATTGAAAAAATACCGTACATTGGTTTGTGGACAGAGCTCATGTATTTATTGAATAAAAGCCTTCACCCAATAGATATATATTATATTGAACCAACTGATATCGATTATATTGAATAGTATAAGTCGATATAAATATTATTGCTGCAACACTCGAGCGCCACGCTAGCGATGTATCCGACCGCCCGCCCGCTACCACGCTGCCCTGCCCCCACGCGGCTCCGCACTCGTCAAAATCAATCCGGAGCGCAAACCCGAGCGGTTTAACCAACAATTTGTAATTAAAGGACCTTTATTACATTGAACCTTGTTATTCTAACTGTTCGACGAATTAACGTGCGATATTATTATCAATTAAATTTAACCTGTATCTGATTAGATTAACTTTAGTAATTAGTATGTACCTAGTTCAGTCCGAATTAAATGATATACCTAGGCATTCGACCAAATGATTTGGAGATACGGAGCACAGATAAGGTTACCAAATAAAAAAAACGATTTCCTGAGAGAAAATATAAATGAAACGGAATATTGATAGATTGCACTATGTTAATTTAAGAATTATAACTGTTGATACTTGACCGATTTAATTATAGATATTTATTTTTATTTGGTTTTCGTTCTTGAATTTTCACGCATTCCGGACATGTCCAGAAAGTTTTAGACGTATGGTAACCCTAGGCACAGAGAAATGTCTTTGGAGATTTCTCTCTACTCAGGGCAGCTCTGATGATGGAATACCTCTTGGTTACTGTACAGGGTATACTGTACTGTACAAGATTGTAGACAGAGAGTTCAAAGTGGACAACGTGCTAGTTACACTTATGGCATTACAAGCATTCGTAAGCTACGGTACCCGCGTGCCATCATGAGGCGAGTCATTTGCTTGCTTGCCTTAGTTGTATAAAAAACTCGCAAGTAAAACAATAAAGCATTAGAGATATAATAAACCCCCGATACAAGTAATCCAACCATTTCAATGAGCCCAAATATGATATCTTTGCTGTAAGTTGTTGAAGAGTTAGGTATTCAGGTGATGCTGTAGCTTCAGGTCAAGGTCGTCATGTTCTTCTAATATAATTGAAATAATAGAATTTCGACTGGATCAGACCTTTTTTTTTTTTTTTTTTTTTAACGTGGAGAAACCCTTCATGGGTACACATTCGCCCGGGGGGACGAGTGGTTATGTGAGACTCCTACTCACTAAAACTCCACGGTGTACCATCGGCCGCCATAGTGGGGCGCGCGGGCACTGCGGTGTGCAATCAGCCGCGTTGCCCCGGCGGCCGGCCGCAATCGGGCCCCGGCGCTAAAGAGAGACAGTCTGGTACAACCCCAACTGTCTCCCAGACGGCTGAACCAGTGCAATGGAAAGACGGGCCCCCCGACCCGTCTCCCCTTGGTTCAGCAAAGGTGAAGGAAGGAGGCGAAAAACACTCCCTCCTAACACCCAACGTCTACGCTACCCCCCCTACGGAGGTGGTGGTGCAGGCGGTGCCCTTCCACTCTTTTCAGGGGGCCTACATTGGGCACCCCCCATGTAGTGCCCCGCCGGCCTTCCGGCGTCGGCACACAAGGCGCAGTGCAGCTTTTCAGCAGTGCACGCTTGCGCCTTGTGGCCAGGCTCTCCGCATCGGAAGCACAGTGCTCCTCTATTGACCGCCGTTGATGGGCAGAGCGGACGCGTGTGGCCTACCTCCATGCAGCGGTAACACCGCATGGGCCCACCCTCCAGGAGGCGCACACGAGCCGCACTCCACCCGACTAGGAGGCGACCCGCCTCCACCACCACCTTGGCAGCGGCTACAGGTAACGCAAGATGGACTGCGCCGCTGCCCCTGCCATAGGTGTTAATAGAGCCAGCCCTGATTAGAGCTGGCTCACAACTTCCCTTAGTCGCTGCAGCCGCAGCGACTTCCTCCACCGAGACGGATTCATCCAGTCCTATGACTCGGATATGGGCCCTTTTAACGGGCCGAGTCACCACAGCCAACCCCGACAACTCTTCCTGGAGGCGCTCCGCCAGCCTATCGGCCTGCTCCGAACGTTGATCGCCCCGAATCTCTACGATCCTAGATCCAGTGGCAGAGGGGCGCCACGAGAAATCCTCTATACCGAACTCTGCCATACTCACTCGGTCCCTCGCTTCTAAAAGAGCGTCCTTATAGCTAAATCCCTCCGCCATAGCTCCCGGCTGCAGCGTAATAACAACCGCAGCCGAGCGCGGTGTCGAAGGGAGCTTCGCCCTTGGTTTAGGCTTAGGCTTGCCTCCAGGTGGGATGGAAGCCGCTACCATCGAAGCCTTAGTGGGCTTCTTGTTTCGGCGTCGGCGACGAGCTACAATTGTCCACTCCCCGTCAGGCATCACTGGAGGAGCAGGAGCAGGAGCGGATCCAGGGAGCGGTTCGCAGTGTACTCCCTTCGGACTGGTAGTCACCGCAGGGAGAGACCTTGTCAACTTAGGTCCTGCAGTCTTAGCCCTTACAGGCTTGGATACTGTGGGCCCGGGAGTCGCCTTGCGGTTTGCATTCAAGGGTGGGCGGACCACCTTAGCGGGCAGGAGACGGTCTCCCAAAGCCTCAATCTGGGCGGACATTGCCTCACCCAAGGAGAGCCGAAGCGACCGCTCCATGCGCACCATGTGATCCGCCAATACGTCTTGCACGTTCTGCGGCAAAGTATGTTCTTCCTGACTGGAAGACTCCGGCCGCAGTGCCGGCACTGGTGGCAGAGGTAGAGCATCTGCCCTGCCACGTAGAGCAGCGAGCTCCGTCTTCAGCTCTACCACTTCTTCGCAAAGCTTCCGCGTTTCTCGCCGCAAGAGTAAAGTCTCTTCTGCCACCGTGCGCCTAAGCGCAGTTGCCGTCACCTCCTGGAGGGTTCTAGCTGCCTCCTTCAGCGCCTTTATGCACGTACCCTTGAGGTTGCTAGACACTCTGCATACCTCAAGGATAGTGTCAACTTTACTTGTCGCCAGAGCCCTCAGGCTCTCCGGGTCGAGAGCCTCAAAGTCTAGAGGCGGCTCTGCAGGTAACTTCTGCAGAGTGTTACCGCGGACAGAGGAACTCTCATCCCGCGACTCAACCGCACCCCCTGGAACACTCGTTGACCTAGTTGAACCACCCCGGTCACGTGCTCTTCCTCTCTGGGCCGTTGTTACCTTACTAGGCGTAGCGTCCCCACCAGTAACACCCGGTTTATCTTCATGTGTCCGCTTCCTGTCAGACACAGCTTCCGTCGTTGTAATATCGGGGCTCTCAGACCAGTGTCTGACCGAAAAACGGTCCAGTGAGAGATCCCTGAGAATCCGAACAACAGGCTGATCAGCAGCCAGTGTGCGTTTGTCCGTAGTCGTCATTTTCTTGATGGAATCGGTTTCCCGTGTTCTTGCCGTAGTCGTAGTTTTATCGGAGTCGCGCAAAATTTTGCCCCCCCCCAGAGAACGTGGGGCAGCCCGAGCTATGCTCGGGGAGGGATTCTCCCTTGCGGGTACCCTCCTGGGGTATTAAACTTTTTAACTTTGCCTTGTCCATCATCAAATTTCAATCCTTCTAGTTCGCAGTACGCCTGCCGGGATCGGTATAAAACAACCGATCCCGCCAGCCGCTACCCGGAACTGGGCCCTTGGGGCTCAAACTGAGCCCTCATCGGCCCCAGCCCGGTACTGGGTGCGCTGCTCACACGCCACACCCAGGAGCTTTTAACGGCCTTCCAGCCGGCGCTCCTCCACAGTCCCCTCTGATACGCAGAGGGGTACCGGGAAGAGCGCGTCAGATATTAGCCGCCGACCAAACTGGTCGACGTTGCCCGGGGTGCACCACGAGGAGGTTTCTGACATCGCACCCCCGACTGGATCAGACCTGCGGAAGATGCTTAAATCCATTTATCAACTAAATGGGAGCTGATAATCAGAGCAGATATTCTTGAATAATATCTAAGAACAGCCTTCATTAAGTCACCTTTTAAACAACAAAACTAGATCAAAATCGGTACAGCAGTTTCAGAGCTAAGATATCAGATACACGCGAACACGGAAACCCTCTGTTTGCGTCACGTCGCGCGTCGTGGTTAATAACAAATACTGGCTAAATGTGAGTGATTCTGAAATAAATGAGAATACAACTTTTTTTTTGAATAAAAAAAAAAAAATTCGTTGTGCTATGAAACCGTAGTAACTAATCTAACTCAGACGTCATGGCCGATTTTCAGTATAAAACATGTACCTAGTACGTAGTTTTGTTATATTTAAAATTTATTTTTATTCCTACGGGGTGATTTGACGTTTCATGTGTTGCTAGTGTATTCTATTTTTAAAATAGCGATGCCACCGATTAGTAATAATTGTTACTAATAAGTTTTATTCAAAAAACTGAACCCATCATATCTGAAGCTCGAATGAGGGAGAAAAATTCGCATCTCTCCCGGGTTAACCAAAGCGTTCTTATTTTACTTTTTATTTTACAGTTGTTCGCTTATAATATATTTATTTAGAAGTTTCTCGAATTATTTATTAATAATAGTAAATGATCGGATAAAACCCTCAATTCAGTACCTACTTTAAATCTTTCGATTCAAATAATTGTACCATATAATACTTATACGGTAGCACAACACTACAAAAATAAATGTGACGTTATTTTTAAATTTGACATTAGTGATTGTCAGTTCGATCCGTGGGGAAAAACACCAGTATAGTGACTAGTTAATGATATTATTCTTTTTATTATTAACTAGCTGTGCCCGTGGCTTCGCTCAAGTGGACTACAGAATGCCCACGTGAATTTTGCTCCTCCGCTCCCGGCAATTTTAAAGACAAAAAAGCTTATTGTAGAGATCCTTAGAAGATAGATATATACTCTCCCGGACTTTTTGTAGGTTTTTTTAATGCCTATGATTATGGAGTACATTGATTTGCCATATCTCTTACGCTTTACTCAGCATAAGCCATTTAAGCGCCCGAATTGATTCACCAAGACCTGTTTTTTTAATAATTGTACCTATAGATGACTTTTTGAGACAATTTTATGTAATCTATAATAATATAAAATTCATCAAATCTATTAACTGTGTAATAAATATGAAATGTAAAGAATTTTCTAATAATGACTATTCATAATAACCATTTCGAAAACCTTAATTATTTCTATAGATATTAAAATATTGTGATTAAATTAATAAAGAAATAAAACAAATATACCTAACCTGATCTTATACGAAATTGCAAAGAAAACCTAATTTAATCAATGGCCAGTTACAATGTTATTAAATTAAAAATGTTTTGTAAAATTAAAAATCGAACGTTCAATAAAAATCGTTTCAACGGAATCGCGTGCGTCCAATCAACCGGTGAGTGCATAATAGTTATATTTTTAATTGCACCTAGTATTAAAATATTGAATAGCTTGTGACACCGAGAGCCGCGACCGACCACTTTAATGTATTGCACCTATTATTACTCTATATACTTTAATTATTACATGTTTTTTAAGTAAATTCTTTCTTCATTGCATAGGTACCTACATATTATAACAATTTAATAAGATACTTTTGTTGTATCTTTATGAAGTTATAGTGTTGCGTTTAGTAGAGAAAGTGCGATATTATGAAGTTAGACATTAATGATAATGATGTCAATTAATTTTTCTGATTTTTAATTTTTGTCTACATCGTCAAATTATTTTTATATTATCTATTAAAAAACAGAAGTCAGTAAGTTTTTATTATCGTAATTTTAATTAGCATGTAACGAAAGCTTTCATTTTAGTGATGTAATATGTGACTAGTATAGCGCCTCATAAAAATTTTATTTCTTCTGAATTATCATCACACCTTCTTGTTTATGCAAAAAATGAAAAGCCTATAAAAATAATTAATGTCGTCGCAGATGAAAGATTTAAAAAATATATTTGTTTATTAAATGCTCTAGCGTCACGAGGCTTCACGCCGCGCTACAACCTTACGCCCTCACAAATAACCAAAGAATAAACCGTCAACAAAAGAAACCAAACGACAATGCAAGACGCGACAAGATATGAAAAAACTAAACTGCACCGCGATTGGTTCACCGTGGGTGACGTCACGCGACGCCCCGCCCCTTAGCAACCGTCGCTACACCTGAGATGAGAGGTAGGGAGATCCTCTATGGTGCGAAGAAGACAATATAATATTGACGGTCGCTGCTTCAAACGCTATACGTCTTATCCCGATTATTTGTCAGAAATAAATTCACACCTTAATATGCTTAATTTAAAGTCGTTTTCAGGTTAAACAGTAGAGGACAGTTAAGACGTTTAGTAACAAAACAGGTGGTCAGTTGGAAAAGCTGTTATTGTTTGGTTACGGGTTAACCGATTTGGTTAAATTTGTGTGCTAACAGGCAGATGTCCGGTTTTGTTACATCCCTGTCTAACGGCGTACGTTAGAACGGGACAGAGTTCGATTAGCAGCGTATTGATTGGACTGATTAACTTGAATCGAGTCTATTGAGTGGATTAATTTGGAGTTTTGTCTAAATTTGTGTTATTTGTCGGGTAATTAAATAATATAATAATTTGAAAATGTAATTATTATTGTTGTTTATTTAATTTAAAATACTGTTTTATTAACGTTGTTTAATAGACTTTTGAGATTATTATATAGTGATAATGGGGGACAGGCAAATATCTAAGTTTGTATTTTTTTTTAAATCCAGTTCATAACATATCAATTTTATTTTGATGACTTGGTAGTATCTCTGCCAGACATTGTTCCAAAGAATTTGGGTTCAATCTCTACAGGCTAGTTGTGGTGATTGCAACCCCAGGATACGGCGTCTTGATATTTTTAGTGTTTATTCCATACTACTGTTCTCTTCTTATGTTGTTGAAAATTGATTGCCAAGTACTTATTAATCGGTTATCGTTGTTCCAGCAACTTTACCTACTTGAGAGACCCTCCTATTTGTTCACTTAGTAGCTAGATTAGATTGTACATTTTTGGTGAAATTTTGGCCGATAGAACAATATCATCAATAAAAGTCGAATGAATCTACAAACGACTCTTAGCATTATAAAAACTCATAGCATTAATGTGGTCAAATTCAGGAGAAATCACAAGTATTAAAATTACAGCTTCTTTTCATAGTAAATATATGAAAAAAGAAAAAAAGAAATTCGAATTCTGTTTAAGAAAGGAAACAACCAACCCTAAAAATTTGTTGTGTAACCCTTACAACCAATTCACAGCTTCATACAATAAAATAAGTTAGGTAGGTATTTGTAAAATCTCCAAAAGAAATTTAACTGTGTAACTCCCCGCACAATCGACACAATCAACATACAAAAAAACTATCCCAACCAATATAACTCTCGCAGAAGCGGAAAAATGCTAATACGCTCTCATTCCAAACAAAATCACTTCGCGATCCCCCGAAAAATTCGCACTTTCGAGTGCGGGGTGCCCCACACCCTCGCGTACTAAGCCACGCCCCTTCGCCCCCACTACAGCATAACGTCTCAGCGGGTCAGTGAGAAACACGTCGCGCGCCGACATGGACGCTCCCGACGACAGGTTCTACTCGAACGGGACCCCCGACCGATCGGAAACCAACAGCCCGCGCTCGCACATGAGCAGCCCCAACTCCACCTCATCCATCAACGTCACAGACCAGACCCTGACGCAGCATCAGCAAAACTTGGAAACTCTCAACAGGATGGGCATGTTCTTCCACGCGCATCAGATGCATCTGAATCAGTCCTTCGACGTTGTCAAGAGTCGACTCGGGTTAACACAAGTGCCAAGTGTTAGTCAGGGACCTAGGCATACCATAGACGCTATTTTAGGGTTAAACGGGCAGAGACAAGTGACTAAAGTGAGTGTTTTTGACCAAAAAAGAGACGATAGAGAGTGCGAGCCAGTTCCAGTGTCTCCGGGAGCCGTCGAGAGTGCCGGTGAGTCTTAACATGTGATGTCATCTTTTCAGGAAAATTACAAAAAGTTAATAATTTAAACATCAACTTATTACTTACAGCGATTTTATTCAATAATATTCAATAATTCATATTTATTCAAAATATGTTACAGTTTTATGCAGTAGGTACCTACGTATTCTCAAAGCTTTAGCAAACTTTATTCGACATTCAATAAAATACAACATCTAAATTACCTAACATAGAATACTTAAGTTTAAAAATGAGAAAAAAAAAACAGAGTCCAGTGATCTTTTATAGCCGCTGTCATGCCCACTAGCATAAATATCTCTTCATGTTACGTTTGAAGGACCCGATATTACAAAAAGGAGGGAACATATTCGACTGGCGATGGTTTCACAGTTAACCTTCATCATGGTACAGACGGTAGAACACGCTGAGTGAGCCAATGTCCATGCGCGGCTGAAGTGGTTCGATGTATTTCGTAACGTCTACATAATTAACAATGCGGACCATAGCACCGAGGTGGTATTTTGCGGATCAATCCCAGAGATTCGAATAGCATTCCATATACAGCTGAACTTGTGCCTTGTACAGAAGATGCAGTTGACCAGCCGTGAAAAACCCGTCGCATTCTGTTCAGGATTTCTTTATTATTGCTTCATTTAAAAATAGTTAAATATGATTACATTTAATACTACCACTAACTTTTTTTGCAGAATTCTACATTACGTAGGTTAAACTAAAGAGAGTTATATATACCTACTTAACAAAACAGAAAATAAAAAAGTACTAATGAAAATCAAAGAAAACGCAATACAATAAAATTCAAAAACTTTAAAGTTAGGAAAGTTTAACTAGCGCGGCGTCTCTGTCTCACCGTAATTTAACGATAGAAGCAAATCAAAAATTAGTTTTTTTGCTTCATATATTGAACAATCTTTAAGAGTAGGTACTGAAGTGTTTAAGAATGGCGTTATATGTTGAAGCTCTTTTGTAATCCCCAAAACGCTTACCAAAACTGGAAAGTGTTCTTGGTACTGCTAAGTAAAAAAAAATGTTATCAACTTACTTTGGTTTAATAGGTACGATTCTGTACAATACCTATACGTAAAAAATACTAGATAATATATATTTTATTATATTAAGTGAGCAATTCTTGTATATGTATAACAATAATAATAATAACTTTATTTGACCGTAACAAGATACAAAAATATGAGGCTTATTTCTAGGAAATACAATAGTTTTATTCTCAATTAATGAAACCTAGCGCCTGAACTAGGCCGAACCTGTATCTCAAACGCTAGTCTCTTCCCGTGATATATTATTACATAGTAGTATATAGTATAGTAGTGATATATGTATATATGTAATTGGTTTCTCGGAAACGGCTTCAACGACTTCGATGAAACTTTGCATTTAGATAATGTTTTACATTCCAAGTTTACCCGGATAGGTGTTTTTCTTTTTTTGTTTATAAGACACCGAGCACAGTTCGGTCGCCCAGATATTATACTATATATAAATAAAATTTATATAAAAATTACTTACAGTATATACAAGTCAACTTTGTTTAAAATCGTTTTGTTAAAATGTAAAAGAATAAAGAAAAGGTTTTCTCTGATTAGGTTTATTAAGCACATTCCATTCACATTCACATTTTAAGTAACTTTATGTAATCAGCAACAATATTATTACTGTAATACGGCTTAATCATAAAAGCTAACTCGTTGAAATAAATTATAACAGACCTAAAGGCGATTTAAGAAAACGGTTAGACCTAGGTATAACAGAAATAAGATAAGATCGTTTAAAATTTAAACTTTTACAATTTAAAAGCTTAAACTTGAAAACCGTTTAAACTTTAAATGATAACTTTAAGCAACATTTATCTACAGAGCTTTTAAATACTTAGTATAGATCCGAATACCAATTATTGCAGATTTTTTAATAGATATCATAAAATCAAAATTTAGGAAACATTACCCGAAAAAAATTATCGGTGTTAGAAATAAATGGTTTTTAAGGAATTAAATACTATATACGATACCTATAACAAACACCCATTTTTAAAATTTTTGTCTGTCTGTCTATCTGTTTGTTCCGGGTAACCTCCGAAACGGTTGGACCGATTTTGTCGGTACTTTCACTGGTAGATAGTTGATGTTATAGGGAGTAACTTAGACTACTTTTATTTTAGAAAAAGAATTAGGGTTCTGCAAAGATTAAATAAACTGTTCATGGTGAATCAATTCGGGCGCTTAAATGGCTTACGCTGAGTAAACCATAAGAGATATAGCAAATTAATGTACTAAACAATTGTAGACATTAGAAAGACCTACAAAAAAGTTCGGGAGAGTATACATCTATCTTCTAAGGAACACCCAAAATAAGTATTTTTGTCTTTAAAATAGCCGGGAGCGGGGAGCAAGATTCGTGCGGGCATGCTGTAGCCCACGTGAGCGAAGCCACGAGCACAGCTAGTTTAGTAATAAGATCAAATCTGTTTGGCTTATAATAAACAAGGAAACAGAAAAAAATAGGAAAAATGATAATTCGCTTAATCTAAACGTCTCGAGGGAGTACATACCTACCTATATGTATCTCGAACAGTTCAGAGGTAGCAACTGTTTTCCAGGGTTATTTCACAAATATAATATCGTCTCTCCATAATGCCGCAACACTTTTGCATAACCTGATTGCACTTAAAAATTCTAAGCTGAATTTTACATCGATTGGTGCAGGTGAAATAATAAGGGGGTTCAAGCAATTAGACTTAAAAAAACAATTAGGTAACTTTAGGAGATATCGATGGTAATAGTTCAGTCTTTAACTATTAACATTTCACTTTCCCTAATCTAATGAAAATATATAAACTAAGTTCCGCAGTTTAAATCAGGTTGTAGATGTAATCTTGGAAATTATAGACCGATATATATACATATATATCTGTGCTTTCGTCGGCTATTAAGATTTACGGGAAAATTGTGCTTATAAAGTTAGTAGAATATTTCAAAGAGATTTTGGATGGTCGATAGTAGGTATATAGTTTGCCTACGTCGCTCCCACAATAAAGACGAATGTAACGACTCCTCGTATGCTAAAATCCATCAAGCCGTTTAGGCTACAGAATGTGGCAAACAAATAGATATGTACATATTACGTGCGCTCGAATAACATAGGTTATATTTTTTAACAGTCGAGTAAAAATATTTTTCAAAACTCAAAATCCAAATAATCATTATTCAATTTAGGCCCTAAAAAGCCGCTTATGAACGTCAAAACACTACTGCCGGTTCGGAAAACGTCCCAGACATCGAGAAGAACCGGTAAGAAACTCGATCAGGTAAATTTTTTTTTGGTTAACGGTACAAATGTTAATAATATAACGGGTACAATAATAATATTAGAATTAATATAGAAAAGTGAAATAAGCAATCTTACTTAGTAATAAAACTATTATAAGGAATAGTGGGGATGGGTTTTCCATGTACAAGTAGGTACTTATTTGATGTTTTCACTTATTTCATGAAAAAATAAAAAAGTCAGTCCTCATTACTTTAGATTATATAATATACTATCTGTGCCCGTAGCTTTTCTTATGTGGACTACAGAATGCCCGCGCGAATCTAGTTCCCCGCTCCCGGCTATTTTAAAGACAAAAATGCCTATTGTGGGTGTTCCTTAGAAGATAGATGTATATATACTCCTTGACTTTTTTGTAGGTCTTTTTAATATCTACAATTATGTGGTACATTAATTAGCTATATCTCTTATGGTTTACTCAGCGTTAGCTATTTAAGCGCCCGAATTGATTCACTATTACCAATTTTTTTTATTTATGCGGAACTCTAATTCTTTTTGTAAAATAAAAGTAGCCTAAGTTACTGCCCATATCATCAGCTATCTATTATTCAAAGTCCCGTCAAAATCGGTCCAACCGTTTCGGAGATTACCCGGAACAAACAGACAGACAGACAAAAATTTAAAAAATGACCTTTTTTTTAAAGATATCGTATATAATTTCATATATATTTCGTAAAAAACTGTTATTTTGACATTACAAATAGACACTTCAATTTTATTAATTGTATAGATAGGATCACCAAGAAATATAGTTAACTAAAATGTATATAAAAACATACCTAACCAAACATAATTTATTTGCCAATTGGTAAAGCATTCAAACTTAGCTGAATAGCAACCAGAACCACCACACACATGCAAACACCCGGTACTGATTCGTAATGCCGTGGTACAGGGACAAACACAAACACCGGGTCATCGCCGCGGTGACGCGACTGACGCGGCACCCGTGTAGTACCTAGTCTATCATAGTTTTTCCACTAAGTACAAATTATTTTAACTTTTCATTATCTCCTAAACTATGTGTCCAAATAACATACTCTAAAGAGCAAAATTTAACTTTATAAAATTGTCTTTATGATGAAATAATTTTTGTTTGTAAGGATTAATATGCCATGTCTAAAAATTTTGCTTATAATCACTTTTTATTTTTCAACAAATCTTTGTTACAAAATACTTTATTATGGCTTATGTACAACATATAGGCATATACGGTCCTTGACATTTTTTTAGATGTACTAAGGACCAATATTATTGTACTAAATTGTATTTCCGTATCATTAACGATTACGCCAGCGCACGCGGCTAAAGCAGTTCGGAAGGGCTTCAACTTCCGACTGAAGTAACAAAAACCAATATTTAAGGCTAGCTGAGAGTTGAAGCCCAATCTTAAATAGCCTATACTACTCCTCGAGAGTCTGGCTATCATATACAAAAATAATTTTTCGATTCCTAATGGTAGTTCCAGAGATTAGCTTGTTTAATTAAATAACCAAACAAAAAACTTTTTCCTTTTATTGTATTAGTATAGATTTTAAGCATTTAGTGAAACAAAGTGAAAACATACCAAATTCTTTACATAATTTCCAAAAAAAGCAGTTAGTAAATCGAAATCTTGTTTTTTATTTTCCAAGAGTACCTGTTCATATAAGGCGCTATTGTCGCACTCAAGTATATTTTCTGTAAGGACTTCTAATAATGCACGTATAATAATAATTGAAGGCTGGACTTAAAGTAGGTTTTAAATATTTAAAATAATAAAAAATATCTATTCGATCTATATTTTCTGTTTGGTGTTTGAACTATCAAGTTTTTTTTTTAAATTACATTAAACTAACATATTATAAATTATTATTGTTCACTGGATATTAACGGTTTATAAAAATAAAGTTATTAAATGAAATTAGCTATTCGTAAAGGACGGTTAATATTTAAAATGACATTAATTGTGTATTCTCAAAGCTTATACCGTAAGGTGAGATTGAGGTGAGGGAAGATTTTTATTTAAGTATTTTGCATACACGAATTATACCACGCGGACAAAGTTGCAGACACAGCTAGTATGATAATAAAAGTAAAAGTCAATTAAAAAATATTGATAAACCCGATCGAGTTTCCCGGCGCCCGGCGGCCTTTCTCGACGACTGGGATGTTTGTCTGAACTGGTAGTAGTCAAATGGCATTCATAAGTGTCTTCTTAGGGCTTAAGGGCCGATTTTTCTATCAACAGATAATTTTATTTGAGAATAATTTTTAAAATTTGACAGGCGTTCCATACGTTATCCGTCAAAACGATCAAAATGATGTCTCAAATAAAATTATCCGTGGATTGAAAAATCGGGCCAAAATTTAATAGAATATTTTAATTCTTTGATTTTGAATTCTCGTACGTACGTATAGGTACTCGCTTCGTAATTCACTCGAATTCCTTTATATTATGACGACTGTATTTCGATAAAAATAAGTTATTCGGTGGTCACCGTTCGTGCACTGTTCGTGAAATATAATATAGAATACATAGGTAATGTAAGACCTATAATACTGTAAAATGCTTTTATATATAGGTACCTAAAACAATTCGTACCTCTGTAAATTGCTTCATACTGAACTGAATACAAGTTTTTTTATACCAAAAAGTATTTTTATAAGTCATGAAGAATTGCCTTTCTATAATTACTGCTTATCCCATGCCAGCAGACGCACACGGCGTGATAGCATCATTTGCATTGAGAGGCGGATATTGTCCGTCAACAGAAGTAAATCAATTTATTATATTATTGTGAAACTAATGCATTTGTGTTTCTTATAATCATTGTATTAATTCGTCGAGTGCAGACTGGTCGACGGATCAGTCGGCCGACCGATACAGATCGTGCGTCCGGTTGCGAAACCATTTCGAAAGTATTGTTTCAAAGATTTGTTTATTACACACGCGAGATGATTTATTACCTACTAGCTGCTACCCGCGACTTCGTCTGCGTATTATTGGATATACAACGACTGATCCTCGAACGCAAAAAATCAAAAGAAAATCATAGCAATAGCAATTGGATAGCATAGGATATAGGATAGGATAGGATAGGATAGGATAGCAATAGGAAACCAATTCATTAACCGTCCCAAACAAAATGTGGAATCCTTTTTATTTCAAACCAAAAGCATTAATATGAATTTTCATATCCCTAATTTGAGTCATGATGCGTTCTTCCTACAAACTTTCATCCCTTATTTGACCTCTTCAAGTTTTTTTAAATAAAAAGATGTAGTCTATATATATCCTTCTCAAAAGTCCATTAAATCCCTATACTAAATTCATCAAAATTGGTTTGATAGGTACTTCATATAAACTTTCATTCGCTATTTCACCTCTTAATGTTTTATTTTCGCGATAAAAGGTAGCTTATGTCCTTTTCCAAGGTCCAGTATAGTTCTATACCTAAATTCATAAAAAAATGGTTTAATATGTTCTCCATACAAACTTTCATCCCCTATTTCATCCCTTCAAATTTTATTTTCGCGACAAAAGCTGGCCTATGTTTTTTCTCAAGATCTAATGTATCTCCATTCCAAAATATGTCAAGATTGGTTCAGTGGTTTAGGCGTGAAAGCGTAACAGACAGACATACACAGTTTCGCATTTATAATGTTAGTATAGATTTATAATTGAAAAAAACATGGATATTTATAAATATATTCATTAAAACTTATCACATATTTTTAATATTGGTAAATTGAATATTCAGAACAAGAACTAGGTATACATAAAGAGACATGATGATGTATTTTGAACTTCAGATTGTTATGGTGATGAATTTTAAACTCTAGAGTGCTTACCATCATGCTATGGTTTAATCGCTCATTGTTCATCACCCGTCTCATGAGGCCGCGCTGCGTTCGAATTTGCTAGTCTTCATCGCTTCTAAAGAAGTTAAGAGTAAACTTATAAGACGATCACTTGTCCCCTACTATTGCAATTGTTCGAGAATGAACCAATATAGAAACGTTGAAGGGACAATAAAACAAAACGCAAAGCGAACGGGGTCACTTCTTAAAGGTCGTTATAATTTGTGTAAAATTGTTAATTAGCTAATCGAGTTACGGGGAGTTATATCGACCATCGCGATCTCACGATTAACAGAACTGTTGGCGTGCGTTCAGACTTAACATGCTATCGCTTTGTATTTATAATTATTATTTTCCAGTTTACGATACATGTTTCGACCGCTGCTCCGCGCGTATATTTTTGTTATTTATAAAAAAATTTTAGTTTCCAAAATACAAAAAATATACTATATTATTGTCTAAAATTACCAAACTGAAAAACAGTTTTGTTGGCGATAAGCAAATGAACTAATATATATATATTACATAACCATTAATAAGGTTTATAACCTACTACTAACTTTAAATAACAATATTCAATAATTAAATACCCATTAAATTTACTATACTAAATGTATATATATACTATATTTGTAGTTATTAAAGTAAAAGAAATTAAATAACAAGGTTTATCTAAGATAACAATAACATTACTATATTTCATATTTATTACAAAATGGTGTCTAGTATGATAAGTCTTTATTCTCCTCTTAAATGTATTTACACTTTCATAGTCTTCTGTTCTCAACATTTCATTATTATGTATTGTTGTTAATAAGTACCTACTCGGTAGTCCTTTCTACGTAAAAATGATTTGCACGGGGCTCTAAGAAATTCTTTATAGTGGTTGCTCTTAAGTTAACGTGTTTAGCTTATACCCTTGAGATAGCATATCTAGACAAAGAAGAAACATTTGCAAATGCTATTAAATAAGATACCTTTTCATGTACCGGCAAGATATTACACTCTCTATATAAAATAATATAATTACTATTACAAGAATCCTTTATCTGTTTGTCTACCATAATTTTGAGAAACCGTGTCTGTATTGATAATATTTTGTCTAGGTATGTACGAAGTATACGACCATATGTAGTTAAACCATAGCTTAGTGTAGCATTGACCAGAGCATGATACAAAGTTTTCTTACTGCACGCATATTTTAAATGGTTCAATTTATACAATAAACTTCAATTTTCATTGTTTTTTCTAGTTCATGCTACAAGCAACTGTTAACCCAAGATAGGTACTATCAGTATGGCGGAGCAACTACACATATGTTTATTATTATGAAGGCAATGATATGAATGACCCGAGATGTTCAGTGTTTCACCAGGCATTCGCAAATAAGATAACTGAATGAGCATACATATGGTTTTTGACACATTCAATATAATACCATTGTCATGTACCCATTTTAAGGTATTTTCAAAGTCCTCCTGAATACACTTTTCTATAACTTTCAACTCCTCGTCGGCATACATGATGCACGTATTATCCGCATACATCTATACAGAAGAGTTAATGATAACATTATACACTGAGCCAGTTGGGACACAATAAAAAGCCTCCTTGCCCAATGTTCCGCTGACAA
The DNA here is from genome assembly GCA_033032175.1 of Saturnia japonica. NCBI lineage: Eukaryota > Metazoa > Arthropoda > Insecta > Lepidoptera > Saturniidae > Saturnia > Saturnia japonica. The sequence continues at coordinate 248,566 of CM065328.1, read as the reverse complement.
GTGTTCGGATACTCCTGTTGTTTAAATAGCTTTAAAACCATTCGTTCACCGGACTACGGATACCAAACCTTTGCATGACATCAATTAGCACAGCGTGATCAAGCGTGTCAAACGCCTTCTTAAAGTCTATAAACAGAGAATAGAGATACAACATACCTTTTTTATCCAAATATTTTTTTACATTATAAGGAAACCGGTCAAGGGACATTTAAGCTCTGCAAGCAATGATGGGTCAGTGCTAGTGTGTTTGGATGCCGCAACGGTCGACATAGGTTCGAATTCCTGTCATGAGCCTGAACTCGGTGAAGGAAAACATCGTGATGAAACTACAATGTTTATACAGTAATTTCTAATACCCGTCTAGCTAATTATCACCCTCAAGTTAAAAATATGTTGGCAAACAACTTTGTATTCGGGTAACTACTTCAGTGAGAGCTATATTTGTCCTATAAAAAATCTAAATTTCTTTTAATGCAGTAAATAATTATAAGTATTTTGACGTGACAACGTCTTATAAATTGGTTTGCCGGGTGACACTTCAAGAAACTGCGTTACGCTCCGCTCACGTTATGCGCTCACAATGAGAGCGAGTGAGAGGCACGCGTCCCTTCCACTCGGGCATGGTTAGCCCGCCTAAGAGCGAGAGAGACAGACATAAAGTCGTTGTCACGTAAAACTTTCGCCCGTATACCGACTTTACAGGCAACCAATTTTTTAATAGGTAACTAACTGTACACAAAAAATTTAAATAGATATAATATATGTTTTTTTTTGTTTCATATGCAATAAAGTATATTGTATTGCCAATAAAAAATAACATAAAACTATATTGTAATACTACAATGTGCTGAATAACAAAAATAATAAATATAAAGTGATAAACATGATAAGGAATTGTTGGAATTCAAAAACCTTTATTAGAGCTAGAATGGCAATAGTTAGCGGTTGCCGTCTGCCACACCACCACAAGAGCCTATAATCTAATGTCGACGCGCAATACCAATCGATTGTGCACCGGAACTCACGCGTTCCACGCGTCCCACTCTGACCGATATTGGATTAGCCCGTGATTGCACTATTGAAATTTCGTGGTTACATTCATTACTTATACTTTTTCATTACGCCGTAGTATCAAATAATTACAGCTTATGTTAACTGATCATTATGATTAGTGGGAGATTATAACCTTTCTCAAAAGGGTTTATAGCCTCATTCCAGATGAATCCCAGGTAATAAATTGAATTGGCTCATGTGCCAGTGCGTTTTATAAACTCATACAGAATAGCAGAATAAGATGTATCGGTGGGTATCTTTCTTTATTTGGGGTTTGGTCGGACACTGATTAGCACCAAAACAAATATTAAACATTTTAAGAAAACCCCCTATAATTTTTACGATTTCTAAAGTCTAACATGATCACAATTTGCATATATTCCTCCCTAGATGTCAAAAAAACAAGGTTGCTGTTGGTTGGACCACTAGCATGTTTTAAATTTATTGAATTAGTTTTGAGTCATGCATGTAAGATGCTCTAAAATGTTTTGTGCCTAATTGATCAAATTATAAGTTTAGATGTAATTGTGATATTTATTTATTGTTGGGTTAGTAGTTAGCACAGCGTCTGGTGCTAAACGTGCGTAGCTGTGGGGGTTGTGTCATATATTAAGCACAGCAAATAAAACAATTATTTACTTAATGCTTCGGTTGAAAAGTTAATTAGGCCTCGTGAAATAACTGTAAAGTAAAATTCCTTTGTATTAATTAATTATGTGTACATACTAATATAATGCCTAACGGTCGTAAGCGCGACTGCTATACTTGAGGTCCTGGGTTGGATTCCTTGGTCGAGCAAAGTGTTATTGGGTTTCGCTATGAAATTCTCTGTAGCTCGTAGATTGGTTTAAGGGATATAAGGATCTTTATTAAACGTTGAACCCAAATCCTATTTTGTGGCACGGTGCGCTCCAGTGCACTGAAATATAGGCATTTTAAATTCGGTATGTTTGGTGACAGGAATTTTTATAAACGTAAGAAAAGCAATTTTTTTGAAATTAATTAGTTGAGAGTAGAATTATTATCTACCTAGTTTATAATGTATTATTGGTGCAGAGTAAAATTACGACAGATTCTTCAATATATCTGAAGGTTTATCTACTATTTATTTTAGATTCGAAGCCGTCATAAAAAATCTAAATATAAAATAAGTAATGCTTTATTCAGTGTAACCAGTTACGTAAGATCACGGCGTAATGATTGATACATTAGAATTGTAATTCACCTTCTGTGTTACTCAAGTATATATTTAATGAAACTTTCACAAAGTTTTTGTTTCACGATGAGCAACTATTAAGCTTCAATTAAGTTTTGAACTCATAATTATAGTTCGCGAGTCGCGAGTCAATCGCTGTCATATGGAACGCCGTACGATGTGGATACATCGCATCGCGTCGGGAAAAAATCGACTCAATTATTATCAATTAACGGAATGTGAACGAAAAACTTAAGTAGGGGAAAATACAGATACGCTTTTATATGTTCGGGTTCAGTACAATAAAATTTTCTTTTTACCATGTTGACAATTTCAAAATTGTCGTTTTCGTAGAATTATTAATTTAGGTATGATATCGGCGGATCAGGAATCCAGTATACATTATTAATCGATCGCCCTAAGATCATAGATTATTTCCTGTTTGACATTTACAGTATTCATAAACTATGAGTATTATCTACATCACTTGCTGTCACTATTTGTTGAGTGACAATGTCAATATATTGGGGGGTCTAAGTCCAATGGCACTGGTCTTGTTAGAATTCGTAATATTATTTAATTAAATTTAATATATTAGTAACAGATATTATAGGTAAATTTTAGCTTGCTGCACTCCTTCTCCATATAAACTTTAACTATGCCAAATCTCACTCTTCCGTGCACACAATACGCTTAAAATGGTACCGAAAGCTTTTGACTCACGTGTTAATATTAAGTTTAATAAAGCTTCATACTAGTTGGTGATACACAGAATGATATCAAAATACGACGAGCTTAGGTTACCAGGAAGGTAACGAAAATTTATACACATTTATAAATAACACTGATGTCACTAAGATCACACTTCAGTTTTATCGTTTGTATAGACTAATGTTCTGAAGAGTTGTTTGACCTTATCCTGTCATCTCCCTTTCACTACAGAACCAGGTGGGCTGGTATAACTAGCCACAGTTACACGGTTGTGTCCACCTCAACACGAACAAGGAAGTTTGCAAATTATTACATTTGTCGTATCGTGAAGACACGAAAACGCCCCCTAATCAGGATGTTCCCACCCTCCCTTGATATTTAATACATTAGGTACAGTGTAGTTATTTTAATTCAAATTCGATGAAACAAAAAATCGACACTAAAAAGAGACAAATACATACATGTATAGTATTCAGTCTACGAGAAAATAAGATAGAATAAATTATATAGTGTTTCCATTATGTATGTGTTTCTGTTATCTTGATCTCCTCTTTGTATGTGTATTTGCGCCTGCATGGGAAAGGACATCATACCCAGCGTGATTTATTGTTCACCTGTATCCTTAATATGAATATTTTTGTTTTCTGAAGGTTTCAATTCTACCTTGTGTGAACTCCACATATATATATTTACACACATATATATATATTTTGTAAATATGAATATTAGTTAGAAGAATATCCGGGTAGTTGGAAAATTTTGGGTAAAAACTGAAAGAGCTTTTTCTATTTGATTTTTTATGAACCCATAACTCACGATTCAAAAGATAGATATGCATAATTCTTATTTTATTATATTCGTTATGGTCCTTGAGGAGTATTCAAAAAAAAAAATCGGGATAGGTGGCGCTGTAGTCTAGTTATTAACTATTGAAAAGGGCAAGAAAATGGTTTTCCGGGCCAGCTAGTCTAAAATAATGTTCAGTGTCGCTTTGGAATATAATATGCTTAACGAACTCCAAAATAAAATAACTGAACCCTAATTCAAAGTAATTCAATAAAGAAATCCATTTTGTGAAATTATTAAAACCACGAACAGTCCTAATACGCGGCAACACGATAAATCTGACACATGATTAGGGTTACCACAGCGAAAAAAACAACGAGACGCGCCATTATGGACGAGTGTTGCCAGATTGTCGATAATTATTATTATAGTAAAAAAAATGTAAGAACCCATCGTATCAAATAAAGCATCTTAATGCGTTCTTCATAATGTTTTTATTTGTTTTCTACGGACGCGTAATCTCCGATCTTAATGCGGTGTCTGTGTCTCTTTCTTACGTTTGTAGTTTTGTAGGCGTGCGTGAGGGACGGCGGTGTGTTTTGACGTTTGATCGGTCAATCTGAAACGACACGTTTATTATAATAACGTTTTGTCATTTTATGTGTAGATTTGTATGATTTCTTAATCGTTTTTTCTCTTAACTGACGTTTGATGTCTTTATACCGATCGGTTATTTTTTCCTAGTTATATAATATTTATTTAAAAGCCTTAAGCTTCTGTTTCTATACACAATAAAGGAATTCAAAATCCGAAGGACCTCATTTAGAGCTTGACCTTTATGTAAGACCAGTCGTGACTCAAGCACACCCGTTAGTGATTTTCCAAGGTCTCGTGTGATTTATTACTGTGAAGCTGTAAAGCTCTCGTCAAGCATCTATCAATGCACGAGACGACGACACGACGGGCAGAAAATATTACTCAGCTACATTATCAGGCACTATGACGGCCTATTCACCGCAGGGATTACAGTTGCGCTCTATAAGTGAAAAAAAATTTGGAATAAAAAGACATCTCATAAGCGGGATACAAATGGAAATGTGGGATTCTGTATATTGCATGTCAAACAAAATGTTCGAAAATTCATCTGAAATATAATGATTTCGACAACCATACTCAATAAATAAAAAATCATTCGCATTTTCGCATTCGCATAGTTTTAAATATAACATAGCCTGCGTTGTGTGTTGGACAACAAATATGACAGTTCAACTTTACATTTAGTAATTTGACAGTTAAGTATTATGCTGGCTCTATACAATCGTCCAACATTTGAACTGATAGTCCCACCGTAGATAATGTAGAAGGGTGGTTCGGCCGCGTTGGCAGAAGTTTGATGGAGTTGGTTTCGAGTTCGCATAAACCGACCCTTCACACATCAGAGCGTGTTTAACTGACAACCTCGTAATAATCAATTTATGTTTCATTTCAAAATTCATAACCATGGCAGACGTCGAAGATATAGAGTCACTACTAAATAAACGGAGAAAACTTGAAAGAAACAACAGAATATGTCTCAAATCAATGCGCCAACTAGGTAAGTACTTAACGTTTCGCTTACACATGAATGACGTCATGCGATGTTATCAGTGTTTCGTTTCACATGAAGAGTAGCAGAAAATATTTCATGTTATTTATTTATTTAATTAAAAATATAAATCAGAATATTTAACAAAAAATAATAATAATATTATGAAGATTAGTTTGAACAACATTTAATATTATTGTTGTAATTACTGATCGGTTGTCTATTGAGTCACTCAATACAGATAACTTGTTTATTCGCAAGTTCGTATGAACTCATCGTTTGTTTGTGCGAGCGATGTCCAGCCATAGTCTTTTTGAGGTCGGTTATAGATAGTTTTAACCTACTGTGACCATTTAACATCAAGTAAAAGAGACTACTGTAATGTAATGTAATGTACTGTAGAGACTAAGTAATGAGAGTCAGAGGGTAAGCATCATCTTTTACCTGTCCGATGAAGTTAGATGAGTACTCGGGTATGCTCAGTTGGCGAACCCGAGATGGTGATACAGGTCTTTAGCAACCTTGTATTTCCTTCATTGTGTCTCTGAAGAGGTCACTTCAATCACGACAGCCTAGCTGCGTGGAATTGGGTTATACTGCCATGAAAGGAAGTGCTTCCGGTGACACGGATTAAACCATCTGACACAGACGAAGAAGACCAGTAATGATTAATTAATTAATTACATTTTAAGTTATACTTACGTCGAGCGTGAGCGACTGCAGGATAATTCACTTGCAGGTGTAATTGGTCTGTGTTCGCCTGCTCGGTACACTCACTACCGACAAAATATTAGAATGATATATCACATGTTTCCGACAGCAATTACCTCCCCTGATTTATGTTACGATGTGAAATTATAATGGCTCAGTTGTAGCGCACTGGGATACCGTGTTCGAAGATAAATACTACCATAGTACTAGTTCTTCTAGTGAGCTACCACATTGGAAATTTACTAGATCAAGCTGGACCACCCTCGAGTACGTCTACATTTAGTAACAACTGTAACTATGATAAAATGATTTCTTGTGGTAAAATAATTAAAACTAAAACTAATTTCAATGATTTTCAGTTGTACCCTTGTATATCTTAAAAATCGAAGGTCCACTGCCAATGAAATTAAAATAGGAATGTCCTTGAGGTATTCACTTTTCAACAAAACAGAATCATATAAATAGGTTCATAAATAAAGAATTTATACCTAAACATTGGTAAAAAATAAATTAAAAAGATTTTTCTGGCAGACACCATTGTAACATGGTCAAAATTCTGTAAATCTTATCAGGACCATCTTAGACACTTTGTAAATTCCTTAGAGGACCGTAAACTAATATTAGATCATACGTTCTTATATAAGCTAGTACATGGTATGCTAGACAGTCCTCATATGCTAAATCAAATAAACAAGAAGAACGGCATTTGTACCATTTAAACCTAAAACTGAACTTACCTAAACTAAACTTAACTTAAAAACTAAACTTAAATATTTGGGCAATTCTCCTGCGTGAACAGAATCCAACAACAATACAACAGCCTAATCAAGGAACCCAGCATAGACATATTTGTTCAAACTTACAAATGCTACTGAGATAATATTTTGAAACGGAAGTGTAGTAACTAAGTGCCTAAGTTATTTTTTTTATATTTTCTTGATTTTATGTACATATAAACTTATTTACACTACTTAGTTTTATATACTCATTGTTTAGGTTCATGAATACTGCAAATGTCAAACAGAAAATAGTCTATGATCAAAAAGGCGCTGGTCGAATATCTATAATTGGGCGAGCGATAATTAAGTTAAATTTATGTAATTTACATATGTTTATTTATATAACGTTAAATTAATTATATAAAATAATAAAAGATATCACTGATATATAAATACATCATGTAGCAGTTTCGTCACATGATATGCGAGTAGTTCCCTTTGTTACACTCTACTAAACGCGACAAAAGAACTGTAACTTTATAAAGTTTAAAACAGTGAGGTCAGGTTCGTTTCTGTTGGCTCAAATGGAAGTTTAATTTGTATAAATAATTACATCGGAAATAACAAAGTGTTTTAAAGAAAACATCTTCCCTGTGATGTATGGGTGTAAAGGCAGTTAGTTTAACTAAAATTATTTTCTAAATTTATTGCCGATAGCGTTAAGTTGAGAGCACACTGGGTGCTTGTGCTATTTATCATTTAAACGGAAGCCTGTAATTATACTACGTCACATCCCGACAATACTGATGTCATTAAAGAAATCATTGTATTAGTAATAAAAGTAATGCGGCAAAGTATAATATTTAATATATTATATTGAGAATGACATCTTGAATTATATTGCTAGTTTCCAACAGTTTGTGTGTTGTTCCCAATATTCCCCTTTCTCCATTTTAATTTGCGCTACAAGCTTTGAAAATTATTGAAATATTGAATAAGAGATTGTTTTTACAATTTTTTTATTCATCTCGATGATGACATGAGGGAAAAAATTTTGTAGTTAGTTTTTTTTTTTTTTTACACCAAAGAGGCATAGCTTTTTCATCCGTATTTAGTTCAAAATATCAAAAACCTAAAAAACCTAAATGTTGTTTGTTACAATATCTAACCAATTTTTGATTTCAGTTCACCAACACTTTATATTTTTTTAATACACTATATAGCTTAGGATGTATCGTGGTTACAAAACGCTCTGTCTAAACTTCCTTGTAGCTCTCAGATTAAAACTATAAAATGAAATATCGCTGAGTGTACCACAAGCTTTACTCAAAACGTGCTATTGCTTGTTATTATGATAAACAAACAGACAATTTACGTTTGATGTATAGTTCAGTTCCGTAGTAGAGTTAATTGTGCCTTTGCATTTGCTATGCGATGAGGAGTTTGCGGGTTAGCCGTTCGGTTATTATATAACTCAAGCTATCAAGTGATGAAGTTAAACCTAAAATACAATATCGCTGAAATTGGATGCGTCCATCCTGAGCACAGCGTAATTCAATGATATGTAAATAAATAGCCAATTTTCTTTTATATAATCTGTCCTGGTCGTAAGCAACAGTATAATCCAAAAGCAACGGCGACCGCTGAGAAATCGGTCATCCACCATCGGTCATCGTTCTGTCATGTCAAAATACGATAAACCAAAAGAGAGTCATTGTGAGTTTATCATCGTGTACTTGTCACGGCCCAGTCGAGTACAGATCTCTACTACTCCGCTTCATTATTGGAGCTTAAGCTAGCCCTTAAAGCCAATATAGCTGGAGTTCCACCTGGTGTGTCCTACCACGCAGAAGATTAGAAATAGAAATAACACGCTATGGTTTCATCACGATACTTAACTTAACCAAAAGCTCGGGCTCATCGCAGGTTTTAAACTAAAACTCAATGATTAACCATGATTGGACAAGATGACTAGTAATACTAAGGCACGAGTGTTACTTAATTAACCGTCTTTTCCTCGGTGTAGAGCCCTTGAGTCTAGCAGCCGCTCGCGCGATACAAGTGACTTTGTACTTGCAATCACTAGCTACCAACAGACACCATTACACGGCACACCACATAGGTACAAAGGTTTTGTAAGTGACCTTTTTTGTCCTAGTCAGTTAGACAATTTTTTTTAACTGACTATACTGTTGGCCTTAGGGACCCTGGAGCCTCTGACGCCTTTTACAGCTTGACCGGACTTGGGTGCGAGACTTTAGGGCACTCAGCCGCGAAAGTTTTGGACAACTCGCGCACAAGGGTGCCAAAGTGGCCGGACCTCTGCTTGGGCGGTTGTCGCGATTGCAATCTGACTAATTCCCTATTCGTAAATTTGAGCTAACTAACATATACTCATATACATGTGTCTACGCTTGACACTTGAGAGTTTGAAAGAAAACCCTTATTTCAAATAGATATATAATGTTAAAATTTACAATCGCTTATTATAAAAAAATACGTTGTGGCGCGGCGGTCCTTGCTTAACGAGTCCGCAGCGCGGCGCCGGCGCAGATTCTCGTCCCACGCGTCGTCAACCCCTCTCCAACCAAGGAAGGAAGGTATGTGTATTTAGTGATCGGAAAAGTTTTTCTACACTAACTATACTATTTCCATTTCTTTGTTCTCTCGATGACAGTTCTAATTTGATAGTTGTAGTGTTGTAACCAAATAAGTAATGATATCGATTGCATATATTTATTATATTTTGAAAAAAGACAAATACAACAAAAACTTTCAAATAAAAATTACCTGTCGTTATAATTATTTCGTTTCATTGTCGAGTAACTACCTATACCTACTTATTTTACAACAGCTAAAAATTTTTGAAGAAGTTGGCATTACCAATCAAGAATTAATACGTGTAACATCTTGTAATGAAATATTTTATTAGTCAATAAATTTGTACAAAACTATCCGGCAGTAGTTTAGTTTCTTACATTTTGTAAAAAAAAATCGGGTCCGTTATCGTGTTACGTTTATCGATATAGCTCCATCCCTATCAGTTTCTCCGACTCTGGTATAACCTTGTACGTGTGTAAACGTCATATTTTTATAAAATAATGCATACATAATGTAAAAAAGACGCTCGTTCAAGTTTTCACAGGAGCTGTCATCGAGAAAATAAAGAAATGGAAATGGTATAGCGCAAGAATAACTAGCGCAAAAAAGAAAAAAAAAAGGTTCCTTACAGAACCTATGTACCTGTGAGGTGTGCACGTATGTAACATATGTGTGTGATGTTGTATGTGGGTATAGTGTCAATTGTATCGCGCGGGCGGCTGCCAGACCCAAGGGCTTCACACCGAGGAACGGACCTAGGCTTGGGTTGCCGCTAGAGAGGGGGACGTGGCGGGTGTGCGGGAGCGAAGTTGACCACCCGAGTTAGACAAAAATTAACAGATCACTAAATACATATACACATGTCTCTTCCTTCCTCCCAGGTGGCAGAAACTTGTATGTATAATACCTATGTATAGTTAGTTAGCTCGAATTTCTACGGATAGGGGCATTAGCCTGTTCGCGACTTAATTGTAACTAACTAGTGCCTTATGCTCTCGCCCCCAAACTACGGTAAAATTTATAAGCCGTCTGAGACTTCAGGGTCCTTATGGCTAACAGTATAGTCAGATAAAAAAAGACTTGATGAACCACTTCTTAACTTTAAATAAATTTTGACATTTCTTTTTTCAGGTGAAGGATCTTGCAACAGTAATGATGGTTTCAGTCAGCGAACTGACGATAAATCACCTCCTGGCAGTGATGAAGAGACGCCCCGTCCAGGGTCAACCGACAAGAAGAAACACAGAAGAAACCGAACGACATTCACTACGTACCAGCTGCATGAGCTTGAGCGCGCCTTCGAAAAAAGTCATTATCCTGACGTGTACTCCAGGGAAGAATTGGCGATGAAAGTCAACTTGCCTGAAGTCAGGGTTCAGGTTAGTCAAAATTTACTTATATGTGCTTGAATGTGTTTCCGTGTTTAAGGAGGTCACGGAGTGTCAGTCAAAATATTTTTAATAAGGTTTAAAAGTTATTGGTCTAGTCTCGGCTGCATATTGAAGGTGAATACTGTGTGCTACTCTCAAGACTTAGATAGATTTTGGTGAAAACATTTTGTCCTAAATCCATTATATAATAAAAAGAGCCCTCTGAGATGGACGACTAATTTCATTAGACCAATAGATTATAAATCAAAGTTGTCATTATTCCCCCAATAACTCTGTCGAGTTGCCAAACAAATTTTAGTTTCATAAGTGAAAATGAGGACACTTTTCAAACATTGACTGAAGAGCCCTCGGGAGGAACGCAAAAGGGGCAATAATGAACCCAAGGGGCTTACGCCACTCAATCCCCTTTAGCTTTCCGAACCAAACATATGTCAGGCGTATTTGCAACAACCATACACGCAGACCCCTAGCGTACCCTTTCCGTTAACAAAAGTGGTTCATGTACCACCACTTGGAGGGTCTTCGCTTGCTGGCCGCTTATTAATTGCTTTCTTATTGCTGTCGCAAAAATGTGCCGCGTCAAACATTTCGAGGTTTTATCAATTGTAGTAAGAATTTTGTCGATAGTAAATTGTAAGTTTGCTTCTTGATTTTGCAAATTGCTGTTGTCGGATTATATGACTTTCGACATTTTATGAAAGTTTAGGGAGATGGAAAGTAACTTGATATTTACCATCGAACTTTATAGGAACCCGAACATAAGTTTCGTTATCATTATATTAATACGTAAAGCAAAAACTTTGTACCCCTTTTTAAGCGTATTACGTGTACGGAAGACTGTGAGATTCGGCATGGTTAAAGTTTATATGGAGAAGTGCAGGAAGCTAAAATTTATCTATAATATCTGTTACTAAATTAATAATGCGAATCCTAACCTGACAAGTGCCATTGAACTTAGACCCCCCAAAATATTAACATTGTCACTCAATGAAAAGTGGCAGCGAGTGATATAATATTCATTGTTTAGGTTCTTACTGCAAATGTCAAACAGAAAATAGTCTGATTAAAAGTCGCTGGTCGGATTCGATCATTGGGCGACCGCTAGTACATATAAATCTGTGGAGGACTTAAGCGACCGCAAGTCTTGCCAAATAGACTTAGAATGTGCTACTATTAGCCTTTTAATTATTTTACTGACTGCAGGCTTATAATTATATGAATGGTAGTACATCCGAGTTACCAAGAGGTGTCTAGAGACAGTTTTAAGCGAATTACCGGTCGCTTCCGACGTAGACACTATCGTATCTCCAAGCGCTCTCAGCGCTGTATGAGGCTATATCTATGCAAAATAGAGCTGGATGTTTAATATTATGTTGAATTATATTGATTTTGGTTTTACACTATTACTAGTTATTTCTCTCGTTAAATTGAAAGTTATACTTTGGTTATACAAATATCCTACAGTTTAAATTTATCTTCTCTTATTATGCCGGTGATCGCGCCGGTGCAGTATCGGAGTGTTCAGGCGAGCCAACCTTCATTATATCCAGTATGTTACCAGATTCAATTTAATTTTAAGATATGTCGTATATAATCTTATATATTTATAACGTGTAAGTATAGTTCACGAATAATTTAAAAGTTTTATTCAAGACTTTATAGATATTTTATGGTTAGATAGCATCTTAAATAAAGGTAACGATCGGTTTATGTAATTATTAATTAACTCATTGTTAATAATACCGTTTTATAAAAAGTTGATGACGTCACAATGAACACAGTTCATATTAAAGGCACTAAAACCAAGATGTATGGAGGAATATGTTGGCTTCATACAAAACTTATTAAATATAAAACGATTTCCGTTATCAATCGGTGTATGAGGTTTGAATTATATTAATATATATAATATACATATATATTAATATATAAAATTGTATGCTTCTAATTCTCTAACTACTTAAACGTTAAATTATAAATAAAAAATACGCAAATGACACAATCGTTGGATTTTATAAATTTGCATTGTGATTTAACCCTAGTTATGTCTAATTATCTAGAAAATGCAGATATTGTATCACTTCAGTAATCGAAGTGAATAATTACAAACTACCCTCATATTACACATTGAAACACCCGTTGATACAGTAAAAAAACCCATTAAACGTAACTCTTGTTCAACAAACAGACCATCTTTTAATTCCCTTTTAATTCTCTTTCAAATCCAGTCATACGTAAGCTCTTCTCATTTCATCCAAAACTGTCCATTTACTCTTGACCTCTTCACCCTAACAATTACTCTGTAAATGGAGATCTAGCATTACTGGACATTTAACAAAATGGCGCCTTCAAAATTGTTACACGACTAAATTAAATAGATTTGTGTAGTAGATTGAATTGTCGGGTATGAATGGTCTATTGTGTTTTGCCGTTTATATTACTTTAGAGTGCATTAGTGACAAATAGAGTACAATGGGTAAGCGATGGTAATCGAATTCGCAACGTTTTGGGCGTGAATGTGCTGTCACTATGATTTTGAAAATTTTGGGATATTTTTATTTTACTGTGACTTTGTAGTCTTGTGTTAAATAGTAACTTTTAGTTCCAAATTCATCTGATAAGTGCATCTAGAAATGGTAGTAACTTTCTTTGGCAGAAAGCTTACAAGTGGTAGCAAGCCAGGCCAGCAATAGAAAATTCTTACCACCACACAAAATTTGTAAATTTTTTTTTTATGCTTAAAAAGACGAAATAAAAAAGACGATATATACAGCATAACAAAAGAAAACAGACATATATTATATATTTCACGTCTTTGACAACGGAAACGCTCTCCTCCTCTATTTGTATTACTTATTTGGTTTTGAGAAAGCGGATTCAGTAAGGTCTAATTCTTTGATACGAATGATATTCAGCGTCGCGGACTGAATCGTGTTTTTCTGGTTTTCGTATTTTATTAGAGAAAAAATTTTAGACCATTTTTAAAATATCACATATAAACATAATTTTCTACTGAAACTTTTATTTGAACTTTAGTAAAATTTGAACTTAGGTATCGATATAAAAATAAACTTGATAGTTTGACAGATCTGCAAGTGAAAATAAAGAACATGGAATAAAATGATGAACTATTATAATTTATAAAGTGCTATACATTTTTCAAACTCGGATTTAATTTTATAGAATACTTGCGACTCGCCCCAGCTTCGCACCACGGGTAAAATTTACAAATTGGTGTATTTAATGTTTAAAAAAGCCTGATTTAGAGTTTATCGCTTTAATATTGACAGTTCATAACTTCATAACTGCCCCTATTACATGAGACCTAAACCATATTTAAGAGATCGTTGTCATAAAATGTTGGATAAACTATATTCTGAGTACATTTTTGATATAGAAAAGAAATATAACAAAAAAAAAATTATAGAGATCTTTGACATATTTGCACAGACATTACCTAACATTATTACCAAGATTAAAAGTTATTTCACCGTAGACATTTAGTTTAATTTAATATCTTACTCGTACTTAACTTTTTATTATTATTATTTTTTAAATTACATTTGCGTTATTTTATTTTATCAATGTAGTAGGCGCCTATAATAGGTTCGCGTATCTGTATTAGACTTAGAATTAATTGTAAAAATGGCCCAAGTATAATATGCGCGCTGTTGGCGCTTCTTTAATAAATAAACATGCCCGACGAACTCTGGATGTACACCTCTGCCTTACACTTCGGGGATATGCGTGATCAGGGGTGATGGATGTAACTTCTTAGTTACGAATAGTAGCTACGCTTAGCTTACGCTGAGCAATTTTTAATAGGTTTTTTGGTAGAATTTCTTTGGTCGCGAATAATTTTTATTTCGTGATATCTTTACAGTATTCATTTAAATGGAAAACTGTATAGGACAATCTTAAGCTACTTTAAATATTCAAATTAACTAAGAAACTTATCGGGATAAAGATTAATACTGAATTGGAGAAAATAGCTTCGCAAATAACATAATATTTAAAATTACTATTTTGAAGATTTCAATGGTTACCGTGAGTCAACATTAAGAAATAGACATATACTATCGCAAAGTTTTCTCTGAGCTTTTTGAAGAACTACAAGTCTTTATAACAATATTTTGATGTATCTCATAAGGTTTAGCCAGTGTAAGCCACGTAAGCGCACAAAGATCATTTTTTGACAACTTCATTACAGATAAATGAATTTTCTTGGCTATACAAGAACTTCATTGGAATGTATTGTATATATAAACCTTCTGTAAAAATCTCTAAACGTTAGTGAAAACCGCATTAAAATCCGTTGTGTGATTTTAAAGATCTAAGCGTACATAGGGACAGCGCAGCGGGAAGCGTCTTCATTTTATACTATGTATAGATGATGAAACAGGTACAATATATGAATCAGTTCAATATCGGTGATTCGATATAATATAATGATAATTTATTTTGTTGTACTCTTAGTTCAGAATTTTCTGAGCCACGACCTGCTATAAATATTATTCCATTAAAACGAGTAATTTGCATATTATTTATATCAAGATCAATATGATACATTGGAACATAATTGCTGAATATAATTTAAATAATCGTACTGTTAAACATGAATTTACATGAGCAGCTTGGAATGATAAAAGTGACTGTAGCCACTGTAGATGATCTATCAGTGTTAAATAGTCATTTCTAGCTATGTCTCTGTCTATGGTATCGTTTAACCGATTTTGATCTATTTTTGTTTGAAAGGTTACTTAATCGAGAAAGTTCTAATGAAGAACTCTGTAGAAATCTATTCAGCTATTTATAGTTGGTAAATGGTCATGCGCATCTTGCACAGATCTGATCCAGTCGACATTTGGTATTCTGTTTCTTTTATTGGCTTTATATAAAACTTATTAAATACTTACGACTTCCGTTATCCGTTGTTTCGTGTTTTCGGTTTGAATTATATTGTAGCGAAAGTTGTTTTAGCACACACTCTGTGCATAGTTTTGATTAACAGGATCTGTAATATATATAACGCATTATTGAATCATGTCGGACACAGTGTTGTACAAAGAATAAAAGCGTAAAGACGTTACGCTGTTTGTCTGGTACTAAGCCTGTTGATTTATACTATGTATACTCCAATGGTATTAGAAGAACATGACAACCTTGACTTGGCGTTGCAGCAGAATCTGGAATCTGCAAGATACCTGACTCGTCACCAAGTTACAGCGGAGATATCGTGTTTGAGCTCATTGAAATAGGCTCAGTGAATAAGTTAATAGTTTTGGGCGCTTTCTGAAGTGAAACTTCTTTGCGCGCATAAGGATAAAATTTTACTGATGCAACGCGTCACGAAAATTTGGAACGTTTTGAGAGAGAGTGAGAAAAGGCGAACATAGCATGAAGCACGTATCCATGGAGACAATGTGTAAACAGTGAGTTAAATTTATAAATAAACATTTTGTGATAAATTTGTAAATCGTCCGATACTAAGCTGTTGTTCAGAGTAAGTAATATATTTGTTATCTTTTTGATAATATACAAATTTTTATGTCAATTCGTTAGAAGTTTAGGACTTTTTAATATTCACAAATAACATGTGGCATTTTAATTTGCCACTCGTCATTTAAGAATTTAATATACCTTAATATTTTAATGACAATTAAATTCATTAAATTCCTAATATATCTTCCTTGTTCCCTTCCGCTAAGTCTCGGAAATTTAAAGCTTTAGATTAGTATAAATATAAACGAGATTTAAAAATTAGTTTGCCAATGTAGTTTCACTTCTGACCTGTATACTTTGTACGCAAGCACTTTTTAACACGCTTTTATTAGCTTCACCTGTATGTATGTATGTATGTAACCGACTCCTTTTAGCTCGATTTTGTCCTACTTTGAATGATCAGATTTAATTCAAACTTTGGACACTTGTCAAAAGTCGATGACAATGCATTAATCCGATCAAAGCATCCGATTATACTCTTTAGATTCGCCAGGATTAATTAATTTCTTTCCGCATTCTTTGCATGCGAGTAAGAGAGATAGAGCTAGTGCGCGATCTACGCATGGATGCAGTTCCACACTTACTCTTTCGGGCATGCAAGGTTGTATAGTTAATCATGCAGTCATTTATTTGGGTCCGCGATTGTTTGCTGCTGGACAAGCTTATGTGGCACTTAGTCGTGGAAGATCCTTGGACGGTATACGAATTGAAGAAATTGATTGCTTAAAATTAACAGGAAGAACTCCATGTAACAGTGAAGCATTGAATGAAATGATTCGATTACGAGGTAAACCATAAAATCTACAATCAGTCACAGAGTGGAAATTCACACTCATCCTCATTCTCAGTGCCGCCAACAGATTCGCTCCTATGATTATAATATTATGTAAAGTGATTACGGATTGAAAATTCCATACTCAAGCATTAATGTGACTGACTGTATATGTAAATAAGGTTGCACCTCTACGTGTCTCGCTGTTTATATTGGCATCATAGAAATCTTTGAATATGTGTTCTTAACCAAGATACAATCGGAACACATTTGTACATATTAAGGGCGGTTGATAGTTAGCAAATCGAACTAAATAATTAATAGTTTAAAAAATTTAACTAAAAAATGAAAAATAATTAATAGTTTAAAAAAACTAAAAAAAAACACGCTTTCATAAAAAAGTCCAACTAAAAAATAGAAAATAAAATTTAATAAATTTGATTAAGTACAGTGTAAAAAAAATGAATGTACATTATTGTAAAAAAAGCGTGGGGTGTATTCAAAGTGCTTTTTAAGATATTATATTATCGAAGTGATGATTCTTCTACTCATTATCTGTCAATAAAATGTTTATAACTATTAACACTATGCACCCCACGCTTTTTTTACAATAATGTACATTCATTTTTTTTTACACTGTACTTAATCAAATTTATTAAATTTTATTTTTTTATTTAGGTTTTAGTTTACCTTGTTCTGTTTTGAATTTTTTAGTACAATATCTACTGTAAAGAGCTATAGCTATATTTAGGTATATTACTTAAGTATGCGCTAAAAATGTAAACTTCTATGATGATACGTAAAAATTTTAAACGTAGAATATCTAGTCCTAATTATTAATATACATGAATGTGTGCAAAACTTTTAGTTTTAAAAGAAATGTCCGATGTTGTTGAGCATACATGGTGACTCTACGTCTCAATAACTTGTCACTTATCACCAACACGCTCGACTTGCCATGCAGACGGGCTAATAAACGTTTTTCTTCCACTTTGAACACCCCTTGTGAATCAAACACTTGACTAAATGTTACTCTATCTTACGTAGGTAAGGTTTACTTTCCTTTAATGATGTCTGAAAGGAAGGGTCCTCGAAAATGATTTACTTTTGTGATGTTTGCTTAATAAACTTACATGTTTTTTTTATTGCAAGAGTGAGATAGACATTTTTGTTATTGTTCATTGTTGTATTGTATCCCGCTTGGTGACCCGGACGGTGTCAGGCGATAATACTAAGCAGTGGTAGCGTGTACGGACTCCGCGTCCGCCAACGTGAGTTCGAATTCCTACAATGAGCCTAAAGGCCCGGTGAAGGAAAGCATCCTGATGAAACCATAGCATAGTAGTAGAGAATTTTAAATATCACTGCGCCACCATCGATTCCTTATGGTTCAGCAGTATATCAGAGCATTGAAGAATCTCTACCTATCCTTTACAACAATGACCAGCGTAAAGATAAAAAGAATGACGAAACAAGAAAACTAATGGCAGAAGTAATTCAACCCTTTCTTACATTAACTTGACGAGCGGCAGCTAATTACAGAGGAGCCGTGGGAGATTACACGCTCAGTTACAACTGTAACTCAAGGTAAAGTTGGTACGCTTGTAATATTCGCAATAACTACGTATTAGAATACGCTTCTAATTCATATGACGTGCAAAATACTTTTCAAACAACTCCAACATGGTCGTTACGTAGTGACATTGTCATGGATAGACTAAACCCGCGTACAATTTATTTAACCAACTAAGAGACTAGCCACGCTGACAATGCACAATGCACCCGTGTCTATCGTGGTCCTCGCTTCCCGTGCTAGCATACAGCTTGTCAAATTGCTTGACTTTCATAATTACTGCTCGGCTCCATAGGGTCGTAGCGTAAACTTAAATCACCTATAACCTTTGTCAATAAATGGGCTATGAAATACAAAACAGAATTTTTCAAATCAGTCTGTTAGTTCTAGAGATCAGCTCGTTCAAACATACAAACAAAAATATCGTCGTTCAGTACGAGTATCTCAGTTATTCCACATATCATCTGCCAATAACAATATGTCGAAAAATAATGCTGTGTTTCGAATGTGCAGATATAATAAATATTGTGTTCACCAAGATATATTTCATGATTTTATAAATAAATTTATGAAATCACGTCACTAATCCAGCTATAACTTCCAGTATGTGCGTATTAATTTGTTAAAATATATTAATCGATATATTTGTGACTAACTGTGCCCGTGGCTTTGCTCACGTGGACTACAGAATGCCCGCGCGAATATTGTCTCCCGCTCCCGGCTATTTTAAAGACAAAAATGCTTATTGTGGGTGTTCCTTAGAAGGTAGACGATACTCTCCCAGACTTTTTGTAGGTTTTTTTAATGTCTACAATTGTTTAGTAAATTAATTTGCTATATCTCTTATGGTTTACTCAGCATAAGCCATTTAAGCGCCCGAATTGATTCACCATGATCATTTTTTTTATTTGTGCGGAACTGTAATTATTTTTGTAAAATAAAAGTAGCCTAAGTTACTTCCTATAAATTCAGCTATCTACCAGTGAAAATCCCGTCAAAATCGGTCCAACCGTTTCGGAAATTACCCGGAACAAACAGACAGACAATAATTTTAAAAATTGATGTTTTGTTATAGTTGTCGTATATACTTTCATATGCATTTAGTAAAAAGCTGTTATTTTGGCCTTACAAACAGACACTTCAATTTTATTAATTGCATAGATAAGCTAACTGTGTGTTTATTATAAATGTACCTAAATGTCGTGTAAAATTTGTAATTGGATATCAGATGACAGACTTGTCATGTTATAATATTGCCTAATTATTTATGTAATTGTTAATCTGTTATCTGTAGCTGTTCAATAAAATAAAATAAATAAAATAAAAATAATCTCTTGAGCTTTAAGGGTTTTGAATATAATATAATTTCAGAAAACCATCGAAATAGCTTGGTTCTAGAATATTTCTGTGTGCTCGCCTGATTATTGAAAATTGTGAATTGTCGTTGTTTCAGTAAGCCCACTTCTGAAATTAATATTATGTTACCTTCTACATACAAACACAATCACATAACATAGGATGTAATTGTTGAAATAAACAAACAAATAACATTAATAAACAGTATTAATATTAGTAATAGATTCTCGATGGAGCCCGGTGACGAATCTCGCTAAATTCGGAACATTACGGGGGATCAGTCCCCCTTCTTTTGTAAACCATGCGTGTAATGTTCGCAGTTGTGCGGTTCACAACATCAAAATGGTATATAGGTTTTTTATTAGGTACGTTATACGATAGCGCTAGACCACAATTGCACCTGGGGGGTTATTATGAGTTTTGATACCTTGAAATAAGATCAACGTTTTCGTTTACACACATTGTTATATCGTAGTTCTCTTTTTTACTACTAGATGGCGTTAATACGAATATTTCAACATCGTTATGAATGTTGCCGCAGATGATTTTTGCTTATAATTTAAGTAGAACATTTGCTAAATATCGGTGAAGTCACACAATAAAGCAAACAGATATTAAAGAAAATATTAATTTTATTAGGTAATAATATTTCTATAAATACATCTACATGCGAGTCACTTGAATGTATAGAATATTCGACTCGAACCTATTCTTGTGACTAAACAAGACGATGTACGTAGACAAAAAAAAAACGATGTGACAGATTCAGTCGATTCAATTGATCCAGAAAACAATTTTTTAATGCGCAAGACGGCACGTTAAACTTATTTTAATCAAAACAAGTTTTTGCCTCGACATAGATACTCATAAACCGACAAACAGTTGACGATTGGCAAATGAATGCACATTACTATCCCTTCTGAGAGAGTTTTAGGTAATTCGAGTCGTATTACATTATTTCATTGTCTTAATTATTAAACTGTGTTAAAGATTAAAGTTATTATTAAAATTAGGTCGTTCGTAATTATTGAAAAATTTAAGCAAATCGTTTAAGCTTTCCCTTGTCCTCCGTATTACATAGTCCCCTGCCTACTCCTCAATGGGTTAAGCGTAATACGAATATAAAGAGCAGAGCGTAAGGCGCGTGGGAAGCGCACTCTGCCGGCAATTTGATACAACACCGGGAAATTGCATTTATATCTATCACATCATTTGCTCCGTCTTTCTTTCTCTCCCTTCTTCCATATCCCCCTTTACAACTTAATGCCCCCTAATTTCCCCCCACCTCCTGTGTTTCCCGTGCGATATTCATACTAATGTCATTTGTTTTGTATTTATTTTATATGAAAAAAGATAAGCAAAGGATTAACGTACATCCTAATCCAGTAAAGTTGAATTAAGTTATTTCTATAGAAGGCTTGTTTGTGACGTAGGAACGCTGTGTGGATATTTTTTTAAATCTTTAAGCATTCGTTAATAATAAAAGAAACATTTCGATGGCGAACGTTAAAAAGGTTGTTTTAACGCACTCTGGACACCTCACGTGGTCGGATTAAATGCAACTAATTGCTTTTTTTTAACACTGGCGTTGACATTGTCGTCACTTAGAAAACTTCCATGTCAGATACATGTTAGTTTACTCGGTGAGCACTTCATTAGTAGGGAACTTATGCGACGCCAAGTTTTGATTTATTTAGAGAAAATGTTTTTGTCTGTATGTATGTATGTAGCATTTAAAATATTTTCAAAAATATTGTAGTACGTTTATTGAGTCTCAAGTAATGTCTGGGAGAAGTGTGACGCATATTAGTTCTTAAAACCTGTCATAATGCCTGGATTTGGTGAGCCAAGTTTGGCCTCAGCCAAATATATATCTGGCTTAATTTAGAGACGTTTGAGTTATTATTTGAAGACCAGTGCAGTACGACCACAATGATTGTGTCCTTTGACATTAAGTGTCCCGTCAAAATCGTTCCAACCGTTTCAGAGATTACCCGGAACAAACAGACAAACAAAATTTGAAATTTAATGATATACGTACATACATATAATATATACATTTATTTAAAAAACTGTTATTTTGACATTGCAAATAAACACTTCTTTTTATTTATTTGTATAGATATTGCCTTTTACATCTCAGTGTAGTTGTACATAGGTAACATAATCAAATTAAAATCAGTTCAGTCAATTTTAGCAAGAGCTGTGTCCAAAAGCACATTTTTAAATGACATAGTTCTCTCATCTCGGTTACGTATGAATCGTCAAAAATTGCATTTAAAACGTTAAGTTTAGTGTTTAAACAAAAATTAAAGGAAATATCAAGTTTATAGTTCCGCCGCGCTGGCTCTGGAGTAATCGACACCGACATGACACCTACAGAACCAGACCTCACAATTATACCATACAATTCACAAACTATTCTTCAAGTACCAACATAACTTGATCCACGATCAACTGCAGATCATTTGGTGTACCGTTCGATAGGGTTGCGAACATTTTCTTTGGAAGAAATGGAATAAAGATTTTCAAAGTTAATGTATTTTATATAATCTTGTAACTATTGTCTATAACGTTGTAATAAAAGTTCTACAATACACAAAATTGTTTATAAAATTATATGTAGTAGGTATATGTACGTATTTGTTATCCTTGTTCCTGACGCAATATGTCAGGCCCGTGCCACATCCCGTGTAATATGAAATTAAACCCTGTTACGAAATACATACGTTTTAAATCAGAACTGTTTGATCCTGTTTATATTTTTTGTATTCAGCAAATAAATATGTCAAATTATCGACGTTGTATCGTATTAAAGTAATAAGTATAATTATATATTCAGGTAATTATTAGTTTAGGTTTGACTATAATAAAATGGCGACACATGAAGCTTAGCAAATAGATCGATTCTCTTTAGTGCAGTTGTCAAAATACATAAACAGGTCCGGACAGATTATCAACGTATCGCTGATAGCTAACTAAATGAGCATTAGAAATGATTTTATTACCACGATGTAACTGGCTTCTATAATAGCACTAGCTATATTCTACGGCTTCATCCGTGATAAATTTATTCGACAACTTCAACATTGCGTCGCCGTGCTGCCTACTCACCCGTGTAGTCTATCATTAAAATTGTCACTTCTCGTATATGAGTACAGTTTGCCAGATTGCATGCCATTCATGGTTAGTGCCCCTTTCCTTAACATTGTAGCTTAAAGTTATATAGCGTAAAAGTTATATACAAATTGGCTACTACTTCCGCAACAAATACGCTATTAAATACAAAAATAATGTGTCAAATCAGGGCTGGCAGGTACAGAGATTAGCAACTTCAAACAACAAAAAAATAACGAATAATATCTTGATCATTATAATATTTATTAGTATAGATATGTTTAACAACCCTACAGTTCGAGTGTCAAAATATACTGGCAGTTCCATTCTGTAATTCAATTACCCTTCTTATTAGCTTCCTGTTTTTTTTTTTAATTTTTTTTTATTCCCGAACAGGATGAGGACGTCAATTTTTAATGAAATTATTATTGCACAAAAGCCTGGGTTATGATTAAGTCAGCGGCGGGTTGTTAGTGCTCTTTGTGCGTTTGTTTGTTCATTCCATAATACGTATTATTAGGTATTAACTGAATTATAACCGCTCTCGGTAGAGACGCGGACGTCGCGGGTTCGATTCTGGAATCGGGTCTATAAGAGTTACTATATAGAAATGTCATGTCAGCACCAGACTTGGATACAGAAAAGAAAGAAAACAAACATATATTTTCAAAATTTGGATTTACGTTTAGATCGACATTTAAAGCATTTTTATCCTTACATCTCTTCTAAAGGTTTCACTTGTGTTATTTCATAATTATTATTCATAATTATTTCATAATTACTTATGCTCTGTAAAGAAGCGTAATAATTACTTACGTGTGTTTATTATTAAACACAATACTATCTGATAATATTAGGTCCTTACTTATGAAATTAACGTTTTGTCATACTGACCACTTTGATCTGAAATATCTCCTCTTTAGTTAAAAATTCCAAATTCAAATTTATAAATTCATTTAGCTGGTACATTTGAGTTTTGAAAACAGTCATTCATTTGTTTTTTTCTTCATTTTTTTTTCTTTGGCGTGGGTTTATTACCGCACAATGGAAAACATGAAATATCCGGTATATTTACGAGTACGAGTTCTACCGTGGCACTAGTGTTGCAGAAACAGCTCGTAGGGTTAATGATGTGTACGGCGCTGGTGTCGCAAAAGAAAGCACTGTACGTTTTTGGTTTCAACGTTTTCGTTCTGGAAATTTCGATCTTCAGAATCAACCCCGTGGACGGCCGGAGACCAAAGTGGAAAATGAAGAATTAAAGACTATTGTGGAAGCGGATCTATCACAAAGCACTTCAGAGGTAGCTGCAGGCTTCGGGGTAAGTGATAAAACTATATTAATCCACTTGAAGCAAATCGGGAAAGTAAAAAATACTGCAAAAATTGGTACCTCATGAATGGAGTGAATCGAACTTGCAAACACGCGTCGACTGCCGTGTTACTTTGCTCAACCGACACAATAATGAAGGGATTTTAAATCGAATCATTACTTGTGATGAAAAGTGGATACTGTACGATAATTGGAAGCGCTCGTCGCAATGGCTGAACCCTGGAGACCCAGCCAAATCCTGTCCTAAACGAAAATTGACTCAGAAAAAATTACATGTGCGTGTTTGGTGGACTAGCGCCGGTGTCGTTCACTACAGCTTTCTAAAATCTGGCCAAACGATTACGGCAGATATCTATTGCCAGCAACTGCACACCATGACGGAAGAACTAGCTGCTAATCAACCGAGATTGGTCAATCGCTCTAGGCCACTGCTGCTTCACGACAATGCAAGACCACACACTGCACAACAAACAACCACCAAGTTAGATGAGCTACAATTGGAATGTCTGCGACATCCACCGTACTCCCCGGACCTTGCTCCAACAGATTACCATTTTTTCCGGAATTTGGACAACTTCTCATAAGGAAAAAAATTCAACTGTGATGCGGCAGTCCAAACCGCCTTTAAAGAGTTTATTGATTCTCGCCCCCATGATTTTTTTTAGTAAAGGGACCAATGAACTACCTATGAGATGACAAAAGTGCATAGATAACAACGGTGCATAAGTATTTTGATTAATGAAATATATTTTGCAAAAAAAATTGCCTTTATATTCCTCCCGTACAAAACGCCAATTTCATATGTAAGGACCTAAAATATAAGCCTAATTTAAAATTTATATAATAAATTAAACAGTTGAGTCTACGAACACTGGTGAGGCTCCCTAGACAGTCATCGGCGAATTTTCCGTGGGACAGTCACCATTAACGGATTTCATTACCATAAAGGGACCATAAACAATCCTACTATTCCAGAGATTATTTATTTTTTACAGTATACAAATTTTTTGTGTTAGTGTAAGTGGATCAAAGGTTGAATGAAAAAAGTTTATTCGCAGAGACCGACTGGCCGACATAAAGCTTGTAACTTGAAACGGGTCGTTGGCTGCGCGGGCGCAGGACGCATTGTTGATCGCGGCGCACCTTTTAGTAAAGCATACGTCCTCCGACGAAATTGAGAAGCTTATTTCGTATAAAAAATGCCGTGCGAATTTAAGTTAAATTTATTGTAAATAAATCACTATTTATATTGGCAATTTACTTCTGTCTTACTTCAAAAGAGGCATTTATTCATGAGGGATCAAAGAAAAGGAAACGGAAGAGTTAGTAGCTTCTATTGTTTAATATTTTCACGCGAAGGGAGAAGATTTTTAATTCGAATAAATCTGTAATTAAAATTAGTGAACACTACGCTGCAAACAAACAAACATCGATACGATATCTTTCGCAGAAGCGACGTGTGTCATTGCTTCAGAAACAATGCCTTTTACGGTTAAGAAATATATTGTTTATGTATTGTATTTATATGTTTATTACAGTGATTGTCAATAGGCTATTAAGTCTCATAGAGGTGTCAAATAAAAATAAAAATGTAGTTTCCAACAATAACTGTAACATTTTCGTGTTGCTAACGAGCCGCCATATTGTTTTTGACAATGGGTTGCGCGAGCGTCGCGTCGCGTTGTTCAATGCGGATTAGAAGCATACAATTTAACAAACAATAATACTCTTCAAACACAATAATATGTCCTAGTGAATGGTGTTGAATATCGTCTGTAAACAGTTAACTAATTGGCTGTGTTCCAGTGTAAAATACACTTTAATAGCATGGTTAACAGTCTAAAATCGATTAACAGGAAAACAGTGTCGGTCTCTAAGCGTTGTTGCTTCGGATTCAATATGTTTCAATATTCAATACGTTCGAAAGTTATTAAGAAACTATAAATTATTCAAAAATATTTTTAAGAATATGTTCTTTAATCTCATATGTTTGGGGCATACGTGTCACAAAGTGCAATCATTATATTTTGTGATCTCTCAATAGCCTTCGACTGCTTTGATCACAGCTCGCTTACACTTAAGTGGAAACATTGTGGTGCTTGAGGACATTCTCTCGATTTTCTAATCTTATTATTGAACAGTATAATCGGTGAAAATGGGGTAACCTTTTCTGTAGTATCAGCTACATGCGGTGTCCCACAAGCCTCGGTTTTAGGTATCGTTCTTATATACTATATATAAATCATATTATATCATTAATAGTTAAGAACAGTGCTAACATTATTAACAAAATGAATAGAAAAAATCTTTCTTTAAATATAATGATTTAAATAATCAATTGTGAATTAAAAACAAAATGACTGTATCAAATATACCTTGTCTAATTTTTAAACGTGTTGACAGTAATATCAAAATAGAAGGATTTGTAGTGGGCTTAGTTTATAATACCATATTCTCGGAAAGAACATGCTCTGCTGCATCTACAGGACATAAAATTCCTCAGTTAACAGATACTATCACTGCTATAGGTTAGTCTACTTTTTTACTTCTTTAGCTTAATATCTTATTGTACTTTGCTGTGGGGTTCAGCGGCCGAGGTGATGCCATATTTATACTGCAAAAACGTGTAGTTAATTTATGACATGGGATCTCGTGAATCAATAAGAAACAAATTTCAAGTTCCCTATACTTCCTTGACATTGTTATGTACTACTTAAATATATTATATTACATATAAAACTTGTTAACGACAGTCACGCAGGCTTCGTATAACAGAAGTAGCAAGTAAATGCTGTGGGCTCCGCGCTTGCTTATGTGAGCAAATTTAGAAACAACACTAATGAAGGTCGCCCATCTGGAAGTCCGTCACATAGGATCAAGGCCGCGCAAATATCTTGACCTCATAAAATTTCAATATTGCCCTGTCGTTGGTTTTCTATTAGTTCTCATATGACGCTGCTTAGCCCACTTGTTAATTCTACTAAAAATGTCAACTTCAATTTCATTGGTTCAGCTTCAATAATATCGGCCAATAATATTTTAGAAACAAAATTCTAAACATATAAAAGTTTCACATTTCAAAGCTCGTTGAAAGTAATTTTGTTTCACGGATTTAACATTCATGTCAATTTTACGCTTTTCAAAGACGAAAAATATTATTGCATTAATGAACAATTCATATAGTATTTATGTACTGTTAAATACAATAAATACATACATTAACCGGTAATTTTACGGTTTGCCCACAGACACAGCCACGCCTCCACAATCGCTTAATTGCTTTAATTACGGCAATTACAGTCGTGCTTCAGAGTTAATTACATTCCGGCACTCTCCAGACACATTTTTAATTGAATGTAATAAGAATGGCTCTATGAAAGATTCAGCTAAATTCACAACCTCTGCGTTAAGCAAATTAATATTATATACTCTACGAATTATACAAAAGTTAACCATAAATCAGTTAGATAAAGTTTATTTTTGCATTTACAGTGGCGGTTAAAATGTTCTGATGTAGTTTGTGATAGCCGACAAATACCGAATTCGTTTAGTCGCCAAGTATGGCGGCGACGCGCGTAGTGAGATATTTAATTAAGGATGATGAAGTTTGCAGGGTGCCTAATGTAGAGAAGGACTGATATTATTAAAATATTTATGTTATTAGCTAGCTGCGCCCGTGGCTTCGCTCACGTGGACTATAGGATGCCCGCGCGAATCTTTCTCCATCGCTCCCGGCTAATTTAAAGACAAAAATGATTATTGTGGGTGTTCCTTAGAAGATAGACGTATACTATCCAGGACTTTTTTGTAGGTCTTTTTAATGTCTACATTTATTTAGTATATTAATTTGCTATATCTCTTATGGTTTACTCAGCGTAAGACATTTAAACGCCCGAATTGATTCACCGTGACCAGTTTTCTTTATTTGCGCGGAACCCTAATTATTTTTCTAAAATAAAAGTAGCCTAAATTACTCCCTATATCATCAGATATCTATCAGTGAAAGTCCCGTCAAAATCGGTCCAACCGTTTCGGAGATTACCCGGAACAAACAGACAGACAGACAAAAATTTAAAAAAATGGGTGTTTTGTTATAGGTATCGTATATACTTTCATATGCATTTAGTAAACAGCTGTTATTATGACATTACAAACAGACACTTCAATTTTATTAATTATCATCCTAGCCTACTTTTATAATATGAATTAGGAGCTTTTATGTTTAGCTCTAATGTGGCTAATATATCCTACTTCTGCAGTGAAATTGCTCCTACAATGTGTGCATGTTAGGACATTATTTACTTGTATCATCATTTAGTATGCTTACAGGCGGTCTATTTTTTATTTCGTCTCATTTTGCCTTCGTCTGTTTTCAAAATCGTTGACGTTACGCTTTACCGAACCTCTCCACTCAGTGCGATTTTCTGTACAAGACAACATCAAGAAGGGATTTATAAAATACACCTCCTATCAAGTTGTGATTCGTTACGTGGGTTGTTTCTTTTAGTATGTACGTAAATAGTTTCTTGTATTTTTATTTTTTTAAATATGAATACTGTTAAATCATGGTATGATTTAATTGCAATTTACTGGTATAAAGAATATGTTGTTTCCTTCCTCGATTAAAATAACTTTTATCGATCGAATAAACAATAATGTGTCTGCGTAAACATATTTTCTAACACATTACTCCTAACAAAACTCCACATCAGAATGCCCGCAGGTAAAATAGTCTATCTAAAAATTCTTACATTATAGTACCCGAGTACTGGGAACGGTCAATATTGATTTGGAATGTTTTTCCATTACCACTATACATTTAAATGCTGTAGCGACATCTACATAGCGACATCTATCGAGTCACATACGACGCATCCTACATCGCGCTATAGAAATTAACTCTTCAATTGAGTATATATACAAGAACCCGACTACAACCGTTCCTGCCCGCGTAACCACCGTTCTCTCCCCAGAGGACGGGCGATCAACTTCGCTCCCGCACACCTGTCACGTCCACCCTCTCTAGCGGCAACCCAAGCCTAGGTCCGTTCCTCGGTGTGAAGCCCTTGGGTCAGGCAGCCGCCCGCGCGATACAAGTGACACTATACGTGCAACACTTAGCTACCCACATACAACATTACACACGTATGAACACACACACGTGCACACCACACAGCTACATAGGTTCTGTAAGGGACCTTTTTTTTTTCTTTTTTTGCGCTAGTTAGACTAATGCGCTAGTTACTGTAGAAAAACCATTCCGATTACTAAATACACATACGCATGGTCCACTCCTTCCTCCCAGGAGGAGGGGAACGTGCATATGAGTATATGTTAGTTAGTTCGAATTCTCTTAGGATTAGGGAATTAGATAGATCGCGACCTTTTCGCATTCGCGACAACCGCCCGAGCCGAGGTTCGGCCACTCTGGCACCCTCGTGCGGGTCGTCACAAACTTTCGCGGCTGAGTGCCAAAAACAACTGTTGAGCAGCTGCCCGCCAGACATAACACCGTCTGGTCGGAGGATCCTCCCTTTGCAATAGTTCTTCTACAATGCCAACGTTAAAGTAAACTTTTCCAAAACATTCGTATTAATATATTTTTCTAGTATTTTGTAAATAATCTACACTGATTTAAAAAATAAATACATTGTATGTCTGTAAGGGACGAGTGAATAGCACGTTAGTTACCATGACCATACACTTTTTTCCAAAGATGTGTAGTTTTAGCGGAGCATATGTATATTAAAAATGTGTTGATAATACGTATTCTATGTACGAATAAAACGTGATAATGCGTAGATTATGCGAACCCGATCGGGGGAATAACATAGCATGTTACTGCTAAGCGTTAGCGTAATAATTGTTATTTAGTTATTATCGTACATGATAGAAGCCATCTCCATATTAATAGAGCCCGGTGTGAGCACAATAAGTTAATTAGTGAAACCGCTGGAGCCTCCGCTGCATCGCGCTCGTTCGCTCTACATTGCTTAAATATTTACATATTAGGTACCCCTTACCAGTACATAGATCTCAATATTTATTTCTAGAATAGTTTTATTTACTTACTTTTAAAGTCGATACTATTGAATTTGTATGGGTTTTTGATTTGTAATACATATGGGATAGCTGGATATACGAGAAATTAAACTTATTTCAATATTTTTACTATACATATAGTATAGTTAAAAGCATAGATTGTAAGAGTAAATTAGTTTAGATCGGTATTAGATTGAATAAAAGCGGAAGACACTACTAGCGTGCGTATTATTATGTTATACATACATGCACTAGCTCATTTGAATCCAGTTTTAGTACATTTATAACGTCTATTGAACATTAAAATACACTTTAAAATCTTACATTTTACATAAATAAACGGCATTTGTTTTTTTATTATTATTTATTCGTTTTAAACTAAAAGAAAAACTAACAACTAGATAGAAATAAAAACTTCAAAATTAACAGTTAGAGAAATATTGACAGTTATAAATTTATAAATTTTACAAAATTGAGATGGAGAAGTATTAAACAAAACAAGGTCAATACCAATACCTTTCGCAATATTGTTGTAGCACCTGCATGCTCTAATTAAGTAACTGTTTTGCCTATTGTAGGTCTTTGCAAAGGACACGTGCAAGAGATTCGCTACTCTTACCGAGACTATGGGAGCATGTAACCCGAGTTGCCCAAGCAGCTCCGGACAGTCGATCTTACCGTTTGCTATATTCAGAAGGAAAGTTATGTCTGCTACACGTCTCCTCTCATGCAGTGAAAGTAAATGAAATTGTTTGCATCGTGAAGAAATAGTTATGAGAAATAGCTTATCACGGTATTGCAAGTAACGAAGAAAGCGTTTTTGAAAGCCCTCGATTTGAGTGGTGTTGATAGTATAACTTGGGTTCCATCCTTGAGAAACTTACTCTAAATGGCTGCGGACATATTATGCAAAGTATAAAATTTTAAATGTTTTATTTTGGTCACGATTTACGTAGGCTAATTTAAACGAAATTGGTTTTATATCCCCATCTCATTCTAACACAAGCGTATACTATGTTCTCTCTTATATGAGTTGCTGATCTATATATAATATATTATATTAAATCCATGGTTAGGATTGGGTTATGAATTGACGTTTGTATGGTATTGTAGCGACATCAACATAGCGACACACAGCGACATCTATCGAGCCACATACGACGCATCCTACATCGCACTATAGAAATTAACTCTTCGATTGAGTGTATATACAAGAACCCGACTACAACCGTTGGGCAGCTGCCCGCCAGACATAACACCCGTCTGGTCGGAGGATCCTCCCTTTTCGATAGTTCTTCTACACTGGTGACCCCGAGCATGAAAGTCAGCGCAACCTTCTTCGCACAGCTACATCGTGACGTCATCATCACTTCCACAAACTTTCGAGCAGCGAGTCATACAGCCAGCCAGCATCCACGGCTACTTCGGGTATCCTGACCACCAGCATGCAGCGGACGCGCATTCCTGGTCATCACCCACAGCCTTCTCAGCGACCTTGGCACAGCACACTGCACTTCGTCCGGTCAGCAAGCAGAGACACACTTCTCTCCTGGTCGACGCAGCAGCCAGCCACTATGTAGCACTGCAACACTCCGACTCACTGGAGCATTCTTGCAGCATCACCCCGACTCACTGGGGCATCACCCCGACTCACTGGGGCAATCACCCCGACTCACTGGGACAATCACCCCGACTCACTGGGGCAATCACCCCGACTCACTGGGGTAATCACCCCGACTCACTGGGGCAATCACCCCGACTCACTGGGGCAATCACCCCGACTCACTGGGGGCATCACCCCGACTCACTGGGGCATCACCGCAGACAGTTCCGACTCACCGTGAACTATGCGGCATCTGGTTCCGACTCACTGGAACATCCCACTGGCCCGGCAAGCATCACTAGATGATGTATGGACGACTCAACCTGCTATCGACCTCCGGTCTCGGAGGGGAGTGATGTAGCGACATCTACATAGCGACACACAGCGACATCTATCGAGCCACATACGACGCATCCTACATCGCACTATAGAAATTAACTCTTCGATTGAGTGTATATACAAGAACCCGACTACAACCGTTGGGCAGCTGCCCGCCAGACATAACACCCGTCTGGTCGGAGGATCCTCCCTTTGCAATAGTTCTTCTACAGAATCGTTGTATGGCTTAAGCTGGTAACACATAAAGCTTTTAAGAACTGGATCTTGAAAGCACTTGTTGGAACACACCTGTATGGGCTTGTATTAGTTGGTAGTTAGCCAGGCAGATTCGATCCCACATTACATAATAGTTATCATTGCATCAGTTTACCATTTGATGCTAACATTTTTTTTTGTAACCATATTACATATTTTAGTAGGATAAGACCCGATGTAACACTCGCCATTTGGGCAATCTTAGGAAGTGATAGGGAGCTCAGGTTTAGTAAAGGGTTCGATATCTGTGTGCATTACCATTGGACTATCGTTAAAAAAAAGAAAAGTGACGTAGCAAAAACATGTATTAGAATGAAAAATCTTATTAATTTTGCAATGTGATACAGTTTGATCCGAATTGGTCGATTTGCGTTTGACGTGTGGGGCAGGCGTCTCACCAGAGAGCTGTGATTAGCCAGCACGTGTGCGCCACGCGACTTCCGCCCGCACCGCGTCGTGTCAACCCTAATGAGAGAGATCTGATACTTTGTTATTTTTCTGTGTGTAATTATTAAGTCTTGACTTCATATTTGATTTTTAATTATCTTTTTATTAAACACTTTTATTTATTCTGCAGTAGTTTTAACACGGTATACATATCTATTCTTGAGAGTTGACAGTGGTGACTGTTTATTTTCGATACATTGTAATTACTTTTGGTTGTACGTATAACTTCGTATAATAATTTACAAAACCCATTCTATAGTTACACAAGACAAGAGTCTTTAGTCAGTGCGTCCTGGCCCTACCGGTCATGTCCTACGAAACTTAAACATGGACTCTCACGATTGGACTGGTTCACAAATTTAAAGTCACTCAGCGAGCTATGGAAAGAGCCATGCTTGGAGTTTCTTTCAAGGATAGAATCAGAAATAATTTAGTCAGGCAGAGGACTAGAGTTATCGACATAGCTCAAAGGATTAGCTCATTGAAGTGGTAGTAGACCGGTCACATATGCCGAAGAACTGATAGCTGGTAGGGTAAATGAGTTCTGGAGTGGAGACCACGTTCAGGCAAACGAAGTGTTTTACCATATTGCCTCCCACGAGATCGAGCGACAAGCTGCGCAGCCTGAACTGAAAGCGAAAGACCGAAAATCCGATCCAATGGTAATCCTTAAGGGAGGCCTAAAAATGTTCGGCAGTAGACAGTAATAGGCTGAAGTAGACGAGGAATTATTTAAAAAATAAAGAAAATAAAAATGAGAATGTATGACGCGATGACGACTGAGTTATAGCTTGTAGCTCATTTGGACAACGCGCCGAAGGACGTGAATTCTAATACCGCAATGTGCATAATATCTTTCGATATAGAAACGAATTGTTCGTAAATATGTGAGTGATACGAGAACCAGTAATTGCTACCTATTTGTATACAATGTTTGGTATTGTACCAACTGTGAGGTCTGTGCGAGCCGCGAGGGTCTGGCGGTTGACTATCACCTCGCTTGCTCAGAAACACAACAATGGATCCCCTATTAGCCATGGGATCCCGTTGGCATCGGACACGGTTCGCGATTTGTATTACAGTTTAATTACTCGCTTTGGGGGTTTCAAAGCGCACTGGGGACGCCGAGGAGCGCTAAGGGGCGCTGTACCGATGCGATAAGTACAGTATCCAAAGGAAGCAGTGATTTCTATTGGTAGATTTGTTTTATCGTGCAGCCTGAAAGTACCACTGTGGAAGACGATCTGGCCGAACCGAGTCATTATGGCGGATTTATTTATGAAAGAAGCGCCAATAGCGTGCGTATTATACTTGACCCATTTTTACAATTAATTCTAAATCCAATACAGATATGCAAACCTGTTATACAAATTAATTCGCAATTATCAGGTGTTCATTTATTTTTCGTTTCACAAAAAGATTCGCAGATATACGCAAAATGTTCCATAGCTCCCTACTGAATAAACGATAACTAAGTAACAGATCTTTAGCTTCTAATAATTGCTGGCACTGAAAGATTTTTTTGTGCTATGATATAAAAAGCTACAATTAAGGAAATAATTATAGGCACCCACTACATTGATAAAATACAAAATCGCTAATGTAATCGTCTATAATCAGTTACATGTATTTAGGCTTAGCGCAGACTTCGACTTTTTTATTATATATAATAGTTCGACACATTGACTGTACTGTCCCTGAGACAGTATATACAGACCAGTACAAACACAGCGGCGACCACAGAGAGATCTAAATCCAGCGGCGGTCACCGCTGTCTTGCCGGCTTTCACAAATATTCATGTAGCATTTAAAGAGATTATAATAGGTCTTTACCTATGAAATTGCCGTTCTGCAGTACTGGCCATTTCAAATCAAAATAATTTTTGTTTGGCTAAGAATCCTAATTTCAAATTAATTTTATTTTTAAAACATGGAACAAAAGTAGTTATTTGTTTATTGATTAGTGTTACATTTTCATCGCATTTCAATCTTTTTTGTCATCATGGATACGTTAAAAATTCGAGTAATTATGGAATATGAGTACCGTCGTGGCAGCAACGCGGCACAAGCGGCACGCAACATCAACGACGTTTACGGAGCTAACACTACAAACCAACGCACCACCTGTTATTGGTTTGCTCGCTTCCGTTCTGGGAATTTCGACCTGAAAAATGAACCTCGCGGTCGTCCGAAGACTTTGGTCGACAATGACGAATTAAAGGCGATTGTGGAAGTTGATGATACACAATCTACGGCTGAATTAACAGCAGCTTTCGATGTTAGCGTCAAAACAATATTGTTCCATTTGCGTCAAATTGGCAAGGTAAAAAAGCTTGACAAATGGGTGCTCCACGAACTCAATGATCACCAGCGCGGAGTACGCGTCGAGACGTGCCTTGCACTGCTCAACAGACACACAAATGAAGGAATTTTGAACCGCATTGTTACCTGCGATGAAAAATGGATTCTGTTTGATAACCGCAAGCGCTTAGCAAGTTGGTTGGATCCTGGTTCAGCACCTAAACAATGCCCTAAACGAAAACTTACCCCTAGAAAAGTGATGGTCACTGTTTGGTGGTCTAGCGCCGGTGTGATTAATCACAGGTTCTTACCAAACGGGGTGAGCATTACTGCAGATGTGTACTGTGAAGAACTAAACACAATGATGGAGAAGCTGGCACATCTCCAACCAGCATTGGTCAAACTCTCGTCTCCGCTGCTCCTGCACGACAACGCGCGATCTCATACTGCACAGCAGACGGTCTCCAAGTTGCAAGAACTGGGGTTGGAAGTTCTCCGTTATCCGCCCTACTCACCAGACCTTACGCATACAGACTACTACTTTTTCCAGAATTTAGATAACTCCTTGGCGGGAAAAAAATTCAATACCCGAGAAGCAGTACAAAATGCCTTTGAAGAATTTGTTGCCTCCCGTCCAGCTGATTTCTTTAAGAAGGGCATCAATAAACTGCCACTGCGCTGGCAAAGATGTATTGATTGCATGGGTGATTACTTCGATTAATACAAATAAAAAATACATGAAAAATATTCGTTTCAAAATTTTCATACAAAATGGCAATTTCATAGGTAAAGACCTAATATTACAATCAATCAAATAATGAAAAAAGGTAGATTTCCACACAAATTAATTTATATAAGTAGGTCGCAACTTGTAACTCGGTATGTCGATGTGCAGTAATTAATGAACCACAACAAAGTTGATTCGATTTCAATCTTTTTATTTTTATCACAAACGACAATGTCGCTGGCGCGAGGGCGGGCGGACACGGGCGGACGCGACGGCGCGGGCGGGCGGCTACATTGTATATTTCGTGACGGGGCGCTGTCGCACTTTTAGCGTAAATATCATTCGTTTCTTATTGGGAACTATACTATACTCGTATCCAAATAAGTACGAGTGCGCGACCAACAGACACAATTACACAATTTCTTAAATTCCCTGTAAAAGTAGGTAAGTAAATGTACCGAATAAGATCCACCTAATATATATAATAAAAAAAGTAAAAAAAATATCGATTCAAAGTACAATATAATCTGATGTTTAATTTATTTAGTAATCAAAATCAGGCATTCATTTAAAATTTAAAATATCAACAAGAATGTAGCCTTAGTAATCATTTTCAGTGTTCTCAATAGAGACCTAAACTAAAATGACGTTTATTCATCCTCCTCTTATATAGATTAATGGTAATCTATGCCATTATCATCATATTTATGCCAAAAACCTTCATTGTAATTCAAATCGTATTATTAGGCGTTTTTTACTTAATTAAAAATTAGAGCACTATCATATAATTTATTCTAGCAATAAAAATCCTTATAGTCCGGTGTCAAACCCACACAAATCCAATAATACAAAATGATCTAACATTTACGATATTGACACATATCTGCCATTCGATCTTCTGGATGCTAGCTTGATCTATGGTCAGTTGAGAAGTTGAGACTTGGACCAAAGTTATTAATGCTGCCTCCGTTTGCCGTGAATACTAACTTTCATCTAGTTTTCTATAGACCTATAATGGTACTGCATGAAAGAGAATACTATTTTGTATACTATTATTATTAATATTATTATTTGTTATTATTTCCATACATTCGAAAAGGCCCACGGTACCTGGGCCTTATTGGTCGTACAAATTCATAAAGAAAAAAATTTTTAACCGACAAAATATATTACATTAGATAATCTACTTATTATATGACATATTAAAACATGCAAAACATGCAAATACTTATAAGACCATTGTTACTTGCAATTAATCAAAAGCGAATTTTTATAAAAGCGGAGGTACAACGAGTCTCGCGAGTGTTACTCATGGTACTCTGGTAACAGGTGACGCGGGCACTAACGCGTATTACACCTTTCCAACTCTAAATCTCTATGACTATTTAATTATGACAGAATAAACTGTAATATACGAATTTTAAGCATAAAATTTAGACCTGGGCCTTATCGGATCCGGGCCTTAAACAATACAGTTACCTTATTTTAGATTTTCTAATAGCGGAAAAGGTAAATTTTAGATTTATTGAATATTTTGAAGGAGGTCTGTTTGGAATAAGTTCATTAGCCACATCGTACGATGCCGCGATAGCTGTGCTTGGCGAATTGTATGCGCAGGGGCAATCGTTCTGCGCAGGCGTTGCGCCCAAACCCCTACCCCCATGCCTTCGTCCGACGGCTCTGCTCACACGCACGCACAGTATACTTCGTGCTTTGGCCGTGTACTCGCATCTGTTTTGTGCTTGCTAGAGTACTCCGGCGTGCGGTCTTGTGGAGCTACGTTATGTGCTACGTCATTTTAGATGCTCGGCTAGCTCTAAAATATATGGAATTAACGGTGGTGTTAAGATTTTGCATTGTATAACTTGAATTGGTGTACCAGGAGTATTGCTGAACTGATTGCTTGAGTGATAGTGTCCTACCATTTGAGATTGCCACACACACATACATACAGTTTACTCCACAAACACAAATACTTCACAATCTGCAGTCCTGGTCGACGGGGTAAGCTCAAGGTCACCGCCCGCTCCGGACGAGGCGAGCCTCTTATGTTCACTGTGTATCGCAGCAACAAGTTTGAGAGGGATTGATTTGCGATAGATTAAATTAAGGGCCCAGCACATATTTCGCTAACCCTCCTTCTTCTATAACAAGGTCGATAAAGAAATTCAAAATATCTACAATTACTAAAATTTTATTATTGTTTTGTTAGAATTTTACTTCTTTTTTTTCTGTAAGACACAGAGCATAGCTCTATCGACAAGATATTTGTAGTAAATCGCTGTGAGTGTGTCCGCACCGCAAGTGGCTAGTAAGTAATTTGTTTTCGATTGATTCTCCCTTTATTGAAAACTCTTTATAAAACCCTTTATTATGTAAGCCGCAGCGCGGACGTGGGCGGACACCTCCTCGCCTCTCTCACAACTGTACTGACGACTCAATCGAGTTCGCTTTTTCAATTTGATTTTTAATTAACTTAGTTAACATTTCAATGTATTATTGTCGTCGCTGATGATTTTCATTTTCTTTATTACTCCAAATTTATGATTAATTCAATATTTTAGTTTAACTTTCTATGAAGGCCGTCGCGTCGCGGGGCTGCTTTTCACGCGCTTTTTATGCTTTTACAACGTAATGATAGTAGAGTATTCGCTTTGGGAAACCGCTCCGACCATTTCGTAAAATGTTTACTCAAATGCAAATAAACTCGGCCCTTAAATACGTATTACAAAAGAAAGAGCAAATTTGTGTTATGTATCTACCAATTATATACTATATAATAAATATACAATATATATTAAAAATCCCGGTGGATCCGTGAAGGTGTTATTAGGTATCGGGATTATATTCTGTTTATGTTATCTATGTCAGATTATAAGTAAAAAAATTACCCCTAATAAAATGTAAGAAAATTTAGTTAATTAAGGAAACTTACATGGTAATAGAGGCGGCGCGGCGCAGGGTACTGCCATACGATCAAATGTACCGCTGCGCCGCGCCGCGCCGTGCCGCGCCGGGGCTGCCAATGGTGTTATCACGTTTTAAAAATTTGCTAAATTTTAAGGAAACTAAAACTAAACATGTTAATTTTAAATCGCAATAACATTTTTATTTTCATAATAAATAAAATTTTGATTTTTTTTTTTGGTAATGTCATTGGGGTACCTATATACCCTTTTCGGATTTGATGGAGTTTTTTATACCTATTGTATATGCCTTAATTATTGTATATTAACGTTATCGAAATTATTAAAGACCAAAACTTGTCAATCACATACAAAATTGTAAAACTATCCCCGCCCGTGGCGCCCTCTCTAGTCTCGTTCGAGATCGCGATCGCAAACAGAAACGCGTTCACACACTAGTTAATAGTTCTAATATCATCGGCCACGCAATTACTAGATCTGAGCCTTTGTACAAATAAATAAGTCGTTATTAAGTAGTGAGGGCGAAGGGCAGACAAACAGAGGGCGCCGCCCTAGCGCCCGCGCTCGCCGAGATAGAGCCCCCCCCCTCCCGCCCGCGCCCGCGGCTCTCGATGCAAGTCTACCCGATTACAGTGGCTGTTAAATTTTACTGTCCCCCTTTTTTTCTAAGCCCTCTGATGACGTTTCTCCTAAACGAGACTTAATAATAACCTACCTCTCAGGAACTTCGTAGTATAGACCAATTAAATCTGATTATCACTTCACTAAAATAATGGTGCAGTGACCCCTAAAATTCTAAATCTTAGTCGATGTCGAAGTGAGTTTTCTTAGTAGAATAACTAATTGACAAAATCACGGCAGTACATTAATTTTCAGAGAAAAATAGAGAATATATCAATGCGTTTTGGATAAAATTAAACGTTTAATATTATTTCCAATGACGTCTTCAAAATACTTAAAACTTGTTTCTACAAAGAAGAATACTTTTTAATATGAAAAACGTATTGAACCGCTGCTAACGGCTTTTGAATAAACAAATCATTTTTAGCTCAACGTTCCAAATTGAACAGGCTGGTTTCGACCTAGTTGGTTTCGTCCGGTTCGCGGGACGCGCACAGTTTGAGCACCGCTGTCTCACAGGCTCGGTTGTGCAATAAACGTTTTGGTCTTGTTTGTACACGTCTTTATTGAATTTGTACGTAACGCTCGTGTTTAAGATGCAAATAATATAATATCAATGTAAATCTTTCGGAAAAGTTTATACGAATCAATCAATTGTACGGTAACTATGTTTGCATAAAATAAATAACAATATACTTTTGTAAATATAGTTGAATTTAATGAAATACAAGGACCTAGGAGTTTAGATCCGCTGTCTACTATAAATAGTTTAATGGTTGACATGTACCAACAAATATTTTCGAAATCATATATAATTTACCTAAACACAAATTTATAGACCTAAACAACAGCTATTTCTGAATCCTATTCCCCCCCGACAAGTTATAAGTGCCTTTAAGACCGATATGTTTTTTTATTTTATTCCATTATTCTTATTTATACTTAGACGACTTTAATAATTAGTCGGGAGAAAGGCGTGATGTATGTACGTTTAGAAAATACAAAGTAATCAGAAACAATCGCTGCTTAGCGATGCTTATTTACGACTAACACTTCCTAAATGTCCTGCTAATGAATGAAATAAAAAACCCATACCGACTTCTGCCCACAAACTCTATACCACGCTACACAATAAATTTTCAACCTTAATACAATACAACAAGGAGTATTCGGCACTTAAGCCCTTTTATAAATTAACTAGTACTAAATGATCCGAGAGGAGGACGAGTTCGCGAGAGGAATTCGATATGACATTCAATTTTCAAACTTATATCGTCTGTTTGAAGTACGTAATTGAGTTGACTATAAATTAATAAGCGCAAGGGAATTATGAACTTATTTATTTCGTTTTAAGGTGTATAATTATCTGCTTTAGGGTGAAGTGTTAAGGAGTCGATTGCGGAGAGTTAATTTAGTTGGGGATTAAGTGAGTTGAGTGATTGATGTTTAGAGCAACGGCTTTTGATGCGTTCCGTTTGTTTGTGTGAGTGAGGTAGAGATGCGGCTTATATCTCTCTATGTACTGTCACGGTTATCATCACGTTAAGTATATCATTGCAATAAGATTGGCAATAACAACGGATGTTTAACAGTTGATTCCCTTAATGGGAAAAATAGTACTGTATTATTATTGGTACGTAATGTACCAAATTAATTCAATTCCGAATTCGTGATTTCCTTTGGACAACTAAGTTCTCGTTCTCATTTACCACTGAGTATTAACTTAAAACAAAATAGATATTTGACTTAATCTTGAATTCGTTTCATTTTTAAATGATTATGAAATGCTTTTAATTTCGTGTGTTTGTGAACCTAAATGTATTAATTATTTACAAAGTACAAAGCTTAGCTGCTTTTATCATAACAAAAAAAAAAATTGTTGTGTGACAAATTGTGACTTTATTCCGTTGATCTGCAACAATGATAATGAAACAAAAATCATAATTTCACAACACCCGTGATCGAATCCCGAAACTGAAGACAGTATTTCTATAACTGTAAGTACTAATAATTCAATCAAAAACAATGGCAGTTCAAATTCTTCATTGGCTTTTATAATTCTGTTAATAACAGGTATATGCTTATATGTATAATACCTACTATCTGGGTTATCAGGAGCTGTTTTGCCCTTTTCAGTACTTAATGACTCGACTACAGCGCCACCTATCGAATCCTAACACATTTATGAATCGTCGTCTTAGTAAAACAAATATTATATTACGTAAATATGAACTCACTCACTCAAGTCGTTCACAAGTTGCACGATTACTAACAGACGCAAGCGAGGTTTTTGTGTACTATAAGTAAGATACAATTACATTATTTTTTATTTAAAAAAAAAATTAAGTAAGATAGGTTAACTGTTAAGTTAAATCCAGACTTATGAACTGACAAACAAGCGGATTGGTTGAAAGTTTTCTAGATTACTGGCTTTAAAATAGCGGTCTATTACAAAATTTTGAAAGCAAATAATACGCTAAAACTATTTTTAATTGAAGTACCTAACTTAAAATCATGTAAGACGTGAAATTGTGTGAAAGACGTGAAATGTGAAACATGTCATTACTCAGTAGTGTGTAATAAAAAATTTAAAAAAATCTAAATGGACATGCATTGAAACTGCCCTATAAACCAATCCCGTAAACAATTTAAAAGTTTACAAAGCTTTGTAACGACTTCAAAGCCACCTCTCTCTCCGTAGGCATCAAAAACCGTTTTTCCTCCACAACCCTCCCCTTAACATCGTAAACAAACATTATTAATTTTAACTTGAATCTATCTAAACCAACTCAAACTTTTTACCATGTCAATAAGATTCAATTTACAATGAAAACTTCTCCTGTGTAAGCCCTTTTGAACCGGATTAAGAAAGTTATTGGCTAAGTTCTGGTCCACGGCTTGCATCTAAGATGGCGATGTGCTCTGTCTCTTACTATCGCGTTGTTGAAGCGTGTTGCCGTCCTTGTTGTTTCTTAAGAAAGAAGATGGAGGCACTTTTTGTTGTTTACTTAGGAACATGGAGAGTCAATTCACTTGCCGTGTAAATAAAGAGGTATTGAACGATCGATAAGGGATTTTGTTTGTTTAAAATTGGTTTAATTTCAAACGCGTTTGCGGTTTATCTATAAAGTTTTCTGATTAATTTTATAGTAGCGTGCTGTAATTGTCAAGCATTCTGCACGGTGATTGCATGACTAGCATTAGCTAGCACTTTCCATTTAAACGTGGGCTAAAATAGGCTTTCTGAGGCTCCAGGACTCATTAGTCTAACAGTGTAGTCAATTAGAAAAAAAGATACTTATGTCCGACTGCATCGGGATTCGTAAGTCGTAACCACCTTATACCAAGTGTAAAACACTCGACCTGAGACCTCGTAGGGATAATAGAAACATTAAACGATTCGAAGTGCCCACGTAAGTATAACAATTATTTCGGACAAAGATTTAGAAGTTATTTAATTACAACTATTTTTAATAACATACAGTGGGAAATAGAAAGTAACTGCTTTACAAAAAGATCTTTAAAAAAAAAGTTATGAAGTGTCTTTTTCAAGATTTTCGTATAAATCTTAGTTTGGAAATAATGTAAAAATAAAATGAAACACTAAATAAATAGTTATATGTATAGAAGGGAGCTACGTCCGCCAACAAACTGCGATACAGTTTGACAGAACTTATATGTATTTAACTGTGTTATTTGAGTAACTATGACTAAATATTTTCTAATTTTTTGACCTGTATTGACCACACCTATCCATTCAGTTTTAGGTCATCCTCTGGGTCTGGACCCCGGCATGTTCAGCGTGCAATGGACATGGCTCTTAGTTACGCGCCAAGTTTCG
Source organism: Saturnia japonica (assembly GCA_033032175.1). Classification (NCBI taxonomy): domain Eukaryota; kingdom Metazoa; phylum Arthropoda; class Insecta; order Lepidoptera; family Saturniidae; genus Saturnia; species Saturnia japonica. The sequence continues at coordinate 205,059 of CM065328.1, read as the reverse complement.
TTATCATAAGTTGGTACCTAAGTACTGGCCTGACGATACAATTCTACACAAGTGCATTAAGTTTAACAGATATTCTGAGGTTGCAGGTTACGCCAGCTACTTCACGCAATTTTAACCAGGCAACCACAATTCGACGTCGAATATTTGCTATGCGAGTTCAAGGAAAAATGGCTTGTATGTTTTACCAGTTGCACTTGAGACTGGGAAGGCAATCACCCTTCCAAAATCCAATAACAAATTTTTACTCTATGACAATAAATAAAAATCCATTGATTTATGTTACTGCAACATCCAATTTACCCGCAAACTTGTCAGCTGCGAGTCGTCGAGAGTCCGCACATGTCACGCACTCCTCAAAATATATCAGATAGTTGCATTGTTCGTTTTCCATCTGCAGTTTTTCATTTTCTTTGTTTGACGTCAAGAGATTGACCGGTGCATCTGCCGTCAACTCTGTGGCTTCACTGCATGACAGGAGTTGGCCTGTCTAGATAAAAAAGTTATATAGAATTATGAAGGAAGCCATGTTTTGGAAAAAATAATCATCGAAATTTATTTCTCTTTTTTTAGAGATGTTTCAATTTCTTTCTTTTTTGTTTATAGCTGCTGTAATTTCTACAACCAAGATGTCTAACAAACGTTAGCGAGATCTTAAGTTTCGAGTAATTTTGATGATGTTGAATAGTTTGCTGAAGAGTGCGTGGTTGGTTGTATTCAATTATTGCTTCAGCGACAAGCGTGTTCTAGTACTATGTGGAATTTCACATAATTGGAGAAGTAAAACAGATGTCTAATTCATTTAGTTCCATGTGAACCATTTACAACATCGTCCATATTTAGAAAACCTTGTTTTGTTTTTTAAGTTATACTTTAAAATTAAATACAATGAATTTTGATGATACGAGAACAAAAATCTAGTGTCTACTACACTATGAAGTTGCTTACTAAACCTTTTGCCTTAATGTGGTGTAAATAGTCACAATAGACGTTATGCGTCACATTAAAAAAAATCTTTAAAAATCTTACATGCTAAGGTAATACATACTACTCTACATGTGCACTGAATTTTTAATAGAGCTTTTTCACATTCATATCGAAGGTAAAACTATGTTGGAAAAATGAATACACGAATCGTTGATCATTCAATAAACTTGTATATTCTGTCGCGTCTCAGAGAGATGCGGTACCCGTATATCTCGTTACCTCGCGGAAGTGTCAGTGACGGGATCGCGACTCCTCCCCCCGCTCTGCCCCGCACTAACTGTCAACCCTCTGATACTTGCGAGATCCGATTTAATAAGCTGAGGCGAGATATCCTTCACACTTGCTCAGTATTAAAAATCTTCTTTATTTTTTTTATGTGATATGAGAGAGAAGACTTAACTTAAACTTTGTTGGTGGAAAATATTTAAAAAAAACAGTTCACTCTATCGTTCATCTCCTATCTAAATTGTATTAATAACACTAAGTAATAATTTGACAATCAATAATCTTTATATTTAAGTAGAAATAAAAAAAATTAACTGTTTCAAATGCGAAGTTAATTGTAATCGTATTTTATAATTAATTTGTATGTTGAGCACCTTCATTACCGTTTCATTGTTGTTTAAATACAATTACCGTGGATTTATATGGAGTCGTTAATCAGATTATTTTAGAATCCTTTTTATATTTCCTTCCCTTATCCGATTTAATAATGTCTCAGTGCTAACATGTAAAGACATGTCATTGATTGACATGAGTTTGAATCCCCGAAATTTGCCTGAACTTTCGGTTAAGGAAAACATCATGACGAAACCATAGACTGATGGTAGGGTATCTTTCGATGTCCTCCTGGCTAGCTACCATTCACAAGTTGAAAATTTGTCTCCATGCACCTACAGGTGTGTTCCAGCAGCTGCATTAGAGAGTTAGTCTCGCTACTAGATTTAACATGTTACCATCTTGGGCCATATCATCACTAAGCATCAGATGACAGTGTTATCAAACATTAAACCTAAGAAGAATTAAAAAAAGCTTTATGCTTTGAGATATACTAATCCATAGTGTCGCCACAGCTCCTACGATTAATATTAAATATAGGTACTAAATTTACAGTATAAGTATGTTTATAACTATCAATATAACTACTGCAGGTTTATAACATATCCCTGGTGATGAAGAAATAAACAAAAAATTTTATGGGGTCTTAATATAGAATATTTGTTAAAAAGTAAATCATATTGGCTTTTCGTTTCAACTGTCATAATAAGTACAAAAATGATTGAAGTTTGTATATACTTAGATACATTATTTTAAAGAGTTGTTATAATTAATAATTAATCACACTAAAATAACAAATGCCACAGTAAGTGAACTACACGCATGAGATCCACAGACATGCGTCTCTCCCGGGACCAATTAGCTCAACAATTCCAAACACGAACTGTTTAACCGACTTAATTTCACTCCCACACAGCCTAACACGTTAACTAACCACCCAGCACCCAGCCGTAGTCCTCCCCTCTCCCCCATACCCCCCACCTACCCACACGAGCGCGACCTACAAGGGCACCTCAACTCATACGATCTTCAATAATGTGTTATGTATGTAAATGCCTACTGATTTAATATTGGTAGTTAGTATGAGCTAAAGATTGAAAAATAAATAATATTAAAATAAAAACGGTTCTGAGTGAGTTATTATACTATACAGAACTCGTGTGCGAAATATCTTGTCTCTAGAGCCACCGTTTTAAGCTGTACGTGGTCTGTTAGTGAGTCTTAAGAATTTGATTATTTAAGTAACAATTAAAGTAGGGTACGTTCCGAAAAGTGTTTCAATCATTTTTAGTCGACAGATACAATATCTGAATGGTATATTGTTACTGATTTTAACAAACTAACTCAAGCTTCTGCCTCAATATAAATGGAATACCTTTTAATTGTCTATTTAATAAGTTTTTATTTAACTTACTTTGTTAGTATGGGTCAAATGAAGCTGAATTTTGCATACACATTTAGTTTCAATGACAATGCATGGTTACATAAGAGTGACGTCATTCTAAATACAATTTAACGAAATCCCAAAGATGGCTGATCAGTTATTGTTGACGCACCCACAGAATATGAAATAAATTTTTATATAACAGTTTTTTTTTAATATTTCAGTAATTTTAAAAACTTGTAGCGCAAAATAATAAACTGGGAAAGGGAAATTTAAAATAAATAAATATATCGCAAGCCTTTAAAATGATTTCATTTTTTTTGAAAGATTGTTATTAAAAAGTTTTTTCATCAATATATATGTATGTTCATACTTTAATTTGTTCTACACTCGTACGGACGATCTCGGGCATTAAACAGAGAGGTATCAAATTCCTTTTACCCTCATACACTCGAACTACTCGTTAAATAACATAACAATATGTAGCCGATTTATCAGGGTTAGACCGACTGAGCTGTTCGAATACCAGTAGCTAGAAAGGTCTGCGAGGATATTATAATTGCATTCTTCCAAATACAAGCATAAGGACTGGTATAATCGAAAAACCACTGTGAAAAATTCAGGTATCTACCTATATCGAAAAAAAATAGTTTATTTTTAGTATGTATATGTATTATATTAAACTAAACCTCAGCTCTCACTAATTTATGGAAAAGATTGTAATGCTTTATGTTATTCCAATATAAAACAGTTTTCTCCTAGGACTATGAAATTAAATAATAATTATATAATGAGCACGCACCATGAGCACTCGTCAAAAACATAACAAACAGAGACAATTTGTCACTCAATTAAACTTAATACTGAAGCAAAATAATTAAATTAGGCGCAGTCTGATGGAACAAACAGCGGGGGCATCTTGCAAATCGAATAACTCGAATGAAGTCGAGTGGCGAGTTGGCGACCAATCCCAGCGCTTCCCCGAGCGCGACTCGCAAATAAATCTGACAGAAGTGACAGATGTCATATTCGGACCTATTTGTTAGTGATTTGATGTTTCACTTTTTATAATCGCGAGTTGACAGATGGCGCGGGCGTGCAGGGTTGTTACGTTTTATTGTGGCTGTTTTATTGAAAGCGCGCCGCGGTCGACTAAACTGCGCGGAATAGACCTTTTGGCGTTTGATTTGTTTCGTGATTTAATTATGTGTAACTGTGTTTTGATTAATGTCGGGGAGTGAGAGCGCGGTGCTGTTATCACGCCGTGTACACACTGGGGTAGACAAGAGGAATGTAATCTTTTACCATGTTAGGTTACCTTTTTCATTCATGGTCATATATTTTGGTATACTTTTACACATAATAACATTTTGTGTGTTTTATTTCATTAACATTTTTTTGGGGCTAGCTTACATGTAATTTTTTTTATTGTTATAAGATGCATTCAAACATATCGCATTGAGTGAAAATGTTATCCAATATTATAATAATACACTAAGCTAAAGCTGCTTCAAATATATCGCTCCGTCTTGGCAATGCGTTTCCAAAATGAGTAGTTAGTTAGCTTGGCAAGAACTAGGTCTAATTTAATAATTTTATTAGTGAACACACGGCATGTTAGTACAAGAGCCTGACACGCCGACAAGCGCCGTTTCGGTCGCGGAGTAGTAATGCGGCGACATCGCGTGTGTAACTCACACTTACCAACTCAAATGAACACGAATTAGTCGTTTTATGCGTTTCAATGTAATTTCCCTTTGTGTTAATTAACAAAACAATTCCTTTCCAAGTTTTATTTTTATGTTTTATGAGCTTTGTATGAATTTTTGTTCATATTATAATAGTTTTATTGTGATTACATTAAAGTTAATTGATGAATTTTATGTGGGTCAATGCTTCGTGTTATTTAAAACGATATGATCACCGCATTGGGGTCGCTGGTTCAAATTTACTTTTGACATCGATATGTAGATAATACAAACTTATCTTTGATGTACGTTCATACTATCTATATGTATGTTCGTAATTGTAACATGCAATCACAAACAATACAAATATAAACTATCACTAGTTTCTCACGGCGGCTTCAACTATGCAAATAGCTATAGAAGCTTCTATATAACGCACTTATCTATTCCGTTTGCAGATTGATTCCGTGTAGGTACCGCATGGATCGAATACAAGTGAAACCTGGGTATAAATCTCTGTGATGAATTTTCAAAGCTCTTGCTATAAAAACCCTTTACAAAACGTATGTAGCATCGTTTCCAGATAAATATGTATCTATACAATTAGTAAAATTGAAGTGTCTGTTTGTAATGTCAAAATAACAGCTTTTTAGTAAATGCATTTGAAAGTACAGTACAGTGTAAACACTTTATAACGTTATCCTTTATAACGATAAACTCCCTATAACGTTGAAGTGAGCCCAACTTGGTTGGTTTGCCTTAAAACCCACATATTGAAACACTCTTTATAGCGATAAGCCATTCTCTATTACGAAGAAATGTGTAGGAAGACGATTCCACCACATATCTAGATATAAATAGAATACATAAAATAATACAAAACAAGTACTGGCATAGCAAAAAACGTCAGACCTAGTTATCAGACTACGTGTGTAAACAATAATTTATAAGTATTTATTATTTAAGACATACATATTAAAAATTCTTGTTAATTTGGTTGTTTTTTTGTTCACTCCATATAATTTTAACTCTCTATAACAACAAAAAATGCTCAATCCTTTGAGTTTCGTTATAAAGAGTTTACACTGTATATACGATACCCATACTAAAAAAACCATTTTTAAATTTTTTGTTTGTCTATTTGTTCCGGATAATATCCGAAATGGTTGGACCGATTTTTCACTATCGCTGATTTTGTAGACTTTTACTGGTAGATAGCCCATGTTACAAGGCTACTTAGGCTACTTATATTTTAGAAAAAGAATTAGAGTTCCGCGCAAGTAAAAAAAACTGCTCTTGGTGAATCAATTTGGGCGTTTAAATGGCTTACGCTAAGTAAACATAAGAAATATAGCAAATTAATGTACTATATAATTGTAGTGATTATAAAGACCTACAAAAAAGTCAGCGAGAGTGTATGTCTATCTTCTAACGGACGACCATAATAAGCATTCTGTCTTTAAAATATCCGGGAGCGGAGGAGCACGATTCACGCGTGTGCCCGTTCAATGGCATTATGTAGTGCATGTGAGCGAAGTCGCGGGCACAGCTAATCTAAGAATATATAAAAGGATACCGTGACTCACTGATCTATCAAAAAGTAGCTCAACTCAACGAATTGGACTAAAATTTGGCACCCAGATAGTCATTATAACGTAAACATGATGTAACGGGGAGTTCAAAAACTGTATATTTTTATATAACGCGCGTGAAACCGAGGGATACAGCTAGTATAAAATAAACGTTAGCGTTTACACTTGTAAGTCTATGATTTATCAGATATTTTTATATTCTTACAAGTCCAATACATTGTGATTATCTGATCAGTGTTTATAATTATAATAAAGAAAAAAACCAACAGCTGTATAGTGCCTAGAATATATTAAAACTGGTGAGTATGAAGCAAAACTAATCATGTAAGAATTTGAAAGTACTGCAAATGTAGAAAGAGATAAATAGTTTTTCCTATCTACCATTTAAAGAATTTGTATTAGTGATATAAATTTAGAGCTGACGATAAAGCACATTTCACAGTGAGGACGCTAACGATATAATAACCCTGTAAAAGCAATAAAAAGTAGAACTATTAATAATGTGTGACACGTAACGAGGCGCCGCGACGCGATGCTCTGGTCGTGTCTGCCGCGGCTGGTACCATCGCGGCATCGACACACAACACCACATTACACTCCGCCACCCCCCACCTCACACATTGCTACATGCAATGTTACTACGTCTAGTCTGCCCATGATTATACTTATAAATCATAAGTTTGTACCAAACAAAAAGGTTCACTTGCGATCAGAGAAGAAGCTGGGTTTCCAAAAATAAAAATGGAAACGAATGAGTAACGGATTGTTGTAAGTCTAACTCTATTGACCGATACGCGTCCGTAACAAAATTTTCTTAAACAGTCATTAATGATGAACTAATGATATAGTTGATAGTAATTTCTGAATTACTTCAAACTTTATTGTGTTTAAGTCTTATTATGGGATTGGATATACATATATTATTTATTTAATTTTAATGATTTTAGTGACCGGTTGTACATCTTTCATTTTTCAAAATCTTGTATCTGGCTGGCGATATTATCTCATGATTTTGTTCAATAATATACGAAGAAGTGGGAACACCAAAGGACATTAGTTAGACCAAACACTACATTCGCCCTGCTCTGCTATACCTTAATAATATTTGTAAACTGTCTTAAATTTTAAATATTAGTCAAAGTACAAACAAATTGAACAAATCTGACAGGCAAGCGATCAAACGTTGCATGTCGGTAACATTTTGTCTCGCACTGAAATCGAGCTCGACACGCGATCGCCGCTGTATTCCTGCCTCCCTGCGAGTCCCTGCTCGCCCCGCGTATATATATCATTTCACACTACAATTTGACACCGCATTTGCGTTGCTTGTAAATGTAATATAAACTGTATTTTTATGGCAATAAAATTTATTCGTCTATGAAGATTTCTTGGATTGTCTAATTCGATATTTAGTCTGGGAGCTTTAAGTATTTTATTATGCTGTATATTTAATAAGTTTGTTTATTATAACAAGCTTTGTTATTTTTTAACCGGCATACCTTGAATCCAGCAAATTCCTTCGATCTTCGCCAGGCCGTTGGTTTACCTTATAGCGGGTCTACCTACGCTAAGTTCCAGTACGTAGTCACCACTTAAAATAATGTAGAAAACTCTTCGGCACAATTGGCTGTTCGTTCGTTTGTGTGGCAAGCAGCGCAGGATAGGTCGTTGTGATGATCTTTGGGGAAGACCTATGTCAAGCAGTGAACGTCTTTCAACTAACGTCGACCACTCATCATCATCGTCAGACATTGTCAATACATATACATACTAGTTATGTTAGTAGTATATTTTTGGGTGCATGAAAAAAGCCAACGTGAGTGATAATACATAAGTATATTGGGCGCAACTTGGGCAGTTAATGAGGTAGTTAGTAAGTGACTGACCAATCTACTCACCGTGGCCCGATCTTTTCTTATTTAAAATACGACTCTTGCCGACACGTGAGAAGAACAAATTCTGCTCAGCATAGACTTTAAACATCTGATACTTAGTTCCATCACATTTTCTAATAAGGTTTTACTTATGATTGTTATATTGACCATATGGACTAACCAATGCTCTGTCACACAGAGAAAACTAATTTCTACACGCACTAACACGCATTTTCACGTCATTGAAATATACAAATGCGAAAAAGTCGATTTATTAATTGTATAGATAAATTATGAAGAAGCAAACTTCTTTATCGACAACATACGTTTTGTAGTTTTATTTCAGAATACCTACAGATACCTAAATAATTTCTCTTAAACGATATAAAACCGCAAAATGAATAGTTCTTCATAGATGTTTTAGGCTAAGCTGGTCTTGCTAGCATCGGACACATCGTGTTTTAAACTTACATTGTGGTTCACTAATCCTTTATAATATAAGAAAACGCAATGACTACTAACCATATATTAACAAAAATAATGAAATTCTAAAATCTATGAAGTGCCTAGCTCTTGAACTAACACGATAGATTTGGTGTATTCCCGGTTTCCACACGTTACACGCCAATACGTTGACACGCCGACACGCGTCAGTGTCTTGTGGTGTCTGGTTAGGTCACGGCATTGCTTATACTATGATTTATAAACGTTTGTATCAGCTTATTACGTCACTTGTATGTACACTATGTACTTGTGGCTGCACATGTATTTTAATATATTTTAAAACTTCATTATAATGTATGTTTATACAAAACTTTGACAAGCTAGACTTTATCCAAGACTGGCACAGTTTTAATACTAGAATATATGTAAAATTACTCATACCTACCGTGTTTTAGACTTAGTAATACCAATAAAAGTTTTTTAGGTAATATTGTTAGGTTCTATAAGATACCGAAGCACATTTTAGTGATTTGCCAGACATTGGGTTCAAGGACCATGTCAAGCAGGTTTTACTGTCAAAAGGTTATTATAGGGTGGATCATTATGTGAACGATAGTGATGTCTGGAAGTAACTCCCTCTCCGTTCATCCACTAAATTATTAATATGATCAATAACTGTAAATATTATTTGTAAAGTTGAAAAAAGGGTGAGTTTCTTTTCGGTTCTTCTCTATAACTGGGATGTTTGTCCGAACCGGCGCGGCACTAGTGTTTTGAAGTTCATAAGTGCCATCTTATGGCCTAAATTGAGTAAAGTATTGTTTGGTTTTGGTTTATAATACCTCTAGGAGTGCCTCGCGGTTTCACCCGATTTGTAATTTAAAAGAAATCACTGACTGACAATTCATAATACTTAATTGTAAATCATATTGTTTAGAAACATATTCGTGTGATATTAAATTATAATATTCTTTTCCACATTGACCTGTTCCACCGAGCCAAGTGTTGAACTATATTAATTTTCCAGTATCTCCTAAACTATGCGCCCAAATAAAATGCTATAAAGGGCAAAGTTTATCTTCATGATATTGTCCTAATAATGAAGTAACTTTACTTCTTAAGGGTTAATATGCTATGCCTAATAATAATGCTCATAAACCACTTTTTAATTTTCAATATATTTATGTCACAAAAACCTGAAGCCTGAAACAGAAATATCTTGAATCCGACTTATAGCTCCAGAGATTAACTGTTTAAAACAAACAAACTAAAGGCTCATCCGCTTTATTATTTTATAAACGCAGGTAGGTATTACAGAAAAAATGAAAACAGTAGACTTTTCAGGCTAAAAGCGATGCTTTAAGACAACAACGTATTCTTATATCCCGTGACAGTTGAGCCATGGGCTTTGATTAGCTGATGAAATGTTTACGTGACACCTGTTAATTTAAAATTTTGTAATATGTGACAATAAATTACCCAAATAAAAAAAATTGTTTTGTAAAAATTATGATTAGCCATGGTGTAACTAATTGTGACGTAAAGTTACGGGAATATAATTTATCGTATTATTGTGACATGATGTTATTTATGATGTCGATACTGATCAAGACAATATTTTTAACCTTTGTATTTCTATTTTATTGATGATGTGTATTAAGATTAACAAAGTTACATATTATATAATATAATTTTTCCTAACATTTCTAACTGAATACCTTTCTTAAAAAAAATTCATTTCGTTTGTTTTGTGTAAAGGTCATAAACAAAGCGCATGCGGTGATGCCATTAAAAGGTTAATGCACCTGTAAATATCTTAACTTTTTAATTACAAATGCAATCTAGTGTATTTACTACTGGCCATCGGTTTAAACAAACAAATAAACAAGCTAAATCATTCAAAGGGATGTATCTACATTTAATACGTGAAGCAAAAGCTTTCGGTACCTTTTCAAGCGTATTGCGTGCACGGAAGACTGTGAGATTTGGCATGGTTAAAGTTTATATGGAGAAGGAATGCAGAAAGCCAACATTTATCTATATAATGTCTGTTACTAATATATTAAATTAAATAAATTAATACTACGAATCATAATCCGACCAGTGCCATTGAACTCAGACCCCCCTAAATATTGACATTGTCACTCAATGAAAAGTGACGGAAGTGGATGTAGATAATAGTCATTGTTTATGAATACTGTAAATGTCAAACAGAAAATAGTCTATGATCAAAAAGTCGCTGGTCGAATGTCGACCTTAGGGCGATCGCTAGTATTATTAAAAAGGAAACAAAAACCGTCTGTAAATCATCAAATCACCATCAAATTGAGTCACCTCCCTCCCGTCTTTTGTTGATGTCGGTTAAAAAAATTCCATCAAGCTGTTTAGGCTACAGAGCGTGCCAAACAAATAAACATACATTAGCCTAGTGGTCGTAAGCGGGACTGCTATACTCGACGCCCTAGGTTCGATTCCCAGGTCGAGCTATGTGTTATTGGGTATTTCTATGAAATTCTCATTAGCAGCTCGGAGTTTGGTTTTGTGCCCGATTAATGGCGATATACTCGCCCTCAATTATTAGGGTCCTAAAAATATACTCGGCGAACTGTGTGGTGTACATTAGTACACCTCTGCCTAACTCTTCGGTGATACATTCGTGATGGTATGTTATGTTATGTCATACATACATTAGATAAACATAACCCTCCTTTTTCGCAGTCGAACAAAAACAATGGTATAAAAAATGTGATAAAGCAAAACGTTTTGTTTCCAGGTATGGTTCCAGAACAGGCGCGCGAAGTGGCGCCGGCAGGAGAAGATGGAGGCAGCTCGGTTGGGTCTCTCGGACTACGGGTGCGGCGGCCCCGGCGGCCTGCCTCGTCTCAGCGGCCTCGGCCTGCCCGTAGACCCGTGGCTGGCGCCGCCTCTCCTCACTGCGCTACCTGGTGAGACATTCATATCTAAATATTCAAAAAGACTGTGTAAGAACATTAGAGACACACGAGGCAGCCCCACATATAGTGCCAGGTTTAAGTGAAACAAATTTACTTATTGAAACTTCTTCTAATATGAAATTAAAGAACTTAGTACTAAAAACAAATTATTTTAGTTATGTCTGCATGTATACAACTGTCAATCTTAAATCTTAAATCCTATTTAACGTTTTAATTATGATTTAAGAATTTGGTTAAGGCTGCTCTGAGTGTACACTCGTCTTAACTTAATTTTCCTTTCATTTCATCCGTTCGTTCATCATTCATTCAGTCTCGCTCATATGTCATTCATTCATTCAGTCTGCAGTCGGTCATCACTTCTTTTTCAAAATCATCCGTTGTATGTTTAATGTCTTACACAAGTTCTATAAAATGAATTCATTAAGGGTGATATTTTTCATGGTAGGAAACAGAGTAGTAAACAAGCATGCAGTCCACCTGATGGTAAGTGTTCAATGCAGCCTATAGCTATGTAGAGCCAATCTAAAACGAACTGAAGTCCTGATGTCAGTTATAATGAGTTGCTAAATAAGTACGATACGGGTACGAACTTGTATCATGCCCAGGTTCTGTGCCGTACATAAGACTAGACAGTTGTGAAGGCACTGCCACCAGATCCCAAAACGCGACCTACATAAGGGAACAGCGATTTAGTCAGCCACTCCCAGCACTTCTTGGCTTCTTGTTCAGTAGGGAGTAAGTGTCTCAAATATTGCTCAATAATATGATAATGATATTTTATAGTATCATTAATGATGGTATTATGTATTTGCAGGATTCCTGAGTCATCCGCCATCAGGTTACCCGAGCTACTTGACCCCGGCCGGTCCCCCCGCCGCCGCGCCCCCCACACCCCATGCACCCCCTGACCACCGGTCCTCCTCCATCGCCGCTCTGCGAATGAAGGCGAAGGAACATGTCGAGAACATAAGCAAAGGACTACAGATGGTCTAGTTATCAATCACATACTTTTTTCCTAATTTAATTAATGGCATTTAATTTTTAATAATAAGTTTATTAAATATAAAGATACTTCTGGACATTTACGAGGGATTGATTTATTATTTGTTATCCATTGTTACATTTTTCAATGAAAATAAATGTACGCTACTCAATTGAAAGTGTCCATAACTTCTTCATGGTAACTGTTTGTTATCTACCTGAGCTGTTGTAGAAGACGTGACTGATATTCAAAATACCGCTGATTCGCGTTAGCACAGTACACAGTTGCGGCCACTCTTTGTTGTCACCAACTAACACGTTGTCATGTCGGAGGAAAGTGCTGTCACAGGTGATCAAGCCCGGTGAAGTTGTAAAAGCTTCAGGTCCCTTAGGTATAATAGTATACTCAGAACGAAAAAAATGTGTGACAGATATAGCTAAATTATATCGCTAATAGCGCCAATAAACTCACAAAATATAAGGTGTAAATACACAATTTGTGATTTAGTATTATAATCGTTAACATTATTCGAGTTTCAGTTAATAACTAAAATTAAATCGATAGACTAGCCTTGGTTAAATAAAATTAGTTCTTTAGCCGTCCTTTAAATTTGACACCTTAGTGATTTTGGTGCGCATGCCTATTCTCGTTTGCAATCAAACGAACGCGTACTCTTCTTTAAAAAAATACTAGAGCGCATTAATATATTACTTCTTATATTGTATTGCTTTTGATCTAAAAAATACGATCGATATTATGGGAACTCTATGGTAGAAGCGAAAAATAACATCCGCTATTTAATGCGCAATATTTTAATCAAAAATATAGAGAGAGGCATAACATTGCGTTGCGCATGAGTGTTGCCATCGGCTTAGATAAAATTCCCCCAAATTTATTGAAACGTTCAAACGAAAAACATAATATCTACTAATGTGTCCAGAAATCTTGGAACTATTATACAAACATATTTTTTTAATAGGTTTAATGAAATATATATTATAGTAATAAATGCCATTTATAAATATGATGAAATAAATGAACAATGTAAATAAAAATAGTATTGTTCGTGAAAGCTAAGTGTGTGTCGAAGCAATATTTGTGTGTAACATATAGTTAAGTTAATTCTAAATACTTTACTATCATTATAGTTAAAATAAACCTCTTCTCGGATCTCTGAATAATAACTGAATTAACTGACCCGTGGGTATATTTCGCACATTAAAAAATGTTGTCAATAGATGTCGCCTTGAATGTATTTTCTTTAGCATCAACAGATGGCATTGCCTATTGATCATGTTTTTTTTTATCATTTTGTTAAGCGAAATATTAATTTAAGACTATTTGTTTATGTATTATATGTTTAGTCATTACATAATAAAAAGAATAAAATAAAATGATGTTTGAAACATTAATTCTGTAGAAGAATAATGGAGATATAGCATTGTCAGGAAAAAAGCCTTGAGAAATAATACTAGTAATAATAATAATAATACTAGTGTTGTATCATCTTTCTTTACTCTCATAATGTTCTGCATATCCATGAAAAGTGATTTTTTTTTAAATGATTAGGTATAGTGTGAAATTTGTTTCTATGATGTGTGAGTTCCTTAGCGTTGATTTCCTTCACCGCTAAGCATATTTCAATGCGATTTTAAATTAAGTTTAAAATATATTCTTTAGTTAAACGTGAGTGAAACCATTGACATAACATAGTATTGGTATTTTAGTATTAGTGTTTAAGTTGATGTAAGTGTAACTTCAGACATTATTTGCAATCTCGACAGATGTACATACTAATTGTGTTGTATTATTTATAAACTTGTATATATTTACGTATTTAAGGTATAAGTTAGTATATAAGTAAAATATATGATATTAATGAGAGTTAAATAAATGTGTTCTTATAAAAAATACATTGTTTTTTTTTTATATTACAAATGTGGCAAACTAGCATACAGCCCGATTGATGGTAAGTGGCTACAGTAGCCTTTGGACCTTGCCACTACCATAGATATCACTAACGCGTTGCCGACCTGAACCTACCAACCCCAAGGAACTCTGGAAACCTTACACACCGCAGGTACAAAACACAAGGACATTTGGCTGCGATCTTCTGTAGAGTGGAGGTCTTTCATGAGTCGGACTGAACCAAGCAAAAACAGCGGAGGAAGTTGAAAGTAGAGGATTTAACGAGAGACAACTGTATATAACATAGCTTAGTGGTAACAGACTTTGACGCCATCTCGTGTGACATTGGTTCCTATCAGCCTGAAACTGATGTCAAATATCACAATGAAACCATAGTATCATAGTTTTTACTAATGTGTGTCTGGTTAACTAATATATCAAAGTTAAAATTCTGTCTGTACGTAACCTTGCAGGAATCTTATAACAGAGAGCCAGGGGGGGCTGTTCCCTCTGACACGATTAAGGGATTTACTCGACTGAGGTGAGCTGTGAGGATTGTTGATAATCCCAAATTCGCAAGCGGTTCTAAGGAGAGACTTGTATACATTTTACCCTATCTACAATGAGTAGCGTTCGAGAAGTTGTTCGACATGATGTCAGCTGGTAATTTCTATCATAGCATCGCTCACCATCAGCAGAGAGTTTATCCTCATACCTTGGAGACTAAATGGTCGGTAAACATAACGGTTTCACAAGAGTTCTCTTCCGCTAACGCTCCGGCTGATTTTCCCTGGGGATTAGAACATGGAATTCTTCAAAAGTGGAGGGAACAGATTTTCAAAGAAAGCATGTGATAATGCTGACGTTGCAAGCGACCGTATGCCATGGTGATCACGCGAACCGCACATTTGATGCCACTATCGTGCTGTAAAAACAAAGTTTATTGCCACGGAGTTTAATTCATAATGTGCTATTAATATAAAACAATTAACAAAGAGTCTTCACAAATTAATAGTTGAAAATATGCAAACTAAAGTGACAAACAAACATCCGTTTGGAGTTACATATATTACAGAAATGTTTTCGATAAGTTTAACATTTATACTTAGTTGAATTACAAAAAAACTGTTTTTCCAACAAATTAATTTTATACAAGTTACGTACAAACTAATTTACTTGCGTGAAATATTAATGCTCGTGATTATACGAGAATAAACCATGATTAATTCGACTGTCGCAATATATTACTGGATCGGTTTATGCAAGCTCGTTAAATAATTATTTTAAAAATGTAGTTAATGAAAAATGTTTTGGATGAGATCACCTTTCAAAACGTTGTGATTCGCTGAAATGAAAAATTAACTCATTATTTTGAGACTATCGTCTAGAAATGTGTAACTCAGCAAAATTCCTTGCGCCAACTCAATATCTCAAGCGCAGTTTACTGCGATAGCGCGTTGAGTTAACTCAAATTTGCACTATGACGAAGCAAAAGGGTACGTGTTAGGAATGAATATATATTCCTTCCTACTATTTCCTACCTCGGCCACACTTAGCGCTATCTACAAACACATAACTAAAACTCACGCACGACGAGTGACAGTTGAAAAAATCAAAACCGCGCCGCTGTACAGAGCGCAAAGAATTGTCGTGCTCCCTTAAAAAGTTACCAAAATACAAGAAAACATCCAAACAATCATTGAGCTCGGACTTTACAAACCCCGGGGTTCCATAGTGCGTGAGGTGTAGTACCTAGAAGCCTAATATAACCATCATCAGCGAAACCGAAATTATTGGCCGATATACATATCTTATCAAATTCCTTCCCTGCATGCTGGGGTCTAAACAATAGAAAACAATACAGTACCCGAGGCAAGGGAGTTATAGAAATGAACTTGTCAATTAACTGGTAAAGCGACGCGGCATGGCTCCGTGTCGCAGATATGCGCTAAAACATCCTACTAATATAATAAATGTGAAAGTGTGTATGTTTGGATGTTTGTTTACTCAATCATGCAAAATCGGCTATTTTTTTGGTTTGTCGTGTTCCGAGATCAGTCTGTGTATATCCTATAATACGCAGACGAAGTCACGGGTACCAGCTAGTTTGAAATAAGTTTGATAACATACCCGGTGCAGTGAAATGAGTTGGCGCAATTGCGCGGCGTAGCGCAGTGTTACTCATGTCTACATCATCTAACTTAAACTAAATCTGTTTTTGAATGTTTATTGATATTCTCATATCTTAATAATTATGGAATGATGTGATATGGTACAAAATATCATCAAAACCTGGTTGAAAATTAATAAAAATGTAATGAAAAATTATAAGAAGCTTCCAGTGTACAAATTTCACAAAACTTGATCAAACCGTTTAATTAGTTTCATACAAACAGACGGAGAAAAAAACTAAATATAAAAGAATACCGTGACTGACTGACTGATTGATATATCAACACATAGCTCAAACAACTGAATGAATCGGACTACAATTTGGCACACGGATCGTTATGACGTAGGCATCCACTAAGAAAAGATTTTTGAAAGTTCAACCCTCAGAGCGGTGTAATAAATAAGGTTTCAGAGTTTGTATGTAGCGTTGGTCAAATAAATTCAACACGGATAAATCCGCGGGGCACAGTTAGTTATGTTATAGTTGTGATCAGTGGCTTTTATAATAGAGGGCTGTCAGGAAATAAAAAACATCATATACAGACAGAACTATACTTGTACTATTGAGCCAAGAGGTCGCTAGTTCGGTCCCTGCATATGACCGACATTTGTGTGATGAGCATAATTGTCAGATATATGTCTGGATGTTAAATATTTATAATGTATATCAGCTATTTAGATACCATAAAACAAACGTTGCTTAGTTTGGAATTAATGGCCGAGTGTACATATGTATTAAAAAGTCCGGTGTGAAAAATATTCCCCTTTTGTAGATTCATGTAGAAGGTTGTACGTCTGTGATGATCCGTAAATAATAAATTTAATTGAAGTGTTGATTGTTTGCTGTTGCATAAAGCGGTGCTGTTTGTGGGACAACACGAGGACGTCGCGCTGTCGATTATCAGCGTCGTTATAACTTTAACTTAATTGTGACAAAAAACGGGTAAACTATCACCGACTAACAATCACGTGCGGCTTCGTTCGCATCATACAATACGAGCCAATATTTTTTACATGAGCGACGTAAAATGTTATCTCCACTTAACATTGTTTAATGAAAGAGGTACATCGACAAAAACATGACTTGCTAATTATGTGGTAACAACAACTAGGTATAGCATGATTGTAGCACTTCGGGTGATTCGTTTTTTGTTAATATCTGCTAACTCTTACGTCATAAAAATGTACGTAAAATTGGCATATCTTATGCCATCCGCGAGATCAGAGTTATTAATTTAATAATAAAATGGTTGTAAAGTTTTATAGCTACGGAACACTCCACTGGTGTTTAATTCTATGGAACCCTTTAACAAATGAAAGAGAGCGCAGTATTCAATTATTATACAAAACTTTGACAAATGTAAGTGATTCGCGGGACCCTCGTGGCTTGTCCACGGAACCCAATCCAGAAATCGCTAGTCTAATACAGACTAGCCTATCTAGTAACCGTTTTGTTGCAAATATATCGGCAAGAACATATCAGTATGTTCCGATAAATACACTTGAGAATCAATTCCTGCCAATTCTATATTTTTTAGAGTTGCGGTTAGTGACGTCACTGTCCCGGATGATAAGCACAGCACTATACTAACACAACGGTGACCACCGAGAGATCGTAATCCTTCGACAGTCACCATTGTCATGCCTGCTTACGAGCCTCCCCGCAGCTGAATTAATACTGGCTGATCCCGAAATGCGATAAACCAAAAGAGATTCATTGTGAGTGTTCTATCACTAGATGTATACTTTAGTGGTCACGACTCAGTCAAGTACCGTCTGATCTCGAAACGTGACAAGCCTAAATGCACCTCTGAGGTGGCTGTTGTACCTGGTATATGGTGTTTGCGATCCCACGACGTGGCTCGTTGAAGTCGTCACTTAACATTATGTTGAATTGCGTTCAAATTGGAGTACTATATTACTAAAATGTTTCTGCGACACAAAAATCTAAATAAATAATGTTACTTAGATTCTAAATCATTATAGTTATAATTAAAACAAAGGGCTTGATTTCAAATTACAATTATATGGGGGGTAATTAACCACTTGTGATTAAACGTTGACGAAAGTCACGGAACTAGCTCATTACTGTACCTTAATCGTTCACACACTATTAGGGCCCATTCATAAAAAACGTCACACGTATACTGTCATTGAATTTATCGAGGACTAGCTGTGCCCGTGGCTTCGCTCACGTGGACTACAGAATGTCCGCGCTAATCTTGCTCCCCGCTCCCGGCTATTTTAAAGACAAAAATGCTTATTGTGGGTGTTTCTTAGAAGATAGACGTACACTCTCCCAGACTTTTTGTAGGTCTTTTTAATGTCTGCAATTGTTTGGTACATTAATTAGCTATATCTGTTATGGTTTACTCAGCGTAAGCCGTTTAAGCGTCCGAATTGATTCACCATGACCAGTTTTTTTTATTTGTGCGGAACCCTGATTTTTTAAATAAAATAAAAGTAGCCTAAGTTACTGCCTATATTATCAGCTATCTATGAGTGAAAGTCCTGTCAAAATCGGCCCAACCGTTTCGGAGATTACCCGGAACAAACAGACAGACAGACAGACAAAAATTTTAAACATTGGTGTTTTGTTATAACTGCCGTATATACTTTCTTATGCATTTAGTAAAAAGCTGTTATTTTGGAATTACAAACAGACACTTCAATTTTATTAATTGCATAAATATGGAATCACCTCTACAATGTGTCTGTATATAGGTACTACATGACACTTGTCAACGTTTGCTGGCAGCAGATGAAGTTCGAGAAGTTAATCATCGATATCGTAAGTGTCGTCGAAGAGATGTGGACAAGATTATCACAAGGCTGAGATGAATGAAAGTTAAAGGAATTACCAGTAATCATGATTATAAATAGCGAAGTCTTATTTGATTTATATATTAATCAAACAGCTCAGATAATAAGTGTAAAAGGGAATTTCTTGTGTGCTTGTCTTCAAAACATTATTAGGTCAGTGAGAGAGAAGCAAACGTATTTGAAGTTTATATTAATATTTTATGTAACGTTATTTATGGCAGAACCCTCTATGCTATATTATAATGTGTATAAGTTTTACATGTAGCTTCTTTTATGTCAATTTCTCTTGATGGTAAACACGGCATATTGACTTCACCGGACTTGGTAAGATTTAATTATATATCCTTCTATATAAATAGAGAAGATGATTTAGAAGAAAACTACCTACTGGATAGATTGTGATAAAAAAAATATTGTGATAATTCTGTAATACTCGGTCCTTATCTAAAACAAAAATTATGACGATATCTTCATGATCAATAATTCTGTAGCTAGCTCGTGCGGAGCTGCGGGCACAGCTAGTGGTTTTTTTTATTATTTGTGCAGAATAATATATTCGATATTATATTATAAATTAATAGTTCATAAGCTAATTAATAGTATTTGTATTTCTATGCCATTAAAACATAATAACAGCTCGACGCGAGCAAAGCCACGGCAATAATAAGTCGATATAACAAGATATATATCTATTATGCAACACGACATTTTACGAGATAAGTAGGTACAGTACATACATACATTTAAAGACAATACCTGCGCCGTTCTTAATACATAAAACAAAATTAACTTACTTTTAAAGCGTTTACAACTCTATTTTCGTAGTTTAGTAATATTGGATAGAATAAAACACAAAGATTATTAATTGAAAAATTGTTAAATAATTATTTTTAGTGCACATGTACCTAAAGCCTTCATTAAATTTTAGTTTAACATGTGTAATAAATTTTTGCATAATGATATAAAAAAGAAATGTAAACAATTAAACAAATATTATGATTTGTTTTATGATGAACAAGTTCATTTGAAACATTCATTAGTGTAGGGCAGAGGGCGCAGAGGGCGCAGAGGGCGCAGGGGCGCTCCAGCGGCGAGCACTGAGCACTCGCGTCACGTTATAGCAATTATACTAAATACAATGTGAATTAACTGACTGATTATTGTAATAAATCTTAAAATATCATTATAGGTACTTCTGTGTGTGTATATTGTTAATTTTTCATTAGGTTTAGTCATATAATTGGTTTTATGATGTTTTTGGTGAAGTTACAGACGTGTATATCATAACGAGAAGGTAGTGACAGACTAGAAGTGGGATCTGAATTCAATTGGGGCTGTCGGAACACATGCTTGCCAAAGATCTATGTCATTATGGTATCATATGAACCGTTATGCTTTCCTTCACTGAACTGACATGAACCTTAAAGTTCGAAGTGACTTCCATCGTCACCGAGTTCGAGAGCGACCGAGACAACGCGTCATTTAGGTACAAAATTGAATTTTATTCAAAATATAAGTAAAAAAGCAATATATAATTAATTATATTCGTTTTAATTGTAATAATTTTATTTAATATTTAAAAATTGACAAATTTTTTGGTTATTTATTAAACATTTGATTCTTAAAATTTTCAAGGTGATGACCGTTAGCGACATCTAGTATCCAGTAGTCAGAATTACAGTTGTAAAATTTAAACTACGTTACGGTATAGAACAATGTCAAAATTACTTATATATGTATTGAAACACTATACGTTGGTATAATTACATAAAATAAGAATTTATAAATGATATTTATGTTGTATCAGTTAATTAAATTTAAAGATAATAAAAGCATTCTTCCCAGTATATTATCTACAGGTTTCTACTAGTCGTCGCTGTGGCGCTAGCTTCGAGTATTATTTTTAATTACAGTGGGCTTCGAGCGGTGGCGCGACGGCGGCGTGGAGCGCGTCACAATTTGCAAGTCAAAGCCGCTGAAAAAACCCTAAAACAACCGACACACAGCCCTTTGGCATTCGCGCAGAATAGTGACAACTATGAAGCTGTTTCATAATGTCAAATAATAAAATTATTGTGCAATATTACAATACAATCTAAATTGCCTTCAAATTAACTATTATTACCCTCAAAATAACTACATAGACAAACAAGATATTTCAATAAACTTATTGAATGAAATTATTATTATAAAACTATATTTCTACAATAATATAGAAATTAATATTAATATAGAAATATTAGATATGTTATATTAATATAGAAATATTATAAATCATAGGATATTTAGCAAGAAATTAATTCAAAATAGCCTGAATACCGCTTACAATCTAAAAATGGAACCTCCTTTGTCAGCTTAATCAGCTTTGACAGTTTTTAAGTGGTTTATCAATTTTTTTCTGTAAAGTTTTTATACTTCGAAATATTTTAGTCTGGTTGTTGATTGGATCGAACATCGGACTTATAGTTGCATAAGTATACCGCACTACATGTCACCGTTTTGCATTAAGAGGCTTTCGATTACATCCATCATGACGAAATCATTTAGAATCTGTAGTCTCAATTGTAAACAAAAGTAAAACAAGAAGTGTTGTACAAAACATAATTTGTACCGTAAAGACTATTGAAAATACTGAAAAAAAAATCAATACGTCAAAACCTTATCTGTTCGGTCCATGTCTTCCCTTGTTCCACGAGCAATCCCCCTGCGAGGTGAATTTCGTTAGCTCTCATTTGTTTTCTCGTAATTGCTCGAGATATGAGGCTTTATTGGAACTCCCCGCACCCTCCCCACTCGACCCCGGCCCGCCCCGCAGCTTTATTGGATTGGCTCATTGGGTCTTTATAGAGAGCATTTTATGTAACCACCTCATTACGGTCCCTGGCAGAGCGCAACTTAAATACAATCTTGTTACTTTGTCGGGAACGTTTATTGGATGCTTGGATTTAATCTGTCTATCGTCTCGCCTCGCCTCGCGTCTCTGCGTCTCTCGCTTTGGAATACGGATAGCTGATTTTAATTGAGTTTCAAGATGAACTGTTGCTCCTTTACTGTATCGTAATAATGTAAAGGTTCTTTAGTATTTAGTTATAAGTATTATTAGCCGTAAGTCTTCTTCTATCATCAAGAAGAGTGCGAGTTTAATACGACTAGTTGATATAGGCACAAATTGTCTCTCTATTATGGGTCTCTACGAGTTTGTTATTGGATGTTATTCTATGTTATTGGATACGATATAATGTATAAACAGTAAAAAAATCCTTTGTTTCAGACAAAAAGTCAATTTGGTTTTAGTATACACACAACTTAGAGACTACTGTTGTACTTACATCTACCAGAAAAATAGAAAATAATTATTTACAGAACGCTACAAAACCACTAAAATATTGATACAATACCTATCGGTAGGTACGTTAATTCAATTCTCGTTGGAATTTTATCAGTAACTTTATCAATTGACATTGAAGTTAATCCAAATTTATATAAATCTAAAGTCCTCAGAAAATCTAAACCGTTGCCAAAAACAGCGACTAAAATCGTCATTCTAAATTTAAAAAATGCTATAATTATGAAGGTACATATGAACGTTAAAACACTACGTACTTCTTGTTAAGCATCCCGGTTATTGAAAAGAGCCGCCAAGTCGCCGAGAAATTCGGTAGACTATTAAAAAAATTACGTGATGATTAAGACTCTGTGCCTTCCTTCTATCCTTAAGAGACCTTTACCTAGAAGAAGGATATTACAGGCTGATATTATTATAATGTAATTATTAATTATTATAGAGACAGTGTTGCTTCCTTCCGAAACACTATTATGTTACCGGGATAAAAAGTATCATATGTATTAATCTAATTAGAACCTATTAGTGTCCTATTTTATTTTTGTTTGCACTGCTGACATTTCGTGTTTGAATTTATTCGAAATCAGACTGCTCTCTAGAATGTGTAACTGTGTCTATTGTCGCCATCTGAGAGCTAGTAGCAAAATTAAGTATTCAATAGTGACTAATATATTATTGTAGATGGCGCTATTTGACATTTTACTACATTTAAGTTAAAGAACTAAGCTTCAATTTTATTAAGTACAAAAAAACACGTTAAACCTTTATTTATTATTTACAATTTTTCCGTTACAATAAAATAACTATTCTACTTTTTATGTCAAGAGATGGCGTTAATTTGCTATAGTAAAGCCCACACCAATGAAATTGTTATTTCGGAATATTCGTGAATAGTATGTACGTACATTAATTATTTATAGTTCGCAGTGTGAAATATAATATTATGTTAGGTGATTTACGTCTTTTTTTTGGAGAGAACATGATGAAGATCAAACCTGATAATAAATAAGTGTAGTAGAGTTAGAACAGTGATGAATCAGCTAATGAAAAAAACTAATGAATATTTATCCACTGTAATATCTTATATTGTGTGATGGTCGACATTCAGTCGAGCGTGAGTGGCAGACTATCGCATTGTGTACACTTCCTTGTTTGGTACTTTTAGGCTGTCACCTGCTAGCGTTGCAACTGCTACCGTGGTTGTCGAAGATGTACTCTTAGGTCTTACATCGGGAAATGACTAACAAGCATACGGCCCCTCTGATGGTAAGCGGTTACCGTAGCCGACGGACCTTGTAATCAGCATCAGCAAGCATCACTAGTGTTTTACAAACTTGAACCACTGTTGCAAGGAGCTCTGGAAACCCTACTGATCGCGGGAACACAAAACTACGTTATTGTATTGTATTGTATTGTATTGACGTAAAACCGTCTCTAGACATTAGTATAAAGAAGATACTTTTTGAAGATAAAGAAGATTCCTTCTTTTTTGAAGTTTTTTGAATTAAAAAATACATTTAAAGAATCACGTTATTTACACATCTAATTACGAATCTCCAATTAGACTTTGAATCGCCATCGATAAACGTTTATTTTACCAAGACAAAAACATTTAAAACAGTAGATAATTATGTCGATATAATATAGATGTTCAGCAATAACTTTTTTGTTTATGACTTGATTTAGATGAATATTATTTAGCATTAGACTTTGGACTTCTAAAAATCTTTGAAATTGGTTGTCTTTTATAAATCTCTTACGTAAGCGAGAATTCAACCCAAATAATAAAAAAAAAATACCGTCTTTACTGGGTTAGATAGAAATGCTGGAACATCCATTCTCTGAAATCCACAATCCTCGCTTTTTTTAGATTTATTATTTCACTAGCGCGAATCTTGCTCCCCCGCTCCCGGCTATTTTAAAGACAAAAATTCTTATTGTGGTTGTTACTTAGAAGATAGACGTTATACTCTCACTGACTTTTTACAATTATTTAGTGCATTAATTTGCTATATCTCTTATGGTTAACTCCGCGTAAGCCGTTTAAGCGCCCGAATTGATTCACTATCACCAGTTTTTTTATTTGTAGCGACTCTATTTCTTTTTCTAAAATAAAAGTAGTCTAAGTTACTCCCTATAACATCAGCTATCTGTCAGTGAAAGTCCCTTCAAAATTGGTCTAATCGTTTCGGAAATTACCCGGAATAAATAGACAGACAGACAAAAATTTTAAACATTGGTTTTTGAAGTGAAACTTCTTTGTCGCGAAGACGCGTCACGAAAATGTGGAACGTTTTGAGAGAGAGAGCTATTGAGAGTGATTGAGAGAGAGTGAGAAAGAGCGAACGTAGCATGAAGCACGTAGCCATGGAGACAATGTGTAAACAGTGAGTTAAATTTATAAATAAACATTTTGTGATAAATTTGTAAATCGTCCTATACTAAGCAGTTGTTCAGAGTAAGTAATATATTTGTTATCTTTTTGGTAATATACAATTTTTTATGTTAAGTCGTTAGAAGGTTAGGAAGTTTTAATATTTACAAATAACATGTGGCATTTTAATTTGCCACTCTGTTATATTATTTATCTGGAAGATAATCTTATTTATCTTATTTAATATCTACTTTATATTATTCATCATAAGTTCATTTGATTTACCTTATTATTGTTTTGGTGTACCTATTCTTTTATTTCCAGGATACCAATTAATGATAGGTTTATGTATTGATGCGTTTAGATAATTTATAACTTGATAATTTTGGTTTAATAACAGCTTTGTTAATATTTTAGGTTCGTATTGTTTACATTGCAATATTATGACAATCTCTGTCATTGATAATTCTTTGATAGTAATAGAGCATGCGCAGTTAGGAGTTTCTCAGGTATAGACAAATATTCTATCCAGGTTCTAGTTTAGCAAAATAAATCTATGATTAGATTTATTTTGAATTTTTAAAATAAGAAAAGTCTAGTAAGATGAAATTTTGAATTCAAACAAAAATAGAAAATTAGAACAGAGAGTATGACAGATTTTTCAGGATCGATCTGATGATGTCATGGATTGGACGGCAGACCTTTGAATCGTTAGTAACGTTTATATAATAATTATCATGTGTTTTGATAAAAACCAAATTATTGTAAGGCAGACCTTTGAATCGAGTAACGTTTATATAATAATTATCAAGAGTTTTGATATAGTTGATACGTTTATAATTTAAATATCTACAGTTTGATAAAATAACTATTTTTGTGGGTGAAGTACCCTACTGAAGAAGACAATAATATTCCAGGAACTTATACCTGAATTAATATATAAATTACTGATATATATATTTTTGTTTCGCCATATCGAGAGCTGAACGGATTCCGACGTTCCACTTGATGCAGCGACGTCTTCACTTGTACTGAGCTTGTTCATACGGCTCATACCACGTTGTCCGCTGAGGGCGAGCCTCGTGATTCAACCTTATTTGGCCTACCTACTCAACACGGAGAGATCCTAGGCAAGGATCTCTACGCTGAGCTGTCGGAGCAAGAAGAACGTCTCGGTTATGGACATTAAAATTGTGTACTAATAATTTGTAAAACCCATATTATCTGAAAATTGTAAGGTATGCTGGAAAATTATACATAACTATCCTAAATTATAAAACTTTCATTCATTTTACCTACGTTTAGTTTATTCTCTATCTCTCTTCTTACCTAAATTAAATTTTAATCATAATAACTCGTCATTTAAGAATTTAATATAGTTAATATTTTAATGACAATTACATTCATTAAATTCCTAACATATCTTCCTTTTTCCCTATCTCTAAGTCTCAGAAATCTAAAGCTTTAGATAAGTATAAATATAAACGAGATTTAAAAATTAGTTTGCCAATGTAGTTTCTCTTCTGACCTGTGTATTTTGTACGCACGCACTTTTTTTGTTATAGATATCGTATATACTTTCATATGCATTTAGTGAAAAGTTGTTATTTTGATATTACAAACAGACACTTAAATTTTATTAATTGTATAGATTTATGCATCGTCATTTCTTAGTGAGTGGTATGATCTGTGGTGCGTCTCCAACAACGTAGGTAGCCGGTTCGATTATCTATCGGTATTTCTAAATATTGGTAAAGTAGTTATACTATAAGTACAGGTTGAGTTTGTTGAATTTTTTCCAAAGTGAGAGACCTGAGCAAAGCAATTATACTAAATCATATTCGTTTATATATATTAATAACAGATTTATGTTTCTATCTGCTCAAGAAATTTCTTCCAAATATCATGTATCTATTATAAAGGATTACCTACTGTATTTGTTCTGCGACTTCGGTGGTCCATCCAGTTATTGGTGACAAGGTGACATTGACCAGGCCGTTAAGTATAGGATAAATGCTGGTTGGTGGAAATGGCGACAGGTCTCTGGAATAACATGTGATCCTCGAATGCCACTGAAGCTTACGGGAAAACTGTTTAAAATTATTATAAGACCACTTGTCTTCACGTATGGATCTGAGTGCTGGGCAGCGAAAGAACTGGATGAAAAAATATTACACGTGGCAGAGATGCGAATGTTAAAATGGTTGTGTGGAGTAACTAGAATGGATAAGATCACGAATGAGTTTATCAGAGGAAGTCTTTAAATAGCACCAGATACAGAGAAGTTGAAAGTTTATAGACTAGCATGGTACGGGCATGTCATGGGGAGGGATGAAAGTCATATATCTAGGAAAATGTTAAGTATGAAGGTGGATGGATATAGGAGTAGAGAAAGACCGAAGAAGGTATGGATGGATTGTGTGAAGAATGATATGCGTATAAAAGATGTGAATACTGAGATGATATATGATAGAGTAGAGTGGAGGGTGAAAACCTGTTGTGCCGACACTACTTAAGTAGGATAAGGTGTAAGAAGATGATGATGATTACTGATTATGTATTTTTTTTAAATTCAAAAACGACTTGACTGATTTTTATGAAATGATATGCCTACACTGAAAGCTTTTGTCAATACTGTTTATTTAATAAGAGTAATGTATTAGTCAATGGTAATTACCCGAAGTATAAGGCTTATGAATTGTCAATAATACCTTTGCAAATTGTACAAAAACATTTTTTTTTTTTAAATTTAATTTCAACCGATTTTCATACTGAAAACTGTCAATAACATCTATAGAAATCGTAAAAAAACCAACCGATTATAATTACATTTTGTACATCGAAAGTATTTTGATGTTCATAAATGCTTTGTTAGGGGCCTAAATTGAATAATGTGTTTCTTGGTTTTGATTTTGATTTTTTAATTAAATTACTCCTACAAGAATTATTAATAATATAAGTTTAAAAAAAGTTACGAGATGAAAATAATTACTGAACTGCATAATATACGTATGCAAAATCACGACTTTAAAGGCACCACTAGTTATTTATAAGATAACGTAAGACCACAGTCTCACCTGAGGTTAAGTGACGATGTGGTCGAAGATGGTAACGTGTTAATGTTAGCTAGAGCTGCTTCTCAACTGCAGCTTCTGGAGCACGCCCAAAAGGTTTGGCGGCAGATTTTGAAGTTGAGAGCGGTAGCTCCACGACGGGCTTTAGACAATAGACTCACAGCATGCAAATTTTCTGATAATCATCATCTTCTTACCCCTCATCCCACTTAAGTAGGGTCGACACAACCTTTTTTTGCTCCTTCCACTCTACTCTATCAAATATCATCTCAGTATTCACACCTTTTATACGCATATCATTCTTCACACAATCCATCAATACCTTCTTCGGTCTTCCTCTACTCCTGTATCCATCCACATTCATCCTTAATTTTTTTTTAATTTTCATGCAAATTCTCTGATTGCACTTCTCTAATTTTCCCGGGAAATATTATAAATTATTATTATCAACATTTTCATAAAGAACCTTTTGGAACATTATCATTAATTTACATTCCTAACTCCCATACTCATATTAATGTAAACAGAATGTCGAGTAGTGTTAAGCAAGATTTGGGGACAAAATTATTAAAAAGCCATAACAAAACGCTTACATAAACATGATACGGCATATCAAGAGTACATTCGCGAGCAATTTGATGAGTAAAGTGGGTGAACACAGACAGGCGGTTAATAAACCGCTGCCGCGGGTGAGCCGCCCGCCCTCGTCGCCCGCGCCGCCCGCCCGCGCCCTGCCGACCCTCGTGTCGACAATTTAATAAAGTAAGCTAAAGCGGCGCGCGAGCCGCAGTAATAACGTTTGTAAAAATATCCGCAGACATGAACTTAAGGGCCAGAACTTCAATATATTATATACAAAACATTCTTGTTAATCATTTATTTTTTTGGGTCAAAAAAACACAATTTATAATTAATTTTTTTATACTAGCTCCCGGTGTTTTTGTTAATGAAACAACTTGTTAATTATTTTTGTCAACTAAATGTAACCATACATTTTGAAACTAGTAAAACTATTTATTTATTTATTTACATAATTGGATGGCCAGTGGCCAATACACAAAAATAACATTATAATTTTAAAAAAAATTTGATACATTTATCAGTGTATTATGCCTTTGAAGGCCACCACCGCATGCTTTAATAATGACCAAAACAAATTAAAAACAAATGATAAACAATAATAATGCATGCTTTATAATCACAATAAAATTAAAATTAACAATCCACAGTACAATAAAATAAAAATAAAACAAACACTGCAATAAAATAAAACAAAATAATAAAATAAAATTAAAATTATAAATTGACAATCAATAATTTCATAAATTTAATTTAAACTTGTTTGGCTCTCAAGAACCTCAGAACATTATTATGAAAAACCTGCAATGAGTCTGAAAACAAATCAGCCGAGTTACAGAGGAGGTTATAAGAGCGTGACAATCTGCACACCATGGTGTTAAATCCGAGATTTGTCCTTGCTTGTCGTGTATGGAATATGGGTATCTTATATCTGGGATATCTACTGGGTGTCCTAATTTTGAATTTCTGCAGTAATTGTGGACAGTCTATTTTGTTATTAAAAATTTTGTACAAGAACAACATGTCCATAAGCTGTCGACGAAGTGCTAATGAATTGATTTTAAAATATGTAAGATTGTCCCAATAACTGTATTTATATTTACTACGATGACAAAGAAACGCCAGGTGTCGTACAAACCTCCTCTGGACCCTTTCGATTCGCAATTGGTGGGACTTATAGGAGGGTGACCATACCACACTACAATATTCCAAGATACATCTAACGTAAGCGTTATAAACCATGATTCTGGTGTTATTGGTTTTGAATAATTTACAAGATCTCATATCTCTATAGACACATTATTACGTATCATATAATATAACACATAGAATAATAGTCACATATGCTTTATTACATCATGTAAGCAGCAAAGAACATAAATTTCACGTATTTTTTAATACCACAGCTGCATCGCGTACGTTCACCGCGTCGATCGAAGTGGATTCGAATAGATATAATGAGGCTGTGTTTTCGGTGAAGTAAAGCTTCGTGATGAAACCAAAGTATGGTGGTAGGGCATATTCTAAAACCCGTCTGACTAGCTACCACTCTCAATTTGAAATTCTGTCATCAAGGACCTATAGGTGTTTTTCACCAGATGCGCTTGAGAGCCGGTCCCCCACTAGGCTTAGCGTGTTAGCATCTTGGACGAAATCATTACTTACCGTCAGGTGAGATTATGGTCAGAAACTTAATGTTGGTTAGTTATTACAATGTATGAACCTAGGACAGTCCTAAAAAACTTCGGAGAAAGCTTCAGCTTTGTACCAGAACTTTGAACTGTTCAGAGTGGAACACGAGACCAGTAATTACTGCTTAGCGATACATCAACGTTGTAACGAGTTCGTTTTTTACATAAATTAGCCACATTTTAGTTTCAGTCTTAATAAATTTATTACTACACATAATTAAGTCGGTTATTCCCCTTAACAGGTTGGCGATGCGGTCTCGCGGAGTTTTATTTGCACATCGCCTTAACCCGCGCGCGCTGCCAATATTAAATTCTGCAACCAGCTACCCCTCCATCTCCCGGCCCCCCGCACCTACCCCCCCACCCGGCATAGAGACGTTTAAATTACATTATATGTTTGCTTTCGGAGTATTTCATTAGAAATGACTTGAGTTTTTTCTATGTGTTTGTAAACGTTTACCGAGGCTTAATCGTTATTATAAAAAGGGTGTCTCTGGCGCTTATGACGTCACTTGTGTATCTCTCCGTGAGAAGTTTATTTTACGCTAGCTACTAACCGTGGCTTTGCTCGGATTCTCTTTCGATTTTGAAATATACTAAAAATAGACGTGTGTTAGCAGTATACGATATTTTAATAAATTATATAAATATGTTTATTTAAATTAAAATAAATTGAATAATACTCTTATTACAACAACATACCATTATTCCTGTATTCCCCGATGGTTTAGGCAGAGGTGTACCTACTAATGTACACACACAGTTCGTCGAGTATGTTTTTAGGTCCCATGTAATAGGGGGCGAGCCTATTGCCATTAATAGGGCACGAAACCAAACTCCGAGCTGCTACCGCGCATTTCATAGGAAAAACCTAATAACACTTTGCTCGACCTGGGATTCGAGCCCAGGACCTCGCTCATAGCAGTCGCGTTTACGACCACTAGGCTAACGAGGCAGCTAAATTGTATGAACCAGCATTTTAACTACGTAATTGTGTTTTGTCTTTCGAACTGACTATACTGTTGGCCGTAGGGGTCCTGCAGTTATAGTTTACCGCTTTACCCTGGTTTGGGGTGAGGGCTTGAGGCACTCATCTGCGAAAGCGCGACAACATGTTCAAGGGTACCAAAGTGGCCGAACCTAAGCTTGGACTGTTGCCAGACATCACGATCTGTCTAATTGTGAATTTGCTATTGCAAACGCTTCTGCAAATGGTTGTCTGTCAAGGCCTACTAGTCTAGTCTGGTCATACGTAGGCACATATACTGCATGTAGGCATGTGGATAGGAAACAAACTGTTGTTAACTGTTATTTTTAAAGTCTTAAAAATTTAGTAAAGAAGTTTTACTTACGATGGTAATGACTGTCGAGTAAGCCGTCCATATGACTGCTTACTGTCGTTCGATATAAAGAAAGGGCTGAGTGAGCTTGTGTTTATTGTTTATCAATATGTTATCGAGACGATTACAATTAGTAAGAAATAATGAATTGGCGTGAAGGAATACGTCGTGAGTTATAGGGGAGAGGAGGGAATCCTGACACTACAAATGTTTCGAAACTCGGTTTGTGAGAAATAAAGTTTTAATTAACGTAAAATTATGTAATTGATAATGTAGTCTCTGCTCTGTTGCAATTAACTCTATCAAATATATTTATAAATAAATTTATACCAATAAAATATATTATGTTTGGTTTAACGTTATGTTAGTGTTTAGCCAATATCTCATCTAATGTTAAGTGACAATATAGTAGAAAATGATAATAGACTAAGCCTAGTGGGAGGACTAGGTCTTAAGTGCAGTTGCAGAGTCCGTACACGCTACCTCTGAACCATCATAGCTACAAACTAAAGCTAACTTTCAATTTGCATAATTATTTGTATATATAACGTATTACTCAGTTCGCAGGCATACTAATAGATACAAGATCGCTCTCGTGCAATAGTTTAACACATTGTAACAGTTTCTCAAACTTTGTGAATAGTTACGAGCGGTACCTAAACTGTAACAACACGGTCCGTAACTCAAACCAAACTTTATATAGATAATTAAGTAACAATTTTAATTAGTAAAACTTTAGGAATGGCTCCTTCGTATTTGTGAAGAGTGCAGACTTGACGGCAGTGACCATCGCGTCGGATTCGGTGGCGGTCGTAATTGTTATTCTTAGATAAAAGCCGCTCTACATTGTAAATGTTCTGTACATTTCTTCTTTGAAGTCACAACTCCACAACTATACAACAACAATTTATACAACTATGTAATAATATATCACGGGAAGAGACTATAGCTCTATAGATACAGGCTCGGCCTAGTTCAGGCGCTAGGTTTCATTAATTAAGAACAAAAATATTGTAATTCCTAGAAATAAGACTCATATTTTTGTATCTTATTATGGTTAAAAAATGAAAAAAGTTATAAAGTTTTCTTTTTCCGTGTAGTTTTCTGAAATATTTTTAACCAATATATTTTAAGTTATAATTTTAATGTCTTTATATAAATAATATTTAACGTTTGAGAATTATTCTGTGTGGGGAAAAATATGAAACAATGTTCGAAATCGCCAATACGCCGTGGACTGGCGTTCTACATCAATGTATATAGTTCAAACAGTAAGACAATAAAATATTAATTTATCTTAAGAGATTAATATGAGGAAAATTTTACACTGTAATTTGAGTCATTTAAGGTACACCTATTTGAAATATAAATACAAAAAATAGGTATTCTGTAATTATTTTCCGCAGCATGTTAACTTTTATACTATTTGACTACGTTTAATAGTTTTCATTTACTTAAAAAAAATTACGAAAGGTATTTCCAATAAAAGCAATTCAACTGCGCTTATGTACAATTTAAATCTAAATGTAAATTCAGCATCGTTCACACCGCATGTGATTATATGTTTACATCGTTCTTTGAGAATGTTGTAAAAAATCATTTTTATCATCGTCCCAACCGGAAAGCTCCTGTAACGGTTCAAAATCACTCGAATCACTGCCACTATGATCAATAGTTATTATACTAAACTCATTTGTAGCCATTGTTTATTACTTTAAAAAGAATATCTATTCAAATTTACAATTAATGAATTAAACAGGATTGAGACCGTTAGTCGCAAACCACCGAATTCCTAAGATCGTAAAAATGGATCACTGATAGCGCGAAATAGATCTGTCAAAATACAATAATCAGTTACCTATTGGGATACATCAATTGTCATTCCCAAACGGAGGATGTCTCAAAAATGGATTGCGGATTGGATTGATTTTGTAATCTATAGACCGAATATTGAAACACTTTGAGGTATAAAAGGATTGAAGTATCGATCGCAGATAGGTTAAAATGGGCTGAGATCGCTTATTCGGTTCGAACGGTAAAACTACCTAAATAAAGATTGTCTGAAAGAGAAAGAAATGAAACAAATTTCGTATTTACAATTACTTATTTTATAGGTCGGAGACGGCGCTGTGGCGGACTCAGTTGATAACAGTATGTGTTTGTTTGTTTATATCATCCATTATTGGATTTTACTGAAATACGGCTTGACAAAGTTCTACATTTTATATACGGGATGCTTACGTCATTGCTTAATTGAAATGCTTTAAGAATTTTCTTTAATACTTTTACTAATCATAAAAAATCTATGAAGTCTATACTTATACTTCCCATCTACATAATTTCATCAAAATTGTTTAAAAGTAAATGAAATTTAAATTTTTGTAAATCATTTTTACAATTTCTAAACTTCAGCAATGACATAAGCTTCACGTGAACAAAATTTCATAAAACTAGTCAAGCCATTTTATAGTTATATATGAACATAAAAAGTATAAAAACATACAGACTGACTAACAAAATTTCAGCATATAAACAACACCTCGTCACATATCATATCCACTCCATAAGATCATTGCATTGTACTTTTGGCCACAGAACCTTATTTTCACAACCAAATAGCTAAATACTTGGTAGGTACTTTATATTAATCCCTAAAATTATAACCACACTATCATAGCCACAGATAACTAAAACAACGTTGTTTTAATAAATCTGTATTCGCAGGTAACGAAAAATATGCACGCGGTTGATCCATACTATAGGATATTGTTGCACTTAACGCAGTTTGTAATGAATATGAAATTATAATAGCTCTCGTGTCTATGCAATTTCGTATGAACTCATGTAAATAAATTAAAAAAACATTAAAGAACCATAACTTCAGAAAATAAAATACTTTTTGTAATTCATGACGACTAGGACGCGAGTCGCAACTGTCTACCCCGTGGAAAATGGTTTAATAGCGTAATAGTAGAGGTAATAAGGTTACAAGAAGCAGCAAACAATAAAGCGAGCTCGCGACTCGGGACTCAGGACTGCCGGAGCGGAGACTATAATATAATAGTACATTTTAGTAAACGCGTCTAATATTGTACATTAGCGGAGGAGGCACACCCCGCCGCCCGCCGCCCGCCGCCCGCCCACCGCGCTCCCCGTAGCCCAACACCAGGAGCTGAGGAGCGCTTTATTTAATTTATCACGTTTCAATTTTTGTATATGTTGCTTCTGTGTCATGATGACTTGTTAGAAAGTATAACCGTAATAAAAACCAAACACACTCAGTCTGCTAAGTCTATCGGCAGGTGCATTAACGATGCCCAGATTCAGTCTGGTACGCAGCTGATGACCTGCTGCCTTGGATAATAGTTTTTCTTTCATTTTCTTATTTTTTTGCTTAGCAAGTAATATCGTTCATCGATAAGGATGAATAGCAGAACCATGTTTTGTATATGAACTGATAAGAGAACGGTCCATCAGTCGTGATACTTGTATGTAAAGAATAATATTTATAATTTCCTATGGAATAATGTTAATATTTTAATCATGATAAAACTTGAACAGAGAGTTGAACAAGCATATAATAGGATTTTAAAATTGATTTAGTTATATTATGCATCGAAAATATTATTACAATTAAATTAGTTTCTCCTTTCCTCTTTCTCGATGGGACAGTACGCGTAGTTGTTCAGTACGAACGTGAAATACTAAAAACTTAAAAGGGAAACATTCTCTCTCTCATACTTGTTTTATCTGGGTATTATATAGATCAGACAACGCGCATTTCCTGCCCTATTGAGGCCACATACAAACAAATTATAACATATATAGCAAGGTGAAACAATGTATATAATACCTATGAAATTGCCGTTCTGCAGTACTGGCCATTTCAAATCAAAATAATTTTTGTTTGGTTAAGAATTCTAATTTCAAATTAATTTTATTTTAAAAACATGGAATTCTTTTTCCAAATGTAGTCATTTGTTTATTGATTAGTGTTACATTTTCATTGCATTTCAATCTTTTTTGTCATCATAGGATACGTTAAAAATTCGAGTAATTATGGAATATGAGTACCGTCGTGGCAGCAACGCGGCTCAAGCGGCACGCAACATCAACGACGTTTACGGAGCTAACACTACAAACCAACGCACCACCTGTTATTGGTTGCTTGCTTCCGTTCTGAGAATTTCGACCTGAAAAATGAACCTCGCGGTCGTCCGAAGACTTTGGTCGACAATGACGAATTAAAGGCGATTGTGGAAGCTGATGATACACAATGTACGGCTGAATTAGCAGCAGCTGTCGACGTTAGCGTCAAAACAATATTGGTCCATTTGCGTCAAATTGGCAAGGTAAAAAAGCTTGACAAATGGGTGCCCCACGAACTCAATGATCGCCAGCGCGAAGTACGCGTCGAGACGTGCCTTGCACTGCTCAACAGACAAACAAATGAAGGAATTTTGAACCGCATTGTTTCCTGCGATGAAAAATGGATTCTGTTTGATAACCGCAAGCGCTCAGCAAGTTGGTTTGTTCTGGTTCAGCACCTAAACAATGCCCAAAACGAAAACTTACCCCTAGAAAAGTGATGGTCACTGTTTGGTGGTCTAGCGCCGGTGTGATTCATCACAGCTTCTTACCAAACGGGGTGAGCATTACGGTAGATGTGTACTGTGAAGAACTAAACACAATGATGGAGAAGCTGGCACATCTCCAACCAGCATTGGTCAATCGCTCGTCTCCGCTGCTCCTGCACGACAACGCGCGACCTCATACTGCACAGCAGACAGTCTCCAAGTTGCAAGAACTGGGGTTGGAAGTTCTCTGTCATCCACCCTACTCATCAGACCTTGCGCCTACAGACTATTACTTTTTCCAGGATTTGGATAACTCCTTGGCGGGAAAAAAATTCAATACCCGAGAGGCAGTACAAAATGCCTTTGAAGAATTTGTTGCCTCCCGTCCAGCTGATTTCTTTAAGAAGGGCATCAATAAACTGCCACTGCGCTGGCAAAGATGCATTGATTGCATGGGTGATTACTTCGATTAATACAAATACAAAACGGCAATTTCATAGGTAAAGACCTAATTTGTTTAAACCGTAGTTTAGTATTCCTGCACCCGTGTCGAACAAGAACTAATACTAACTTGCAATTACCGCATGTAACGAAACATACTAAATAATTTAAGTAGGTAGTAAATATATCTTCCTTTTTTAAATTTATATAACAAAAGTATAGTTCTTATCTATACTATAGTATTCTTGATAAACGGCATGAATAAATAGGTGAACTAATACAAAAGATACACGAAATAATGTTTTAAACAATATTATTGATTACGTTTGTTTATTGCAGTCGACTCCCGGCGCCTACTGCGCACAGTGGCGCGTCTCCGACCGCGACTATTTGTTCGCTCCGATATTAGCCAAGTTACTGCGACCGCTTCGTTTAAATCTAACGACTACTAAACTATATTAATAATCATTATTAACCTGCCATGGCGCCCTCGTCGCTTCGCACTGTGAACGGGTGCGGGGGGAGCGCGGGGGTAGCGCGGGGGAGCGCAGGGGAGCGACTCATCACAATCGAGGAATTGTGCTGGTATCTGTCAAAGCGTAGATGAATTTAATTGATTTGAGCATCGGAAACGGTTCTGTCGCATCTCACAAGCGATAACATGTCTTTGAATATTATTAAACATGATATTTGCATGGAGAGCTACACTTTGCAGAGATTATATCGCTTTGTTATAATAATTCATTAAAACGAGTGCAGAGAACCTGATTGTAACTGTGATACAATCCAACAACAATAATATTCGTCGTAATAGTAGTTTATATCGGAGATAAGAGAAGAAGGAGGGTAGGAAGGAGTGAGGGTGGGACACTCCCTGAGAGACGATTCGGCTGCTTCGTTGTAGAGCAAATATGACTTTACGAATTTGTTTGTTCATGCTGAGCTGAAGACTGGCTACCGTGTAACCTTTGCTTCCTACAATAATTCTCTGTCAATTCCTCATTAGATACCTTAAGTAAAATAGACAAGATTCATCCGATCCTATGTCTAAGTGTTTCTACATCTCAACACATGAATCTTATACCCAAACAACTAAAAGATTTTAATTTTTACAATCAGACTACTAGGAAGTTTTAACCGACTTTTTTAATATTGACTGGCAAAGCGAACTGATGGGATTTCCAAATATTGACAACATGGTTTCAAAATTTT
Source organism: Saturnia japonica (assembly GCA_033032175.1). Lineage (NCBI taxonomy): Eukaryota > Metazoa > Arthropoda > Insecta > Lepidoptera > Saturniidae > Saturnia > Saturnia japonica. Next base: position 167,065 of record CM065328.1, on the reverse strand, counting down.
ATAATATTTTAAGCGACATCATCGAGAGATCAGTGACAAGAGAGATAAAAAATTATAAAAATGCCAAATGAAAAAGAAAAAAATTCAACAAAGGTACATAAAATACAGAATTCTAGAGACAAACCTGAGTATAAGCTTCTCAGAGAGCGATGTGACAGGTACTACGTTAAAAGCTACAAGCACTACATATGTCATACTGAGGCTAGTCTTACGAATAATCCAAAAGAATAATTAATAATAAACGTAAAAATTAAATGTCAGTACCAGCGTCAATAAAATTTAATAATACATCAGCAAACTCTGCTTCCGCAGTAGTTAATCTTTTTGCTGACTATTTCTCATGTTTTTTTCGGATAATTCCTTAGCGTCTAATTACTTAAATCAAGGTCATGTAACTGAAATTTTTTTTTTTATAAACATAAAAAATTTGATACATCAAAAAGCGGTGGATCCGACAATATATTTTCAATTTTCATAAAACACTATACAATGCAGTGCCTCGTTTTCTCATTATTCCTTATAATTAAGCATTCTCTGCGTGAAGTTGTATTTTCCAACTAATGGAGAATAGCAAAAGTTGTATCTATTTACAGAAAAGGTGGCTATCACTCAGTACTAAATTATCGCCCAATATTATTATTATCTTATTTTTGAAAAGTGTTTAAATCTCTAATTGTTCCGGTTTCGGTGCAGCTATATCTACTTTACAACATGCCTTTATACGTAAACGTTCGGTAATTACTAATCTAGTATCATAAATTTCAGACATTTTAACGCAAGTAGACAGAGGAACATAAGTTTATTCTATCTATACTGATTTTAACAGTGCTTTCGATGGAATAAGCCACAAAATACTTATTTATAAATTGAAAGCGCATCGTATGTATGGTAGACGTTTGCTGAATTGGTTTCAGTCATATTTAACAGACAGATCTCAGATGGTGACCGTCAAGGGTTCTGTTTTAAGGGTTATTCTAACCAAATCTGTAGTTTCACAGGGATTCCATCTGGGACCCATTTTATTCGCTCTATTAATGATATAACGCATACCATAACGTTTTGTAATTTTTTCTTATTTAAGAACTATCTCAAACTCTATAAAACAATCACGTCAGGTCACGTTATCGCAAAAGTACAAGAAGAAGAAGAAGAATAAAGCTTTAGTGGAATATAAATAACATGATGTTAATTACAAACAAATATTTCTTTTTAAGGTTCACCCGTAATAAAAGGTATATTCCTTCTCAATACTATATTGATAGAACTAGCATCCAAGAGGTCAAATCAATTAGAGACCTTGGAATAGTTTTAGACAGCAGTCTCAATTTTACTAATCATATTAATAGCTTAGTTAAAAAAGGCAATCAAATATTAGGTTTCATCAAAAGAAATACAGATATATTTCGCAAGTCACAAACAAAGATTTTACTATTTAATGCGTTGGTTTGAAGACACTTAGAATATGTCAGTGTAGTTTGGAATACAAACTATGCTGTGCATTCCCAATGAATTGAGAGTATCCAGCGTTCTTTTACTAGGGTACTAAGCATTTGCATCACCCGGTATCTCTCACTGATGTCCGTATGACCCGCGACTAATAATCTATAAAATGACATCCCTACGAAAACGTAGAACAATAAATGAACTCACTTTTTCATATCAGATAATAAAAGGATTTATAAACTGCAGTGACATACTAAGTAAAATTAGTCTGACTGTTCCAAATAAACTACCAAGGTATCCAACACTTTCCAAAACCAACCTTGGTCTAAACTCGTCACTTGCCAGGATCTGCTCTACCTTCAATACTAGAAGATGTAGATGCAAACATAATAATGCTATTGATATATTTCATATGTCCTTTAAGAGGTATAAAAAAGAGATGTTCAAACATTTTGACTCAGTTGAGTCGTAGATTTGTTTTAAAATTTATCATTGTTTTCATTTTTTTATTGTTCTCATAGATTCCATTTAAGTGTAGTCCATAGATATAGTAGTAGTAGTTCATATTAATTTTATATTATTAGGATTTTATCTTTAATTTTCTCAGTTATTTTACCAAATTAATAATGTTTTGTTTTGTTACTATTATTAATTATTATTATTGCGATTCTAATTTGATTTTCTTTTGTGTTAATTAATTTACTCCTATTAGTAGCACACGCATCGCGTATACTACATTTATTTATTTACTGTTTAATGTTGTTTGAGTATCCAATCAAATAAATAACTACACTCACCTGGTTCTTTAATAGGAAGTTCTTCAGCTTACATACCGTCACATAGAGCCATATTGTGTCGATGTAATACTATTTAAAAATATAAACACTGTAAGACTAGAAATGCAGGTCTTGTAATACAAAGTTATGCGCTTGCTAACAGATTTCAGTTCGAGGGTGGAAGTTAAACATGCGACCATTAGCAAATACCCTAATTTGCATCACAATACTGCGATGTTTATTTTTTATTCCTTATAGGATTGGCGTTTGGCTAAAATCTAATCTGATATTTAAGTGATGATGTGGTCCAAGATGGTGAAATACTACGCTTAGTAGATGCGTAGTAGACAAATTTGCAACTTGAATGTGATCGCTAGCCAGAGGGGCATTAGGAACTCACTACGATAGATCAGAAGTCGGTACACGCTACCACTGAGCGACATAAATATCTTGTAAGGAATGAGTAGGACGCGTCCGTTATACTCAATATACGTAGCGAGTGGTGTTGCTGTCTGTATCGACGCACCGGTATCGACGCTTCGGCTTTTTATTAATTTCGCTCTTCATAACTCGTCATATTCGATTTCAATGCGCTTGGGACACCATGCGTTCACATGAACCGGGACATACACCAACGAATATAATAACTTTTCAAAATAATTACAATTATAATAACAGGCTTCGTGGTGCAGTTATAGTAAGCCTTACTAGTAAGCCCAGAGGTTTCGGGTTCGACCCCCATAAATAACTATACAGTGTGTATTGAAAACCCCGTCAGATCCGTGAAGGTGTTATTATGTATCGAGATTATATTCTGTTTATGTTATCTATGTCAGATTATAAGTAAAAAAAAATTACCCCTAATAAAATTTTCATAATAAATAAAATTTTGATATTTTTTTTGGTAATGTCATTGGGGTACCTATATACTCTTCTCGGATTCGACGGGGTTTTAATACATATTGTATATGTATGTATATCAACTGTTTAGTTACCTCAATGTACCTTAATGTTGGTGTTGTGGTGACCCCGTTACTACCCACGGAGATCGCCCGCCAGTTATTTTAAAGATAAAGATGAATTTTATTTTTCTGCGTGGAGCCCTAATTATTTTTCTAAAATAAAAGTAGCCTAATTTACTTCTTATTATATCAGCTGTCTGCCTGTGAAACTCCCGTCAAAATAGGTCTACCCTTGGGGAGATTGCCCGGAACAAACAGACAGCCAGAAAGACAAAAATTAAAAAAAAAAAAGTTTTTTTTGTGTCATATATACTTTCGTATGCATTTAGTAAAATGCTGTTATTTTGACTTTACAAAGAAATTCTTTAATTCTATTAATTGTTTAAAAATAAGCTGTGATTAATGTGCAGCAATACATTAATTTACAAGATAGTTCAACAATGGATGTTCGAAGCTAGCAATTGATTTTTTCAAACTCTACACAAGGAGGCTGTCTGAGAAAATATGTAATAACGTTGGTTACCCTACTTAGGCACTTATCAGGTTGTTTTCGATTCAACTGTGACATTGTGTCAAAAGCGCCGTGTGAAGTTCAGAGAACAGCTTTGTGTCACTGTGTTCTATTCCGATCTGGCTGTAGAATTCAATACATCACTTTGTCGCTCCTCACTCCATTGTTAACATTAATATCACATTCATTTTCACTTTGTTAATCTGACGTTTATTGAAATTTCCTTCGACGACCTATTCCATGATCACAACAGGATTATTTTAGAAAGGGAACAGTTCAAGTGGAGTTGTCGGTACACATAGAATTGTGTTCTGCGACTCATTATTACTTTAAAGGCGAACGTTTTCCTTCACTGAAAGTTGATAACTCGAATCCTTAAGACTCCGTTGAGTCTGATTGATTCCAACCATTATAACGTATTTTCTTTTTCAGATTATAATGCAACTGCAGTTCTAACCGAACTATGAAACTACATCTACATCTAGACTTAAAGTAAACACATTAAACCTATCATTAGCAATTAATCTATCATTGTTGGTTATACATTATCTATTTAAATAACTTCTGAGCCAAGTTCGCTGTCAATGGCCTCATCACCTGCATCTAGGTTAAGATTAAAGATTTCAATATTATCAGGTATATCTTCATGGTGCAATAACATCAATCATATCTATACTTTAAAGGCTGAATGTTGTTCTTTCTCGTTAGAGATTAAACTGAAATGGTGAGTTTTAATTCTACAATAAGTCTAAAATTAGTTGAAGAAGATATCTTGATGCAAGCATAGCGGCAATAACATTCTGTAGTTAAACATGTTTTGTAGATTAGTTAGCTTTTGACTCTAATCACAATAACTGTACAATTCGCGAGGGCTGGGCTCCCGACTGCAATTGCCACAAAGCTACTACAGATGTTTTGCGACTAGTTTCTTAAAGTGTAGCTGGTAGTGAACCTTGCTAATTATTATTAAATGCTACCTGCAACATACTATTATTCACTGACTTCATACTGATATACTAAAAATGAAAATACAGTTCCTTTATGAAGTGTACCTTCGACATACGGACTTAGGACGTATGCGAAACACATTGCACATTAGGTTATATATCGGTTTAGACATGATAGTAAGTAGCTATTTCTTAGAATTTTTACATATTTTTAGCTACTATAATTTTACTTTTTATCTAGACGAAAAATGTGTTTGCAAAATTTGCTTATCAATTATAATTAATAAGAATCTGTAAAATTGTGAAAAATAGGTTGAAGGGTGATCAAAGTTTTGTAAAATTTTTTCGAATATATTTATTTTTGAATTCTATGAGCCGCTAGGAGTATAACAATTCAATGTATTTTTTAATAAAGACCACATGAATACAGTCATATGAATGAATAAAACTGATAGATTTACCATTTTGCTGAGATCGAATGAGCCTTTTAACTCATTTATGACAAAAGCTTCGTTGCAAATATAGGTACATTTTTAGAAAGACTTACAATGGACCCAAAAAGTAGATGAATGTATACGTGCATGCCTACAATGGTTTCCAATATCCATTTATTTACATACACACTTACAAATATTTGCATGAATCAGTTGTTATCAGTTTTGACGTAACAGCGCTGGCTCACTCACCCGTTCCAGAAATAGCGCATACAAGCACAGAGACGTGAGCTCGCGGCACGGCTTCACTCCTTACGACCACGACCCTTATTGGGAGTGGCAGAGTTGGAGGCAGAGCGCTGGGAAACATCTAAATTGGCTCACTGCAACTGTCATGTCATGATAGTTTGATAACAGTTAATAATGTAACGCACATCGTTTTCATTTTCATGTTGCTAATGTAATCTTATTTATGTATGGTGACTGCGACTGAACCACTTTGTTAAATTAATATAAAAAAGTAACTTAATAATAAGTCAATAATTCATCGCGCTTGTTTACATTTTGACGATGGTTAAGTTTTTATTTGAGAGTTTCTAACAAAAAAAGCTAACTATCTTTTAGGAAGTCTAGTTGATATATAATTGTTTTTGTATTATAAAACATTATATATAATATTTCCGTTTATGTTATGATGTAAAAACGAGATCAACGATAGGACGCGTTAGTTTAGTTGCAGATCTAGGCTAGTCATCCAATCTTACGAAAGCCTATTCATATATATCCATAGATATCCATCCTATTATATATCGCGGCTAATATAATGAATCGATCGACAAATATTAAGAGTTAAAAGTATCTGCAAGTTGCCTTAACCTAATAGATATCACAGGAGCAAGGCCGGCAGAAAGTTGCAGTCTTGCTGTGAAAGCTGATACGACAGATAAATTTTTGACTCTTCACATTATTATTGACAACGATATTGCTAAAATATGGGTAGGTATTTAGAATTAAGCAATTCTATATAACGCTAATTATAATTAACGGAAAATATAGTTACATAAAATGTATGCAGTTCTAAACGGTGAAGGGCATTATTTCAAAAAGTGAAATTAATATGAACATTTCGTCGAAGTTTCTACAGTTATTGATATAATCTCTCTCCCTTTTATTAGCAAACTCGAGCACGCAGTTTCAACTAGTTTTATGAATTCATATACCTACTTAATTACTTAAGGTGCATGGAAAATAAAATGATCCGAATCTGAAACTAGTAACATACTTTTCAAAGTTTCTAATGCAGATGTGGTAGTCGTATGACATACGTTCCTACCATTTCCTGTAATAACATTTTATATGTATTAGTATTTATTGAAACACCAGTTAATTTGCGAATCAATAAATTTTTTTTATAAGAAAATAAACTTTAAATAACAGAAATATGATTAATTTGAAAGCACGTGTAAAAGTTAATTTATGAAAAACTTCATATAATGCGAGTTTGAGAAGTTTACAAAATACAAATATTAATAGTATGAGTAATCCGTAGTAAATAATTACAAGTAAACGTACACAATATACTTACTAGCTACGTTTGTATTCAACTGATAGTGAAAGCTATAACTAGAGGTTATTATACTGAAGTAGCAAGTCGGTCCCCGCGTCTGACATATTTAAACAACAGTGCGTTGCCTAAAAATGGAGCGGGAAGGGAGAACGCGAGTCACCACTCACCACCACTTGCTACGAAAATAGAACAAACACGCGGTTAAAATTAACTTTAGTTTAAAACCCGTGGCAATGTTTCGATGTTACTTTCATAAAACTTGTTAATGTCTTGAAACAAATAAATACGAAGGTCAAATTGTGTAACATTACAACTGTCTTGTAACATCTAATTAGATGAAATACTTTATTTAAAATAACAAATGTCATGGATGATGTAACGAGCAGGATGCAAGACATCGTCCGATATCAGTATTATCGTCCAAACACCTCAGAAGTTCACGATCGACCATTATAAACATGAATTAAATGGAAATGATAATGATAATTATTCCAACAATTCTAATAAAATAGCGGATGAATCGGTACACGAGAGGGAAATCCGAAACCAGAAGCCCTGAAGGTAGCGGTGCACTAAATTCGCAATATTCCTGAACTGAATGACTAAAATAAAATGATAATATTTGCTATAGAGAAACCGTAACATCTTACAGGTCGCGTCAACTAGACGAACGATCCGGGAGACTGGAATATTAATAGACGAGAATCGAACGGCCGGAGCCTGTCCACTCGCGGTATTTACGGAAGCGTTTGCACGAGGTGAATACGAGCTTACACCCTCGGGATTAGGTAGCAGGTCGGTTGGCGAGGAGGCCGCGTCTTGATAAATTTAGAAAACGCTTTTGGCCCCGGCAGAGTCTTTACTATGTATGGTAGTGATCACTGCAACTAATTTCGACGCGTGTGGGGCAACCTCCGAGTCTAAATCGGAACCACCCGGTGGTACTCTGTCTTGTAATTCTGAAATGGTGTCAGGGGAATTTGAATAATTTTTAACAGCTGGTAATGAGTGGCCTGCGAGCATGCGTGGGAGAACCATCTAGCGCGACCCACTTTCACGCAGGTGAAGTTCCACTGACTCGGATATTTTAGCCTAAACGAAGGAAGGAAATGGGGTGAGGGGAATTAATGCGATAAAAGAATTCAAAGCCAACGAGTGTATAAAAAGAAATAATGTAATTAAAATAAATAAATTAACGGTTTTATTTATTAATTACATTTGGCGCTGAGATCACAACGATCCCGTATATATAATAAAAATAAAAAAGGAAAATTAAATTTATATAAATTTTACAATAAATTACATTATATTAGATGGCGATATATTTAGATGTTCAGTTCTCAAGTATCACTACGTACAACGTACAAAATGCTTGCGTTCCGGACTCGAACCGAGACCAACACAACACACAGCACTAGAAGGTCACGCGGCGGTAGCACCACCAACGCGACAATCCTCAGCTCGCTTAGAAGCACTTGCGGTGGACGATACCGGGGCCGGACTCGTCGTATTCCTCCTTGGAGATCCACATCTGTTGGAAGGTGGAGAGGGAAGCCAGGATGGATCCACCGATCCATACGGAGTACTTCCTTTCAGGGGGAGCGATGATCTTGATCTTGATGGTGGAGGGAGCGAGAGCGGTGATCTCCTTCTGCATCCTATCGGCGATACCGGGGTACATGGTGGTACCACCGGACATGACAGTGTTGGCGTACAAGTCCTTACGGATGTCGACGTCACACTTCATGATGGAGTTGTACACGGTCTCGTGGATACCACAAGATTCCATACCCAAGAATGAGGGCTGGAACAGGGCTTCAGGGCAACGGAACCTCTCGTTACCGATGGTGATCACCTGACCGTCGGGAAGTTCGTAGGACTTCTCGAGGGAGGTGGAGGCGGCAGCGGTGGCCATCTCCTGTTCGAAGTCAAGAGCGACATAGCACAGCTTTTCCTTGATATCACGCACGATTTCCCTCTCAGCGGTGGTGGTGAACGAGTAACCCCTCTCGGTGAGGATCTTCATGAGGTAGTCGGTCAAGTCCGGCCGGCCAAGTCCAGACGGAGGATGGCGTGGGGCAGGGCGTAACCTTCGTAGATGGGTACAGTGTGGGAGACACCGTCACCGGAGTCCAGTACGATACCGGTGGTACGACCGGACGCGTACAGGGAGAGCACAGCCTGGATCGCTACGTACATGGCGGGAGAGTTGAACGTCTCAAACATGATCTGGGTCATCTTTTCCCTGTTGGCCTTAGGGTTGAGGGGAGCCTCAGTCAGCAGGACGGGGTGCTCCTCGGGGGCGACGCGCAGCTCGTTGTAGAAGGTGTGGTGCCAGATCTTCTCCATGTCATCCCAGTTGGTGATGATGCCGTGCTCGATGGGGTACTTCAGGGTGAGGATACCTCTCTTGCTCTGGGCCTCGTCGCCGACGTAGGAGTCTTTCTGTCCCATGCCCACCATGACGCCCTGGTGACGGGGGCGACCCACGATGGACGGGAAGACGGCGCGAGGAGCGTCGTCACCGGCGAAACCGGCTTTGCACATGCCGGAGCCATTGTCGACTACAAGCGCAGCAACATCGTCGTCGCACATTTTGGCGTGTGTGTTTGTGTGTTGGGACGCGGTGGATATTGACTCTACGGCAGCGAGACTGCGAGTGCGCTCTGTCCCGCCCGCCCAGCCTTATATACAGTCCGGGTGCGCGAGCGCCGCGCTCCATACAAGGCGAGCGCGCGCGCCCCCGCCTTGTGCCGCAACCCCGCTTTCAGCACACATACTCCATACTAATTAGAGTGCTTCACCCACACCTGTACCCTTTCCTCACCTTTCTGGTTCTGTACTTAATGATTCACTTGTATATTTTTAAGTAAATCGATCGAAAACTTATTAAAACGCGAGTTATTTGCGCCGCCCGCCTTACACGTTCCGAGACTTGGGCGGGCGATATTCCGATCGAATTATTATAGGTGTTTCAATTAATTCAATATTAAACATGATTAGGGTATACTATTATATATTTTTCTTGAAAATATGTAAAACGTATGTTAGGTAAAATGAAATATTTAACAAAAGATACTGGTTTTCATATGATTTATAGCGCAGTGTGTATCTGTGTGCCACATTAATAAACATTTGTAAAATAACCAAAAACAGATAATAGTAAATCTGTGTCAATATTATCTATACAATTAATAAAATTGAATTGTCTGTTTGTAATGTCAAAATAACAGCTTTTTACTAAATGCATATGAAAGTATATAGTTATAGTATATAGCTACGGTACCTACTTATAATAAACATCTTTTCTTTTCTTTTTTGTCGGTCTGTCTGTTTTTTCTGGGTAATCTTCGAAATGGTTCCACCAATTTTGACGAGACTTTCACTGGCAGATAGCTGGTGTTATAAGGAATATCTTAGGCTACTTTTATTTTAGCATGAGAATTAGAGTTCTGCGCAAATACAAAAAAAGTGGTTATGGTGAAACGATTCAGCCACTTAAATGGCCTACGGTGAGTAAACCGTAACAGATATATCAAATTAATGTACAACGAAATTGCAGAACTTCAAAAGACCTACAAAAAAGTCAATGAGAGCATATGTCTATCTTCTAAGAATTACTCACAATAAGCATTTTCATCTTTAAAATAACAGGGAGCGGGTGTAGTACGATACGCGTGTGTGCACGACTGCATTATGTAGTCCACGCGAGCGCAGCCGCGGGCATTGCTAGTTCATAATAAATATCAATAATTAAATACATAGATTCTTTTGAACTCTGACCTGACGGTGAAATAACTTGATTGTTGTAATTATCAAAACTAGCTATTGCCCTAAGGTCGAGATTCGACCAGCGACTTTTTGATCATAGACTATTTTCTGTTTGAAATTTACAGTATAAATATTATCTACATCACTTTCAGTCACTTTTCGTTAAGTAACAATGTCAATATTTTGGGGGTCTAAGTTCAATGACACTGGTCGTATTAGAATTCGCAGTATTAATTTACTTAATTTAATATATTAGTAACACATATTATAGATAAATTTTCGCTTTCTGCACTCCTTCTCCATATCAACTTTAACCATGCCAAGTCTCACAGTCTTCCGTGCACGCAATACGTATAAAAAGGTACCGAAAGCTTTTGCTTCACGTATATAAGGTTCTAAGTGAATAATGTAAATGAACCCCTGGAGAAATGTAAATGAGGGGTGTGCTTTCATGGAACGAAATCTTTTTTATTAGTGTTAAAAGTATGTATTATAGTTTTTTTTTCCAATACAAAGGTGCTAAACAAGCATACGGTCCACCTGATGGTAAGCGGCTACCGTAACCTATGGATGCTTGTAATGGCATAGGTGTCACTAACCCTAAGGAAGCCTGCCCAACCCTAACTCTTCTCAGCGTAGGAACACAACAAAGGTTATTTAGTTCACCAGTTCACCAGTCTAACAGGCGGGTTGCTCCAAGCAGAGGGAAATCTCAAAAGAAATATTACTTTACAACTTTACTAGTAATAATTCTAGTTATAAGCTTCATTTATTATATTAAAGAAAAGTATCTCCTTTATATACAATCACGCCTGTATCCCTGAAGGGTTAGGCAGAGGTGTACACCCACACTTCACCGAGTATGTTTTTAGATCTCATGTAATACGGGGCGAGCCTATTGCCATTAATCAGGTACGAAACCAAACTCCGAGCTGCTACTGAGAATTTTCATAGAAAAACTCTATAACACTTTGCTCGACCTGGGAATCGAACCCAGGACCTCGATCATAACAGTCGCGCTTACGACCACTAGGCTAATGATAATACTAAAAGTTAACTTATAACTTAATAATAACAAAGCTCGTTTATTGTTCTAATGCTATGTATTTATTTACTGAAAACAAGGATTTTATATTTAGTTGTTTTAACACCAGCCTATAATAGAAAATTGCATTAATGCGGTGTTCTATTGTATTACAGAATTTTGGGAGTTACTCAAGAGTGGTCCCATTTTCATTTCATTCATTTCATGATACACCAGGGAAACCCTTAAATCTAAGCTGGTTTTTTTTAAATGTTATTTTTAGTTCTTTATAAAATTAGTTGTTGGCTACAATCCCATCTGATATTAAGTGATTGCGTGTGTGTGTTACTTAAAATGGTAATACATACTGGCATTAGATAATGCTCTACAACCATGTTATGATTTATTTCCGGTACGATGATTTGTAGAGATTCAAACTCACGTCGAACTGCTTTATCCGCATGCGCACGCGCTGGTATAAATATTGGTTCTTAGTACAGTGAAAAAAAAGGGTCCTAATAACATAAACATATGTTTTATACTTAAGCCACAATACGGTACATTGCGACAACAAACATTTTAAGATTAAAAAGTGATTTATGAGCTTTATTTTTAGACATGATATACTAATCCTTACGAACTAGAGTTACTTCATCATTTGGATAATTTTATGAAGTTAAACTTTGCTTTTTATCGCATGATAATTGAACACATAGTTTTGGTGATAATGGAAAATAAAATAATTTGTACTTGCGAGAAGTGAGAACAATTATGTTAGGCTACACGGGTGAAACCGTGGAGCATAACTAGTGTCGTCATAAATGACTAAACAAGTTGTTATTTCAATTGGGAACAGAACAATAAGGTGATTAGTAATGTTTTGTTTCCGTGTGACTGACTCCGACTGCACCGCTTTTGAATCTATCCGTGTTTTAACATGAAACTTGAAAAAAACGAACTCGGCTCCACAACGCCAACGTTGGACCAAAGCGTGGCGACACGCCGCAAACATTGGGTCCAATAACCAGAATGATCGGCAACATTAGATGTTTACATCAAAAAACATCATACTCGCTTTTATTGATGTCTAAGGTACCAGTTCGATTATTTCGCTAGGACAGTGAAAATTTGCATGGGGGAGCGCTAAGCGAGAGTTTTTGGAAATTCAACCCCTAAGGCGGTAAAAAGGAAAACAGTTGGTATGAAAATCCGTCATTTATGAAGATAGATCTATGAAAATTGGTATACCACCAAAACCATAAAATGTAAAAAAGAACAGACCGACAGAAGTGAAAACTGAATTTTGAATTTTTAAATCAATTATAGTCTAAACTAGCTGTGCCCGTGGCTTCGCTCACGTGGACTACAGAATGTCCACACGAATCTTGTTCCCTGCTTACACAAATGCTTATTGTGGGTGTTCCTTAGAAGATAGATGTATACTCTCCCGAACTTTTTTGTAGGTCTTTTTAATCTCTACAATTGTTTTGTAAATTAATTTGCTATAGTCTTGTGGTTTACTCAGCGTAAGCTATCTAAGCGCCCGAATTGATTCATCATGACCAGTTTTTTTTTATTTGTGCGGAACCCTAATTCTGTTCCTAAAATAAAAGTAGCCTACACTTAGGCTACTACTTCCTATAAGTTCAGCTGTCTACCAGTGAAAGTCCCGTCAAAATCGGTCCAACCGTTTCGGAGATTACGCTGAACCAACAGACAGACAGACAAAGATCTAAAGAAATGACTTTTTGTTATAGGTGTCGTATATAATTTCATATGAATTTAGTAAAAAACTGTTATTTTGACATTACAAATAGACACTTCAATTTTATTAATTGTATAGATCATTGCAGGGCGTGTCGGTGACGCAAAATCACAAGATTTTTTATTTATTTTTATTTTATTTAGTGTTACATGGTGATCTTACAACTAACAAAGTACATATATATATAGGAATACATACAACCCATACAAAAAGTCTAACACGCATATGATACTGCCGAGTGTGTACAGTGTACTAGTGTATAATATATGCGTATAAATGTACACATAGCACTATACTATGCGTCGCTAGACTGACGCAAAAGCAATACGTCACGAGCATGTCGAGGTCGTCGGTGACGCCAAGGTCGCACGAACCTATAAGTATTTCCCTAGCAAAAATCGCTCAACGCGACTAAAGAAGTTTCCACTTTAGAAATGTCAAGTCTTGCAACACATTTCTTTCACTACAAAGTTGTGAGATCTCATTGCAAAAAATTCAGTTATTTTAGTTAGTGTCTATAGAAGCACCTATTTAAAAAATTTCTTATAACTTGTTACCTAATGAATTACCTATCAACATTTATAGTACCTAACCGTATCAATATTAGACACGTTTATTTCTATAATAACTATAACCAGCGATCGCCCTAAGGTCGAAATTTGACCCGCGACTTTTTGATCATAGACTATTTTCTGCTTCACATTTGCAGTATTCATGAACCTAAACAATAAGTATTATCTACATATCTATTATTGATTATTATTAATTATTATCATAGATTTTTTTCTGTTTGACTTATACAGTATTCACAAACAATGAGTGTTATCTACATCACTTGCTGTCACTTTTCGTTGAGTGACAATGTCAATATTTTGGGGGGTCTAAGTTCAATGGCATTGGTCGGGTTAAAATTCGCACTATAAATTTATTTTATTTAATATATTAGTAACAGATATTATAGATAAATTTTAGCTTTCTGCACTCCTTCTCCGTATAAACTTTAACCATGGCAAATTTCACAGCTTACCGTGCACGCAATACCTTAGAAAGTTACGGAAAGCTTTTGCTTCACGTATTTATATATATATATATATGACTTGACAATTCAACGGCAACATATTTTACTAATTAAAATTCTTTGTTCTTAGGTGCATTGTTTAGATTTACTTAGATAACCATTATTCTTTTAAAATTATGTTACTGTTCAAATGCCTTCTCTTTCTCGAATCTAAATTGAATAAAATAAACTTGAAATTGGTTTTGATATCATGACATGATATTATTATTAGGCAATCCTAATAATTTATGTAATTAAAAATAAAATGGAGTCTGTTGGTAGGCGCATCACTTGACAGTGCACGGACCGATTTGGCTAAATCTTTTTTTAATGAATAATAATTGTCCAAATGTGGTTTTTTAAAAAAGCAAATTTTGCAAAGTTACTCGGTAAATCGGAATTTCGGAAATAATGAAAGTGCTTTTTTCTATTGGATTTTCTACGAACTCGATTCAAACGATGAAATACGTAAATTTTTTTTATTTCGTCATGATTATGAGTAAGTTTTCAAAAAATAAAATGGGTATAGGTGGCGCTGTGATCGAATTATTTACAGCTGAAAAGAGAAATTCTGTTGCCAAACAAATATCGTTGAAAGCTGTTATTGCTACTCAAGTAATCGCTTCAAGGAATATTCTATAAAATAGTTAAAGTCTAATAATATAAAAAGTCTATAATTTAAAATTATATTGTAGTAACCTAATACAATTTACAGTAAATATTTACGTTGTTGACACTTTTTTTTACGATAATGTAAGTTCTACTCCATGATGAGAGAAGTATTGGTTTAAATCAACCGAGAAGTTCATTAGTCAAGTTTAATATAACCACGGCAACAAACAAACAAAACTGACTAAATATAAACAGTTCACTTGCGAGTTGCGAGTTGCGGCTCTCATTCAGTCATTTACTTACGACTTTATATATATATCGATACCGCCTGGCGTCTACCAGTGAAGCACGGACAGTATGGGCTGATCTCTCGAGTCACAATCCATTGATAACTTAATAAGTGTTAATATATTGTATGCTCATTTTAAAGAAGCAATTGATATTGAATTATAAGAAACATTGTGAAAACTACGTTGATTTTTTTGTCAACGTTGTCAGGTCAGCGCATTATTTTTAGTTTAATAATTACAAACGACTAATATCTTGTTAATTTCTTAAAAATGAAAAACAAAGAAATTCAGAGAACCCTTTATGATAGTACAAAACAAAAGTCAAAAACCGTTTTAAAACAAATTTATTTAGGTATTGAAATTGGTTTGATCAATTTTTAGCGTCGGTAGATACTACGGTTATATGTCGTCATTCGAAACTTGTTCCTTTCCAATACCTATGGATATTCTATATCATACATATTATTTATTTTAATACATTATATCAAGCATACTGTATAGAAAAACCAATGTAAAATTACATAGCAACACCAGCAGCTAACATTAATTCACCTTCACTAATGAATGTATAAAACATTACAGAAAAATGAATTTATGCGTTGTTTCATAACCAATGCTGTTCGCTGTACATTAAAGCGATAGATTGTTTACATTAAGATGCAATGTAACGAAGAGTGGAAGTGTAGTTGCGATGTAAGAGATAGGTGGCAGGGTGCAAGTGCACGGAGTGCAACGGCCGGGATTATTTCAACAGACATGTGTCTCGTCTAGTTCAAAATCGCGCTGTGCAGTGTCCTGTGGAGTTCTTGTAGAGAAGCAAGTACAACGCTTGGATTATTGTTCTACTAGGGATTACTTCTTAAGAATCGATGTTCATATACAACCCGCGTTACGTTAATTACGTCGGGAGCAAAAAGTGAAGTCGTTATGTTGTCTTACGCCCAGTATATTCGCGCATCTCATACTGAACACCTTTAGGTATATACTGCATATACTCAACTTATGCGTATACAAAACTAATAATATTATACATTATAATAATAGGTCCTTACATATGAAATTAGCGTTTATAAAAAATATTGTTATTGTACATTTCATTAATTGAAGTATATACCATTATTATTTTTACACTTTTACCATTTTATAAATAGTTCATTGATTCCATTGCCGAATAAATTGTAGAAGCGAGAATTAATCAATCAGGGGGTCGGAGACATTCCAACCGCAGTTCCTCTAATTTAGCGACTGTCTGTCGTGAAGTATGGGGTCTAGCGTTGTTCTGAAGCAGCAGTGGGCAAGAGAGATTGACCAGTCTCGGTAGTTTAATGACTAGCTTTTCTATCATGGTTTGCAATTGTTGACAATACAGATCTGTTTTCGTCAGGCATCTTAGGAAGTTGTACTGTATGACGCCAGCGCTGAACAGTGACGAGTAGCTTTTCTGAGTCAACTTTCGCTTGGGACAGGATTTGGCCGGTTCTCCTGGGTTCAACCACTGTGATGAGTATTTCCGATTGTCGTAAAGGAAGCCATTTTTGTCACAAGTAACAATACGATTCAAAATTCCCTCGTTATTATGATAGTTGAGTAATGTAACTCAACGCTCAATGCGTGTATGTTGGTGTGCTTAAATCAATTCATGCGGAACCGAACTTTTTCACTTTGCGGAATTTCTTATAAATGTGTTAAAATTGTTTTTATCACTCACACCGAAGCCTGCTGACGTGGTTTGCGATGGATCCGCTTCCACGATCACCTTTAATTCTTCATTATCGAGTAGGGTCTCCGGCCGTCCACAGGGTTTGTTTTGTAGATCAAAATTTCCAGAACGAAAACGTTGGAGCCAACAACGTACCATGCTTTCTTTTACAGTAGCTTCCTCATACACATTAATCCTTCGAGCTGTTTCTGCAGCGCTGATGGCACGGCGGACCATACATTCATAAATAATGCGATATTTTAAGTTTTCCATTTTGTGAAAAGAAAGAAGTCAAAGAAAAATCAAAAGGAGCAAAAACAAATGATTCACTTAATATAGTAGTTTTTCCTATTGTATATATTGAAGAGTGTATCAGAGGTAATACGCACCATCTTTTAATATTTTTTGATTATTAATGAGCTTGGAGTGAAATAATTCTGTGTTACGATTTTGACCCAGCTTTCGAACAACCTCGAGCTATTAGTAAAGGAACACATCGCAATAGAGCATAGCCATAGCTCCTAACGTGGGGGGAGGAGAGAAGTTTCCAATACTCCGGTTGCCTAGTAAAGGATATTCTGTTACCAACAACTTTTATATTATGAAATAAAGCATGATATAAGATAGTATGA
Source organism: Saturnia japonica (assembly GCA_033032175.1). Classification (NCBI taxonomy): domain Eukaryota; kingdom Metazoa; phylum Arthropoda; class Insecta; order Lepidoptera; family Saturniidae; genus Saturnia; species Saturnia japonica. The sequence continues at coordinate 149,575 of CM065328.1, read as the reverse complement.
TGAATATCTGTGTGAGTTGTTGATACTGTGCTAGTTAGGAGAGTGTTGTGGTGTCTGTGGGCTCTGGCTCGACCAGTTGAGCAGTCGAGCAGCCAGACTTATAAATAGTAAGCAAGTTCAGTGCCGGTCTCCGCGCCCCGCGCCCCTCGCCCCGCACCGCCCGGTCGCCACTGTGCTCACGAGAACAGCGAGTAACTAATATAATATGTAAGGACACACACATGCTCATCTATAAAGCGCACGTTATGGATGGGTAGGTGTCAAGTGTCACTCAGCGTTTTCCTGTACCATAATAACGTAAGACAGTTCAGTTATAGACGTCTATGTAGAATCATGTAAGAATGTTTGATATTAAATTTAATAGTTTGTGTAGCTTGTAAATTTACGTGGAATACAATAATGACTTTATCCGAACAAGAACTTTTATTTAAATAAACAACCGGTCTGAGCTAAATCCCGGGTAATTTATACTTCCTGTATATTTCTTAATTTATTAACTGAGAAGATTTTGACAGATTCTTATTGATGTTTTCTTCATTAAATTATCTATAATCTCTTGATTATATCTTTTAGCGATATCTCAGATCGGATAGCAAAGACGCTGACAAAAAGTAAAATTTATGTAGCATTTAAAACCAATAATAATCAACAGAGATTGCATAAAAGAGAAAAAAAGGACCAGTCATAAAAATTTGGGATATATAAGCTTAAATTTGGGATATATAAGCTTAAATTTGGGATATATAAGCTTAAATTTGGGATATATAAGCTTAAATTTGGGATATATAAGCTTAAATTTGGGATATATAAGCTTAAATTTGACGAGTGTAACATCTTGTACATAGGACAAATGGGATAAAATCTCAACACATGTTACAAAATGAACGAACGAAATGAACACCCAAATAGGTTCCGCTTGACTAAACAAAATCCTTCTTCCTTACACCAACTGACAAGGTAGATGTTGAGAAACTGATTAATAAAAAACACAATGGTAAAGCACCCGGGATAGATATGTACATTTACAATTTAGTAAGTTTCGACTAAGGCTATCAGTATAGATAGGAAGAAAAAAAAAAGAAACGAAAACAATACGACGGCGCTAACTAGCCTAGTTTATAGTACTAATAGTAATAGTTCTAGTATTAGCTCACTAGCTTCGGAGGAGTCAATATGGATCTGAGGATGCCTCGTTGATGGGCGAAACGTGTGCAAGCGACTGTGGTTATTTCACGTCTCTTCTGCAACATTTTTATTTTTTTTTATTTATTTAACACTTCTTACATTTATTCCTTAAAGGTTAATAACGATCGCGTCTACGGCCCGACTTCATCTCCTTTTGATCTTTGTAATTACTAACATTTCTCTTTTTGATTTTTCCTCTTTTCCACGGTTAGTTTCCGATTTAACATTTTCAGATTCATCTCAATAATTAATAACAAACGTTTTTTCCTTGCAATCAGTTTTCAGACGGAAGTAACAAAGAAAATTAGAATGAGGTATTCACAATGGATTTTCCGCAAAGTAACGTCTACATGAATTAAATAAAATAAAGTTTTATTCAGAACTGAACTTGACCTTACATTTTCTTCAATTCTATGTTTCAATCAGGTCTTATTTTTATTGATGATACTATAGACATACCATAAATTTTAGAACAAGAAGGTATTCTTTATCTGTAGCAACATGAGCGCCGCGCACGGTGTCCCTAAAGCAGTTCTATTACGGTAATATACATTAACAAGGAGTGCTGCTTGCAAGAATACCTCGAATATATCATTACCTCGATACATAACCTAATATTCATAATAAAATAATGATAACGATGCATGGCTCTGGTTGATATTTACGTTTTGCGAATGACTAATTAAATAACTTGTTTAATTCCGCAAAATAACGATGTATTATTTAAAGGAAATTTTAATTCTAAATTATGTTTTCTTAATATCGGAGAAGATAAGCTATAAAAAGATGTTTGAATAATTAACGACGAAGCTTCGGTTAAACAGCTCGGGTGTAAGGTGCTCAGATTAAGTGGTGCTTAAGTTGAGTGTTCACCGGATTCGCCGTTGCCTGTAGCTGTTAGAGAATTTTGGTCGAAGCAGGAGATACACTTCGAAACACACATTTATTCTCAAAAGAATTTTCATATAGTGTTGCTGACAGAGTATACCTACTCATGTAATGCAAATAATAAAAAAATCAACATGTAAGGGTCGCAGGTTTAGTGGCCGCGCACGTCGGATACGGTGCGACCGGACTAACGCTCGACGCAGATGGCGATGCGCGACGCGGCGCAGCATCTGTTGCTCGGAACACCTATACACTGGGACTCAAAGCACATATATGTGTTGTTATCAAACACTTGTGGAATGAAAGCGTCCTGGGTTCGAGTCTCCTTCACAATACTATATTATTCTGTTTTGTATTCTAAATTATTATATTAAGTAGACGTTAGACATGATAAATGTTAGGAATTATCATAATTACAGTTTTGATATATTTGCAGAAGAACGTGTCTAAAGTTCGGATGTGTCGTTTAAAGTTTCTCTACAACCTCATGACGATATGATAGTAACAAACCTACTAGACCTATTTAGAGGACTGGTACACCCATAGGCGCTTGGCGACAGATTTCCAACTTGAGGGTGGTAGCTAGCCAGGCGAGCATTAGAAAATGCTCTACCACCGTGCTTTGGTTTCATAGTAATGTTTTCCTTCACCGAAACCTCAGTCTCATTGCAAGGATTCGCATTTACGTCGAAGACGTAGAAGTTCATTCCAAGCTTATGGAGAAATATATTATTAATGTTCTACTAGTATGTATATATGTATGTACTGCTTGCGTTCTGATCTCTGATAAGTGACCGGAGATAACCGTCTCCTGTAACTTTATTCATTAAAAATTATTAATTACTTTTTTAGATTTTTAAACAAAACTTTATTGTATCTATTGGCTTGGGGGCATATATACATAATATACACGTAGGTACATCTACATAGATAGATGAGAAGATCTTATGAGATGAGGCAAAGTAGTAAAAATACAAACGGAATAATTAAATGTACAAGAGTAATTGTTATTATATTTCTTTAGAGCTAAAAAAGAATCATTGAACATTATTACAGAATAGCGTGAGAAAATATTTGTAGTGGAATAGTGGAATGGCTACTCATATAAAAACAACCCTATAAAATAAATAAATAAATGAATAATCGAATAATATCTGCAGACATAATAATGTGACGTCTGTACACAATTGGCCATTCATCCGGCTCACTGAGCCTTGATACTACACAACCCTTCATTTGCCCTTAATTGCACTCATTGACATTATAAAAAACGTTTTTAATCTCACATCACAAAACTGCATTCAAGCTTAGGCCCTTTTTCCCCGTCAAATGAAATAAAGTAACAAGTACTACATTCGTTCATTCGATTATAAGCCTTATACTGTAAGCGTTATGACTTATATTTAAATAACTTATTTAATTATATAATGTTAGAAAAGGACTTAAGTGTTGAACATTGGCCATCAATTTTACATTGTATCATAAACACATTAGGCTAGATTTCTGATGAAACAGTTTAAGACATTTTACTAATGGTTGATATACTGAATAAGCTATTAAGTGATTTGTGTTTATCAGATCGAGATTTGATACTCGGTGCGCGTGTACCAACCGTACCAGCAATGCCCGCAATAATTTTTCTATTGTTAGCGGTTTTAATGATTTTAACTCTCTGTCCGCATGTCTGCTCTATAGTTCTATTGTATTTTTGTCGTAATTAGTCGGCCACATTTACAAAAATAGTATGCGTTTATTTGGAAGTGTTCTTCCTGACTAATATAGGAATTTGTGTTATAAATTATAATAGTTCATACATTTAGCAAAAGAGTTCCAGGAACTGTGTGCTGATAATAAGAGAGAGAAATCAAACTCACAGTAGAAGAAAAGACATACGTGTTATAATAATATAACTTTACGCTGACCCAACTTCGTCTGCATCATGTAAGAGAGAGAGAGAGAGTGGGTCGCAGGCACTGTATTATTAGGTGCCTCCCGCCTCTCACATTATTCTGCATAATAAAAATGCGCTCGCGATATTTGATCATTATTTTGTTGCCGAGTTATTTTAAAACTGCGATATCTCCTAAGATATTCAATTAAATCAATTACTGTAAAGGGCAATTTTGTTCAAAATAAATATTTGTGATGAATAACGTATATATTTCGATAAGGATTAATATCATGTATATAAAAACACCTTCGCAAATAATTCATTATTTTAGAACAAATTTTATTACCATAAAAAAGGTTATATTGAGTAAATCTTAAAATATAGCCATATGCTATCGCGGACTTTTTTTAGAACTTTTTATGAAAAATAATTCCATTACACACAATTTTTGCGTAACTTTAACCATTTATGCAGCGAACGCAATAGAAGCTGTCAAAAGAAATAAAATTTTCCCATTTTTCAAACATTGGTCATTCATGCTCTGCTTCTATTGATCATAGCGTGATGTTATGTAGCCTATAGCCTTTTTCGATAAATGGGCTATCCAACACTGAAATATTTTTTCTATTTAAACCAGTAGTTCCTGAGATTAGCGTATTCAAACAAACATACTCTTCAGCTTTATAATATTAGTATAGATTAGAGAAAGAGTAGAACTAATTCTTATTAAATATGTCCTGTGGCAAACATTTAAGCTGGTGAGTGAGAACACAGACATTTATTTCTCTGATTTGGACAAATCCTTAGCGCATTCTAATACTGGTTAGCTGTCAAAATTAAATAGCTAGTGGCCTAATTCCATTGTGGTTTTCGCATCAGTGAAAAATTGATTTTGAGACCGTTTACATTTATCTTTGATCATCTATAACATAAAATTTAACTCCTATGATGGGAAGGACACGTCTTAAAAATGGAAGAGACCAGGATATCCAGAAGACTTCTGGATGGAAAACTTGATGCATGTAGAACTAGTGGCAGGCCTAAAATCAGACGGTTGGATAGAGTTACTATTTACAGTTGAACTGGAAAGAGACAGAAATATAGATCCTTCTAGAAGGATGTACTGGACCAGGTTTGGGATACCCGCGGCTGTATAGCCTTAGGTGATGATGATAATGTCTCTCTATAGGTTATATACGGATTGGAAATATAATACAAATTATCTAGAAAATCTGTTATTCTAATATAGTAGAAAATTAGCCTAAACATTTTTTGCATTTTTCACATATTCAGTGAGGTATGTAAGCATAGAAAAACAAATAGGCAGTCATGGCGACTGCCGACAGACGTGAAAACTTAAAACTTTGTATTATCTGTGTTTTTTAAATTTATATTTTTAAATTAATTATAGTATGGAATAATTAAAATGTAATAATTTGTATATTTAAATTTTGAGCGCATGCGCTCTACTGACACGCTCTATTATACTAAAATAATATGCTGTTTCACACAAACTTTGGTTTTTCTTACGATCGCGAGCTCCTATGTACGATTTTATGAGTCTTTTAATTCTCATCGCACGTTGCTCGTTTGCAAGATATTTAACAATAAATTATACACGTCAGTCATACTTATAGCTACAGATGATAATATATTATTACATGTTGGTGACGCGAGGGTAAACAAACGCATAAGATTTCATCCCATACTAAAAACGCACAACATATAGAAAGGATTCCCAAAGCGTCTAGAGATCCGAATCTCCACCTACCAACTCCGTTTACGTTTATAATCACTGAGTACCAGAGCAAAGCCTTAACAACTACATTGAAATACACTGTTCCCGTCATCCTGTGAGATCATTCGGTTCGAAATCAAAAATAATAAGGGCTCGTTAATACGCCAATTTGATTTCATATATAATTGTCACAAAGTGATCAAATAAAAGAGCAAATTAAATCTGTTCGCACGCGTCACGTCGCCCGTGTCGGCCCGTGTGCGCAGCGCCTAGCGGTCTGCAACCTGCTATAGAGTATAAAACACAACAGAATGCAGAGGCGTTCCAAATTAAAATTTAAAATACTTTATTCACTTAAGACACTTATGCACATTAAAACATTACTACTACTGGTTCAGAAAACCCCCAGTCATCGAAAATTATCCATACATTTACGATGCAATTATTATGGGTTTTAGAGATTGGTTATCCAGAGTTTAAAATCTACAGAGCACATGCTGTGAAAGAAATACAATATACCGATATGATTAGACTTCATTATTTTTTTAAATTTATTCTTCATTGTTTATACGTTTAGCGTTATCGCCACAATCTCGCCTGATGCTAAGTGACGATTTGGTTCAAGATGATGACACGCTAAATGAAATGGGGGAACTGGTCCTTAAGTGCAGCTGCCGGAACATGATTGCTTGGTGATGAACGATTTTCGGCTTGAGGGTTGTAGCTTACCAGGCGAGCATTATAAAATACCCTACCACCATGCTATGTTTTCGTCACGATGTTTTCCTTCATCGAAAGCTCAGGACCATTGCAGGGATTTGAACTAACCTCAGTCGCGGTGTTCGTAAACATTACCACTGAGCTATCATTGCTTCAAATATGAATTTGAAGTCCATCATAAGACACAACTGAGCTGTAATGGCAGCCATTTAACTATAGAAGTAATTTAAAATTAAAATAACTTTGTTCTATAAGCGTTCGTAAAACATTCATCCGATTGTGTGTTCTTTTGCGCACACCTCTAAGTATGAATTATTTTACAGCCACTTTACAATTCGTCAATTAATTCATTTTTAGACAACTGAAACAAAACTTTTGGTAAAAGTACGTAATAAATTATCAATAATAATTAATACTAATCTTAATACAATTCATAATAAAATATTGAATTAGTTCAGTGATAATTATATCCATAGCCTATTAGTTCTCTTGAAAGACACTATATGTATGTTTAGGCAGACATTGTACCTGAATGTCGTATCTGTGAAATGTGCAGTCTGTGAGAAGTGTGAGGTCCCACGCGTGTCGAAGTGCGCATCGCCGCGTGTCGGCCGCGTGTCGGACGCGCGTCGGTCGCGTGACGTCGGCGCTGGTATCGCTAATTGACGATTTGCTGTCCGCTCTACACTGCGGGACATTCTCTACTTTACTTGCTCATTGTTATAATTAATAATTTATGATTCTTTTAGAAAGAAAGAAAAGAAAGAAAAATATTTATTTGTTACAAAGACATTTGACACTGTAGAAAGTTTAAAAATATTTACAACAACCTATTACATATCAAGCATCAAAGGCCTGTTGCGACGAAACGGCCCCAGCTCAGCATAATGCTGGTTGTAATAACCAGCGCTGGTCTTCCGTTGGAACCGTCCCGTCCGGTGACGTCACATGACGTACATACTAACTTAAATAGTCTTAAAAGTAAAAATAAAAATGTAAAAACGTGAGACTTGTACGTATAAAACAGAAGTATGTATTATTATAAAACTTCAATGGATACACAAAAACAAACAAAAGCAACTTAAAGAAAAAACAAAGAAACAACAAAAAGTCTAATATTCTCATAACAAAAAGGGCGTGCTTAAACAATCAAAACGAGGAAACCAGGAGCACACGCAGGACGAGTAAGTTTTAAATTATTTTACAGGAGACGAAACATTAAGAAATATAAAAGACTTAAGATTAGGTTGCACTTATTTTATAGAGCACTGTTGTTATGCTTTTGATCTTCTTGGTTCTTTTGATGTTCGCAAAGAAACCTTTATAATGGAAATCTAAATCTGTGAATGTAGCTCAGATTCCTTATCGGCGTTGGAATATTATTCCAACATTTGGTCGCAGCGTAACGAAAACTACCTCTAAAAACGACAGATCTATGCCTTTGCATTGAAAGCTGCATTGCGCATTTCCTAGGTCCATGAGATCTATGGCTGGATACCCAAGACAATTTATCATAAAGATAAGTTGGTGCTTTATTCTTTATCACGTCAAAAAGAAGACAAGCCAAATGAAGTTTGCGACGATGCTTCATTTTAAGAATGGAATGTTTGTTTAAATATGGAGACACATGGGCTCTCGAGGGAATATCGAAGCAAAAGCGGGCGCAGGCATTCTGAACTACTTGTATGAGTTTTTGTGTTCTTATTAGTAGACGTGGGCCAAAAACTGTGTCCATATAATTTAACTTCGCTAAAATAAGTGACTCCATAAGCTGTATACGCAATCCTTCCTTAATATATGACCTCACTCTATACAATACTTTCAGTTTGTAAAAGTAATATTTAACTGAATTTGAAATATGCTTTTCAAATTGTAAGTCACAGTCCATATGCAAGCCCAGATTGCGTGCTTCGTATACACGCTCGATGAGCTCGTCCATTAGCTTAACACTCACCGATGGACATATACTCGCTAGCTGGTGCTTACTACCGAATACTAGGTATTTTGTTTTAGTGGGGTTAAGCAACAGGCAATTCATTTTAGACCATCTAGCTATACTTGCAAGATCTTCATTAAGTTTAACTATCCTACTATTAATTTCAGATGGTTTACAATAAATATATAGCTGTATATCATTCGCATATATGTGATATTTAAAATGTTTGATATGTGTTCCAATATCAGCTGAGTACAAGATAAATAGGATTGGTCCCAAAATGGATCCTTGAGGTACACCCTTATTACAGACCACTTTAGCTATGAAACCACCGCAAAGCTTCGCAGTCATAACCATAATAACTTAACTTGGACATCAACAGGTTAATATTTATAGAATTAAAAGTTCTAGAAAAGTCTAGTAATACTAGTAGCATACACAGACCTTCTTCTAATTGTAAATGTAAATTGTACAACAACCTAAGATATTGACGGCTCCATGAATGTCGGAACATTCATACAATTTTTTTTTGCACCATAACGGATATGGGATTATTGCGACTAGTAACACTTAACACGACCTTAAGCCGAGTGTTAATGATCTAACGTTTTTCAAAAGTTATTTCTTTATCTCGACGTTCCGATCTAATTACAAACACAGTAAATACGAATTTACAAGCCGAGACGAGTCGTTAAAATTTACGAGTAAATTAAACCCGTTTTAATGTTTATTTCACATCGTAACTGAAACACAAAGGCAGATTAATTGCTAGGCATATAAACTATACAAAAACAATGATATTAAATATTCGAAAAAAAAAACATAAACGATACACGTGAACAATACACAATGCTGGCTATGATACCATTTCCCTAGAGGTCATAATATGTAGAATACACTGTATAATGTATTCTATCTCGTTCTCTTGCAGCCTAAATCCTATAGAAGTATGTGTGGGTCTCTTTTTAGAGTAGCTTTTTTATTTCACGAGTTGCAAATCACAATGGTGCTAAATAAGTGTTCACTTCAAAATGTGTGTAAGAAGTCGAGACGGTGCAAGTGAGAGCCTGCTCGAGACGGGTTATAAAAATATTAAGGTCAACTAAGATGGTGCTGACGTCATATGAGTATAGACGACTCTAGGTTTCACATATAATAGCTGAAGGAAGGTCAGGTCAGGTTGTACATGATATCTTTATAAAGCGTTATCTCGCCGCATGTAACATCCCTTGTCCTTGTGCGCATTTTGAAGATTGCGATTGTGAGATATACACGCGAAACGAAGCAGATGAACAATCGCACAGTGCGCCTTGCAACAGAACTTTTAAATCTAAATTGTGTTTCCCCAGTCATATTCGCGCTCATAATCGGAGTTAGCAAGGTTCGCCATTGACCTATCTCTAAAACAAACAAAAGGGAATAATAATATATTTTGTCACGTTATTCTCAAAGGGACTTCAGAGATACGAAGCTCGGTGGTGCGGCGACTCTTATTGATTAACTTTATCTGTCCAATCGCGTAATAAATATAAACGAATCCAATGATTTTGTCCGTCAGTGTACGACGGCGACGATTTAGCAATACGTACATAATCTGGTAGCAATACCGAGGGACGGACTCTACTTAATTTGTCCTTTATTGTGTTGGTTTAGTGCACACTCCCTTAGACTTGCTCGATTATACTCCAAGAATCCATAATCATTTCTATTACGTTATATATACGTTTTCACTTGCTTCCGCTTCTCACTTTTTGTTTCTTTTAGATTAATAAGTATACTATCTCGATTGTGTCCAATTTACACGTAGATTGAAGTGAGGCCATCATGTTAACGGGAACGAAGTTTATTATAGTACTCACCTAAAGTAAAAAAATTGATTCAAGTTTGTTGTCGTCTACCTTTCACCAAAAATCGAATAAATTTCAAGCCTGGTCAGGCTCAAATCCTAGCTTATATATATATATATATATAGTGTAGCTCCAATATAACAGAACAGGGTGTATCGTTCTGAAGAACGCACACAGCACACGGTCTCCGGTTTCAGTCTTTTTTCGGTTGTAAATGTATTTTATACCGTTAATATATCTAGAACACATAAAAATCTTACTCCAATACAGATCGCAATAAATATGTCACAAATTACGAAGTGCAGATAGATATATTATTTAAACAAAATTAAATAGAATATCAATAATAATCAGACTCTGGTTTCTGTATGAAGTAACATGTGCGGCTCCGCTACTAATGCGATAATAATGAATCGGTTGCAACTCGTTTGAACAATTAACTGTTATCCCTCACCCCCGCGTTCCCTTCCTCTCCACCCTCATCCCCAAGTCTGTCCCGGGGCGCTTGTCAATCGTTTAGCGAGTAGCCAGACTTTATTGGGATTCATACAAACATGTGACGTGGCCTCGCCTTAATAAAGTCATCTCTGATTTAATAAGACAGCGAACATAATAAAAGTAACTGTCATCATTTGATTAGTGGGTCTTAGGCGTTGGTAGATATTTGGTGCGCTTAAAATTAGTGTAGCGCCATACAGGAGCTGTGACGCCTACCATAGGGGTACGTATAAGCGGGTTGCGTTCTACGACCAGCCGTTGTATATAACATCAAGTTGTTTTTGAATTATACTGTGCTGAGCATCAGGCACTTTGTCGGTTACAATAAAAATAATTAAGAAATAAACGTTGCTGTGAAAAAAACTCTTGGGTTTTATATTTGGAAGAAACCCATTCACTCGTTTTGGTAAATGTTTATATTTTTCAACTTATCCACCTGAGTAATAGCTAATTCCTGTAATGTTATATCTATTTTTAATACAAACATACATACCATCACGCCTATATCCCCGAAGGATTGGGCAGAAGCGCACTAACGTACACCCACAGATCGCCGAGGATGTTGTTCAGGTCCCATGTAACACAAAGCCAAACACCGAGCTGTTACTGAGAATTTCATAGAAAAACCGAATAACACTTTGCTCGACCTGGGAATCGAACCCAGGACCTCGATCATAGCAGTCGCGCTTACGACCACTTGGCAAACAAGGCTATTTTTAATGTAATAAAATAATTAAAATCGATGAAGGTACCTACATAGTCAGTGATCGGATTGTAACTAGTTCCCAGGGAGATGTTACCAGGGACTGTGTAACGCGTGTCCTGTGTTTACACTTTACTGTGACAACAATATCAACGTGTTTATCTGCATCGTCCCCTCCCTCTCGGCCCCTCGAACCCACCCCCGCCTGCCAATCGGCTGACAGTAGATATATTATTATATAATAAAGGATTCTGTATCCTGAGGACATTTGTATTCTAAGAATAACAACAATGAAAATGCCCATTCCTCTTCCAGCGTAATTAGGCAAAATTACTTAAGTCACAAAATATTGTGTTACGTGCCCTTTTTTAACCGACTTCAACAAAAGACGGGAACTTACCAATTTCAAATTTATGTTTTTTTAAGCTTCTTTGTTTATGAACCGATTTGGTTGATTCTTTTTTTGTTGGACAGGAGATACCTCTGAATGGGACAACAGTTTAATTTCATTGGCATTGAACTATCAACTTCGAAGGTACACATGGAAACTCTTCAAACTTATTGAAGTCGGTTTCCTTTTTTGTTAAAAGTTGTCTGGATAAAAATAAATAATATATGTTTCACAAATATAAGTAACTAGTAAATATATAGTTTTATATTAATCACTAAATTTAAAACAAAAAAAAAACTTAATATAAAATTATCAATAATGTTAAGGAGTTCTCTACTGGTGTATTTTCGATGTCGAAGGGGCGATGCCAATAACATGAAAATGGAACAACACTTTCTTCTCCCACATCCCCTTTCCAGCGAAAAAAGAATCATGTATATCAGTTCATAAAAGAAGTGCATAACTTATATAATATACATAAGAAATAAGTACAATCAATTGAGTCTCCTTATTTTCATTTTGTTAAAAAAACACAAACAATTCTGTATTTAGCTCATGAACATTCCTTTTGTGTTGCTTCTGTACACTACACAGTACCAACTAGACGCTACACGCTACACACTATACAAATACAAACTGGTAAGTACACAATTTTTCTCTGCCTATAGGAAGGTATTCTGTACATTTTATTGAGATGTTATGTCCCCTTTGTTGCCAACCAACTGCTTTTAATCTATCCATGTTATAACATGTAACTTTGAAATGATCCAGTCTGTCTATTAAAAAAACGAGCTCGGCTCCACACCGCCAACGTTGGATCAAAGTGTCTCCACGCCAACAGTTGGCCACGGGCAGTATTGGGGCCAACAATAGGTATATGCCGCGGCATTAGATGTTTCACATCAATAATTAGCGAATCTATAATATGAAACCATAGCACAGGAGTAGGTGGTAGAGGGCAGGGTTTTAATAAGTGTTTGGCTTGACTCAAGTAACAGCATGGCACAACCATACCATACCATACCATACCATATCACTACACAGAGCTACCCGCTCGACTTCCTCTATAATTGTTGTAACTTATAAGTTGCGTTGCTAGTTAATTATTTAAATACATATTGTCTATTTGATAAAGTTCGTAATATAAGGTTATAGAAGTTTTTATAATACAACTAAGGTTGCATACAAGCATACGGCCCACGTTATAGTAAGTGGTTACCGTAAACTATGAACACTTGTAAACTATGGTTTACTTATGGTGCGTAGCAGACCTTGAAATTTCATTCCCCAAGGAGTTCTGTAAACCCTAATCACCGCAACAACACAACACAAGCCTGCGATCTTATGCAGGGTGCAGGACGTATTCCACCGGTCGGACTGACCCAAGTAGAGAGAAATTACCAAAGAGATTTAGAGAAAGTAGTATTATTTCAGAACTTAAATAACAGTTTGCACACCGAACTGATAAAGACATTTCACACATCACTTACTATGACGCGGACGCGACGCGGTGCAGTGCCGCGGTGTACGTCTCGCTAAATGTACAATAATGTATTTAGCGGTGGTCGTATATGACATATACTTACTAATGTAATCATTCATTATGAAGATATCTCGATTATAGCCATTAGCAATTACTAATATTAGTATTTCGATGATGAGTGATCATTCATAATCGATGTACCATTAGTAATTGCTACTGCTAGGTTAGGTTACTAATTTGATAAAATTTCTACCGACCTAACGACTTTTTTTCTCTTTCCAATCTTCGGTTATAATAGGTACCAGTCATCATTCGTAATCGCCAACCTCTCGGTAATACATCAAAGGTTCGATTATGAATGATCATTCATATTCGTAATTCGATTATGAATTATCCACTCATCATCGAAATATGTCGATTATGTAAATCATTCATAATCGCCCACCTCCAATTGTATTATGCATTGCCATCAGTGGAGCTTATAAACTAAATATCGTACTATCGTAGTAAAGATACGTGTGACGGATTAAAATTTTGGAAATGTCCATCGATGAGTGTCGGAATATAACATTTTTACAGGTATCACTGAATATGTTGTATGTAACAGAGCGGAGTAATCCAAAACGTAAACACGGCGCTCGGTCCCGCTCCCGCTCCCGCATTACCTACTCAAAATACTCTATTGAGTAACGTACGTACACGTGCTCCTGTAGCCAGTACTAATATAGCACGACAGAGACAACAATATCACGAATGCGATTTCACATGAGCCAGAGCGAGATGGAAAAACTGCACCGTGACTCCATTTCAGGCGAAACTAGTATCTATACGTTTTTTAAAACGTTCGAAGTCTTAATAAAAATTGCAAAGAAGTTTAAATTCTGACTTCTATAAAATAAAGTTGATGTTGATTCAAGTCGTTTATTGTGAGGTTATTTCTGGATGTATACAGTGCCGTCGAACAAATTTCATTTTAACCGCTAAAAGTTTAGAGTACAATATAAATATTGCATCAGGGGCTCGCTCTATTCAGATTTTGAGCCTAAACCAGTCGGCGACAAGCTTAACACCTTTATGACACAGTGTTGTATTATCTACGGGAAAGTATGCACGGAATGACACAATTATTGTAGTTGGAAAACGTATGTTCGCCGCGGAATACAATTTATAACAAGAAGCAAGGTAAAAAAGAATTTTTATGGCATCTTGAAATGAAATATTGAATCTTAACACTATGTGATAAGGTCGATTATTGCACAACAGTTATTGTAAGAGAGATATTTATAAAGTAGTTGCAGATTGCACGTCACCACTCACCACGGTGGCACTGTCTTATTTGGATATAGAGAATGTAATGACTCGTGGTATGGTACAGGAGCAACGTTTTTTACAAGTTTTTCTTAAATTAACATAATTACAGAAAGGAAAAAGAAAACTTATTATTTAGTTATAAGTAATAGTTACAGTTAAATAAATACTAAAGTATTTTGTTATAAACATTAAAAATAGAAAATATAAACCATAGTACTAAATTACAAAACATTTTATATCTAAGTTGGTGTATCAACACCGTTCTATAATCTGTGAGATAGTGAATGTCACAAATGTCAAATAATTAACATGAATCAAATCAAACAATAGAAAACACAAGAAAAGTGAATGTAAAATTATGACTAGCCAGTGTTTTTTTAAACAAACGGACAGCTAACAGGCCGTTAGCAAGGTCACGAGTGACCGGCTTCTTTCCCGACAAGATCTCACACAGAGAACATCTGATTGCAAATCAGCATGAGAAAATGTGTTAATTAAAACATTTCTTAGCAATTACAAATTGTTTAATATGTTTAATGGTATAATTTAATAACTTGAAATTGTAAAATATGTGTATTGTGTTTGTTGTGGTGTTAATGATACGGGGGTCAGACAACAACTACTTTATTTACCAAATCACCTTTTCATAATATCACAACATCTTCCCCTTAGAAACTATCGTTAGATCTAATTTATTACAAAGTTACAACTAAAAATAAAGTAAATAACTGTACTCACACATACTACACATAACTACTTTATTTCGCGGAGGAAAGATCTCGATTAAATCACAGCACCATCGGCTGTCCGTCTATAGCTAAGTGGAAACGGTCACTTTTTTATGCCAAGGTGCTGACCGGACCATCCGACCCTTAACTAACTAGGACACGTACATTCACCCACTTAGTCTCTTCTTTTCTATTTACTTGTTAAATTTAAATTTCTAATTAAATCAATTTTGTTTTTAAGTTCATAGTTTAATTTCCCTACCTTCTTATTTATTTATTATATAGCTTCTGGGCTTGTCAGCTAAGTGGCTGGCGAGATCTCGGGACAAATGTACATTTAGGTTATAAGGAAAGAAGAAAACATAACAAATTATAATGCAAATAACAATAGAAAGTAGGAACATGACAAGGCTCTTTCTATGACGCGCGACGCTATCCGTCAGTGACCACGCCGCTTCTCTTTTGTGTATATTAGACATGTATATAGGAACTAGCGGTCGCCCAATGATCGAAATTCTACCAGCGACTTTTTAATCATAAGATTATTTTTTGTTTGAAATATACTAGGCGGATGATTTCGCAGGCACGTCGAGTATAAATATAAAAAAAATGTAATTGTAAATTTAAGTGTCTGTTTGTAATTGTCCAAATAACAGCTTTTTACTAAAAACATATGAAAGTATATACGATACTTATAACAACTTGAAATCCTCGACACAAGTAACCTATTCATTGGCATCATTCCAATAAGCCCGAATACGATATCACTAAAGTTAGTTGGTGAGGAGTTAGGTATCCTACGGATTCCAGATGACGCTGCAGCATCAGGTCAAGTATTATTTTCAGACCTCTAAAAGCTTTCTATTCGCTGTGTATAATATGTTTCGTAAATATGCCGGGAATACAGAAACCGTGAATATGGAATGTTAATGGATGACGGAGTAGCTTTCATGAACTCTGTGATCTCTAAGGTTATTCATGATTTCGTACCTACTTTCAATACGGTATCTAATAAGTATCCACCATGGTATAGTAGAAGTCTAGTGAAAATAATTAATGAAAAACTTAAATATCATAAGTTGTGGAAGCACAATAAAAATCCGCGGGATTATGATACTTTTGTAGTACTCAGACGACGACAAAAGCGAATTCAGGCTGATTGTTGGCGAAATTATTTAATCAGATGCGAGAAATCTATTATTAGGAATCCAAAATCCTTTTGGCGTTATGCTAAAGAATTAAAAGGTGGTAAAAATATACCGAATAGGGTAACGTTTAAGGGTAAATCTTATTTTGAAACAGGAGAGATATGTGACGCCTTTTTAGAATATTTTGGTTCTGTATATAGAAAACCATATGATACAAATGACTGCAATTTGCTCATCTCCACATTTAACCGTGCTAGTATTTCTAAAATATTATTTTCCAGGAAAGAGGTTTTTAAATACGTTCACTAGACTGTAGTAAAGGCCCAGGTAGCGATGGTATTCCTCCTATCTTCGCGAGAAAATGTGCAGCTATTTTAGCTCAACCTTTAAGCATCATTTTTAACAAATCACTTTATGAAAGCGTTTTTCCTCAGAAATGGAAGGAAGCCTTGGTCGTTCCCATTCACAAGGGTGGTTCAAGAACGAAAATCGAAACATATAGGCCTGTGTCAATTCTACCAGTCTTTAGTAAGCTTTTTGAATTGATAATTCATAATCAAATATACCCTATATTCAAAAACTGTATGCCCGTCAATCAGCATGGTTTCATGCAAAAAAGATCAGTTGTTACGAATCTCGCTAGCTTCACAGATTATGTAATTGGTGCTATGGATGACGGCATGCAAGTTGACATTATTTATACCGATTATGCAAAGTGCTTCGATCGGTTATCTCACTCAGTTCTTATAAAGAAACTTGAAGCCATAGGTATTCATGGTGACCTAATGCGTTGGTTAATATCATATCTTGATAACCGGTCTCAAGCAGTTAAAATAGGGATGCAATTGTCCAGATTCTTATTTATTGTATCGGGTGTACCCCAAGGCTCTCATCTTGGACCCCTATTATTTAACATATACGTGAGCGACATTGGTTCCTGCTTTCAATATGCAAATTTCTCTATGTATGCTGATGACACTAAAATATTTATGCCAATATGTACTGTTGATGATTGTAACAAATTGCAATTAGATTTAGACAGGTTAAGCGAATACTGCTCACTTAATCTTTTAGATCTTAATGTGGCCAAATGCCAGTGCGTTACATACACGCGCAAAAAAAATGTCCTTAAATATAATTATAGACTTAATAATACAATAGTTTCCAGAGTAACATGCGTTAGGGATCTGGGAGTATATCTCGATCATAAATTATCATATGTAGATCACTATGAATACATTACTCAGAAATCTTATAAAATGTTGGGCTTCATAACTAGATTATCAATTCATTTTAAAAATAATTCGTCTATGAAAGTTTTATTTTGTGCTTATGTAAGAAGTATTTTAGAATTTGCATCTCAAATATGGACTCCCTATTATAACATACATAGCTATAGAATTGAAAACATTCAAAATATATTTTTGAAGATGCTGAAACGTCGTGATATGCTTTTATCAGCGGATATAAATGAGAACTTACGAGAATTGGGTATGTTATCCCTGAAACATAGACGCTTGGTAGCTGATCTGATGTTTTTACATAATTTGATGAACAATAAAATTGATTGTTCATGTTTGTTGGAACGAATTGGTCTAAGGACTACAACTAAACATACTTATCCGTAAACCCCAGACCTTTCACGTTCGTTCAACCAAGACCAATTATGCCCATAGTTCATTATTGATAAGATGTACACAGTTATATAACGCTAATGCTGTAAATTGCGACATATTTTCTGACAGTAATGCAGCGTTTAGAAGAAAAGCTATTGATTTATTCAGAGTTTTTTAAATATATGTGATTATTACACACACGCAAACACACACACACACACACATTCACGCCAGAAGCACTACATCGTTCTTTTTGATGCAAATAATATTTAGTTAATAATTTCGTTGGGGTATAGAATTATTATAACTTTATTGTAATACGAATGAAATTATTTTTGGCTAAGCCAATATGTTAACTTAATTATGTATGTAAGTTAGGATTTAAGAGCTGTAGATTTCTTGAAATAAATAAAATAAATAAAATAAATAATTTTCATGGGATTATAGGGGATACGTTACTAGGTGACAAAATAAAAAAATTATTTAATTAAAGTTTTTGACCATATTGATTAAATATTATTTTCATTATTAGGCAATGGTTTAAAGAATTTTGTAATTTTTTGGTGCTTGGGAATTAAAAACTTATTAACAACATACTTTAGGCATAATTGTAATAAAATCTATTTTACTTTTTTATTAGTTCATTTGACGACGCTTTTAGAAAGGATATTCGGTTGGATATTTACATATTGGAAACCTTTTTATCAATGTGTATGTACCGATGTACCGATTAGATCCGCGAATAAAGAAATCTTTAGCCGCGAATAGTGAAAACGCGAATGAAGGAAGCCCGAATGAGGAGCTTTTACTGTACAGGTGTAACATTTAAATGCGTCAGTGAGGGGAATTCTGGAACTGTAATAGATAGAGAAACATGTTCTAAATTGCCAGTTTCATCTTAATTTGACTTATAATTGTACCAATAAAAAGGAACGTAACAACGTGTAGATTGTTTCCACACAATCCTCAACTTAACATCCAATATAATCTTATTGATTTGATTTTATTTATTCTTAAAACCGTATAAGAAAACGCGTGGACACAGCCATGGTTTTCACTAGGAAAAGGCAGGCAAGGAAAACCAATGTATTTTATACTAGTTTCATATTAAGCCTCTAAATCACCTGATGGTAGAAAGCAACAACATCGGCGACCGTCGGTAACAAATACCATAGGCAGTCGTCGCCTTATAGTCGTTTGAAGGACCCAATGCCATAACAAGGGTCAAGAACGTCACCTGGAAGACCATTCCACTTCCGCACGGTTACTACGTGCTTACCGACACTTTGCTTGGAAGCTGCACGTATCTGCTTACGCCCATGGAGTAGCGTAATTATATACAATATGTATTAAAAACCCCGTCGGATCTGTGGAGGTGATATCAGGTATCGAGATTATATTTTGTTTATGTTATCTATCTCTGATTATAAGTTTAAAAAAATCACCTCTAATAAAATGTAAAAAAAATTAGTTCAATTAGGAACTTACATGGCAATACAGGCGAAACTCTCTACATTACATTTAAAGGTATCTGTCTTCTATCTCATGTAATGAAATGTACCTAAGCCTAAAGCGTCCTTAAAATTCACTCTCAATTCTCGTCCAAGTATCAAATCACAACTTAAGAACTTTTTTCGCAGTCAATGGTTAAAAGTAGAGTACATAACTTGAGAAAAAATTTTTTGTCTCGGTCCTAGTTGTCCAAATTAGTCCCTCGAATTAAGTTCCCACTTTTTTCACTTGTTGTGTATAGACACTGGCAATATACTATAATGTGTTCTAACACACAATCTGTAAGCCAGTGTCTATTTTTCCCCCTTTTTTTCTACAACGATACTTATCATACTCATAATACAACAAATAAAAATTGTATTATTCAAATATATAGAGTACCTAAATATAATTAAAATTATGTGTGAGCGTGTGTGTGTGTGTTATGCTCGTAAGTTCCACAACAAGACAAATAAAAAATTAATTACTAAACCTAAAGACCGAATTACCGTCTTATTAAAATTTTATCAAATTCACAACAATATTATGTTAATACATACGAGTACGTGCGTCTAGTGAGGCCGCAATCCGCACTGTCCGCTAATCCTCTTTAACACAATCATACGTATTTGATTGCTCTGTACGGTATTCCGCTGTTATTTACTACGCTCCAATTTAAAGGTAATTTATACATTAATTAACTTATAGTATTAAAAAATTTAATTATATTATGTAGGCTACTAACATTTATACTTATTGGTGTGCCAGAGTCCAACGGCATTACATAAAATTATAGTCATAGAATTAAAACACTACTTTATGATTATAGTATAATACTTTAAAAACAACAAAAAACTTTCTTATTTGAAAACGGATTAAAAAGCATTAAATAATTGAAACATAATAAAAGAAGGAAAAACGTAATAAGCAGCAATTAAAAAAACTTTTGCATCAAAAAAGTTCATGCAAGTAATAAGTTTATTGCACTGCAAGTGATTTCAACTATTTACTGTTGTGTGAGGTTTTTGACACTCCCTAGTCCCTCACTCAGATACTCTTTTCTATGTAGTTCATCAGGAATTTAGTTAAAAATTAATTTCAAGATTCCATCCGAACAGACAGACACGAAGGTAAGTTAATAAAAACGCTGTTAAACAAAACATGATTTATTCGTTCTTACCTTTTTTGAATTAATCGTAAGTTTTTCGTTTAATTTGTATTTGTTAAATTATTCAATTCAATTTTGACATAATACATGAGGTTTTCCATTATTTCTATACTAGTTGGTATCCGCGGCTTTATCTGCGTAGAATATAGACATTTAAGCAGGGAATATTTTATAATCTAGACACGAGGCAGTGTGTCACCCAAATTCGGAACGGGCGACATCGGCCAGTGTACACGAACTATTTCGTACTACTTTCGACCCCTATATTTAGTCAAATTCTATTTGACCTATGAAGTTGAAATTTTGTATGTTTAATAAACCTTACTTGAACAACTAGAATTCCAAATTTCAAGTGGCTAATATTTCCGAGGTATATATTTCAAAGAATAATTCAATGACTTTTTATCTTAGATAAATGTCGATAAAGGCAATAGTTGTTGAGAAAAAGAAATGTTTCTTTTATCACCAGTTGGTCAAAATGCACTTGAGTCTAAGATATATAATGTATATATTAGCATAAAAGAAGATAATATTCTGAATCCTAAATACAAATACACATATCCAGTCATTTGCCGCCGAAACCTAGCGCACTTAATATATCTTTATTCGAAGTATGTATTTGGGTTCGCAGTAACAGCATGTACACGTAGATCAACTAAAAGTTGCTAAAGTATAACAAAATCAAAGTAAAAATTTGATTTTATTTGCGGGAAATTGCCTTCAATGTTGAATTAAGAATTTGTATGTCAATAAAAGTTAATGTATTCCAGATTAAACCTCGCGAGCCCATGTCCACTGATGCGGAGCTAAGATTTTTATGCAATACTATTGGTCGACAAACCGGCGCGGCGCAACCTCGCTCCGCTTCTTCGGTCCGCATTAGTGGACTAGCAGCCGGATTTCCGGATTGCGGAAAGGTTTTTTTTTAAAACGTGAAACCCCTTTTGTTTCTTACCAAAAGCATAAATATGGATTTTCATATCCCTAATTTGGGACATGATGGGTTCTTCGTACAAACTTTTATCCAAGTTTTATTTTCACCACACGTGGGGATAACACAATGAAATAATTTACTTGTAGCGAAACTATATAATCCAGACAATTTACAATAGGTATATTATATCGCTTAGAATAAGTATATAAACTCCCACGAGGCGTAGTCGATAACGCACGTCACATTTCAATCAAAAAATAAAACAGTTATTATGCTGTACGGCGTAGTTAAAGAGGTTAAAAACACTTCAGGTTAAAAACTCTTCAGCCAATGTTAAAAAGAATACTGGACTATCATTTCATAGGTAAGTATTAGAAATACAATACATGTCTTAATAAGTATAACAATGTCAATAAATCAACAAACCAGTTGCCGTTGACATCGATGTCATTTCACAATTACTGAACATGCACACAATAAATCAACAAACCCGATGTCCTGGAAGCCGATGTCATTTCACAATAACCGCGCATGCGCATTGGTGCTCTGAAATATCCCTCTTACAAACTTTTATCCCCTATTTTCTTCAACTAAAGTCTTATTTTCGCTACAAAAGGTACTCTATGTCCTTTCCTAAGGTCTAATCTGTCTCTAAACCAAAATTCATTAAAATTGGTTTAGCAGTTTAGGCGTAAAAACGTAACAAACAGAGAGACAGATAGAGTTACTTTCGAATTTATAATATTAGTATAGATTAAAACTTTTATAAGACTTCAAATCTCTTTTTGTTAAGGCCTGAACAGCAGCCAACATTTCTCTTGGAACACGAATGTATAAAACACATAAGAACTAATTAATTTCTATTATTGATAGATGTTCCAGGACGACACCCACCCACTCTGTCCCTACACAGAGGAAGAGAAGCAAACCTTGAGAAGTGAGTTAGGTTTGAAAGAGACCGTCATACAAGATGGTATTGATTCCATTGTAGATTGGTTTCAGAAGCAACCACATCTCGCGGCCGCCGGTGCTATTGGTGAGTTAGAACCTTTTCTATTTTACACTTCAGTAGTTCAAGGTTCAGTAAAAATCTTTAAAAAAAAAAGCAACAACAACAAAATTGTAGAGTGGATAATGTAGAACTTGACCGTTCGATTTCCTGAACTTTCATAATCGACTAATTGAAACAATTTATTAGTTTTTGCGCGGTATCTATGTTTGTTATGTTTTAGCTTTACATATTATATTTAATCTTCCTTCTTTGTTGTATTCTTCCTTATTTTGTTACGATTAGCAGTTCATGTCGAATTCTCTATAGAACAAGCTTCCTATTTCAACAAATATTTTTCTTAATACAGAAAATAGTTTAGTTTAGTTCACAAACCAATGCAAATTCAAAGTTAGTGAGCCGACGGTTATATTACAGACTTTTTAAGAACTTTTTGCTTTAATTTAATTTTTCAAGGCTGTTTCTTTAATAATTATAATTAACAAATATTCAGACTAGATGTACCAACATTTTTGAATATACTTGCAACCTGCATATATTTGGCGATAGTTAAAATCATACCTAGAAAGAAAGAAAGAACATTTATACGAGATTACAATAAAGTATTGCTAATTTAATTTATAACACTACAACGTTGCCATACAAATGTCGCACTCAACATCAAAAAGAACCTCAGCTCAGCTTAAACTATAGTAAAATACTATAACGTTGGTTTTCAATCGGACACCTACACTATATACTAAAAGCTTCAGATTAGACCAAGTCATTATTATTATTGATTAGTTTTATATTCAAAAATAAAATAACTAAATTTAGTAAAAAAAACTTACGATAAGTTCAGGTTATATGAAGCCCAAGTACATTTACAATTTTAAATTAAAGTTTAACAAGTCTGATATATGATCGATCTTGTACATTTAGTGTCAAATAGATTTGATAATGGATGTTTTTTGTTTATGAAAATTGAAGGTCGACGGCAAAAACCGGTCGGCCGCGGAACAACAAAAATTAACAAGTATTATATATATTTTTAAATTTAACTACCTATTTTTATGACCTTCAGAATAAACGTGAACAATAACTTAATAACATAGCACATTATATCATTGTAAATACATGTACTTCAGTGTTTAATGCCCGGCTTCTGATGTTCCTAGTTAACTGCTGATTAGCTATTGATTCCATTAAGATAATTGTAGCTTAAATTAAGTTTATCTCATAATGTGTTTCTGAATATATTTGTGACTGTATTATAACTATCTATTCAATAAATATGTGGAACCTTTATGAAACTCATATTAAACAGTAGTATGATATATCAAAATATTTATTAGCAGCTTCTTATCGTCACGGGTTTGGATGTCATTATAATTAATTGTATATGATCTCTAGTGACATAGTTTAATGTGAACAGATCGGAGGGTGGTGGAGCGGATCCTGCTCATAGCGAAGGGTTCCGTCGAGAAAGCTAAGCACAGGATTGATGGGTACTACAAGTACAGAACACTTGCGCCAGAACTCATACAGGGTAGAGAAACTCTTCTCGACAGTGATAGAGATATATGGACATTCTTGTGAGTTATTTGTTTACTGTCAATAATGTATAAGTACATACAGTGATTGTGAAACAGGGCCATACTCCAGAGTAAAACTCTCATTTTGAACAGTACTTACTACACATTATATATTTGACAACGCTCTTGTAATATTTCAGCTGTCTACATTTTGGAAATTTGATTATTGAATTAATTGTGCGTTTTCAATAATAATATTTGGTCGACCGAGCTGGGCTTGGTGTCTTGTAAACAAAAAAATAAAAACACCTATCTAGGTAAACTTGGAATGTAAAAAATTATCTAAATGCAAAGTTTCATAGAAATCGTTCGAGCCGTTTTTGAGAAATCAATTACATATATATAAAGAAAGAAAGAAAAGTTATTTATTATCACAACGAAATAAAAAAAAGAAGAAGAAATACTCATAAGTTTTTAAATGTTACAGTACGCACTTGATAATGCCGAGGTTGTACCAGGGCAAGAGGATCACGGTTGTCACTTACACCGACCCGGATCCGAATGCATTCCTGCCCGACGTCGTGCTTAAGATGTCTCTAATGGTATATCGTTAGTTTGCGTTAAATATCGCAATGTACGAGACGAAGACAAGAACACAATTGATTGCAATTATGTGACACACACATACATATTCAATATAATTCTATTAACACATCATCAGAAATAAAATACTCCATTAACCAGCTTGTATAAAATAAAAGTAAAACATTTATTTATAAATTAGCTGTGACCGCGACTTCTCTCACGTGGACTATAAATTGCCATCGACCGGGCACACGCGTGAATCTTGCTCCCTTTCATCCGGCTATAAAAGTATCCTAAGTTACTCCTTATAACATCAGCTATCTACCAGTGAAATTCCCGCCAAAATCGGTCCAAACGTTTCGGAAATTACCCGGAAAAAACAGACAGACTAATATAATTAAAAAGACTTTAATAATTTTAAATTTATAAAGTTATAGAAAAAGGGAATCTTTGGTCACTGATCAGAGGCGCAGGCGCAGACGCAGACGTAGGCGCAGACGCAGGCACAGGCAGTGTATACTAAATGACATTTGCAAGACTTAAAAAAAATCTTTAAAAGCTTGGAGCTTCAGTTTTATATATTTACACCTTTGGCATAATCTAGTGATAGAGTTTTTACTGAACGCATGTTAATTATGATATATGGTATTTTTCGTATTTTAGCAGCTAATGATGACAGTATAAAGCTCTCAAAACTTTTAGAAAATATTTTAAGATTTTAATATAAGTCGATAATTTTGAACAATTTTTTTTTTAAATAACAATTATAAATTAGCTTCTTTGTATGACGTCGAAAAGTTGATGTTTTAATAGTTATTTCAAATAAAATTATTAAAGGTTATGTCTAAAATTTTTGAGGTTATATGAATGAAACGTGGAGGAAAGCCTGATTGAATTAGCTAAGGTTTTTATTGGGTCCCTGCATTTTTTTTAATGCAATACAGGAATGCAATTGGCCTCAATCTTACCTGATGGAAAGTAAAGATGAGGCCGACGATGTATCACTCTTACCTATTAAATGCTTATTCACTCTTCGCTTGAAGACTCCCAAGTTATAGGTGGAAGATGATTCCATTCTTGAATACGTTACTATTTAATGTTATTATGTGGTACTGTTCATATTAGTTGTGCGACTTGCGACTCCGTTACGACTATGCCATCAGCGACATCTGGGTCATGGACTTTAAGAACGTGTGCTTCGGCCACGTGCTCCGACTGCCTCCGCTCACTTGCAAGAAAGCATCGCTCATCTTCCATGTGAGTTTAAACTGTGGATTCAGCTTTCCTCCTCTTATTTAAAAAGTAGCTGTGTCCGCGACTTCGTCCACGAGGCATATTTCGTGAATGAAAAACAGCAACTAAATTAAAACCTCACCTCACCTCAATCCCATCCTACGGTATTTGATTCACATAAGCTTTGATAATACTCATTTAATTTTAAATGTTAACTGTTATGACATTTTAACAATCATACAGATATTATCTAAAAAACATAAAGTCTGTCTGCTATGCTCTAAGTTCTGGGTTCGATTCCCAGGTTGAGCAATGTATTATTGGGGTTATCTATGGAATTCTCAGAAGCAGTTTGGGTTTGTGCCCGATTAATTGCACTATCGAAATGTATTCTGTCCATGATTCTTGGGGTAGCAGAAGGGCGTGTAAATAGCCCTCCTACGGCGGGAGCATATAATGGGGGTTAGAAAGGCGTGTAAATAGCCTTCCTAAGCGGTAAACTAAAGAGACACTAACTAGACTAGAAATAAATACACATAGGCGAGCGGGCGGGCGAATGAACACATGAAAGTAGCAATAAAATGGCAATAAGTTAAAAGAACGTGCACTTACCTGTAGACCTTGCTAGTGACTGCGGTGCGGGCGTTGGCGATGATAGCGCGTGGGCGGTGAGGGTGTGACGTAGATCACGTAGCTTCTAAGTACTAAATAATGTGTCGCCATCTAGGCAGCTAGCGGTAAAGCGGTATCGACCGAGAGTTAGAAGCACGCTTAGGAAAACTCGCGGTAATCAGTTACTAACAAACTCCCCAGGTGGCGCAATCCCAATAACTCACAACGCATATTATTACTACTCCCGCGCGCAACCAATTCTAAAACCCCCGTTTTATTTTTTCTGAAATATCTTCAATGTACAGATTTCGACTCTTTACTCTTTTATTATATTTATAAAGTTAATTAATGTAATTTTTTGAGTAATACAATTTATTCGTGCCCAAATTCATAAAACTAGTTTTTGCGTTACGAATGTTTCTACCGCTGGTAACATTGGCCAGTTAAGTAGGAGCAAAATTTAATAGTATATTATTGCAAAGGCCGCGAAATAGGCAATTGCAGGTCGAGTACGAGTGTGAAGGCCGGTGAGGACTTCACTAATACGAGACAGGCAATTGCCATTTCCTCCGAGGCATATATAGTGCTTTTCTGAAACATGCATGGAAATAAATTTGCCTTGAATCAGTTCGATTGCCGTTTAAAAAAAGTAGTTAAATTTCCATAATTTTTCAAGTTAATGCCGTTTTTAACATGAACTGTACATTTCAGCATGGAATAAATTGCCCCTTAGTTTGCTTTTTAGTTTTAGCAATCTCATTAAAATACGCGAAAAATACTGTTTCGGAGAAAATGTTCACTTTTTTCTCGTTTTTCCAACTCATAAAATTTTCATGTATTTTTGTTTGGACTTTGCTGGAAGCCGGTTTTCTATTGCCAATTTGGCTTCTGATCTTAAATCTGGTGGAGTACAATAAATCTCCATGTCACTCTCTGAACAATTGGAAATCCTTTTAATTATTACATTTATAATTATCTATTATGTATGTAAATAACAAATCAAAACAAATTTTCAGCTTTGCCGCCTTTGTACTAAACAAAGAGACTTGCCTTGGAATGCCAAGAATGATAAAAGAGATCCAATCAAAGAGTATTTAATAACACCAGCACGCCGTTTCATATAACGTTGCTGGAGCGTTGTAACGTTCTAAATTCAAAAAAACGCTCCTGCAATGGATTTAATTTTCTTTGTCCGTAAATTCGATAATTTACGTGTTATTTTTTCGAAAATAATGACAATATTATATAAGCCGAGAACGAGGAAGTCATCAGATCTTCAGAAAAATGGAAAAGAACCTTCACTTCTACTCCCATTAGGGTCTCATTTTATGGTCTTTTCTATTTATTTAAATATACCTTTAAAAGCATTTATAGTATAATTTTTCATATTCTCCTTGTCTTTATAACATATTGATAACGATATTGTCGGCTGAGACCTGACAAGACCACGAAGCAAGATAACCAGCATATAATACACACAAGAAGTTTTTATACTGTGGCTTCTGTGACGTGTCAAATTTCAAGAAACTTACTTGAATCTGTTATCTTTCGGGAATCCTCCCACTCCTTCACCTCTTTCCTGGGGACCGCTTTTATTATAGAGTGTAACGGTCTTCCAGGAAGGCTTAGGCATGGGTATCCACGGCGCACACATTGTCAACTGCAAGCTGGCGTCGAAGTTACAGGCACTCATCAATTTCATGAAGCACTTCGCTAGCCCCAAGATCCTGGATCGATTGATCGTGCATGAGCGTCTTGAGGACATACACAACTACATTCCTAAGGAATATCTCCCTAGAGATATCGGAGGCGACCAGCCCAGCTGCGAACAGTTCAGAGGTGCGCCCTATGTTTAATATTTAATTATAATGTCTAGTCATAATAACATTGTTCATGGGTGTTTGCTATAGAAACATAGAGAGCGGACGCGCAACACGATATTTACGTTTATTTTGGTATTGGAAGTTCAAGAAACTTTTAAAACACAACTCCTAAAGTAACAAAACTAAATATGAAACTTTTTCCGAATATATGTGAAAAGTTTTGGTAAAGACATTGGGAACTCATGTTTCGATTAAAAATGAATTCATTTGTTAAATAGATTAAATTACTCAACCAATTCGACGAAGAGATTAAAAAAGTTCTTCCTGCAACATGGAGTCTTTCAGATATAATGTGAAGTGACATTTGAGCGAGCCTTCACGACATCGACGACTAGCAATGGATTCTAGATTCCTCGGTGATCACTATCAACCGATGTTGTTGGATTGCTTTGTGATCAACATCAGGTACAGTATCACGCTACGATTTAAAAAAAAAACATATTTAGTCAGATCTAACACGAATTAGAGCTACGATTAATTTAGCCACATTGAAAGTTGAACTACTTACATTTGATATATTTTAACCATTTCAGTGCAGTACGAGAAAGAAATCCGTAGCTCAAAGACTAAGCATCTGTTAGTGGAGATGTCGAACATGGTGTCAGAGGAGAGTCTCCGGCCGGGAGGCAGCTGCGACGAGGACTTCCTTGCTGGATCCTTCAAGCAGCTCGAGTTTGATTAAACTATTACTTTTCACGCTTATTTATGTTCGTTTATTTTGTAGAGAATTCACAAACCTATGTAAACATGTTTTATCTTAGTTTTAGTGTTCTTACTGAATAATAAATATTGGTTCTAGAGCAGGAAACTCTTTCTATTGATTTTATAACGAAATTATTGTTACTGTTAAAAATATACTAAAATATTTTGTTCTTAGCATTCTAATAAACACTAAAAATAGAAAAATAATACACAAATATTTAAAATATAAACCATAGTAATAAATTACAAAACATTTTTGGTCTATGTCGGTGTATTTAATACCTTTCTATAGTCTGTGATATCGTAAATGTCACAAACGTCAAATAATTAACAACCGAAACAAAACCAACTATAGAAAACAATGAAGAGAATGTTGATATACCTACATGACTAAGCAGTTTTTTTTTTAATAAACGGACACAGCTCGGACCGTTGAGCAAGGTCACAAAGAGTCACCAAGCCTTTTTTAAACGAGATTTCAGACAGTGAACATCTGAATGCGAATAAGCGAGAGAAATTGTTTTTTTTATCAACATCTCTCAGCAAATATAAATTGTTTTAACACCCTAATAAGTTTTGTACAATAGGGAACTACTATAATTAGATCTATTAGTACTTAATAAACTATGTAATTGTATATGTATATTGTGTTGTGTTCATATCTCTGTTAAAGTCAGTTCGAAGCGGCTGCTTGAACTCATGGCTCACCGTCATGAACCGGAATCCGTCTTCACTGAAAGCAGAGATGGAACTCGCCACACACACGCCCCCCTCATCTGGAAATTTCAGGGTTCAACATTAGAAGCCTTTTAATTCGAAAAAGTTTTGGTCATATATAAAAGCTCGTAGAAAGGGAGTTTCTGATATACCTACTGAAATGAAACTAGGTGAATTTATTTGTAACCTTTTTGCTAAACACTTTCATCGGTTTACTCTGATCCTATTTATTCTTATAACGTTGAGATGACTAAGACATGCATTTTTCCTCAAAATTCATTTGGCAATGTTACAATTAGTGAGGTGCTTATCCTGAAAGCGATAAACAAGCTTGATGTCAGTAAAGGAGCGGGACCAGATGGTATTCCTCCATTATTTATTAAGAGAACCTCAAAATTTTTGACATTGCCATTAAAAATTATTTTTGAAATTTCTATTAAAACATCAACTTTTCCTGCATTATGGAAGGAAGCTAATGTGGTTCCTATTTTTAAAAAAGGTGAAAAAAATACTATTTAAAATTATCGACCAATATCAATTTTGAATATATTTTCTAAAATATTTGAAAGCATTATGCTGTCGCC
Organism: Saturnia japonica; assembly: GCA_033032175.1. Lineage (NCBI taxonomy): Eukaryota > Metazoa > Arthropoda > Insecta > Lepidoptera > Saturniidae > Saturnia > Saturnia japonica. The sequence continues at coordinate 119,060 of CM065328.1, read as the reverse complement.
ATTAGAATCACACTCTAAAAATATTATAAATCAGAATCAACATGGTTTCAGTAAGAACAAATCTACTGTCACAAACCTACTAAGTTATATGAATGACATATCAAAAGCAATTGATGCCCGGTTTCAGGGTGGTATAAAGTTAACCATAACATACTTATACAAAAACTAAAGCAATTCGGAATCCATGGTCTTATTTTAAAATGGTTACAATCGTATTTAGAGCATCGGGTTCAAAAGGTCATGGTGCACGGGTATACTTCCGGTCCTTTTTACGCATCATCAGGAGTTCTAGAAGGTTCCCATTTAGGACCATTACTATTTTTAATATTTATTAATGACATCACTTGTTACACCAAACACACTAAATGTTTATTATTTGCGAATGACTTAAAGTTGTATAAGGTAATCAAAAATGTAAATGACTCAGTTCTTATTCAAAGAGATTTGAAATGTATCGAAGACTGGTGCACCGACAACAAAATGGAACTAAACGTAAGCAAGAGTGTACACATTAAATTTACAAAAATAAAAATATAATTCCTTCTAGTTATTTCATAGATACTGAAGCTTTACAAGATAAAACAAAGACTAGAGATTTGGATATTGAGATAGACAGCAAGTTAAAATTTACTGATCACATAAGTATTACGATATCTAAGGCATGGAAAATGTGTGGGTTTGTTAAGCGCATTTGAAATGAATTCCGTGACATAAAAACAATATTATATCTTTATAAAACCCTATTTAGAAGCATTTTAGAATATGGAACAAGTATTTGGAACCCTCACTATAATATCCACATTGATCGCTTAGAGCGCATTCAACGCAATTTTACAAAATTTCTCGCTCGCAAAGACCAGAAATGCCCTTACCGCGTTGATTATAAAACTCGTTTAAAGTACTTTAATCATATATCGCTGCAAAAGAGACGTAAGATGTTCGATCTTATTCTTTTACATAAGCTTGTTAACGGAGTTATTTTAGTCCCAGAAGTATTACAAGAATTAAATCTAAATGTTCCTAGGAAGATACCAAGATTTCCTATTCAAAGAACCTTTTCTAAAACGCATTTCAGAACGAATATCTGTTCATCTTTGAATCGCCTTAAGGATTTGTATGGCGATGATAATAAAAATAATGTTGATAATGACGTCTTCAATTGCTCTTTCTGGAATTTTCGCTCAAAGTTGTATGAATCATTTGGTTTGTAGCTTTCTTCATGTTTGTAATTTACTTGTGATCTGTATTTGTTGGAGTTGTGCTGCGTTTAATTTAATAAGATGTGCATATTTGTAAAGATACTTCACATAGTCCTTAACTTGTGGTGTATTTGTTATTGTAATATTCTGTGAATATGTCGTTGACGTGACAATAAATAAATCAAAGCCTGGGTGTTTGGTACTGAGATCCTGTCAACCAACGTCTGCAGTTCATCACAAACTCAACCAACCAAGAGCAACCTTCAGCTACTTATCCGCGGAGGAGAGATCTTGGTTTACATCTCAGCACCATTGGTCATCTGTCTACAGTTAAGTGGAAAGGGTCACTTTTGTATGCCAAGGAGCTGACCAGACCATCCGAGACTTAACTAGGACACGTACCTTCCACTTCCTTTAGAGTCTTTCCTTTCTATTCATCTGTTAAATTCATACCGTTTAATTAAATCAATTTGTATTATTTTCTTAATTTAATTTCCCTACCTTCTTATTTATTTTATTTATTAATTATAATGCTTCTGGGCATGTCGGCTAAGTAGTTGGCGAGATCTCGGGACAATATGAAGTGCAGGGTGTTGAGGAACGCGCCTGGGATTTTATTTATCTGATAGAATTCCTAGATACGAGTAGTGCCCGAGTAAGAAAAATGTCTCAATTATCCAACTGACGTTTTACTTAATTAAATTTTTTATTTTGTTTAAGAATAAAATCATAGTGTAGACTGTACAGCATAAATTTACTATCCGTACCTATCTATGATATACAGTTTATTATTATTTAGTTTTACTGTTCATTACACAAATTGTTCACTTTGGATGTTCATAATAACTTTTTATTTGGCCTTAAACTATTTATTTAATAAAATATTCTATATTATAGAGGAATAAGAAATAAATAACAATTAAAATAAATAAGAAAAAATAAACAAAATAAAATTAAAATGAAACTACCCTTAAAGTATCCCCTATCCAACAAAAAAAGAATCATTAAAATCGGTTCATAAACAAATAAGTTATGGCTGAACATACATAAGGAATATAAAAATCATGTGTGCAATTCACACGTGGTAGAAGTGAAACCTTCACATCTATGTTTTTTAAATTCAGAATATGATCAAATACACACTAATTTAAAGTTTATGAAAATGTACATACAAGTACTCACAATCATTATTCATTTTCAATTAATGCACATTTGGAATATCCATGGGAATATCATCTGAAAAAAGTACATACGTGTAATACGTACACGTATACAAAACACCACGGTTGTTGTGATGACTTTTCCCAACTAATAACTAAACAAAGTGGGATCTCTGACAAGATTTTCGCTCTCTTGTTAGAACTATCTAGATAGATTGTTTGACATCTCAAAATTCGTAATTTTCAATGTTCGTGCCTACTTTTGTAGTGTTGGAATTTGCAACTTGCATATTTTTATTTTAGTGCCCTCTAGGGAGTTTTTTTGACAAAATGCAAATTTGTACTTTGGTAACGTAATTTGCAAAATCCATTATTCTATTTTGTTAGAGTTCTCATTTTAGCGCCCTCTGTTATTACTTCTGTACGAACTGGAAGTGGTGTAATTTCTCATCATTAATCATTCAAAATTATTCCCATACTGTTTATACATAGGCAGCTAACCGAAATAATTTCATTTCTACGACTAAAGTAACCTAACACAATATCAATCAAAATAACAGAATGTTATAAGTGTTGTCTAAAAAGTATTTGTTTCGTGCCTTTTTGGTGAGATAATAAAATTCATTATTGCGTGGCAAAAAACCTCTTTTGTACCATTTCACCATTGGCTAAAACTTTCCTATCTCGTTTTCTCCCACGTTAAATCTTATGAATTTATGCGTCTGTCTCTTTTTACTGTCGCTTTTTCGTTTTATCGACTTTCAAATCACAACGATGGTAAAAAGTATTCACTTCAAAAACCCAATATCAATATCAAACTTTTTTAAACAAGTAAATCCCGATTTACGTACTTGCTCCTGTACCAGACCGCGAGCCTTGCTGAACTCGCTCGGGATCTCTAAATATGGCAGTCAGTGCGCACACATACTGGGCACGGGCCAACTCACTACCAGCATATCTTGACCTCCGTTACGTATTACGATAAATATCACGCGACATTAATTAATTAGCTGTACGCTTCTCATGTTATACTATAATATTATATTCATCTACTAAAGGGACGAACAGAAGTTTTAGTTTCTAATTGATTTTCTTAGATTAAAAGAATTTCAATAAATAAATAATATTATGTAATTTATAATAACAAAGGCACAATTAATAGGTATAATTAATAGAAACAGTTTAAGAATGTGTTTATAAGGGGGTAATCCCCGGAACTATTAATGTAATACTGAAAATTATAAGAAGCTGCTTTATCCCCAAGAGTTTGCTAAAGACCATGATTTAGTTAGCAGTTAGTTTTCATATTATACATTGTTTCGGTTGAACATTTGTAATTAATATAAAAACATATTAGCATCCTGTAAGTGTTTTATTGCTGGGTAAAGGCAAAGGCTCTTCCCCCGCCAGCTCACGACGCCATGGCGATTTCAAACGCCGAGAAATCAACAGTTCTATATTTTCCCACATTCAGCGGTACTGCAAAAACATTTCTCAAGCGTTCAGGTTTCTTCACGATCTTTTCCATCACCATCAGCCGTCAGAGTTAGTAAATGTTGCACATTGTTGGTACATGCCAGGGTTCGAACCTGCGGACATCGAATCTAAATCATTCGACCACCACGACTTTATCATTTGAAATTGTTTCCCATTAATGCAACATAATACTGATTTGTATAAAATCAGTAAATGAATGATGGATTACAAACTTCACTTTCTTTATATTATCATCAATATGACTACTTAGTTATTTATTGATAATAATAATTAGGTCAGGTTAGGTCCTGAGCACTAGGATCAGCCAATCGCCATTTATAGTAACAAGGTGGAGAGGTCTAGTTATTTTAGTCGGCGTCGCGTCTCGCCCCGCCCCGCACTGCTCCGCTCCGCACGTGCTGCTGTTATCACGACCGAGACATTTGAATGTTTTGCCAGTGAGAGTGAGCAACTAATGTTTTTGTTTAAACTAAGAATTAAACTGAGATTAACGTTTGTACCTTGTACTATTTGGTATAATTACGTTTTGTATTTTCTTTGTACGGGTGTAATTTACAAATATGATTTTTTTTTAAATATTCGATTGATTATACTATATATACTTAGATAATTTAAGTACGAGTAACAAATAGGCTTGCTAGTCATCTGATGTGAATTGATGATTGTAGCCCGTCGCCTCGTCATGTCAGTATATAAAAAAGATTTCTTATTCGAAACCAGTCACAGATCAGTAGGTATCTACTCATCAGGACTAACTCATTTAGTTCCTTCTCCACGAAAAACAGTTCCTGGGAGTAACCTACCAATTCCTAGAATGTGTAAATTGTATAAAAGTGTAAGTTTAACAATGGATAGTCATCTGGACCGTCTATCGAAATACCGAAGCATATCTCCGCTTCTCTAATTGAATGAAAAATAATTCATTAGTTATATTTTAGATAGCTTTACTTTGCTTTTTTACATCACGTTAACTTATACTTGGTGCATTTTGTTTTTGCCTATAGGTAATTAGTTTGTATAATTAGTATATGCATATTAATATATATTCTTGAATTGTATATTAGATAAAGAAACATTGTACAACTGTTGGCAAATTTTATATAGAGAAAAAGAACTTACATTCGATCGAGTGCCGTAGCACGTCGTACCCCTCTTAGCCCTCTTAAAGAGTGAAGTCTCATCCCTACGCTCAGCTCACAGACTATATACTCCAGTTGATACTTACTGTGTGTCGGTGTTCTGAAGATCGGACAGGTTGTAAACCTGTTGTATTCGTTCTTCCCTATCTATGGCATAGTTACCTATAAATAACTTTGCGTGGGATAAGTCTTGTCAGATCAGTGTAAATAAATTATTATTAAAAAGACATTAAACCTCAGTACTGCGGCGTAGATGATTCCGGTGTGTACTACAACAATCACGTTTATTTTGCATTTTTATTTTAGATATACTACTATTTATCCATTTGCATCATGTATGTACATGGCATGCTGGCAACCAAGTTTCACTCCGTCAATATCTGAGACTTCTGGGAGTACCTAGCGGGCGTCGATCAACTGTTCTACCTAAGTAACCAGGCTCTTTAACGCTGCGATCCTCTTTCGTTTTTTACGAAGTATGTCACCTAGCCAGCGATGGCTGTGTGCTTTCATCTCTTATAGATTACCAAGTAAACATAATTCTTGTATTGTATAATACCATCGCCTAAATTATGATGTTACGGTCAGCTCACTAATGAACTTTTTTATCTCCATTATAAACTAACAACATTTACTTTCGGGTTGTCAATAATTTTCTTGTCAGTGAGAACTAAAAATAACCAGCATGTGTGGTTCGATCTCGACCAAGGCGGCGACGCGACGCGACGTGGTGGCTGGTACACTGGGACAGGATGAGACCGTCTCAGTGGCAATTTTCAACGAGAACTTTAAATTTAAAAAAAATGGCAAAACAAGAGTTATTCTCAAAATATAACTAAACTTGTTCTGGTGTGTAACTTTTGAATTATTTATCAATATAAATTAAGTTGCTATTTTACTTGAAAGGTGTTAGAAGGAACAGGTGAAGAATAAATAATACTCAATTACGTAAATAAATACTTTTAGAAAATTAAATTAACTAATTGCTTAATTTAACTTTCGATTAAACTCGAGCAAGTGCAAGTCACCGAGTCGCGCCGTCTAGTGGCGTCATAGACTCCCGCGCATATTTCAGTTCAGCCTTCAGTTACTTCAGTAGTATTGTAACAGTGAAGGCGTAAGGCGGACGCACGCTGTTAATTAATTCAGATTATCATTTTTGTGAATTTGCATCTTTTAATAAATTAGCATTCCTAGGCAAGGTGCTATGTAGAAGATGTATCTACGTAGTGTGAGAATACAAGAATATCGCGTTCTAATAAACTCATAGGAAATAGTATATATATACATAGGTATATTGGAACAGCTGGTAACAACAACACTGCGGATACCATTGGAAGTTAGGATAAAATTATGAGGTGCGGAGGTGCCGCGTGCCGTCGTGACCATTGCGGAGTTCAGACTGCGCTTAAACTCTGTTAGTGAGCCGAAGCTTGTCATGTAGATTATGAAACGCTTGATTTTCAGAAGATATGATCGACGTATCGAAGTTGCGTTATCGTTGCGGTCTCATGTCACGAAAATGTATTCATTTCAAAAGGAGTTAACTCATGTACAATCATTTCGTTTAGTTTGGGCTGTAGACGCCTGCAGGGTGCAGGGTGCAGGGTGCAGGGTGCAGGGTCCTGGGTGAGCGATTGTCGCCACTGCTGTCCCATTGTCATTAATTCGTAATGGTAAATGTTTCCTTATTTTGCTGTGAGTATTTATCATTCACAATTTAAATACGTACATTACAAGTTTGTCGCTATGTCTTCACCATATTATTTATTTATTTCAATCTCGATTAGAGAAATCTAGTGTAACTTTTGAACAACTTGACTGATTGAATTCATATTAACGTAAACTATTTATTTTATCGAGGCGTAGTGTTATAAGTATGTTGATCGAGCCATTAAGTACTGGAAAAGGCAGAAGAACGTCTGCCAACCGAGCTAGTTTCTTATAAATATGTTGCAGTCGATAAAAATGATGTATATTTATGTATACCCTAAGGTCCAATATACTGGTAGGTACCTATACCTACTGCCGCATAACATATTCCTCAATACGATTGATCTCTTACATAACTCCAAAACGATTACTGACTCACAAAATGTTGCAATATGTGATTAGTTAGATACGTTCTCTTACTAAATTCTGAAGTAATTTTTTGCTTTACTTGAAGTCTAAACATGAAAACAGGTATAGATAAATAAATTACGTCATTACCTACTGGATAATTTAGTGACAAAAAAAATACATTTTCATATATTTTCCTGCCTTATCTTTAAATTAATACGTGAAGCAAAAGCTTTCTTCCCCTTTTTAAACGTATTGAGTGCACGGAGGACCGTGAGATTTGGCATGGTTCAAGTTTATATGGACAAGGAGTGCATAAAGCTAAAATTTGTCTATAATATTTGTTACTTTTGTTTCACCATCGGACATCGCGACAGAATCTTGAATTCCATCCATACCACTGCCATGTCCAGCGTTCCACAACAGTGCGTTTCTTAAGGCACTTTCTGTCTCGCACAACTACTCTGTGGAACCAGCTGTCGCCTGAGGTCTTTCCGAGCCGTTTTGACCTGGTGACCTTCAAGAAGAGAACTTATTCTTCCATGAAAGGTCGGCAACGCATCTGGAAGCCCTCTGGTGTTGCGGATGTTTGTGGACGGCGGTGATCACTTTCCATCAGGTGCGCCGCCTACCCGTTTGCCCCTGTTTTATCATAAAAAAAGCTTGTTTAATAAATTAATACTGCGAATCCTAACCCGACCAGTGCCATTGAATTTAGACTTCTCAAAATATTGACATTATCACTCAACTAAAAGTGACAGCAAGTGATGTAGATAAAACAATTGTTTATGAATACTGTCAAACAGAAAATAGTCTATGATCAAAAAGTGGCTGGTCGAATGTCGACCTTAGGGCGATCGCTAGTTATAGAAATAAGTAAAAAAGTAAAATTTATTTTATAGTCGGTTAATCTTAATTATATTGTTTGACAACACAACAGTGTACACTTGGTTTTGTTAGAAAAGATATCTCATAACAACAGCAGTCGGAGAAACCACAGGTCTCTGTGAAAGAAACGTTGTGATCGTATGAAGAAAATACAAATTAAATAAATGATTTAATTTTACACACATCGACACAAATAATAAGTGATTTACTCGAGCAAAATATAAAGTACAATTATCCGGACATTAGATCTGTCATCCGTTACACCGCGGCACCGACGCGTCAGATTAACATGTCTATTGAGAGTAAAGAGAGCAATATGTCGCTAGGACTATATTAGCAACAAAACATGAAAAAAAAACACAAATGAAATGCTAAAAGGCAAGTAATGTGATCCGTTGCGGCTGCGGTTCTCTGTGATTGTCTATACAATACAACTCGATACAATAAAGTGACAATTTCCTGTAGGTTTGTGTGTGGGAAGGCATCGCTCTACACTACACAACATCGCGCCGGCTGTCGAAAGGTTTCTTTTCAACTTTTTGCGTGTTCTCAGTTCATCTGAATGAGGTTTGTGGGTTATTTGGATGCGATTTAGCCGCAGACGTTCTATGACATTACGTTTTCTTCCTAAACGGCTAGATTTTAATTCATAAATTAGTCCTACGTAATTTTAAGTTCATATACATATAATGTGAATATGAATATAAAATATGCTAAGTAAGGTAAACACTGTTGCAACTCTCCTTGGTCTCCTCTATTGCTTTCAACTGTTCTCGAACAGTGTTTATAGATATACATTTCGCTGAACTTTTTAGTACATATGTTTGTGAATTTCCTGGATGTGTTATATACCATATACAGGGTGTATTAAAAACCCCGTCGGCTCCGTAAAGGTGTTATTAGGTATCGAGATTATATTCTGTTTACGTTATGTATCTCAGATTATAAGTAAAAATATTTCCCCTAATAAAATGTAAAAAATTAGTTAAATGAGGAAACTTACATGGCAATACAGGTACCGCGGCGCAAGTTACTGCCATACGATCAAACGTACCGCCGCGCCGCCGAGGCTGGAGACACGACGGTGTTATCACGTTTTAAAAATTTTAAGGAAACTAAACCCAAATATTTTAATTTTAATTTTCATAATAAATAAAATTTTGATATTTTTTGGTAATGTCATTGGGGTACCTATATACCCTTTTCGGAATTCGACGGGGTTTTTAATACATTTTGTATATATAATATAATATTTAGGCTACAGAGCGAGCCAAAGATATGAATATACATACATACATACGCCCGAAAACATAACCTTCCTCTTTCGCAGTCGAGTAGAAATTCATATGCTGTGACCTCGACTCATGTAACTCCAACGTAGTTTCTAGTTTGCCTAGTTGTGTAAAGGTGTCTCGAAATATCGACTCGCAAAAAAAAACACCAATCAATTTTCAATTAATATACTTCATGTCTCTCAGAAGTTGTTATGAAAAAAAGTTGATGCCCAGCAGTAGAATGTAACTACATTTAATATAATATACGAGTAGATCAGTTGATTCAGAAAGTGACGACATTAGCGAACGCACTGTAACACCAATCCAACGAGATTACTGAAACGATTCCTTGTATATTTCAATAAATATTGAACGCTTTGTCATTTATGTGTCAATATAAAGTTAATGATGCGCGAACACCACGTGTGGGTCTCTCTCTCTACCAGTTCTACAGTACATGTACACCTGTAGAGTTGTATCTGTGCCTCGCGACGCGAAACACATTTACAAACAATTTTACTTTTATTGATATACTTTCTCACTTAATAAACTCATCGTTAGGAAATAAAATAGATTTACAGCAATTATGTAATAATGTATATAACATTGTTGTGGATCTACGAAGTTAAATATGTAAAACGTACATAATGTCATGTAAAAGTGATTATATCTGATTGTATTATGTACTTGTAGCACAAAGTACATTGAGCCACCGAACAACAAAATGCGAAGCTCCGACAATCCACTATATAGATTGTATCTTAATATTTCTTACTAAATATCTTAGTATCTTATTATTACATTAAGTGAGCAATTCTTGTATATACATATGTATATAGTTGGTTTCTCGGAAACGGCTCCAACGATTTCGATGAATCTTGGCATTTAGGAAATTCTTTAAGTACATTCCAAGTTTACCTAGATAGGTGTTTTTTTGTTTTGTTAATTAGACACCGAGCACAGCTCCGGCTCGGTCGCCCAGATATTATTCATAATATGAAAAAGATAGTCTAATCTAATATGCACTAATATGATCATGAACTATCCTGATATTCTGATGACGTCATGTAAACAAATATCAGTAGGTAAGTATTATTAACAAGCTGTAAACGTGTAGGTATGGCGGCAGGGTGCGCGGGGGCGGCGCGGCAGCGTTACTCCAACAAAATAATTCATGTTATTATCACAAACAGTAATAAAAAACTTATAAAGCCCCCGATATTATAAATATAATAACCCAATATCCCATAAAGGAGCTTAACCGAAATATGAAATCACATAGGTGTGTGTTATTGTGTTGTGTTGTGTGTACAGTACACAATGTAATATTATTATAAGATGAGAGCGGGAACAAAGCGACCGCACCGCGTTTGTTTTGTTCCTATGCGTTACTATAATAGTATGTCGGCGCGGCGATACTGTGGTAGTGTCGCGGCGGGAGACGGGTTGCTTGTTGCACTGTTGCACGCACTAATGAGCTCTCTCACTGCAATATTACTAGGGTTCAATTCATTATAAACTCTCAAAATAACTATAAATATACTTAACATAGATAAATTGTCTGTGTTTTCATTTAAAATTTTAAGAGCGTATAATTATACTAGAGACTCATTGAAACAAAACGATTTATTGCCTAAGCACAACGAATAATGAGTTCGAAACATCGAAACATCGTAACGTTCCTATGCGAATTCAGTATTGAAATGCGTTCCGTGACACGGGTCCCCGTCCTCTATGGGAGCACCGCCGCCGCATCACCGCATCACCGCGAGAGTCAGTTGATAGTCGTCTAATGTGTACAGTTACACAGTTATATATCTATTAAAACGAAAAACTAAATTATTTATAACAAGCTAAATAAATAAAAAGGAAATAAAAATCCTAATTGTAACAGAAACACTTGACTAGATATTTTTTTAACTTTTGTTTTTATTTGATTCCCAGACGTCGTACTTAAATATTATATAGCCTATGTCACTTCCACAATTAAAACAAATCTAACAACATCTCGTATACTAAAATCCATCAAGCTGTTTAGTCTACAGAACGTGCCAAAAAATAGACAAATACTTTCGAAAAACATAACACTCCTTTTTCGCAGTCAGGTTAAAATGTAACTTATTCAGTTTAAATTTTAATGAGACACTCACCAACACATGACTTGTTGATACCTTTATACCTACTTGTAGTGATAACATGAGTATAGTGACGGAAAGCTCAGAGACCCTGGCAGCAACTCAGCAAACTTAGTTGTGGCCTGTTTGTTGAGAGACGCCCGCGCCATACCACCAGTCAGCACCACACCAGACCACGACCTCCACCACCAGACTGTAACGATTCTCTTTCTGGACTTATTTTATACACAATTATCAATAAGTTAGCAGGGTTTAAACAAAACTATTAAAACTAACTTGTTCGGAATAACTCAACGATCGATGTATTTGTAAAAAGCGTCTTGCTTTTAGCATAAGCCTGCAAAGTGCATGTTTACCATTATATTGGAGTACCTAATTAAATGAAATGTAAGTAATTTGTAGTTTTATTTAAAAACCGAAAGATTTATGATATTTGATAGAGTATAGTGGAAAAAGAAAACATGTTGTGATGACCACACCGCCGCCGTCGTACGATAAGGGGTAAGAAGAAGATGATGATTTGAAAACAAAAGGAGTATAAGTACGGAACCCGAGTAGAGTTGTGAGCAGGCACGCCGCACGCGGTAACTCCACGGCACCACAGGGGGTTGTATTTAGCTCGTAATAACCGAATATCGGTTAGCGAATGCTCGTCACATTGCGTGGTCTCGTCGGCTTGAGACTGCCTCGCGATTGTATCAAGCAAATGGCCACTTGAAGAACCTTTCATACAGCGCGAGCGGGGAGCCGGGAGCCGGGAGCCGCCTCGCAATAATGGAATCGAACGATCAATATAATGGCGGGTTAATATTACGTTTAAACATAAATGTACATTTCAAATACGCGCAACACACAAGAGCAATACAATTTGTCGACTTTAATCATACTTACTGGAATAAATCATTGACATCCGGATGTCAGAAGAGAATTCATTTTCCAAATCTTTGCTTGTTACATGTCGCTTGTACTATTAGTCTGACGGCACCAGCTTTATCTGTTTTCTGTTATTGTTTTTCAAATTGTTATGATAGATAATCTAGTAAGTATTACGAAAACGGACAGTTCAAGCAATTTATGATACGGAATCATTGAGGAATAATTTTCAAGAATATAGTATCTTAACTTTGTTTTCCCAATACATCTTGGAAAATATAGGTAATGTATGTTCGGAAAAATGAAGATAATTTCGAACTTGTAACTAACACGCACAATTTCAATACTAGAAATAAATATAAAATTGTCATTCCATCTTTTAGACTTAGTAAAACCAATACAAGTTTTTAGGTAATTGTTTTAGGTTCTATAATAAACTTCCTAAGCACATTACCGATTTGCCGGATAATAAGTTTAAGAATCATGTTATGCAAGTTTTATTGTCGAAAGGGTATTATAGGGTAGCTGATTACGTGAATGACGGCGATGTCTGGATATTATTCCCTCTCTGTACATTTACTCAACAATATTATATCTGTATATATTGTAATACTCTAAACACTAATAAAAAAAAATAAGATGTTGATAAACCCGATCGAATTTCTTGTCGGTTCTTCTCGATGACTGGGATGTTTTCCGAACCGGTGATTAGTGTTTTGACATTCATAAGTGGCATCTTAGGGCCGAAATTCATTCGATATAAATCGTGATTCAAATATAAATTATAAAATCATGTCAACCCTGGCTATACATCCACGTTGCATTAACCCTGTGATTATAATTTACAATAAAACGTTCAATACATTAAAACAGGGTATAATTGCGACTTGGAGTCCACACATTCGACAATATATCGGGAATTTTCTCCCGAACGCGATCGCGTCATTCATCACAAATTGCAACATGAGCCGCCCCACTCCGCCCCACTCCGCCCACTCCGCCCCACTTCGCCCACTCACCTACTAATGTATCGCTTTACAAACCGCTTGTGTTTGGAGGTTCTCTGCACACTCGTGATTCTTCTTGTTACCGATATCGTACACGAATCCCTATTGTGCTTTACTATACCGAGTCATTACAAACAAACTGAACCAAACGACAAACTCATTTTACAACAATCTAACGTGTTATTTATAAAAACTATTCAAAAACATACTCCAACCCGTGATATAGAGATAAGTCTTCATTCTAGCGTAATATGAAATAATAACATTTTTGAAAACAATATAACCAAACAGAAATAGTTTTAGAATATTAAACAATGTTAAATAGCTGAAAACCTCTTAAAGTATTAAGTGTTGTAATATTGTTGAAAATAATGACATAGATAAACATAAGAATGTCAAGAGACTGTAGTAAGTCATCAGCAATGTTGTTGCTACCTGGACGGAGGGATACAGAACAATCAATACTTACAAACCGATTTGCTCGAACCGGATCGGTAGCGATTATTAACTCGTAATCCTTTACTATGACCACCCACACGGCTTTCCCCACTACTGACCCTTACAGGACTGTTTGACAAGACCCTTCGCAAAATCGACTCTCTGCAACTAGCTGTGAGTAGGAAACAGAACTGCAATCGATCTCAATGCTCAGGATACACGAATGAACGGCTCAGTAAGCGTATGGAAGTAAATATTTTCATGAATTAGTTAACTAATAATATCAAATATTATTGTATTCGTAAACTGCGGTTTGGTTCCGGCTTAGAGAGCAGATCAGCGCACTGCCTCTATTGACAAAGTAATTGGAAACGCAAACACATTATAAGTATTTATAATTTATGCCTATCATGTCTAACAATTTGGTGGAGCAAATTTTGATTCGATATGACGACCTATTAAAATATATTAGGAGGAAAGAGGGAGAGAGGTAGTCCAAGAAGGAAATACATCAGGTGATGGAAAAAATAGACGTCGTGTCGAAACACGATGTCAAGAGGAAGGCGCAGTGCAGGGAGAGCTGGCGATTACTCCACCGACACGAGCACCACTCTACTCTTACATTACATGACGAGGTGATATCTGTAATTATTTCATTTAATGTTTTGTTTATAAAAACTTATTCAATATGCCGTGTGTTTACAGATTTGTTATTCTTGTAGGAAGTAGCCTACAAAATTATAGTAAAATGATAAAACGATAAATGGGCGATCAAGGAATGATAAATAAATAACAGTTTGCGTTGAGAGCAAAATTAACAAAGATTTTATTGATTTAGTGACCCGATTTTGACGCAGGCACACGATGCAACGTATGTAGTCTTGTAATGAACGAGGATATCTCGTACAGTTGCTTTGAATTTTGTCTGTTGCATGAGACACAGAAATACCTGTCACCTGTCTAACATCTTTTATATCTAAAAACTTTATAAGATCAATATTTGGAATACAAACTAATATATTGGTAGATTAGCTGTGTACTAATACAATAAATAATAAAGTAAATCGTCCACAAGTGCAATCCGCTCTCTGCTCCATTCCGCTCGGATCGAACCGAGTGCTGTGCGCTGACTGCTGGTGCTAAAACTTTTATATTTTTGTTGTTAATTAAACAAACAGTTGTTTATTACAAAAACTATACATTTTACAAGATCCAGTGTTTATAAAATTTTGTGACATCTCAAAGAAGTTTCAATAGCCTCTAATAGCACACATCTATATAAGTTCTTGTTTAGTCTAAAACTATTGTTTGAAACGTTCAATTGAAAAATGGAGAGGTACTTATAATAAAGATATCAATGGTATGATTCAATAGAATTCTCCATCGGAGAGCTTCATGGCGTAGAGATGCAAGGATCGGAACTCGCAGAACTGGTTGGTGCACCAGCCGTTGTGCCCGTCCGTGCAGCGGCACGAGTCGCACTCGTCCATGTACTTCTCGCCGGGGACGCACTTGAAGAACGGGTTCTTTATCACTGCACATACAACATAATTATTATATTCAATAGATTCTATCATTTAACAACTGCTCGTCCACCTTCTCTAGCGGCAACTAAAGTGCAGGGCCGTTCCCTCGGTGTGGATCCCTTGGGTCTAGCAGCCGCTCAAGCGATACATTTGTGCATTATTACACTGCACCCCACACTTGCGCACACCACACAGGTACATAGGTTTTGTAAGGGACCTTTTTTCTTTCTTGGCTAGTTAGACTTACACCAAATTGCCATATTACTAAATGAATATACGCATGTTTCTTCCTTTCTCCCAGAAGATAGAAACACCAAGTATATTTGTGTAGTTAGTTAGATCGAATCCATGGATAGAGAATTAGTTAGATTGCGACTTATTTGCATGTACGGCAACAGCTAAAGCCAAGATTCTGCGACTTTGGCATCCTAAGTTTGTCGCCTCTTTTTCGCGGCTGAGTACCTTCCGCGCTCACCCCCAAGCCCGGTGAAGTTGCTAAAGCCTCTAATGGCCCCAGAGTAATTAAAACTAACAGTATAGTCAGATAAAAAAAAATTAACAATTAAGAAGGTTAAACCGATTTATATTCCTTAAACCTAATCATATTTTGAAGATGTTAATATAATTAAATTATATAGCTATAGAACGTTAACAATATAAATGTAGAAAACAGATTGCGTACACTTTTTACTATTGAGTAGATATCTAGTAACTCACGTGTTTGTAGTACCGCGACCGGTAGCGCAGTGCAGCGCCTGATTAAACTATCATAGTGTAGTAACACTCACACGTAATGTGATTTTGTTCACAAACTGGAGCTTATTAAAATATACGTACTGCCGCGCGCCGCGCCGATATAAATAGTTCGAAGTGTATTGCGAACTGTTACACCAAAATATATAAAGTGTTGAAATCATTTATAATCAATCAGAACTCCGCCATTCGTAGTCGTATTTTTATTGTAGGTACCGATATTGAGTTTTTACCCATAGCTGTTACACCTGTTAAGCTTGTAGCTCCTGACAGCATGTTGTGTGATAACAGTGAGATAGCTACTGGTAACATTGTGAGTGTAAGTAGGTACCGGTACAGCGCAGACAGGGCGTGCTCCGGTCGCAGAGCGCGGTTACCGTGGGCTCGCAGTACACGCAAGATGGCATGGCTCGGCACGCACCCGAGTCCTGCGTCTCGCACAGCAAACAGTTCTTGTTCTCTGGCACCAGCGTCAGGGACGTCTCCTCTTCCCAGTACTGGTGCGGCGGCTTCGGCTTCACGAACTGAGACACCACGTACCTGCACCAATACCAAGCGTGTCTCTTTACCCCAAACACCTGCGTGCTAAGTGTTTTTTGTCATTTTGAATGTTTTAAAGGGGATATTGCACTCTGCTATCTGATTAACTTGCTTTATTAAGTAGTTTTAGAATATTTTTCAACTTGTACTAGATTTCAGGATAGGCACTATCCGTTGTTTTTTTTTTTAAATAAACAATTGAAAACCCCGGTTGGGTAAGTCTCCCGAGGACAATGTAAGGATGTGGTGTATGTAAGAAGAGGTGTAAGTTGTCTCACGCCTGGGATCCGGGTCTGTATGTAGGCGGTGACTCCTCGGCCGCGCCGCCCACGGAACTGAGCGTGCCTGGCAGCGGAGCTCCCCGCGACCGCGCCCCTCGCCCGCCCTCTGCAACCAGTTCAACAGTAGTAGTTCCCAACATGTGATATTCGACTAAAACGCACTAATTACCTAATCACTTTTAACTGTTAGATCACGTTGTGATTTTTATTTTGATTCATAAACTTACATTATTTGGTTCTGTGTTATGCAATATTATTACAATAACATTTTATGTAATATAGTTTGTTTCTTGTGCACAACTGAAGTGGGAATAAAATCATAAGTGCCCACAAAAACTTCCTTCACAGTTTTAATAATTAGTAATTTTTTTTACATAAGTTGAAATAGATGTTAAGCCAGACCAATTAGTTAACCGACGAACTACGAAAATGTTGTATGTTGCAACATCACAAATATAAATATATATATAATGATTATATAAAGAAAACGAAATATAGTGAAATGTTTACCATCTCCGTACGCGAGTACTCCCGCGCCCAACACAACGACCACAAACCGGATCATATCGTGGAGGGACCAGGTTCCGTTCTGTCGCTGCACTCGAGAGGGAACAGTGATCGTCGACAATTACGAAGACTGCGATAGCGCGCTAACAGACTGCTTATATAGCGTGTTTCTTTTTACGCGCTATTATAACATTTCAAGAATAACTTCACATGCGCCCATTTGAATCTAAATCATGGTTTCTCATGGTACGACACGTACATGAATCCCTAGGGGATTTCCAGTTGACTGAAGGGTAATCACAATAAAATTTACGTTATGGCTGCCGACTGGTTTGTTCTCTCGCATGCAAAACACCTGATGGTGCATGATGGTCGGGTGTCTTGAATTTATTGGACAGCAAGATACGAAGGATACCGGAGTTCTCAAGCGAAGAGGCGAATTTCCAGTGAAAGGGTAAAATGTCCTCCGTGAGAAAATACCTGTAATAATGGGTTAACACACCCGTTCCTTATAAATTAAAATACAAAGGTCGAATTAACGCGAAATCTGAAGTACGATTAAAATTACACACACACACACACAGAAATCACACCATAAGCTCTACATCGTTCTTTTTGATGCAAATTATATTAATTAATAATTTCGTTGGGGTATAGGATTGTTAATATCTTTATTGTAATACGATTGAAATCATTTTGGCTAAGTCAATAAGTTAATTTAATTATGTATGTATGTTAGAATTTAAGAGCTGTAGATTTCTTGAAATAAATAATTAAAATGGAGGTAAATCCTTCTAAAATCATCATTATTTGCGAAAACGAACAAACTCACCTACATATATAAAATCAACCACATATATAGCTCTTTGTAGTAACCAGAATTTAAATTAAAAAGCCATCTCTCTATATGGTTTTTTTTTTCAAAAGAATTTCACTATTTTATAGAAAAATTTATAGAAGACCATGGGGATATAAAACCCACGTCTAGTCACCATTAACAATGCGTTTCATAAATGTTGGGTCGGAGTTGACTTATTCTAACATGTCCTCAGCGACTCTTATGCGATTGAGTTTTTGAAGAAAATTCAGGTCTTTTGGGTCTAGCCGAGCGGCAACATGTTTCATACCCAAGTAATTATTTAAAATGATACAGATCGACTCGTGAGACAAAGAAAGTTCAGCGGCTTTCTCTCTTAAACTTGAATGAGGATTCTCAGTCATTATTTCCTTCACTTATGCGATGTTAACTTCAGTTGAAGACGTTGATGGACTACCAGGGTGAGGTAAATCTTCCAGTATATCTCGACCGCTTTTGAGCGCTTTTAACACTCATAAACACGTGTATTTGATAAAGTCGATGCAGGTCGATCTGTAAAATTTTCAGTGTCTCCGAACACGAAACTCCATTGGCGCTGCAGAATTTAAGACAAACTGTTTTTGTCCATTAAGATATTCGCAATACAAACTAGATATAATCTAACCAAAAACAGGACTCTATTTGCCTTTTTACTGTATTTGACCTATTTGACTGTATTTGACCGCACCAAATTGAAAAACAGTTGTGCCAATCTAACAACAACAAAAGAAATTTGAATTTGGAACCATAAACATATCATCCATTTTCGATACTGTTTTCACGGAATGTATAATGGATGATGCTACTTATCTCGTTCATAATACAAAGGGTTGTCCTCTCTAGAAATCAAGTCAGTGATTGTTTTAGCTTACTATCAGGGTTAATTCCACCGGGCCAAGCTGCTGTCGCTCCAGGCGGCACGCGGTAGATAAGCCGGTTCAGATCGGTTCAGACTGATAGAGATTGTAAATCTGTGTTTGCGCACTGTGTACAGCAAGCAGCGCTGTTTTCATTGAAACAACTAGTTTGAGCAGGCAGTGGAACCGAACAGGAACTTGACATTGAAATTCATTACTCGAGTAGGAGCTGATCTGATCTCTAGAACAGACTATGAGTCAGTACTCGTATAGTACTGAGACTAGCATCACGCTGTATATAGTTGGAGCAGTTCGGCCGCGTTGTGGTCGTCCAATTAGCATCATTTGTGAGCAACACTAACAGTCTCGTTAGCGGGCTGCAGATTACATTGTAGAGTACCTCAGCACAGGCACCAGGTGGCAGGTGATTCAATAGACTGATCGAAACCAATTTATTACAATTAAGTCGTAAATTATTACAAGATAAGCTCAGAGACGTCATGTCTGATGAAATGCTAAATTATAATAATTATTACTTCATTTGAATTTTATATTTTAAACAAATTAAAATGTAAAAAAAAAATATTTTTCTTCTCTTTCTAGCTCTATGTAATTAAGCTAGGTATTGAGTTCGTATATAGTATACATACATTAGCTTTATGCTGCTAAATATTATTCGGCTAGACATGACAAGGTGAAAACTAACAACCCTATCCGCTGCTCCCGAGGTTAAAAAAGGGATCTTGTAGGTTGTGATGGTGACCAATTTAAACAACACGATCACTGTGCCGCAGCAGGAGGGGAGGGACGCGAGAGGGGCGGTACACCTGCTAACAGTGCAGTAGTGCTAACTCGACGCGTTATCTGTGATCGATGTTATATTAACTGCGTATTTATTAACCGTTATTATATTCCCTGCGATAAGTGTTTCACGTACACTCGCCTACACAAGTCCTCACTTTACAGTATAATGTGAGAGTTTTTCCACATCCACTTTCTTATCAGTGTAATTATAGTAGTACAGGAAGTGCGGTCTGCGCCATATAAATGACAGACACGATATCAATATTATAAATAAATATAAAACACTAACTCCATCTTTTAAACTTAGTAAGCACATTAACGATAAGTCGAATAATGAGTTCAAACATCATGTTAAGCAAGTTTTATCATCGTAAGGGTGGATCATTACGTAAATGACATTGATGTTTGAAAGTAACTTCTCCTCTGTACATCCGCTAACAATTTTCGATCGAATCTTACATCAATACTCTAGCGAGGAGCTATTTCTGAAGAACGTCAATTCATCTCAACCCGTAAGTGGCAGCCCTCGCAACTTACACCCCAGTCCCAGATGCTCCGAAGGCAATACGTAGGCCGCGGAACATTGTTACCGACCCCGATGACGAAATCACATTGCTAACGTGTCATACTATTCTGTCTCTTCAAATCAAACGTGCTTGCGCCCACTCGACGCACGCGAAACCACCGTTCCCTTCACAGGGGTCGGGTGGTTAACTTCGGTCCCGCACACCCGTCACGTCGTAGCCTCTCCCCTGCGGTAACCAAAGCCTAGATTCGTTCCTTCGGCATCGAACCCTTGTGTCTTGCAGCCGCTCGCATGACACAGTGACACTGCACTTGCAATCACTAGCTAAAGTCGACGCATTTTAAACTGAGTCGTCGGGCAATAAATGTCACTGACAGTAGGAATGTGCACGCAATGCAACCCGTTACTTTCCTAAGTAAGCATCGTTAAGTATCGATACTTAGTTACCTGCGCACGCGGGGTCGATGCGTCATCGTGACCTTTATTAGCACTCTGACTCCTGATTGGTTGTTACGAGTAAGGGTTGTTGTTTTTCTATAAATATAAGATTTTTTGTTATGACACTCATTATATTACTTACAAATTAAAAACTTTTTATTTTGAGATAGCGAAAAATTATTCCTATTAATACTTAACATAATTTAGTACATCGATCGTACCTATCCCGTTATCGATATGCACTTCACTACACCTCTCCATAAGACCTGTAAGTGCGAGCGAGACAGAGAGATAAATATGATTTATGACCCGAATCCTCAGTTCATAATGTGTTGACTATTAGATCGCGACTTATTTGCACGTACCGCGACAACCCAAACCGAGGTTCCACCACTTTGGCCCCCGTGAACTTTTTGCCTCTCTTTCGAGACTAAGTGCTTTCCACACTCGCTCGCAGATTTATTTAAGCTGTTAACGCCTCTAATTGCTCCAGGGTTCTTAAGGCAAACAGTATCAGTTGAAAAAAAGTAAACAATACATATAGGTAAGTATTGTAAAAATAAAAGCAATAACAAGGGCCCTAAATAAGACATTTATGTTTGTAATTTCATATGTTCAGAGCATAGTCCTGCATGCATGAGTTCCATGGCGAAATTATTTAAGTCCTCTAAGACAATCGGGTATAAATACTTGTTACAACTGAATGCAGTAGGTAGTTGAACTGTTTCTCCAGTTGCTCTCTGCCTTCTTTCATACGCCTACCTATTTAATGCTATTTCTGAGTTCTCGTTCCTTGCAATAGCGCGGGCGCGCTCGTGTTTGTGTTATTGTTTATTCTATTATATGTAATATAGTGAGAGAGTGTGTGTACGCGACAGTACGTACTGCGTAGAGGGTGAGCCGTGAGCGAGTGCAGACTCGTAAATAATCATGAAACAAACTATATTACATTGCGATCGCGATAACTAACGGCTCATTAACTCCTTATCATATACGATTACCTACATCGATAATCAATTCCTTATTGACATTAAACTTGTTATTACATTATATTGCGCGGAGAGACGCGGCGCGGTGCGGGACCGCAGTGGTAGAACTCGCACCCTGAGGGTTCCGAACTGATTACATTACTTACCGTACATTATTCTACCGTCTATTACATTAATATTGTTTGTATATTATCCTTATATTCTCGGTCTGCCCATCTTTTTATATGTTACTGGGCTTATAACTTAAAATTCTCAAAAACCAATATTAAGATTTTGGTGAATATTTTTCATTATCCTATTAATGTTTTTACTAAAAAGGTTTTTGGCTATGTTATGAAACGATATGTATATACGAAAAAACAAGTACTTAATGAAAATATAAAATCAACTCGGAAAAAATACACTACCAGACATTTTCTTGAAATACGCTACCTAAATCGTTATACATAGGACAATAGAAACACTATACAAATATGTATGTAATAAACAATTGTACATAAACTAGAAGGATATAAACAAGTCCGATGCACCTTATACACTACGAGTAGCTTTAATATTTAAACCGCACTAAATGATTTATAAGTTACTGATGAAATCAAAAATATTTATGTTAAAAATATACGTGAATTAACCATAAATTTTATTTTATTTTAATATATTTAGATGAGAACAAAACAAAAGTATGCAGATAACAGATTACAAATGTAGTAACAACAGTAATATGTAAGGTAAAAACGTCACAATGTTCGGACGATTTTGGACTTTTTTGAATTAGCTGATCTACCAGAGTGAAACTAGTAGACGTACAAACATAATATTTAAATAGCTAGATAGACCTTATGGTCTATCTATGACTATATAGTCACACATATGAAAGTAGGTTTTTTAAATTTGTAATAGTTGTTTTTTTTTTATGAACCCATGTTAATGAATGAATGAATTTAATGCTGAATAGGCGGTCCGAATCATTGTTTGCTATTATATGGAAGGTTTTCAAGATTGTATGTACCTTGGAAGTATCATTTAGATTTTGATAATCGGTTAGGTACTGAGTACGACTTTTAAATTGTATTCTGAAGGGTAACATCTTTCTATTATACTAACCTAGAAACTTTTTAAATTCAAGTTTGATTTCATAGACCTTGGTATTCTGTATTAATTGCAACTATATTCCTCAAGTACTTTTCAAGAAAAAAAAAAAGTTTAATACATTTAGTTACATTATAATTTCACAATCATTTATAAATTATTATTTATTTTTATCCAAATTTTCCTTCAAATTTTAAGGCTGTAGGTCTGCAAGAAGTACCCTATAGGTTTGAATAATCGATTTGTGAACACGCTAATCTCTAGAACTACCTGAAGGATTCAAAAAATTCCTTTTATATATGATAGCCAGACACTCGAGGAATAGTATAGGCTATTTAAGATTAGGTTATAACTCTCAGATAGCCTTAAATATTGATTTTGGTCACGTAAGTCGGAAGTCGATGCCCTTCCGAACTGCTTTAACCACGCACATGGGAGCAATTGTTAATGATAGTCAAATGCAATGCTCTACAATAATATTGGTCCTTAGTATATTTAAAAAAAAGTTAGCCATATCGTATGCCTATCTTTTATACATAAGCCACAATAAGGTATTTTATGACAAAAATTTGTTGAAAATTATAAGTGATTCCTAAGCATTGTTTTTAGACATAGCATGTTAATCCTTACAAACAAAAGTTACTTCATCACAAAGATAATTTTATTAAGTTCAATTTTGATCTTTAGAGTATGCTATTAGGACACATAGTTTAGGAGATAATTTGTACTTGCGAAGAACAATAATATATGAATGCGTTGGCGGCGGCGCGGCGGCAGTGGGCTGAAAATGGAGCCTTCCTTTCATAGGATTTTAGAAAAATGAAATATGTTATTTCATAGTTTTAAGTATACAGTTTTGTCAAAACAGTCATATCATTGTATAAATTAGCAATTTCTAGCTTTATTTTTAACTTCTACACCATATAATATGGACTTGTAAATTTCAAATGTATGAAAATGGATTTTCTTTTCGTCATAACTTTTTTATATTTTGAGTTGTAAAGCTGAAACTTATACATATCGTTACTGGGGTGGTAATGAACCCTTAGGACCTTTCACCTTGACCCCGGGCGTCCCCGTTCAACAGATATTTGTTGATGAAAATTTCATACTTTGATGACATTGTATTGAGGTGAAATCATCAATCTGTAGGTTTATTTTCGACCTGAATACTACAGATATCGATCAATAAAGTAACCCCTGATTTACCCTACCGCTTCGTTTTCAAAAATACTATTCAGAATTCGTTTTAAAATTTCAATATACCTATTTTTCTTTATTAAAAGTTGTAAATTACCTATAAATTTGCACTATAAACTTAAATTAACACCAATTATCATTACCTGCTACTATTCTTGATTGTTTTTGTTCCATATTTGTACCAAAATGTCTTGATTTTGCTAATTAGGGTAATTAGTTTATTTGTTTCGTTGATATTGATGTTTGTCATAAAAGATTAAACAGTTATTTCTGGGGCTAGATTAGGATTCTAAATGATAGCAGTGTAAATAACATGAGATCTCATATTCATTTAAACTTATCGATTTCAACAGTACCTCTAAATAGAAGATGTAAATGTAAATTCAAAATATATAAAAATATTTTATAACAAAATTATGATATTATAAATTATGATATACATATAGTTCCGATGATACCTACTTAATTACACTCATACATTACTCAGAGCCACACAAATTTATTACATCTACAAACTCTATATTTTCTTTATCTGATGCAGAATTTACCAATAACAATTTAGCTTCATCTGATAGCGGTTTATGGCTAAGTTGACTTATCTTAGGTCAGATGCTGGACAGGTATGGGTCAGTGGTTATTAACAAACTATGGATAATATCCTCATTTGTTGCAATTCTACTAATTTTTCTCGAGTGGAATACTCTAAAATTTTTAAAATCTTTATTGCGTGCTTCAGATTCCTCTTCAGAAAGTTTGCCAATTGGGATAAAGTTATTATGCTAAATTATGTCTGTACCATGCATGAGTAATTTATGCACGCTAGAAGGCATATAATACCACTGATATAACTCGACATATTTATGAGCTGTTTTAGAACGATATTGCCGGAACTTTTCCACATCAACAAACTTTCCACATGAAACTACCTGAAGAATCACCGCAAATCTCCTGATGAGTTCTTCATCAACATCAGCAATCTGTGCAGTTACTTGAGGATTTGCAAAAAACCTTCTTGCGGTGTTCCCATCATTGGTCTTTCCTGCACCTTGTTTAACTATATCTACAAGCAGTCTCATTTCATCTCGAAACTAGCAATTAGCAAATTAGCAAAACCAAAATATTTTGCTAAAAATGTGAAACAAAAACAATGAACAAAAGTAGTAGTTTATGGCTTAATAAATAAGGTACTTAAAATATATAGGTAATGTACAAGTTAATTAATAAATAAAAATAGATTTATTGAAGTTTCAAAACGAGTTTTTGATGGTAGGTAATGAGTAAATTAGGCGTTGGCATGATTTTAAATAACTCTTATTTTATCAATAGCTATACTAGGTACTAAAATTGACAATATGTCTACTGGTAGTGAATTCAATTTCAAAGAAAGTGGTGCCTAATTATGCATTTTTCATTAATTCATATCTTTTGAACGGGGTAGCCTGGGCTCTATATCAAAGAGCCTAAGGGTTCGTTACCCCCTCGGTAACGATACATATATGTTTCAGCTTTATAATTGAAAACAAAAAAAAGTTATGAAGAAAAGCAAGTTCATTTTCATACATATAAAATTTACAAGTCAATATTATTTGGTATATAAGGTAAAAATAAAGCTTGAAATTACTAAATTGGTAATTTATTAATGATTATTGGTGTTAATTTAAGTAGATAGTTCAAATTTATAGGTAATGTACAACTTTTAATAAAGAAAAATAGGTATATTGAAATTTTAAAACGAATTCTGAATAGTATTTTTGAAAACGAAGCGGTAGGGTAAATCAGGGGTTACTTTATTGATCGATATCTGTAGTATTCAGGTCGAAAATAAACCTACAGATTGATGATTTCACCTCAATACAATGTCATCAAAGTATGAAATTTTCATCAACAAATATCTGTTGAACGGGGACGCCCGGGGTCAAGGTGAAAAGTCCTAAGGGTTCATTACCACCCAAGTAACGATATATATAAGTTTCAGCTTTACAACTCAAAACACAAAAAAGTTATGACGAAAAGAATATCCATTTTCATACATTTGAAATTTACAAGTCCATATTATATGGTGTAGAAGATAAAAATAAAGCTTGAAATTGCTAAATTATACAATGATATGACTGTTTTGATAAAACTGTATACTTAAAACTATGAAATAACATATTTAATTTTTCTAATATCCTATGAAAGGGAGGCTCTGATTTCAGCCCACTGTGGCGGCGCGGTGCAGGCGCGTTGTTTATCGGATAAAATTTACACGGGTAAAACCGTGAGGCATAGCTTTTTAGTATATATAAGTATATCATTATAAATTGTTTTCGAGAAAAAGTGTCTTGACACACGGATAGACGCTAGCTGACCAGATAGAAATACGGAAAAAAAGTGATACTATAAGGGTTTCGTTTTATTTGTCATTGTGAAATACGGAACCTTGAAAATCAGAAAAATCTGTGTAAAAAGTATTTAGTAAATAAGCATTTGGTATCTATTTTATTTCTATATTTCTAAACTTATCTTGTATCTAAAATGTCAAATACATTTGTTAAAAGTAAATAAGTTATCTTCTCTTTGAATATTTTTTTTTTAAATATATTTTGTTGTACAAAAAAAAAATAGAATAGCAATAGCATTCGTGATCGCGAGTCTGAAAAATATAACATTCGTTACATCACTACCTTGTATATCTCTGCCAGAAATATATCTACGTGTATAAATACTATAACTATATTATTGTTATCGGAATCACAAGACAATAAGTTGCGCGTGCGACCCGACAGGTGTCGCCTCGCTCTGTCGTTCTGTTTGCACAACTGCGGGGGTGTACGAGGGGAGGGGGTGCATGCGCGTGCACGTGCTCGCTCTCAGCGTGATAACCTGATGTATTCTAATCAAATATTAATATTATGATAATGTACTATGGGACAGAGGGCGGTGCCGCGGGGGGTGCTCGTTTATACCTCGTTATACACTTATTATCAGTTATCAGTAAGGAGATACCTATCACCTACTCAGTATTCTAGGTATCACCATAATTATTATAGGTACCTAACCATGAGTGCGAGTTTTAATCATTGCGTTGCTTTATTTAAGTATTAGGAAATACCTTCCTTCCTCTGCCTCCACGCAGCCGCCACGCAGCCGCGCGTATATTTCGTTATTACGAGTGTTCTAGCGACAATTCTGTATTACTGTAGTAGGAACAGGTTTGAATGAATCGACGTGGTCTCGTGGAAATTACGTTAATTAAATTTGAATAAACATCAATAACATTAGAGGGAAGTGAATGATGTTGGCGACCGCGACGCGACGCGACGTGGAGCTCTCGGCTCCACAGCTTCACTGAACTCATCTAATAAACAAATACAATAAGGAACGAGTGTTTCTCAGGCGCGATTAAGTGATTGTGTTTAGTCTGAATATGCGCTAACATTGTGTTCTCCTTGAGGGAGCACACATTGTGTGCGCGCGGTCACTCGGTCAATTCGCCTGCTAACAACGCGTCTGTACAGCCGCGTAACTGCGCCGACCGCGCACAGCTCCGTGGGAACTTCACTTTAAACACATTGCATTTATCTGTATTAATAAATCTATACTTCTGTATGTACATTTAACATACCATCACGCCTGTATTTTCCGAAGGGTTAGGTAGAGGTGTACTAATGTACACCCACAGTTCGCCGTATGTACATTTAATATTTTTCCAAAATTTTTCGATAGGCATATCTTATGAAAGATACTGATCACGATAGTTTTTTTTTATTTGTCTGTCTGTTTGTATGTCAGGATTAAACTCAAAAACAGCTTTTCTGATTCTTATAAAATTTTCTACACGGGATGCTTATGTCATTGGTCAATTAATTGAATAAATTTAAATAATACTTTTATAAATGGTAAAAGAAAACATTTACATTTTTTATTATTATTATTACTTCTTGAACGATTTTGAATAAAGGAAGAATAAGCCATTCCATGAATGATGAGCTATGAAAATTTTCAATAACACCTTTAGAAATCGTAAAAAAATATATTCGAAAAATAAACATTTTATTAACTGTTAACCGATTTTTGTTGAAATTTTGTAGACGGGCAGTATATATATGTAAATAAATAGTTGATGAGGTATTTCAGTTGTCAATATTACTTTTAAAAATAGTAAAACAAAGGGCTCATCTTTAGAATCCCGACCATCGAGTTCAGACTCCACATTTTTTTTCAGTTAGATTACTTTAAAATTAGTCTGAATGTAAAATTTCATACTCCGGAAATAAATAGTATTTGAGAAATTAAATTGTCTAAATCGCATTTTTTGTTAATTTTATAGTACGAATGTCACTTCTAAGTAGATGTTATAAAGTGTACTTTTGAAAGATATGCAATGATTTTCAAAGATTGTAATTTTTTTATATAATTAAGTTAGTTTTTGAATGATTATTGTTTGTTTACGTCAAATACGACCTACTTTAACATTTTGTGGCAAGTTTTTTTTTTTGAGTGAGATACATATTTTCATTTTTCGTTATGGTGATAAAATTGATTTGGTTAGGTTTGAACTGTAATCCTAATGCACGAGCAGAGCAAGCAAAGCGAGTGCCAGATACAAATAATGAATTGTTGAAAATTCATATACAATTCCTGGATAGATATAACCCAAAAAATTGAAAAGAAGTAATTTCAAAAACTATTTGTTTCCGCACTTTTTCCTTCACAGAAGGATTACACCTTGCCCCCATTCCTTTCCCTACCCCTTCACAACATCAAATTCATCGGTATCGATTCTAAAGTTCAACCAAACAAAGAAATTCAATTCAAAAATTACGTTTTCATCTATTCTCGACCGATTTTGATGAAAACTGTATACGGGAAATACATACCACTCCTCAACTGGTACAGTTTGTGAATTACCAGTAATATGTGTAAAAATAAAATTACGGGATGTAAATAGCTAGTGCGTAGTAACAAACGCGTGTGAAGCCGCGGGCACACCGCTACTCATTTTATATAATTAATAGACCTTATTAATTCCAAATAAACACACATCACTGTTATGGGTATTGTAATTTTTGTGAAATAATTACAACTGATGTACTTTATATGCGTTAATAAATACTGGATCGTAAGCTAGCTTAAATAAGTAAAAATTTTAATTTATTCTTGTGTTGTTTATAATCTGTAATGTGTGTCTATACATATAAATAAATAAATAAAAATGTAATTAGTTAGCTCTCTGATTACGTATTATACTTTGCTTAACCAAGTTCTTGCCTAACGGATAATTATATGTGTTTTATTAAGAAATCTATTATTTACCAAATTATAATAAAGAATGACGACAATTCAAAAGAAGAGAAAGAGAAACTCTCGTTTTGTTGTATGGCGGTCAGTGCTACTCTGTTCTGTTAACTACGGAATACGAACATTTTTCTTTAAAAACTATAATATTAGTTGGGTAAGCGTGATCCATCGTCGCCGCGTCCGCGTCGGTCTCAACTTCACTTACCATCAGGTGTGATTGAGGTCAAGCGCGTACCTGTATTTTATAAAAAAAAAACAAGCCGACACATTAAGAAATCGGTTATTGTTTATTTTTATTCAATATATACAATTAATAAAATTGAAGTGTCTATTTGTAATGTAAAAATAACAGTTTATTACTAAATGCATATGAAAGAATACACGATACCTATAACAAAACGTCCATTTTTTAAATTTATGTCTGTCTTTCTGTCTGTTTGTTCGGGGAAATCTCCGAAACCGCTGCACAGATTTTGACGGACTTTCACTGATAGATAGCTGATGATATATGGAGTAACTTAGGCTACTTTTATTTTAGAATAATAAGTAGGGTTCCGCACAAATAAAAAAAAACTGGCCATGGTGAATCAATTCGGGTACTTAAATGGGTAAGTAAATCATAAAAGATATAATAAATTAATGTACTAAACAATTGTAGAAAATAAAAAGACCTACAAAAAAGTGCGGGAGAGTATACGTCTATCTTCTAAGGAGAACCCACAATAAGCATTTTTGTCTTTAAAATAGCCAAGGGTGGAGGAGCAATATTCGCGCGGGCATTCTGTAGTCCATGTGAGCGAAGCCACGGGCATAGCTAGTTTTTAATAATATTACCTACTTCAAATGTCTTCCTAAGGCGTCTAACTATATCTTCAATAGCTCTATTTTAAGACGTTTTTTTCCTACAGTGTATGGAACTAGTTCATCGCTCGATATCCTTTGCAGATCCGAGCCTTTCTAGCGTTCAATACTAGGCTCTACTAGGAACCACTCGGAGACCGGCTTCCCCCTCCTAGCACCATTACATTACAGCTCATATGACATTACGTGTGCTCTCGCGGCTTGTGACCGGAATCAATACGCGATCATAGTAATAAAACGTTCACCAGATGTTTGCTCAATCAGTCGGCCGGACGGTGAACTTAACCCCGCGCACCCCCGCCCACCCTCGCGCACACCCACACGGACCCGTAGGCGGCAATTTAGCCGATATTAAGTTTATACAGCGATTTGTATCCTTTCTAATGCCGTGACACGCCGTGCCACACCGTGTCACACCGTGTCACACAGCGTCACACCGCGCGGCGCGGCGCCGCGACACATTTAGAGTGTCAACTGACATGCGATCATACCTATGCCGTTACGTTACTTTATTTTATCTATATTATTATTCAAATCAATTATATATACATTAATCTGCGAGTTGAGTGGATGATTAAAAATTAAAGTACGTTATTGCGTAATATTGGTCTATAGAAAAAAAGACCGTATGGTGTCGTGGGACACCAGATAGGAACGAAGTTCCTTAATATAAAATTTTTATTTCAAGTTCTATAATAAAAATTATCTTAACACCTTTATTTTATTTATGATTTATAAAAATATATAATAACTAACGGTGTGCCCGCGGCTCCACATGCGTTTGTTACTACGCAATAATTAATTAATCCCATATTAAATATTTTGTTAATTAATCAAATTTGCTCCTTTTCTACTTTAATAATAATAATTCACTATTTACATAAGATACAGTAAAGAATTATACCATTATGAACTTTACTCAAAACTGACATTATTTTAAAATTATTGGTCACTCATGTTTTCATATATTTTTTTATACCCAAGAAGCTTAAATTTTTTGAAAAAAATATGTTAGCAAATTTCCCACAGAAAAATTAATTCAAGTTTTTTTTAAATAGTAGATACCATAGCTAATCAAACAATTTACTGCTTATCGATTGGCATAGTTAGCGTATAGGTAATAATATATTAACAAAAAACCGATAGAATTCAGTTATTTGTGGTCGCAGTGTACAAGAATGTAAAACAAGGTAAAAATTCGTAGTTTTTTATTTAAAAAAATCATGTCTTAGGTACTCTACCTAGGATATATTTTTTTTCACATTTTTTCTGAACGGCCATAAGTTCTGCTATAAGCCATTTCAAGGTTATCCATTCATTACCGGACATTCTGTATATACCTTCATTATTATTTAATTCTTAATTAGTTTAACTAGAAGTTGTACAATATTTCTATTGCTACCATACAGCTCATAAAAATATATTAAAAGTACTAAATTAATTATTATTATAGACAAACACGGCATACACTTCATTGTAACCTACGTAATATACAATAAAAATTAAACTAACTAAAAACTACATTTAAATTAAACTTAAGCTGTCTAAAAAACACAAAGATATTATACTACATCTGAAAAAACATTACTTAGAAATCACATTATTATTTTGAGACAAGAAAAGCAGTGAAGTGATACATTTTCGGTATTTTGGTAAACTGTCCACATGAATGCCGCGTCGGGCCGGCTGTTAAATTTACAATCTTATATTATTTACACATTCGAAGAACTAAAGGAATTAATATATTACGAGAATGTTTAATAGGTATTTATATTTAAATTCTAGAGAATCTATTTTATTTTTTGTATAAAAATGTAAGATACACGATATCACTACGTTTTGAGAGATATTTAACTTAGTTACACAAACACGGGAGTTTACTCCGAGTTAATGTGTAGTTTGCGCCACACGGTCGCTTGTCGCCAGTCGCCGGTCGCGGTCGCCGGTCGCGGTCGCCGGTCGCGGTCGCCGGTCGCGGTCGCCGGTCGCAGTGTGTGTTACTCCTTTTACAATTGCTTAGTCCAATTCCCTCTCCGATCCGCCACCATACCTCAGGCCGCACCCCTCGCTCGCCCTGACCTCACGTCACATTATTAGTTTTTAATAAAGGAATCATTTCGGAGGGATTATCTGGTCTCCACACAGCGACCCCTCGCGCCGCCCCGCCCGCCCCTCCGCTTTGGATCATGTAGCATATAATGTGTAAACGTCCTCGACATTAGAACTAATTGTATGGTATACATATCCATAGGATCAGATAAGATCCAACACCAACATTGCTATAGAGTAGTTTTAATATCAATTTTAGTCTCGTTTTATGAATACCGCGTCGACCGACGTCAGTTCGAAGCTCTAAAATGAACTTGACCTTTAGATGAAGGTAAGCATTTTGATGAAAACAGCGTAGTGGAAGGACATTTTCTAATGCCCTTCTGGCTAGTTACCGTCAAGTTGAAAATCCGTCCCCAAACAACCGGTAGGTGTGTTCTAAAAGCTGCACTTGAGGTCCAGTCCACTCACTAGACTTGGCGTGTTTATATTGGACTACATCGTCACTTAAAAACCTATAAAAAATTATATAGATTCAGAACAATGTTTGCATCCGCACCCGCACCGCCTTATGCGGGAGATCATGAACGCTAAACTGTTTTTGTTTTTGTTAAACAAATAATATCGGCTACTACTCGATAGCTTCTCCCTCTCTCCCTGCTGTGCCGCGTCGTTTTTACAACCCCTACCGCCCAACAACCTCGACAACCCTCCTGATTCATTGAATGTATCAACGGGACCTGAATGAAAAATAGCAATAATTAAAACGTGAGACAATGGTAATGAAGGCCGTGTCATGTGCACGCGCACCCCCCACTGCCCCCACCCCTGCACACACATAGTAACAGAGGATTGCAGCTCGTACACTTGGACACTATACTAGCGAGAAGCTCGCGCCTCACTGCATCGGACTCGACTACCCACAGTCCCCACGTAGTAGTTCACGTACTAAGGAACTGATCACAGTTCTCTTTCAAGTACGACGAGGAGGACTATCCGATAGACATATGAATACATGTCCTGAGTGACGTCGCGTCGCGTCCTGGGTACATACTTGAAGTATTTATAACTGTGTATCGCGGGTGCTGTAGTAATCAGTACATGAAACACCGAAATGTAGAAGTAATTTTACAACTTAATTATATCCGCTGTTCACATTTCTGAGTGAATCGGCTCTATAGGTACTGTTGCGTAACCACTAGTCTGTACATATACTCTCTAATCTTATAAACTATACAATTAATACAATTGAAGTGGCTGTTTGTAATGTAATATCAAAATAACAGTGTTATGATATGTATAGCTATTTCAAATTATGATATAAGACAATTATAGAGGTATGAAAGAAAACTAAAATTTAATATAAATATAATTCCAGGACATTTACACGAATTAATTAAATTTATATACTATAATAACAATTTTGATATTCCTTTACTATTAAAAAAATTAATACTAGATTTATAAATACCGTAGTTAAATTAAACAGAAGATATAGTCCTTAATAAGTCTCCTGAATGTCTATATCATAAATGACACAATTAGTAGTATTGTCAGCAACAGATAGTTTTGCGTTGGGATCTCGAACCAGGATCTCTTGGTTTCGGTGGAACGGCTCAATGCAGACTCGAAGCAAGAACCGTCGCCTGTAGCAGTTGGCTCAGCGTAATAATCTCGACCATCGAGATTTTCGTCATTATGAAATGGAAATAGCAGAATATTAATACAATATTTCGATATGAGGTTTCTCCAGTGATTTTAGTTCAATCTTCAGTTTATATCAATAGTTTACATTGGATATTTTTATGCCAATATTATATTAACTTTTAAAAATTATTATTATAAATAGAACTGGAGTCTTACAAAATTTGTCGTATTTTTTAAATACAGTGTAAACTCTTTATAACGATACTCAAGGGACTGAGCATTTTTTGTCGTTATAGAGAGTTATCGTTATATGGAGTGGAGTTTCAATATGTGGGTTTTAACGGAAACCAACCAAGTTGGGCTCACTTCAACGTTATAGGGAGTTTATCGTTATAAAGGATAACGTTATAAAGAGTTTACACTGTATTTATAAAAACGAATATTTTCTATTCCATAATATATCGTATAATGACAAACGTTTTCTTCATCATTTTTCAAATACTCGAACCTGCATTTATTATTTAAATATTCACATTCAGACATCGAACTTCCTATAAGTTTTATTTGATGAAATAAAACCTTGATAGAAAAAAATTAAACACGATAAAACTATATGAAACATTCCATATTAAACTAAAGAGATCGTATTATAAATGATATCTGAACGGACGAATACAT
Source organism: Saturnia japonica (assembly GCA_033032175.1). NCBI lineage: Eukaryota > Metazoa > Arthropoda > Insecta > Lepidoptera > Saturniidae > Saturnia > Saturnia japonica. The sequence continues at coordinate 84,505 of CM065328.1, read as the reverse complement.
TAACCTAACCGATGCCCTGGAAGTTAAACAATAAACAATTACATAATGTATTTGAAAATAATACAGGAAAAACAAGTTAAATAAGAGTATTAAGATAAATAGACGTTGACCACATAGACGTAATATAACAACAGCTTTTAACTAAATTCATATGAAAGTATATACGATACCTATAACAAAACACCCATTTTTAATTTTTTTTGTGTGTCTATCTGTCTATCTATCTGTCTGTCTGTTTGTTTGTTTCGGATAATCTCCGAAACGGTTGAACCGATTTTGACAAGACTTTCACTAGTAGATAGCTGTGTTTATAGGAAGTAACTTAGGCTACTTTTATTTAAAAAAAAAGAATTATGGTTCCGCACAAATAAAAAAAATTGGTCATGGTGAATCAATTCGGACGTTTACATGGCTTACGCTGAGTAAACCTTAAGAGAAATAGCAAATTAATTTACTAAACAATTGTAGACATTAAAAAGACGTACAAATAAGTACAGTGTAAAAAAAAATGAATGTACATTATTGTAAAAAAAGCGTGGGGTGTATTCAAAGCGCTTTTTAAGATATTATATTATCGAATTGATGATTCTTCTACTCATTATCTGTCAATAAAATGTTTATAATTATTGACACTATGCACCCCACGCTTTTTTACAATAATATACATTCATTTTTTTTACACTGTAATTAATCAAATTTATTAAATTTTATTTTCTGTTTTTTAGTTGGATTTTTTATGAAAGCGTGTTTTTTTAGTTTTTTTAAACTATTATTTATTTTTCATGTTCAGTTTGCTAACTATCAACCGCCCTTAATATGTACAAATGTGTTCCGATTGTATCTTGGTTAAGAACACATATTCAAAGATTTCTATGATGCCAATATAAACAGCGAGACACATAGAGGTGCAACGTTATTTACATATACAGTCAGTCACATTAATGCTTGAGTATGGAATTTTCAATCCGTAATCACTCTACAAAATATTATAATCATAGGAGCGAATCTGTTGGCGGCACTGAGAATGAGGATGAGTGTGAATTTTCACTCTGTGACTGATTGTAGGTTTTATGGTTTATCTCCTAATCGAATCATTTCATTCAATGCTTCATTGTTACATGGAGTTCTTCCTGTTAATTTTGAGCAATCAAGTTCTTCAATTCGTATACCGTCCAAGGATCTACCACGACTAAGTGCCACATAAGCTTGTCCAGCAGCAAACAATCGCGGACCCAAATAAATGACTGCATGATCAACTGTACAACCTTGCATGCCCGAAAGAGTAAGTGTGGAACTGCACCCATGCGTAGTTCGCGCACTAGCTCTATCTTTCTTACTCGCATGCAAAGAATGCGGAAAGAAATTAATTATTCCTGGCGAATCTAATTAGGATAATCGGATGCTTTGATCGGATTATTGCATTGTCATCGACTTTTCACAGGTGTGCAAAGTTTGAATTAAATCTGATCGTTCAAAGTAGGACAAAATCGAACTCAAAGGGGTCGGTTAGATACATACATACATACAGGTGAAGCTATTAAAAGCGTGTTAAAAAGGCTGGGAGAGTATATGTCTATCTTCTAAGGAACACCTACAATGAGCATTTTTGTCTTTAAAATAGCCGAGAGCGGAGGAGCAAGATTCGCACGGGCATTCTGTACTCTACGTGAGCGAAGCTGCAGGCACAGCTAGTAGTAAATACGAGTGAACGTTCTGTAGGTGTGGTGTGCTGTGGCTTGCTTGCCGCACCGCGTCCCGTCGTGTTCCGGCGAGCTCGATTATATTGTTACTAGAATCTGATTCTCATTAACCACTTTACATAGCGCTCTGCTAGGGTTGCCAACTCTTTTCTGATTTTTTAAATAAACTAATTTTTTTAGTTTTTTTTTACAATGCTATGAATACATAGTGAAGATTTTTATAAAAATACTAGTGGTGTGCCTACGGCTCCGCACGCGTTTGTACTATGCAGTAATTGTTTACATCCTGTTATTTGATTTTAACACATATTATTTACGGTTCATATAATCTATCAATTGAAATATTACATTTAATACTTCCCTTGTACAAAATTTCATGAAAATCGTTTAAGAACTAATTTTTTCAAAATTGTTTTTTTTTAACGATTAATAAAAGTAATATTGAAATATTATCTTATATCCTATCAATTGACCGATGACATAAGCATCCCGCGTACAAAATTACATATGAATCGCGTACAAATTTTGTATCCCCTTTATGAATAGGTTACTTCTTTTGCGTCCTTCCATTGTATAGGAAATAATTCTGTATTTGGTGATTTATTGAAAATACAACAAATTGGGTATGCTGTTTGATCAGCATATTTCATAATAAATAACGGTCGAATATTATTTATCTGAGGATGGTATCAAGTAATTTTGTAAGACTGTCTCAGTTAATTAATAAATTTTAATAAATTGAGAGATTTAAAAATCGTAATGATCGTACATTACGCCCATTAAAGAACCAGGAAAATTACTGCCTGAACATTTTTGTTTTGCGTACTTCTTACGTGTGTGTGTCTAGAAATGTTTAGGTTTTGTTTAATGTATTTTGCTCAAGCGGTCTCATGTATGTATTACAACACTTGCGTGCTAATATTTCACATCGCTTAGTACACATTCGAAAATAAATTTGGTCTAAAGGATTATTATATATTATTTTATAAAGCTATCTACATTTTCTTTATTTCCCGTATAATTTTCTTTTTTGTTTATTTTTAAACCAAGGTGGTTATTTATTATTTTTTAATTTGAATAATAGCACATGATCTTTAATTATTTATCGTAATTTAGTTTAAATTATAGTAAGTACATCTTATATATACTTGTGTAGCTTCTAGTATTTAATTTAGAATTACAGGGTGTCCGAATTTGAATCTCAAGTGAATCTCTAATCTATTTTGTTTAAAGAATCAGTTGCCTCTATTGCAACACAAGATAATAAATCCGTCAATAATAAGGGCGAATAGAACCAAAAATTTTAAATTCAGTTTTAGCTTAAATTCAGTCCAGTTTTGTCTGCATGGGTGCAACTGTCTTAAATCTGATTTAACAATTCAAATATGATTTAAGGGTTCGATTTAAGCCGCCCTAAGTCTAAGATATTACTACATAAGTTAACTATTTTATTATATTACTTAAATTAATTCATATTAATACAATCTAATAAATATTCATTCAAGTTTGACCAAAACTGACGGAATCATAGGCTCGTTTATTAATTATATTCAAATTTATAGCACTTTTTGCTGTTGTTGTGTTTTTCTGAGACTGCGTTGCAGTTGTCTACAAATTATTTGCTGAACTGGTGGTGGTAAATAACACTAACTTTTTTCATATATTTACAGTTCGCTGTCGTTATTACTTTAACGACACGTAAGGCCTTTATTTAATAATAAACATGAATATTGTACAATTGTCTAACGTCCGTTTTCCAAGTACATATTTGTACTAAGTAATAACTATCTTTAACTTAAAAGAGGTATCGGCTTCGCTTTTATAAATCCAAGCTATAAGATATGGATATAATATGTAGATACGAAATACTATACATGAATATGGTATTGAAACGAAAGTAAATACAAAAGGATAGATTTAGTAACTGAAACTACGGGCAGACAGGTTATTGAAATCGGCCATAGTAGAATAATCAGTATGTATTATTATAACCTCACTCCCGCACCCTATCACCTCCCCCCCCCCCCCCCACAGCCCCCTTACGCCGGTGATTACTAAGTAACTTGTAGACAGCTGTTGTAGAGCAGTGAAGTGTCCGTACAGAGGCACTGCGTCATACAAATTACATGAGAGTGAATACCTGCAGCCCACACGCCTGCACGCCCACTCTCCATAGGCTGTATTGTTGCGTGACGTCACAGGAACCGACCCACCGACGATTAGGGGGAGGAAGGGGGGCAGAAAAGAAGAAATTTTTCCGAAATTAATCTTTCTTCAAACACTCGATGCTCTTTTCGGAACAATCAAGAAGGGGCAGGAAATTTAATCTGACGCACACATATAAACACAGACACACTCACACGCGCGCAGGTGTGTCTGAATAAGAGAACAACTTGTTATTAGAGATTAGCACTTAAATTAACACAAAAAAGTTACATTATTTATTTATTTCTATAAAATGAAATTTCTTTGAGTACTGGCGGGAGGGGGGGGGGGGAATATGAAACGGAAAATGCGGTATAGAATTTACTTTAAGAGTTCAAAATGTATGGAGTTTATTATTTAATCTATACTAATATTATAAAGCTGAAATTATTTATTTATTAATTGTTTATTTGAATTATTTGTTTGTTTGCTTAGTTGAACACGCTAATCTCAGGAACAACTGACTCAAATGGAAAAACTACTTTAGTGTTAGATAGCCCATTTATCGAGGAGAGCTATAGGCTATATAACATCACGCTACGACCAATAGGAGTGGAGCATCAATGAAAAATATTGCAAAACCGGGAGAAATTTATTCCTTTTGAGAGCTTCCACTGCATGCGCTGCCTCAAAGGTTAAAGTTACGCAAAAACCCCGTGCGACGAAATTGTTTCTTTTAAAAAGTTGTAAAAAAGTCCGCGATAGCATATATCTATCTTTTAAGGCTTACTCAATATAACCTTTTTTATGGTCCGCAACCGCGCCGCCGCCACGTGATTGCTATATCGTTGTACCTTTTTCGTAATAGATTGCTATCCACGGAAATTATACGTGCAGGAATAACGATTGATTTTAACTTATAAAGAGTTAGTGTTTGCTTAAAAAAGGTATATCTAATAATTTCTTGAATTTTTTGATATCCATCAAAAGATAATCACAAAACTTACACTCATCTTTTCGTAGATCTTTAAAAAGTATACGGAATCCACCATGTTGTTCTCTTTGTATCAAAATAGGATGAACCCATAAGCGTCTAGTTGACTTCTTACTTTTATTTAGCTATTTATTTACATATAGTATGCAAACACTACATCTTTTTTAGTCAAATTCATCATATTAATTATCACTCGACACTCAGCACTCGGCACTCGGCTAGGGCACACTTGCATAGTGCACTGTGCAGTGTATATGAGCGCGCACGCTCTTGCGAGGCAATGCCACTCCGAATGTAACATAGAGTTAGCCGTGTTGATGCAAGGTTTTTACATTATAAGCAAATTATTACAACTTGGGTATGGTAGTTAGCTACGCTGGCGATACGCACTCCATTCTCAACGAAAACATTCCCTTTTTATTGTAGCGTTATGTACTCTGTGCTCACAAGAGAACCAGTATCAGGTTAATATGGGTCCGCCTCGTCTTCCTCCAGCCTCCAACACTTCTCTAGTTCACCTCTTTACACTGACACCCTCGTCTCTATAACCATTGTATATTATCATAATAACTTGAAACAACAAGCACGGTCGAAACCTGTCTGTGAAGGAATACATCAAGGTAAATGAAACTACAACATCGATAGTGTCACAAACTATATTCAGTGTAGCGACTAACTGACTAGCACAGTTACAAGTTATAGAACAGAACAGAACAGAACGAGCTCTCTACAACTAAACGTTACAATAAATAACTGCTAATAATGTTAACAACTGAATCCGTTGCTTACTCTAATGTTACCTATTTATACATAGTTACAGACCTACCTATATATACAGACATGGTATTATATATATTTACACACAGTATCACAGGTCTCCCGTGAGAACCGACAGTTTATAACTAAACAATCAAAGAAACTGTAAACGGTATCATACATCATTATTATATCATACAAAGTAAGCGTGAAGATGTATTTGATCAGAAGTTGCCGCCGACAGATACATACAAATACATATATTCTTTCAGGAATGAGATCAGAGAACTCGACTTAACGACAGGTACAGACTACAGTTATAATAATATCTGAACGACAGTTAGCGAGCAGGGAACCAGGAAATAGGTAAAATAATATTTCGTATGAGATTACTTAGTCTATGTGAGACGACACACTTTTGAACAGTAGGCACAAAGACATTTAAGTAGACGCACATTCATATCAGTATATTCAATAAAACTTGTTGTAGTGTTGAATATAGGTTAAACGATTTTTCACAAGTGAAAGTGTGAGTAAGAAACTCCTCGCACTCCCCGCACTACCCGCGGCCCATCTATCATATACCTAGTTGTTCTATTGAATCATTACATAATTATAAATAAACACACATCTTACGGTTAACAAAGTTCTGAACAAAGCATTTGCTAATTCAATTATTGTTACATGTATTACAAAGTTCTAACTAGATATCTTGGTCTCGCTTATTTGGAATTACACATTATTAATATTATTTGAGTGATTGTAAATGACAACTTTTCCCAACGCACGACTCTCTGGTGCAGAGATGCCATCTGTTTAGTTTCCTGGTACACGTACCAGGTTTCAGGGTCTTGTAACATATACTAGGTAAAAATTATACTAGTACGTAATAATACCAAGCTTGTATATTGATAGCCCAGTTAAAAAAGGACCTCCGTGGCGGAACACGGAACTAAGCCCCGTAATATTTGCTTGAAGGTTACCTGCTTTTATTTTGAAATATCAAATTTATCGACACAGATGTCGTACTGCGTAAGACATTGGTTCCTGCTGAACCAGTTGAAAAGTTTTATTTCAACAGATCTCTTTGAAACTATTCGATAATTACAAATGTTGTAATTCTGTAGAAACTATTTCCTTTTTTATTCAGAATAGTAATTAATTCTAATACACACTGAATATTTTAAGTATTTACAGTTTCACTTATTCTTACATTAAATATTTTTTAAGGTTAGACTTTAGAACCGCTTTCGCTTAATTTGGTGTTGTTAAGGGGCGGGTGAAGGAGGGAAGGGTTACAGGTAATCCCCATAAGAAGGAAAAAGTACGGAAATAGATAGTTTTTGAGAAATTATTTTTTCAATTAGCCTGTGTAAGCGCGACTGCTATGATCGAGGTTCTGGGTTCGATTTCCAGGTCGCAGAAAGTGTTATTTGCTTTTTCTGTAAAATTCTCATTACTTTGACTTTGTTCCCGAGTAATGGCAATACATGGCCCCTTATTACATGGGACCTATAAAACATAAACGGCGCATTGTGGGTGTACATTAGTACATAGTTTTAACACCACAACTGAAAAACGTAAATATCTCAATATCTCATTCAATACAAAAAGTCAAAGTAACACAATAATCGTTGAAAAACTAGCAATAAAGTATAGAAAAAATTACGATCAACGAAAATTTTTACCTCATTCAAAGTGAACTTTATAACAATTAATTAGAAGTGAAATTTGTAGTATTAACAGATTATCAAAAAATGCGATTTTAAAAATTAAATTTCTCAAAATATATATTTCCGCAGTGCGGCGATTTATAATTAGCCTAAATATATAGTGATTTGATTGTAAAAAAAAAATTTGGAATCAAAATTCGACGGTAGCGATTCTAAAGCTGAGCCTTATTATACATATTTACACAGATACGGTAATGTTCTTCTCTATTATATCTAACATGATGGTATAAAGTAGAGCGAGTATACGCGGGAGTGAGTACACATAGCCAGGCACTGCTAGACACCGCCAGGCACTGCACACATGTGAGTGTGTAGTGTGAGTGCACAAATGTACAATAATAAAAACTCATCATCGGAAAGAGCTGTCAAGAATTATTCCTGGATTACTAAAATATGTTTGTAAATCCTATATATAGGATATCCTATCCTATAGGTAATTAATGAGTTGATCAGGGTACCGCAATACCGGAACACTAGCACCGCGCACTGACTCCACTCGGCACACTGAATGCATCACTTTAACGCTGCACATACTTGACACGTCGCTTGTTGAGATCAGTCCGACTGCAAAACCGGCTCACAGCGCACTGCGCGCTGGCCAGTAGAACTATTCGAGTGTAGGAGAGCGGGGGGTAAGGCACACGACGTGGTCGCCAACCTGGCTTCAGGGGGAACTGCGCGGAGCTGGTTCCCCGGGTGAGTCGCGTTACGAGTGCACTCGGCTGTGCGGCGGCGCTTCACGTCCACGCACTCGCACTGCATCCAACTGTCCGAGCTGCCCCAACTGCCCGAGCTGGCCCAGAGTCGCCGCGGGTGTTGGCGATGGCGGTGCGGGGGGCGACGGCTCCGGCGGGCGGAGCGCGGGGGGAGCCGGCAGCGACAGTACGTACCTGTCACACGGAATACTTTTTTTGACGTGAATATGTTTTTAAAGCTTCCATAGGGGGAGGCAATTTAAAAAAGTTGATAATAAAATCGGGGTATACAGTTTGGCATTGCAGCTACATACCTATCATAAACACAACATACAAGTTAATACAAAGTCTGCCTATACTCATAAAAAAAAAAACAAATTAAAATATGGAAATAGAATACGGTTGGAAAGGGCTTCTCAACAGCAACCCAGTGATACTCATAAAACACTATATAATAGAATGAAGCAATACCGGGAATGTAAAAGAGAGTTCGAGCAAAATCGTATTCATGTAAAACACACGGCCGTGTCTTCAACAACGATACACTGCGTTTCTTTCAATGCTTTAATATACAAGTAACTTTATAGGAATAGCTTGAAACTGTGAAACCATAACCACGTATGAGTTAAAAACAATATTATGATTTGACTAGCGGTGTGCACGCGGCTCCGTACACGTTTGTTACTTACTACGCAGTAGAATTAACTTTTTAATTGAATTTTTACTCTTGATAATTCATATGCCCTATCAATTGACGAGTGACATGTATTTTCCGTGGTACAATTTTCATCAGAATCAGTTGAAAATGGTTATTATATTCAGCAAGTACTAATGTGTCATTGACCTTTCTATTATGGTATGATGTATGTTTTCAGTATACAATCAGTTGAGAATTGATGAAAAAATATTTTTTTTAACTCTGTCTGTCTCTCTGTCTCAGTCTGTAGAAGTAATGTGGACAATAGTTGTAACCCATCAATTATGTAATTACTTATAGGTACTTCTTGTGTATAAAATTTCATTGTAAAAGTTAATTGTAAAAAATTAACGGATTTTTAAATTTTCCTAAAAATGTTGAAAACTCAATAACCCATCAACCCTTCATTCATGTGATTACTTACACATCTCGTGTGCAAAGTTTCATAAGAAGAGAGACGGGCAAAAATGTTTTGAATAGCATTTTCTTGATCAGTGTCGTTAATATAGTAGTAGGTATGCCTATCGGAAAATTTGGACAAAACATTAACCGTACAGACAGAACTACAGATTAATTAATATATAGAGGTGTTGCGGATAGCTCAGTTTTAATGGAAGATTAGGGATTAAGAGAAAACAGGAAAAATAGGCGATCTTTTGATGTATTTTCACTTTACTTAAACATTATTAAACAACATTAATAAATATTATTAAAAAATAATAATTAAAAAAGGTCCGATTCTCAACAATAAGCTTAGTTCCGGTAAATAAACAAAATAAAGTACTTATTCCCTTTACCTTGATATAATATGAAGGAACATATCCGGCGAGAGCGTTTTCACACTCTTCAAACCGACGTATGACGCATTTGAATTCGTGTGCAATCCTGGGTTTGTTTACACTAGGTACCATTAAACTGAACTGGGACAACTTGTATATAAATACACGTTGCAGCGTGCACGAGTTGGCAACATGAAGCCGGCGGAGGGGCGGCAGGAGTCAGGGTACCTGTGCAGCAGCGCGCGAAAGGCGGCGGCGGGCTCCGCGTCCCTCCAAAGTGCAGCGGCCGCTGCGTGTGCCGCGTGCGCTGAGTGCGCTGTATGCGGCGCCGCCTGGGCCAGCGCGAGCGGCGGCAGCGCCGCGCCCAAACCCAACGCCCACCACTCGCCGGCGCCGCCCCACTCGCCCCACTCGCTCACCACTGTAAGAAAACAATACATTCAGATAAACCTAATCCAGTTTCTTGCCATCGCAAATGCCTTCTTAGGAACCAAATAAAATACATTTAGATTTTTAAGATAATATGACAAACATTAATGCTTAAACTAACAGAAACGCTTGTATAGCTGACTGTCAAATGTTTTGCATGATACTCAGAGCGTGCTGACTATTTAAACAAAACCTTTTATATGTAGGGTAAAACTGGGATCGATGCCCCACTTCTTGAAAGGAGCTCCTAATATTAAAACTGTAAATTTACTGCGAATAATTCCTGTGACAATTGCTAGTTTAATTTTTTATATTACATTTAAACTTGTTTTTTAGTTGACCTAAAAATTACTGATAGTACAGAAATTGAGTTTTTTCAAAACTAATTTTAAGGATAGATGCCTAACCTACATGGGCGTATCCAGGTATGGGCAGGGGAGGGCAAAGGAGGGCAGCTGAAGCGTAAGAGTAAATTATTCTAAGGAACGTTGCACTAAAATCATTCAACAATGATTTCGCTTCGCACAGTTATACTCACTCGCTACTGCTACCTGCGTGTATTGCGGCACGGCACTCATGGATCATTTAAACTTAGATATAACTTGAAGTAGAATATTATATTCCATCGTTCGATATTATCAGTAATTACTCTTAAGGCTCTTGGTTCAATTACGAATGTGCTGAGGCTGTCAATCAGAAGCAACCTGCTTCTTACTCGTATCGTACTTAAATCGTACCAATAAAGATTTTAACGACAGTTCTCTCAAAGTAACTTACAACAATGTCACCAAGTCCTGTAAGAAAACTTCTTACATCATAACAGGTTCCCAACGCGTTGTGCGTTTTTGCCAGAAAATAGTGAAACATCCGACTGACTATCAGTCGTATATGTTGGGGTATGGCCAAATCAATACAAGCCTATTTTAATTATCTATCGCTACTCTGCTGAGATATTCGCCCATAACCATTGCGAAAGAGCAACTTTAATGGCTAAAAGCTTCGTAGTTAACTTCGTGCTCGACGATCGTAGGTCGCAACCACCAATACCAAATGGCGTTGTCACGTTATACAATATACGTATTAAGCAAAGTGCCGTGCGTAGAGAGCTACTTTCGCTCGATGCTTGAAATCCAGCGGTCCTGATGGTCCTAGCGGTAGTCCTTAAAAGCTGTACAGCCTACAAATCCTCAACACTGACACGTCCATACCGCCTATGCTATAACCCAGGTATTATGCCCCAAAACTTGGAGAAATACCAATGTGTAACATCTTTTACCCAATCGCCGTAACTTCAGTATTGTGCAAAGTCATGGAACAAATCATAAGTACACACCTTAACCACTACCCAAAAGATCATTCCTTAATACATGATCGACAATAATTTGGCTTTCGTACGAAACGATCTCTATGTGATCTTTTAGAATACATGCTGCATCGCTGGGAAAAGGAGGTGATTGACAAACATAAAGAGGCCAGATAGGGCCTTGCACTGTGGTCTTTCGTCCAAACTTGAGCATAAGGTCTCCCAAATAACCTGTATACGTGGAAATGTACCTTTAAATATGTGTGATGGTGTATACGATGATGAATACAGTTGTGGATATACAGCTCATGCCAATTAATGCAGTTCAATCAGGTTCTGTGTTTTCACCCACAATGCTCCTTACATAATATAGATAATACCGTTAGCCTCTGCTTTTAATCATTGCTATGCAGACGAGAGCACGGTACTGGTTGTTAAAGCAATATACTTGTAGTCAAATTGAAGCCGAGAGATTGCAGCAACCAGTTCTATAACCTCATATCTTCATATGGGGAAAGTAATATGCTTGAGTGCAGGTTTTCTTGTTTTCTCATTTAAAAAAAGCTCCATTTTCTCTCTTTACAATTATTTAGGTTCTCGCAAAGTGTGACATTGCTCAATGTCCCATGAATGAATATTTGTTATAACTTTAATCTCAGGGATCATATTGGAAGCCTTATCTTTAACTCCGCAACATCCAGAAGAGTTGGCAACTCAGGTTTAGCCGTGCATAAAATAATGTTCGTATCTCCGGGAAAGTTCCACCCAATACGTCCTTGATTCCTTGGACATATTACAGTGACAGGCTACAGAATCATACAGATATCAATAAGTATTTAGAACCGCTTTATATACGAAAGAACATTGCCTCGCTGAGCATTTTATAGTTTGTGTCATGGCGTATGTTCTAAAAAGTTGTTTGACATTAACCCATCATCTTACTAAAGTATGTGGAATTGCTTACGGAGCCACAGCTATACTGTAGTAGCCATCACAGCATGGAAAAATAATATCACAAATTCTTACCTTTGCCGTACCGTATGAATGTGGAATAGCCTTCTTAGCCAGTCAATGATATTGGGTACTTTAAAAGAGGCTTGACAGGGTTGTTTCTGCAGGCTGATATGACGGCAATTACTGTCGATGGAATATGTCAGCGACGGTCACCGTTGTTTTTGGATTTCTATTTTACCGTATTTTTTGCCTATGCTTGCCACTTCACTAAAATTATATTTTTTTTTGTTTTTCTTTCTTTACTTTGTTGACTTGTCTTCGGTAGTCGGTGTCTTTTCTTCGACAGTTTCAGTCTTGTTTCTCTTGTCTAACTTAGATATTATATGATTTTTTTCCTTTCAGCAATATCCATCTCTCTTTTTTCACATTTAAATTTAGTATATCTTGGGATTATACTAGACCCTCTTGGCCTTGGCCAAAGGAATTTGTCATATTGCTGTTATTTGAAATAGAATTTTTAAATGTTTTTTCTCTACTATGCTATCTAGGTGTGTAAGAGTTTCATCACCAATACTCCAAAACCAAGAATGTTAATATTCTCTGTCTAATTGTATTACTTTAAAGTTAGTAACTCCACTAAATTTATAACAACTAAACTCGTCTCCTTATCGAAACAACTATCCTTTTAGATATGGATAGATAACCTAACGATTTTAAACTAAATTAAATACAAAATAACGATTTTTGACATCTTGGCAAGAATATTATTTTCGCGCATCATAACATTGCTTGCACCCATCGCTGCATCGGCGGCAATTCCAATTATATTATCCATTGGAACGTTCTTATATGAATATTATCGAGTTATAATTATTAAGTAGATATATTCTTTATTGCACAAAAAAAAGTACAAATGGAGGACTTAATGCTAAAAAGCATTCTCTGCCAGTCTTCCAAGGGAGCAAGGGAAAGATATATGCAAGGTGTGCATAATGTTAAGTAAAAAAAAAAAGATTATAACGATTATTAAGATTATATATTATTAAGAAGTATTCAATTGCTCCTACGTAGCGAATACTTGAAGGAATTTCGAGAGTTGGCCAGTTGGATATTGATAGGAAGCGAATTCCACAGTCGTGCTGCTGTAACGGCGAAGGATTGGTCGCGGAAATTAGTATGATGACTTGGTATACTGAGAATTAAAGAATCAGAAGACCTCAGCTGTCTATTATGCGTATCCGCGAGAGATTGAAAAAGTGTTTTTAAATATTTAGGGGATTTGGGATTATTAAGTACGGAGAAAAGAAGACAAAGTATTCTTATATTCCTACGTTGCCGAATAGGTAGCCATTTCAACCTGGCTCGGTATTCAGAAACATGATCAAACTTCCGAAGACGGAAGATGAAACGGATACAGTTATTGAGTAGACGATCAAATTTATTTAAGAGATCTTCTGAGAGGTCCAAGTAAGCAACGTCTGCATAATCCAGAAGTGGTAGAAGAAGAGTATTCACTAGGGAAATCTTAGTATTAACAGGAAGAAAGTTTTTCAAACGCATGAGAGAATGAAGAGAAGCATAACATTTTTTACTAACTTCCTTGACCTGGTCTGCCCAGCATAATTTAGTATCGAAGATGATACCAAGATTTTTCACCGTAGTTGAGTAAGGAATGGTACATTTATTGTATTGAAGAGGAGTCAACGAATTAAAGTCTATTTTAGCAAGCTGTTTTGAGCTACCAATTATAATGGATTGACACTTAGTTGGATTAACATAAATCCCGTAAGATTCAGACCAGGAAAGTAAACTTGAGAGGTCCTTGTTTAAATTATTGATTATAGAAGGAAGATTCTTTATTTCGCAATGCAGATACAATTGCAGGTCATCAGCATAGAGATGGTAGTGGGATTGTAAAATAGGCGTAAGTAAGTTTATAAAAATAGAAAAAAGTAACGGAGAAAGAATGCCGCCTTGGGGAACACCAGCTTCTAGAGCACACCAATCTGATTTGCCATCATAGACGCGAACAGCCTGGTGACGATCTCGGAGATAAGAAGAAAACCATTCCAGTGCTAAGGGTGAAAACTGAAGACAAGAAAGAGCGGCAATCAGAAGATAGTCATTGTGCCTCATATTTAGTAAAAAAACCAATGATATTATAGTATTACGCGACTGTGTTATGTGATTATATTTATTTGATTTTAAACAGTTGAAAGCGATTCATAAACTGGTCGAGTTTTACTTTATTCTCTGGGAAATCCCCTGCTAGTAATGTACAATGATGGAAATAGTCTAGTGATGTGTTGGTTAGGTTAAAACTAAGTATTTACTTAATTTTGCATTTATGTAATGTGAAAAATTAAGTATATTAATATTCTTTCATTGTTTTTACGACTCATTTAAAAAAAAGCGATATGAGTTGATTTCATGATAGTTATTGTTTTGTAATGTCCATTGACTACATTATAACTCGCTCAAACTGCGCGCTGTCAACTAATTTACTGACATTTATCATGTGCCGCTAAATGCTTTTTAATTGCAGAGGCGAACTGTCGTCTACGGGGTGAGGCGCGGGGAGAGGCGCGGGCAAAGGCACGGGAAAGGTTCCCGTCACGCTGTCAGGTGGTGTCTAACCACACAGTACGGACTCTCGGAACGGAACTATTTATCAGTTGATACCATCGGACACTCCCAATACAATTATAATTGCATCAATACCTATTTGTTGTGTCGGTAATTCGGTGTCTTTCACGTTTGTCGCGTCTATTGCACGCTGTCCTGAATACATCGGCACGTCTCTACCGGTTTAGCGCGCAATGTACAGCGCGTCTCGCGACACTTCCACACCACCGCTCTGCCCACACGATTACCGGCTTCACGCGACACCGGCTGATAATGTGAAAATGTTCATGTTGTTATGATAATACCCGTGCTGGGGCTCGCGGTGTCGCGGTAAATCGGTAATGCCGTCTGTCCGTAGTTAAGTATAATAACAGTAACACTGTAAAGCTTAACTAGCGGAGTTATTGACAATCTACTGCCTACTTAAAATATTCACCATGGGAACAGTTCCTGCTTTGCGTTTATCTATCTTTATTCATAGGTACTCTTAAATAAACTTGGTTTTTCGTGTAGCTCGAGTAAACGTACTCTCCCCTTGATTATACTCGGGTAATAATCTTGTTTACAGCTTTCCTCGGTTGTCATTGTTACATCGGTGAACCAAGTGATATCATCACTCAGAGCTTTCTACTCCGTCACTATATCGAAGCACTTGACTTCTAATGTTATAATGACGCTGAGTGACTATAGCATGGTGGTGGGGCATTTCAAAACCAAAATCACAACTAGGTACTTTATCTAATAAAATGTAGGTCCTACGGATACACTTTATAAATTCAGATAAACATCACAATCATTGAGACGAGCCGGCAAGAAACTCGATCGACGCGACGTTAGTAATATCAAGACATCATTATCATTCATAATTATAATGATCCACCCTATGATAAAGTTTTAAGGTATATCTTAAAACTATAATTATATTTATAACTTAACTTATACCTACTTGACTTGGTTCTTAAACTTATTGTCCAGTAAATAGGTCGCTTAAGAACCTTATTATACAACCTAACACTATTACTTAAAAAACTTTTATTTATAATATTTTAAAAACGTACATTAAATTGTCATAGATATGGAGTTCATCTGATGAACCACACAGTAAGACATTAAGCTATGAAGGCAACCGAAGTAGACTAACCCAGTTGCCATTGGTCAACTGGCTAGCTACCACACTCCTCCCTGTTTCTCGTTGTAAATCTGTCGCACAATATCTGTCAGTGTACTCGGGAGTCCACACGCACACTTAATATGCATAACCTTTTACATATTAACATGCACCATCATCATCATTTAAGTCGAAAGACGTCACAACGACCGGTCCTGTTCTGCCGGCACCCAGCGGCTTCCTGCAACCTCTACCAGGTTATCGGACCACCTTGTTTCTGGCTTACCCACGATGTGTATTCAGATACTCAGTCGCCAATCGAGAGCTCTTCGGCTCTATCGGCCATCTGTTCTATGAGCTACGTACCCAACCTACTAGCACTTGTCTTATTAGTTCTTCTACGGATCTCCTCATGTCTGATTCGATTACGCAGAGAAGTTCAGAGCGTAGCCCTTTCCATAGCCCTTTGAATGACTTTGAGCTTTCTTATGAGGCCCATAGCGAACACGTCTCAGTACCATATGCAATCACTGGCAACACACACTGGTCAAAGACTTTCGTCTTGAGACACTACGGTATCTTGGATGAGAATATGTTACGTAGTTTGCCAAATGCCTCCCAGCCGAATTGGAATCGACAATTATTGACCTCTTTCTCTAAATTGGATCTACCTAACTGGCTAGCGTGTCCCAGACTCCGAGGTAAACATAATCATCAACAAACACCTTGCATAACTTCTTCTTCTTCTTCTTCCTAACTTGGCAACCGGCCCTCTTTAATGAAGACCATTACTGCCATTATCGAGTGAATTATATTGTCAAGTGTTATGACGATTCAGTATCCTAACAAAATGGTGGCTCCCTTGTTAGAACTTTCTAGGGAGTTTTTGTGTGATCTCGGAATGAATGCTTTCAGCTTATATTTATAATCCACTTCACTTATGCACAAAAACCAAACTATATCACGCAAAACGCCACAAATATTACATAATATAGGGTCAAAAACCTAAGTAAATGAATTAAAAATAACAACCACAACATGTCACTTCAAGATCCCGCCAAAACCCCACCTTGCATAACTTGTATGTACTTTAGATATATGTATAACGATTCATATTTCTATGCTTAATACGTTATTCAGTTCAAATGCATCGTTAGTGAGCATCTGTTTGAATACGGATATTGTAAGTGTTGGATAGGAGTAGGTACAGGTACCTGCACTATGGAGACAACATTACGCGTAACTTTACTTGTGTGCATAGAACTTAAGGTGATGATAAACCGTTTCATTTAAATGAACTGTGTGAGTGAGTGAGCGATAGGTCAATAAATACTGACCGTGGTCGTGGTGCATGAAGGGCGCGTGGTCTCTGCCGAGCGCCTTCTCCCGCTTGCGCCATTTCGCGCGACGATTCTGGAACCAAACCTGCACACACACATACATATAAACAACTGAATTATTATTTACCTTTTAAAACATATAACAGATTATGGCGTACTCTCTAATCACATCGCTGAGCTTAAATAAAAATAAAACGGGAGTTTTCAAATGTTTCACGTAATATTCCTAGTTCGTACCGTTTCCCGCGACCGCTTTAGAATGTGGTTCGACTTTTTAATTTCTTTATTGTTGTAATTGTGACCAATTTGTCCTCACTTCCCCCTCAGCCCCACCCCTCCCGCGCAGGTTCCAGGCAATGCTCTCGCCCTCACCTCTCGAGTACAATGGAACAGTAATGAAAAGCAATTACTCATACGTGGTTTCCATGCCGAGAGCTCACGGCGGTGCGCCAATACAGACTCTACTGCGTCGTGATAGGGTTCACTTTGAATCGCTACAGCCGAGAGAATAGAAACAAATTGAGCCAGTCGAGCCGCAGTGCGCTAATAAAAGACATTGTAGAAAGTAAAAAATTGGTGTAATTTCATAATTTAAAATGAGAGGTACACTCGCACAATACAGTTCACACTCGGAGCTGTGAGCGAGCGACCAGCCCCTGCAGGCTACCAGTGTGACGTCACAGCACAGTGAGACCGCAACCTGAGCACATGTCAAGTGTTGTATACACGAAGAGCTTGTGGGAATCCGAACAATTTCACTTCAACCCGCGCTTCACAATCATCTACTCGAGATCAAATACTCCTCCTGGTCCCCCCGGTAGTCCCCCGCGCCCCCACATCCCCCTGTCGGGTCGCGCGCGTCGCGACAGACCGGCTCGTGTCGATTACAACGATCACTTCACATTTTTATTGGGGACTCGATTGTAATCTAAATTCCAACTTGAAACAGGACGTCCTTCAGATCACATTAAACCTTAACCATTACAACATAAGAGCTAAATCACTTCCAGGGAAGGTTCGGAGGGGCGCATAAGTCTTTTGTAGTCGAGAGCAATCTATCGAGTGGATTAAAAGCAATTTGCACCGACTCGAGTGTGATTTAAGAACCGCGCGTTTCCTACACGTCACCGCGCCCCGCCCCGCGTCGCTCGCTCTCCTCACCCTCCGGACCAGGACGTCGTGACACTCAGGGTTGTCGCTAAACCGAACATACTGCGACACTGTTTCAGTAAGTATATCAAAACTTGTTTAGGAGAGGTAGGGTTTCTCTTCTTGTGGCGTGCAGCGTAGAGGCCTTATGGTTGTTAGTCACCTTAGTTGTATAAAGTTGTATTGCCGTGTATTTGAATAGGTACGTGTCCACTCAGATGCTAAAATTTTTTAGGTTCGTGGCACCGCTTAACTCTATCGATGTTTTATGAACAGCAATGGCCGCATTGAGTTGCTGTTGAAAAGCCCTTTCCGATCGTTTACGAATTCTATATAATATAGTTATATTCACAACAACGGTTCCACATTAGCATTATGTACACGCACACAATAAATCTTGACGAGACCTGTCGATAGAAACTGAAGCGAGAATTGTGGAGAGTTGTTATTTAAAAATAAACTGAATTTGTGTGAAGCGGCTAAACGGCCTCAAGATAGCGGTGCGTTCCCTTTCCCCTTGCGTAATACGTCACAATCCTCACTATAAATAAATAATTGTATAAAAAAGAGGGGTAATTAAATTATGGTATTATATTACAGTCGCAATGCCAAAATGTATCTCCTGATTTTATTATCATAACTTTTTTGAATTGCCTCCTAGAAGTAAAATTAAAAATGTATTAACGTCAAAAGATCATTACGTATTAGAACATTTTTAGTATTTCAATTAATAAAATCATAGAGACGCAAGCCAAATCGGCCTACTTGACAGTATCACGTGCACAATACTGTTCGTAAATAAGAATATAAAGATATATCGCGTTGACAACCCTGCGACGCGACGCGACGCGACGGTGTCCCTGTAAGAGTGACACTCGTGTCTAATGTTTAACTAGCGAAGGGTTGTATAATTGTTTATAATTAATTACTAATTTTTAACAGTTAAATGTTATTGATCAGCGGTAGTGTAATAGCACTATGTACTGTGCACTGTGTACTGAGTGCTGTGTACTATGTACTGTGTTCTGTGTTCTGTGCACTGTGCACTGTGTACTCGACGCTCTTACGTAATATTATTCTCTATTCGATCTTTATGTAAAATTAAACTCGCATTTATAGTAAACTAGCGACCCGCCCCAGCTTCGCGCCAGTACAATTTACAAAATGGTGGATTTTATGTTTAAAAAAGCCTGATTTAGATTTTATTGATTTAATATTGATAGTTTTTAACTTCCTCATTAGCGTATTAGTCATAAACGCGATTGCTGTGCTCGAGGTCCTAGGTTCGATTTCCAGGTTGAATAAAATGTTATTGGGTTTTCTATTAAATCATCAGTAGAAGCTCTTAGTTTGGCTTTGTGCCCGGTTAATGGCAATAGGCTCGTCCCCTATTACATAAGACCTTAATCACACCCAGCGAACTCTGGGTGTACACCTCTGCCTAACACTTCGGGGATACAGGCGTGTTATTATGTTATGTAACTTCATAATTACGAACAGTGAACTTGGCTACGTCATGCAATTTATCATAGATTTGTTTAGGTAGGATTTCTTTAATTACGAATAATTTTGGATTCGTTATATCTTCTATATACATACATACATAAATCAGGCCTGTTTCCCAACAGGCTAGGCAGAGACCACGTCCTTCCACCTGCTACGATCCTGGCATACCTCTTTCACTTCTTCGACATTCCTTAATCTTTTCATGCATACTCGTCGGTTTAGAGTACTCTTGACCTTACCTTTCTTCAGAACGTCTCCGAATTGGTCGATAAATGTTCGTCTAGGCCTTCCTCTTCCAAAAGATTCCTTTCAAATTTGCATCATAAATTTGTTTAGTAATTCTTCTTTCATTTATCCTCTCAACATGCCCAAACCACCTAAGCATCCCTTTCTAAACCCGTGTGACTATATCTTCTTTCACACCACAAAGCTCTCTTATCACACACTCTTATCAAACGAGCTTTCATAGAAATACTTTGGCTGCTCATGAAGGAGTGTAACGCCCCATTCACCATATTACCGGCATTTACTCTTCTTCCTACACATCACTCTCACACTTTCCAACCCTGGTAAACATCGATCCCAAGTCTACAAACTCACTTACTTGCTCCAGTTCATCCTCATCAATCCGGACACATATTTCTGTCATTTTTTCTTCCTTTTCAAACACCAAAACTTTCGTATTCTTTGCATTTACTTTCATTCCTTTTCTTTCCAAAGCCTCATTCATAATAGTCACCAAGGCTTGCAAATCCTTAACCGACGATGCAAGTAAAATTTGATCATCAGCGTAAAGAAGACATTTGACAAGTAACTCGTTCATTTTCAGTCAACAATCACTCCCTTTCAAATCTGTCAGACAATTATCCATGAATAGGTTGAAAGCCATGGAGACGCTACACATCTCTATCTGACACCCTTTGGGATATCAAATCATTCAGTATATGCGACATTTATTCTAACACAAGCACTGGAATCCTTATAGAGATATTTCAATGCTTGTATCAGATCCCTGCCAACCCCATGCTTAGACAATGCCAACCACAACTCATTCCTCATCACTTTGTCATAGGCCTTTTCAAAATCCAAGAATGCACAAAAGACTTTTTGGTTTGTTGCCAAATATCTTTCAATTATGCACCTTAAGGAAAAGACCTGATCCGTACATCCCATACTCGTTCTAAATTCCGCTTGTACATCCCATATTCTATCATCTGTTTCTAACATAACTCTTTCAATTATTACCTTAGCATACAGTTTGTCGACAACACTGAGAAGGCTAATTCCACAGTAATTTTTACAGTCTTGTTGTGACCCTTTTCCCTTGTATAACGGCACGATCACAGACTTGCGCCAGTCTCCCGGTACCCGACCGTTTATCCAACACAAGTTGAAAAGGCGGTACAACTGACTTATCCACATCCTCTAATGTTGACTTTTGCACTCTTAAATTAACCTTTGCTGCTAACCAATCCAACCACGCTTTCTTCTTTCCATCCACAACTTTTTGTACCTATGTATCCACCCACACATTTTTCTGTGTTCTTCTATTCCTTCTTTTAGCAACCCCACATACTTCACTTGCAACATCGACTACACCTTCCTTAAAATACTTCCATAAACATTCTATCTCACATTCTTCATCCACATTAACAAATCGTTCTTTCAACTTTTTAATGGACTCATATTTCACTTTCACACGTTCTAGATTCTTCTATATTTTCTACGGTATTCATTTAAATGGAATAGTGCAAAAGACAATCTTAATCTACATTAAATGCTCAAGTTAACTAACGAATTTATCTGGATAAAGATTGATACTGAATTGTAGAAAATGGCTTCGCAAATAACGTAATATTTTAAATTATTATGTTGAAGATAAAGATGGTTAATGTGAGTCAACCTTAGAAAATAAACATGTCATCGCAGACTCTTCTTTAGGCTTTTTGAAGAATTACAATTCTTTAGAATGTTATTTTTCTGTATCTCATAAAACTTAGCCAGCGTAAGCCATGTAACCGTCTCAAAATTTATTTTTTGACGACTTCATTACAAATAATTATACTTAGTAATATTTAAGATGTATTTAAGAACCTTCCGTAAAAAATCTGTAAATGTTAGTGAAAACCGCATTAAATCCATTGCCTAGTTTAGAAAATCTAAGTTAACATAGGGACAGACAGTGGGAAGCGACTTTACTTTATAACTACTACTATGTATTGAATTGATATTTATGGTTGGCATAGTTCCCGTATTGTGTCAAAAAAAGAAAACGAGTTCATCGTGAATGATATTCTGAATATTTAGTCCGCAAAGCGATCACAGAGTTCTGAGGCACTATGAAGATCATCTACAAGCTAGAGAAACTATACCACCTGACCCACTACTACGGCCTACTCCGTCGCAAGACAATATTAAACCTTTTAAAATTACATTTGCGACTCGGATATTATTTTGATGCCTTGCCATCTGTCATGAATACTGAAAGAAACTATGATGAGGTCAGTTTACTAAAGGATGATGGGTCTAGGATGAGTCAACCGCAACATTCAGTTAATAAAATTTAAAACCTCGGACAGTACCTTGGGTCTTATGAGGATAAAATGCGAGATAACTTCAGCAATTAAGGAACGGCCACATCATAAACCAATACTCATTAAAATTACACACTTCACATTTTAAAGCTGATCTCGAGCCTATGATACCAGCCGGCTTCAGACAGGATTTACCAACAGGCAAGTCCATACAGTGGCAAATGTACATAGTGACAATAAGCCGATAATGCCGATAAACGTTGTGGTACAAAAGTTATCGAATAGCGTTTAAGCTAAATTCTGAGTTGCACTCTCATCTGCTAGACGAATAGCGGTAGCAATTACACGAGTAAGGTCAAGGATTGAGTAAAGTGGCATATCTTGGGAGAACCGTAAACCCAACAGGGGAATAACAAGGACTGGACCTGTACAGCTACTGTTGATGTAGAGACGTCAGAGACAGTTACAAGATATCAACAAAATAACACAATCTACGAATTCTTTACTCAAGTAGACCCTCAGCTTTTTGATTCGCCCTACTGAAAAAGAGTTCCAGAGTGAAGCACAGATTAAATATAGCTTGCCTATGTCTTACGTTGTACCGTTTGTTATTATTACTGCTTTCTTCGTCTTAATGTATTTTTTGGATTCTTTCTAAACAGTTGGTAACGTTGTATAGGTACAACTGTAACGAGGGTGCATGCAGTGCTGCGCTCTAACGGGAGCAGAGGGATGACGTGCTATGTCTCGGTCTCGGTCTCGGCGTCGAGTCGCGTCATTACGTCTCAGTTCAAAAGAACGCACGGTAATGATCTCCGGCGAGTGCGCGACACTTTGCATCGCTTTTCTCAAGTGCCCCGTCCCGCGGCCCGCACCCTATCCCACCCCACCTCGCACCACCCCGTCAGATAATCCTCTCTCCCTCCCGCAATGCACTCCCGCACTGCGCGCTCGCAATCACTCGAGTTCATAATTACCAAATTGCAGACGCTCGGTTTAACTATGGGCCGAGTGCGCACTCAGAACTAAACCGCGCTTAATTAAACCATTGTTAGTGTGAGTACCCCACGTCCGCTCTCGCCCGTGCTCTCTGCTGCTGTATGCAACCGCCGCGCGCCGCCTTCTTGCACTCCTATATGGACTTCATTTCAACTGACGCAATCAATTAATGTGCAGTAATACAGAGTAGGTATCTCCGAAAGCAGTATGTTCAGTGCCTATAGAGAGTACGCATCGCAAACTACGCGCGCGCCGCGTCTTTCGCTCGCATCCGACGTGTTGAGCTTACTCGTAAAATATTACGTTTTCTTATTTTATACTAGTTGGTACCCGCGACTTCGTCTGCGTATTATTGGATATCACTATCTGTGTGCCAAATTTCATCTAATTCCGTCCAGCTGTTTTTGCGTGATTGAGTAACAAACATAGAAACTTTCCATTTGTAGTATAACACTGGTTAAGCTGTGACTTTTACTGGGATAAAAAGTACCCTATATGTTATTCCAGGTCAAAGACTATCTACGTGCCAAATTTCATTAAGATCTGTTCAGCCGTTTTTGCGTTATTGAGTAACAAACATCTATTTAAACATCCAAACATACATACTTTCAAATTTATTATATTAGTAAGATTTGATGTCTTTGAATGTTTTAAGATATTGTGCAAATAATATGTACAAAACCTACCGTCTATATACTTTTTTTGTTAAAATGATATGAATTGTGCTCAAAACACAATTTAATGGTAATAGTTACCATTCACAAGGATTTGTGAAGTGCAATTGTTTCGAGAGTAAGCTTTATGCGTGTTGTCTTTCACATGAGCATAGATTTTCGAGGAGCAAGGAAATTAAAGGTCAGTATTAATGAGCGTACGCATATAGAACTAGCGATAACGAGATGGATCTCGAATCTATACGTACAAAGCTCATTTGTATCGCCCATGCGTACAAGGCACAAGGCATAAGACGCAAGGCAGACCGCTCACCGCTGTAAGACACACAAATAAACGGGCGTGTTACTATTCTCTCTTTCATTTCTATATCACACACAGCGCACTATAGTATAAACTAATCTTATAACGCGCACATTAATATCAAATGGAATTTTTAAGAACCATCAATTTCACTTCAATATACCACATAAGTCCTACAAAATATATCATAACTGTTTTTGAGATCCAGTATCAAGGCTTCAGAACGTTTATAATTATGCGGTTGGGAAAATATCGTCGCAGATAGCGCGGCGCATTCGCGTTGGGCAGAATGCGAAACAAGATGCACGCGGGACGTAGAACGAGGGGCGTGGGACGCGCGGCAAACATTAGCGCTCTTGCCTCGATAGTTTAATCACGAGAGAATTACAGCTCTCTACCGCACCGCACACCGCTGTACTCCGCTACGGACTACTAGCTCATTATAACTTGCGTGTAGTGGTAAGGTTATAATCACAAAACAACGAATAATTATAACTAGCGATCGACCTAAGCTCTAAATTCAACCAGCGACTTTTTGATCATAGACTATTTTCTGTTTGAAATTTACACTATTCATAAACAATGAGTATTATCTACATCACCTGCTGTTGCTTTTCATTGAGTGACAATGTCAATATTTTTATATTGTTCAGTATTAATTTATTTAATTTAATATATTAGCAACAGATATTATAGATAAATTTTAGCTTTCTGCAATCCTTTTCCATATAACTTTAACCATGCCAAGTCTAACAGTCTTCCTTGAACGCAATACGCTTAAAAAGGTACCGATAGCTTTTGATTCATGTATTAATATATACATTACTGAGCGAGTCAATCTAATAATACTCGATTCTGAGTACACAATATGTACTTCTCGCTATAAGCTAAGAATAACAAACTGACTGCGTCGAATATTAATAGTAATTTGATATATTATCTATGATTGACATAACGACAACTAAGACGTCGAGTTGCAGACTGGATGCGGTGTACCGCGGCGAAGTGTACTGCAGTGCACTGCAGGGAACACTTGCCTTCAATACGAATTGTAGTGGACGCTGGTTTGTGCGTCATGTAACTGCAGAGAATGTCCATAGATACAGCGGGGCGAGGGGATGCGGAGCGGGTAGAGCGTGGTACAGTCGGACACGTATTCTGATTACTGGTGTACCGAAACTAGAAGACCGAAGTGACGCACAGAATACTGCTAATTTTAATTGTATCATTACGATTCTTTTCTCGAAGATTTCTATAACAGAGGCGTCAACGAACTTTCATTAAAATAGTAATAGTGTATCGACAGTATCAATAATAAATAATTAATTATGTTTCTTCATATTTTTCTTAATATTGTTTTTTTCTATGTAAATTGTCAATTTCATAGGCAAAACCTAACATTAAATCACTTTTTTAGGCGAGAGACAAAGAGAACACGTATGGTTATGAAGTATGAGGACTTCTCCGCAAATTACCGGTACATACTTTACAACTAGATCTCTGGCTTTCTTTATGAACGCAAAATTTGAATCTTTGTTGAAAGTTGTGATTTGAGGTGCATGTCGGTAAACCCAGGAGTTCCTCAAGGTTCTTTGTTTGTATCCACTTTGTTTCTTTTACATATGTTATATACCTACATGGTATTATATACCTTAAGGCCATACTCATTGCTATGCAGATGACAATACTATTCATGTATATTTATATAGCAAGCCTTCATGCGGCCGGAAACAAACAGAGTAGCAGTTTAACCATTGAGCTTAACCAATACTTTCACCGCGTGTCTACATCGGGGAGCAAGTAACTTGGTTCAGTTCTATTGATATTCCAAGAAAACACATCTATGAACGTGTTTTCTTCTTTTTAAAAAAAAAATTGTTTTCTCTCTTCCCCATTCTTCAGAATATCTTACCAGGCTCAGTATCCTAGATGTGGATATTCACAGCGACCTCAACTCGAGGGATTACATTGGGAGCGTCATCTCCACTACATCTCGGAGACTCGGAATGCTGAACAGAGTGCAACGGTGTTTCACGCCATATCAACTGTATTTTTTTTACAACGCACAAGTTCGGCTGTGTATGAAATACTGTTTGTATTTCTGTGATGGATTTGTAAAACACATCCTCGTTGCTCTGAACAGGTTGCAGAGACGGGCTGTTCTCGTTGTTAATGATGCAGACGTTACCAAACACATCAAGCCACTTCAGGTGCGCAATAACATTGCCTCGTTGAGCCGTCTGTATCATGGTGAGTATTCTGAAGAGCTTTTTAATCAAATTCCCTCATCTCCATTCTACAACAGAACTACACGCGCCGGGTTTCGGAGTCACAGTTTCACGATAGCCTCCATCTCAGCACTAACTAAAAAAATTCTCTATATGTTATCTTCGCCTTAACGTGAAGGTGTGGAAGTATCTCTTAGCCAAAGTCTTCCATCCTCCTTACGACATCGGGCCATTCAACGTAACGTGAATAGGTATATGAATGCAGGCCGGCCGCGGCTTGACAGTGCATCAGCGACCGTCGAAGGTTTGTCGATCTCTCTCGGTGGTCGCCGCTGTGTTTGGATTGTGCTGTGCTTATCGAGATGGGCATCAATCAAAAACAATAAAGACGTAAGGTCAATTTGCCGAGCTATTATAAAAAACTATAAATATGTAAGACTTGTGCAATATTCAATTAGGTTTTTTGTAATATTGTTATTTTTTGAAGCATGTTGTTTTAATGGAAATTTATTAAACTAATTTTCGTGATCGTCCTTCATCTTCAACAATACAATTGCAGTAATTCTATTAACTTAAAGTTTTTAGAAACTCAAAGAAGTATTTTACAGTGGTAGTTAATTATGGTTGGTATATAATATGACCTAATTATTTTGAAACTAATATTTAGTGAGTTCTGGTATCACTTTGCTCTTGTAACCGTGCGGTTCGACTAGCTGTGTGTGTGTATGTGTGTGTGTGTATGTGTGTGTATGAGAGTATGTGTGAGAGTGAAGTACCTGGACGCGTGCCTCGCTGAGGTCGAGGCGCAAGGCGAGCTCCTCGCGCGTGAACACGTCCGGATACTGCGTCTTGTCGAAGGCGCGCTCGAGCTCGTGCAGCTGGTACGTGGTGAAGGTAGTGCGCGACCGTCGTACCTGCTTACCCACACATATAAACACGTATATACACTTCAACTCACAAATACATCCGAATCATATCATCCATCAGGCACCAGCGTACCAGCGTTGCAATCTGACTGCGATGCGACGGCGACGGTCGCGTACTTAGTGATCGCACTATTATTTGATGACAGTAACTAACTAGTTAGGCAACCTACATACAATGCGCAACCAGCACGTTTCGACGCACCGGATGTTTTCCCATACTTAAAGTTCAGCCTCATTATAGAAATTGAACCTTGAAAGTGGCGTCCGATACGGTCTCACCAACTTTCATTGATTTGAAATTGATTTCTATAAAAACTATAAACAAGTTAAACAGAGGACTGCTGTGTGTGCCTGAGTGCCTGAATGCCTGAGTGCCTGAATGCCTCAGTAGCACGATACTAATACCAGCTGAGTTGTAACGGGAGGCTGAACTCATGATCATCATCATTAACTGATCATAAAAAATAAGTTTATGTTGTAGAAGCTAACAACTAGGTCAAGCGATGTTAGTAAGTTACCTTGCGCGGTCTCCCTGCCTCCAGCGCATCCAGATGCTCTCCGTGATCACCATGCTCGCCGTGCGCGTGCTCACTATGCTCGTGCTCGCTCTGCTCGTGCTCGTGCTCGGAGTCAGATTGCGCTGTCACCTCATTTTTCAGGCCGCCTCGATCTTTTGAAGTAGAATGGTAATAAATACAATCAAATACATACTATATTTATTATTATATATATAATATATAATACTGTCTATATCATCTCTTATTAGGACTTGTTAATCAGTACATAAGTAAAGACACTGATATTGCATAAGAGGTCACTTAAAAAACATAAACATTATTAATTCTGTAGTAAACCTTGTAAAAAATCACTTGTATTTAATTATTTTTAAACCTGGGTAGCGCCCGCGTCACGTAACTACATAGTTCATATTGTTTTTAATTATTGTAGGAACAGAATACCTATTATTAGTTGTTTTTTTATAAAATTGTTAGTAACAGGTATAATCCCCGGTGTAACGGAACTACTCGCTCAATGATTTCATTATAATCGCATTACAGTTCCAGCGCGATGCTGGTAGCCTGCGGGGGTGAAGGGAGCGCGAGGGGTGCGAAGTGACGCGACCCGGTCACTGCGTGATCCACTCGGTAAGAACTTACCGTTGAGAATTACACGGCATTACGCACCCTATAGTACTTTATAACTTACTAATTACGTGATCCGTTCTGTGCGACCCTCGACTCTATCTCCCTGGGAATAGAATAGAGGTTAGCGTGGACCGCACCACACCCGCGGGCTCGCGAACAAAACGCGCGTTTTGTAAAGCACTTAACGTCATTCCACGTTAGCGAGTATTTATTTATAGTAATTCTGTTTTTATTTGAGCTTTGTTGCAATTGTTAGTGAGGGATGATCCGCTCACAAAGCGCCGAGTGCGGCCCGGGAGGAGGGGAGGGGGGCTGCTTGCCCTGCCTCGACGACGATGTATTAACCTTTATTATAATGTTAATACTTATGTTATTGTGTTCTAACAACAGATTATTTGAATTGAATTTATTATGAGCGCGTAGCGAGATGTGCCCCGCTCGTTTAATATTCAATCTCTCTACGTTTTTTGTTTGATATATTCAAACCAAGTATTGTGACAATAATAACTATTAAGTTAGTACTATTAAAGTTATCCCTTATTGTCAGTGAGTTCAATTGTTTTGAATTTATAACAGATTAAGTTTAAATGTCTCCAGGTGAGTACAGTAGTGGTCTCAGCTCGATGTTCTCTCACTAGATCGTTTACACACACACACACACACACAGCGGACTACACTGTATTGCCGAGAGTGCCGAGTGACTCAAGCACTCGCACCAACCAACTGCTGGTGATACTATCTGTAAATAATACTAATTACTGTGCGGTAGGACAACTCATTTGTATCCAGGATAACTCTGTGTATTTCTAGTGATGAAACAGGGAGGTCTGTACTCTACTGGCTCGAACACAATATGTGAAATATATTACAGAGTTAGACATAGTTATACATCCCTTTTTATATGTACATAACATAATCGCAATGTATAGATCGTACAAATGTCTATATACGTAAAAATCCAATCAATGTTACATCGGATTATAAACTACAATCATACTAATTTCACTCAATTTGGTCCAGTAGTTTTTGCGTGATTGGCGTACAAACATACAGACAGACAGACAGACACCCTAAAATTTCGCAAACTATCACAATGTATTCTGTCCATGATTATCCATCCAAACCCCCCCCCCCCTCGTATTATTGTAACACCTATCTGAGTATACTTGAATTGTAAATCATCTAAATACAAAGTTTAACCCAAATATATATATTTAAGAATTGCTCAATTAATATATAAGATAATATATAATAATTTAATATAGTAAAGCGGAAAAGCTTT
Organism: Saturnia japonica; assembly: GCA_033032175.1. NCBI lineage: Eukaryota > Metazoa > Arthropoda > Insecta > Lepidoptera > Saturniidae > Saturnia > Saturnia japonica. Next base: position 54,503 of record CM065328.1, on the reverse strand, counting down.
TTTGTTTGTTTGTTTAAACACGCTAATCTCTAGAACTACCAGTCGGATTCGAAAAAATATTTTTGTATATGATATCCAGACTCTTTAGAAATACTATAGGCTATTTAAGATTAGGCTACAACTCTCAGATAGCTTTAAGCCTTAAATATTGATTTTTGTTACGTAAGTCGGAAGTCGAGGCCCTTCCGAAATGCTTTAACCGCGTGAGCTAGCGTAATTATTAATGATATGAAAATACAATGTTCTAAAATAATATTTGTGCTTAGTATATCTAAAAAATAAGTCAGCGATAGCATATGCCTATCTCTTATACATAGGCCAAAATAAGGTATACCATGACAAAGATTGGTTAAAAATTAAAAAGTGTTTTATTAGCATAAACCCTAGTCTAGGAGATAATGAAAAATTAAAATTAAATTAAACATTACAGAACTTCCTCTTTAGTAAAAAAAAACACAAATTTTATATCAATTGACATTCTCATTAACGGTGCCTCATTATCCTAGTGGTTGTAAGCGCAACTGCTATGCTTGAGGTCCTGGGTTTGATTCCCAGGTGTTAGTTTCTATGAAATTCTGAGTAGCAGCTCGTAGTTTGGCTTTTTGCCTTATTAATGCCAACAGGCTCACCCCCTATTTCATGGGACTTCAAAATCATACCCAGTGAACTATGGGTGTACATCTTCGCCTAACCCTTCGGGGATACAGACGTGATGGTATGTTATGTTAGTAACAGTGAGACCCTGCGGTGCTCCTATGGAGATGCCAAGACGGCAACAACTGGAAAGCACGACTCGTTCTCACCTGCCCTGGCTCTGACGCTGGTAACATTACTCTATCTCTATTGCGTCGCAGTGAAAGCATTATGTTACTACGCATCACTAGTGTGGACTTAAAGAAAGAAGTGAGGTGGGAGTCATGTATACCAAATCTTCGCCCTCGTTGAACTCTTTTGTACTCGCACATGGGAGTCGCTCGGCGCAACGCACATCTACTCGGTATTTACTTGTTTGTTATTCAATGGAAGTTAGTTAAATCAATTCCTTTTATGTATTATTTACTAAACGTTTCAACTGATTTTTGAACACTGTTGATGTAATTTCTTGTAAGTTTTATTAGTAATTTTCCTATCTTTAGAAAACGCAAAAGTGAATGGTATTTTTTAATTTTTTAATAAATTTTCATCATGTTTATCTATGCAATGACAAATAAGATAGCAAAAGGGTAGTGTATACAAACTGGCCGATTCTTGCGCCAGCTTCTTTTTTAACTAACCCTTATAAATTACACAGTACTTTCAATGACAAAAACAAGTGTTTATTGTCTTGTAGATAATACACACCATTGCAATCGTGACCCCGAGATGCGCGAAGAGCTCGTTCGATTCAAGAGTTATTTGTCTGTCGCGGCTGTATTTATGTTCCTAATTTCTTGACGCATATTTTTTCTACTACCAACAAATAAGTAGTGTAAATATGCCGATAAAAACTACGGGTTGTAAACTTCACCGTCATGACATAAGGATAATGTACTCGACAGGGTTCTTCTTCAATTCATCTAATAAATATAATATTATTATATATAACGAATATAATTATTTTCTGTAATTCACTTCGATGTTAATAAATATATTCATTGTATAATTAACTTTAATTGCTTTATATTTCTTATTAATTTGTTTATTGGTTTTTCAGTATATTTAAAAAAATTGTAGTGGTAACATTTATTTGATTTATCATCCATGCTCGCATGAATTGGTCTTCGCACACGCACACGCAATCACGTAAAGGGATTTTCTCACCATTTTTGTCACAGTTAAATTATACCGTTTTCTTAATATATTAATGCTAAATATCACGAATGGTGAAAATTGTCGCTTGAAATTCACGACCAGCTCACAAAAGACTAAATATAGAAGTTTTAAAGCACGGGCAACTTTTTGGAATGGCTTTCGTTTAAAAAAAAAAGTCTTTGTCACTTGATGCCCAGACAGATACTCTTGTGTTCCGACTGCCCGCGGACGCAGTTGCAACTCTGGGACTACTTAATATTTTCGATTCAACTTTGTTACTGTCATTATCATAAGTTAGGCTCAGCGTCAACGTGTTCGGAAACCGCATTTATTATAGATGGATGACTTTTAATTCTACCTTAAGGCTGAGCTTTAAGTTAAAGAGAAACATCGTGACGAAAACATAGCACAGTAGTAAAGCATTTTCTAATATCTGGCTGGCTAACTATCATTCTGAATTTAAAAATCAGTCTCCAAGCATGTATCAGTTCGTTCAGGAGCTGCATTTGTAGAGCTTGTTCCCATTGTACCTACAGTTAGAGGGTTAACTTCTCAGGCCACATCGTTACTTAAAATCATGTGTCTCTGCTATAAAAGCTAAACCTATATATAAACTGTAATACAACCTATTATAAGGTGAGGATAAAGTTAACACTCATTTCAATAATAATAATTAAAAAAATACACCTATTTGCAAAGTCGTATTTCCCCTGTCTATTTTTATAAACTAAATTAAATAATAACTCTCTTTACAGCTAGAATGTCACTGCGATATACAAATAAGTTAATGCGTCGGACCTGCGACCTGCGACCTGCGACTTGACCTTATGACCAACAGACATAGAGAACGTGAGCTGAATACCATGCTGTCTGTCTGTGCGTCCCAGTATGTTGTCTATCGTGTACGCTGTCCCGCGGCGCCCACTCTCCGACATCCTGCAAGCCTGCTCGCTCGCACGCACGCACTGCACACAATGTACTGTCACCGGCCGCGCTCGCTCCTCACACGAGCACGACACAACATACCGAACAGTTCGCAAACACTACCAGGTAGCTCATAGCGACGTGACGTCACCACTCCCGCGTTCGCACTGAGTGTCGCCCGCCCGACTGTACGGTGCCACTGCCGTCCGCCCTCCTTCCGGCGCAACCCTCGCGTATCTTTCTCTCGTTCGCACCCGACACGCGTCGCATATATGCGGCTCGCTCGCCGACCCGCCTCTAACATGTCATTGGTGAGCACAAAGGCGCTGCCCACGAGTGTAAAGTGGCGCGATTTGGCGCAACTGTGTCGGGACTCGCGCACGCTCTCCTACGCTACATTCATGCAGTTACACTTACATTCATAAGCTTAAATTATATTATATTAAAGCATAAATATGCAAACAAGTTTGGAGATCGACATCGAGTGAGCCTCCGCTGGCGATATGGCAACAGTAGCTGTAGCGGTGGCGACCAGCTTTCCTCAAATATGATTAAGTACAATATGAACATACAGTTATCGTGTTTTCATGTATTGAAGTTTTGTCAATTGCAAAGTCATAAGGAATACGTAACACAGTAAACAATATGAAGGATGTGTTCTGAAACGCGGTCACAGTTTCTATGAGGCTCGTACTGAGGAGTGCTGAGAAGCGCCGATGTGTCTCAAAGAGCGCTGAAGAGAGCTCGGACAGATGCCATTCATACAGAGGTCATTCAGTGAGTTACATTCAGTTGATTATATCACACCCTTCCTGAGATAAATCGTAAAGAAAATCCAATTTTACAGGGATGTGAAAAATTTACTAATTAACTTGAAATCCTAAGAATACTTTGTAAAAAGTAAATAAACTAAAGAAGCACCACCTGCATATAATATTATTAATTTTTATTTGATCCGGTGTAGATACATACTTATAAAACTCTTTAAAAAATAATAATAATAAACAAACAATAATTTCTTATTCATCAAAACATAAAAATAATCCACAATTATATATTTTATTATTTTTTAAATACATGTAGCTTAGGTATTTTATTCACAATTCAATGTGGGTCAAAGTCTAATATAACATTTTAAATAATAATAACCTTCAATGCCGATTTAGGCAAAGGCGACTTTTTCTGCGATATAAATAGTTCAAAAGTGTTTAGTCATAGGTACTGCTAACGTAAGGTACTTTGGCGGTAAACGTGCGTACTACACGATGCATACACGCATACAACACGCATGCTCGCATGCACGCATGTGGGTTAGATTGTGACTTATGAACCTGAATGTTGTATTATTTGCAATGCAAGTAGGAACAACAACATCGAACTCATTAATATAACAGCTGTAACTTATATAGACTTGTATATTAGGTACAAATATTTTATGAATTTTTAATTCAAATGCTTAATTTATTTCAAAAATATTGCATAACGTTAGGCCTTTACGTAAGAAATTACCGTTTTAAATGCAAAAAAAAAAGTGAATTAAAATTGTTTTATCACTCCGAAGCGTGCCGCTAACTTTTACGTCGTTTATAATAGATCCGCTTTCACGATCACCTTTAATTCTTTATTATCAAGAAGGGTCTCTGGCCGCTTACGGGGTTTGTTTCGTAGGTCAAAATTTTCAAAACGAAAACGTTGGAACCAAAAACGTACCGCGCTTTCTTTTACAATATCCTTCCCATATTATACATCATTAATCCTTGGAACTGTTTCTGCAGCGCTGATGCCAAGGCGGAATTCATATTCATGAATAACGCGATAATTTAATTATTTCATTTGTGAAAAGAACGATGTCAAAGAAAATACAAATGATGCGAAAACAAAACAAACACTAAATTCGAAACACATATACACAAGCCTAAATTTGAAATGAAATTGAATTTGGTCTTCCTAATCGAACGCCAGATATTTGAGATCAAAGTAGCCAGTTCAACATAATGTCAATTTCATATGTAATAAAAAAGATGTCACTGTTTATTTCCTGCTAAGAATTATAAGGCATGCTAGATATCTACGGGTAGGAAAACGCCAATAAAATATTTATAATATTTGGTACGCGCATAATAAAAGGTTTTCCACCGCTCTGTTGTACCACATAATCATTATGTTCAATGTTTAAGAATAAGGCTCCTTATACAACAGCCAAGTTGATGTAGATAGGGAAAAAATGTAATTATATATATATTTGTGGTGTTTACTTCTTTACGCGTGTCATTTTTTGTTGAGATGGCAATATAATATTAGTTATATTTATTTTGTACGTGTAGCAACACTGTCTTTTTGATGTCTTCCGAAGTATCATGTGTTGTATTGTGCGTTGTGTTGAGCTCTCTATAATAAACGGTTTACTGTATAATCCTGCCTGTTTATTAACTCCACCCAATAGGTTATGGGCCCAGGCACTTATAGGATTATTGAGAGCGAAGTGTTACGAGAAATACATAAATACTGTTTCGTCGAGATTGTAAATTACGTGACGCCCGGCAGCCATTTTGTGTTGCGCACGCGGTGAACGGAAGAAATACTTGTACAACAAGGAAGGATCGGCGATCAGGAAGGATAACAACGCAATGGAAGGCTTTCAAAACATTATTAAGCTGATTGGAGCGAGTAATTGGAACGTATGGAAGTTCCAAACTATGATCTTGTTGAGGGGTCAAAGTTTGCTGGATGTCGTCGATGGAAGCTTAGTAAAACCGGAGCCAGGCAAGGTGGAAGCTTTAAATACTTGGGAGACTAAGGATGCGAAAGCCCAAACAATATTGGTAACAAGAATGACAGAGGAAGTTATGCTTCATATTATCACTTGTAATAATTCTACAGGGATATGGTGAAAACTAGCCAGCGTGTATGAACAAAAGACTGAAACGAATATACACATTATACAACAGAGGTTTTTTCCGTACAAAATTGAAGAAGGTATTGAGATGGCGTCATTCTTATCAAAAATAAAAGAAATGCAAAATCAACTGCAACAAATAGGTGAAGAAGTACCTGAGAAGTTTGTAATCACTAAAGTATTGATGTCATTACCAAACGAGTATAAGTATTTTGTATCTGCTTGGGAGTCAGCGCCAGAAGATAAACAAACTTATGATAATCTGGTAGCCAAATTGATGATTGAGGAAGAAAGATTAAAAGAAAAAGGTGGCAGCACAAGTCGTGAATGATAAAGGGGAATGGATCGATACGACCATAGACAACGTACTGTTTGTACCTGATTTACAAATGAATTTATTCTCTGTGAAATGTGTAACTGCAAAAGGTTATGTCATGATGACAAATGTCAATCATTGTAAATTTTACAAACAAGGTGAATGTTGCGCAATAGCAAATCGTTTAGAAGATATGTATATTATGGACATGCGTTTTATGCACAGCGTTGTAAACGTTGGTAAAGTTAATACTGATTTGAGTGAATGGCATGAAAGATTCGTGCATCAGAACATTGCTCACGTAAAATCAATGTTAGCGAAAAACAATGTACAAGTGAACAACAGTGATTTTGTTCAGTGCAATGGATGTTTAGAAGGGAAAATGCACCGTTTGCCGTTCAATATTAGTTAGTGCAACGGTAACTACAAGAACGTGTGAGTTGATTCACGCTGACGTGTGTGGTCCGATGGAGGTACCGTCAATAGGAGGTTCCAGGTATTTCATTTTATTTAAAGATGACTTTTCAAACTAGAGGAGTGTTTATTTTGTAAAAGGGAAAAATGAAATAAAAGGCTGTATCGAAGATTTTATTCTAAAAGTTGGAAATATCACAGGTAATAAAATTCATACATTTAGAAGTGATAATGGGTTGGAGTTTGTAAATAAGAGTTGGTTATATTAAATTTAGTAAGTCGAAAGTATGTCATGTTAAAAGTTTAGTATAATATTACATTGAGGGGGGGGGGGGGTGTGGAGATGGCAATATAATATTAGTTATATTTATTTTGTACGTGTAGCAACACTGTCTTTTCGATGTTTTCCGAAGTATCATGTGTTGTATTGTGCGTTGTGTTGAGCTCTCTAGAATAAACGGTTTACTGTATAATCCTGCCTGTATTAACTCCGCCCAATAATTTTTATGAAAATTTGTGATAAGACTGATGGTGCCTCGCTACTCCGCACACGTTAATTACACAGTATCTATCTATTTTCATCTCGTAATTTTATTAAGACTCGTATGTATAATTGATAATTCATATGGCTCATGAATGATATTGAGGGGTGCCATATTGGTAATTGTCGTGTATAAAATTTCATCAAAATGTGTAGTAGATTTCATTAAAGTGGGTTGAGAACTATTAAACGTTAATTTATTTGTAAAAATAATATTTTTTTACGATTTCTGAAAGTATTGTTGATAATAAAATTCTTATGACGTATGAAATGCACAATGAAATAAGTTTCCTGTGTACAAAATTTCTTAAAGATCGTTGAAGCGGTTATTGAGTTAAATCCGAATAAATAGAGATAAAAAAATTTAATGCCATATTTGTGATGAGTGTCCTTTATAATAGAAAACCATTGAGAAATTTGAGAAAAATTTACATGTACAAAGAGAACGGTAGTATTAATAAAATATCTACATCTATACGTACCCACCAATTTTTTTAACACTTGATTTATAAAATGGATTGAAAAATTGCTCGTAAGCATTAGTTGTTTATTCCAGAAAGGGTGCGGCAAGGATGACATGGCTGTGCGGTAGCTGCTGCATACCTATGCGTGTGACGATGTCATGTGACATCTGTACGTGGCAGGTATCTATAGGTAGGTGACACTGCAAACGACAGCCCCGAGCCCCGGCGACACTCAACCTACTGCTTGTTACTGTTTCTGAAGCTGCTAGGTAATGTATGTGTATTTATTATTGTCAATATAAAATAGATCATCAAAATCAAAAATACTTTATATAGTTTAAATTGTAGAAAGGCACTTATGAACGTTGAAATACCTACTACCATAGGTTCAGAAAATATCCCAGCCACCAACAAGAGCTGGTAGGAAAGTCGGTCGGATGTATCTTTTATTACCGTGTAAATAATGTTTAAATACCTACTACCATAGGTTCAGAAAATATCCCAGCCACCAACAAGAGCTGGTAGGAAAGTCGGTCGGATGTATCTTTTATTACCGTGTAAATAATGTTTAAATACCTACTACCATAGGTTCAGAAAATATCCCAGCCACCAACAAGCTGGTAGGAAAGTCGGTCGGATGTATCTTTTATTACCGTGTAAATAATGTTTAATACCTACTACATAGGTTCAGAAATATCCCAGCCACCAACAAGAGCTGGTAAAGTCGGTCGGATGTATCTTTTATTACCGTGTAAATAATGTTTAAATACTACTAATAGGTTCAGAAAATATCCAGCCACCAACAAGAGCTGGTAGGAAAGTCGGTCGGATGTATCTTTTATTACCGTGTAAATAATGTTTAAATACCTACTACCATAGGTTCAGAAAATATCCCAGTCACCAACAAGAGCTGGTAGGAAAGTCGGTCGGATGTATCTTTTATTACCGTGTAAATAATGTTTAAATACCTACTACCATAGGTTCAGAAAATATCCCAGCCACCAACAAGAGCTGGTAGGAAAGTCGGTCGGATGTATCTTTTATTACCGTGTAAATAATGTTTAAAACCTACTACCATAGGTTCAGAAAATATAGTCACCAACAAGAGCTGGTAGAAAGTCGGTCGGATGTATCTTTTATTACGTGTAAATAATGTTTAAATACCTACTACCATAGGTTCAGAAAATATCCCAGTCACCAACAAGAGCTGGTAGGAAAGTCGGTCGGATGTATCTTTTATTACCGTGTAAATAATGTTTAAAGATAATACTTATACTAGATGCGAACACCCACTTTGTTGTTATTTTTTTGTAGTAAGTTTGTCTCCACTACTCATTAAATTTTGTAGATAATTTCAAAATTTTCTGATAAGTTCTAAAAAATATATATATCAATATAATTTAACACCTCAAGATAATTCTAGTCGTTCTAGTATATATCCCAATCTTATTATTCAAATCATTTTCATCTGACTTACGATTTATTGATATATTTTAGAATTTGTCAGAATAATCTCAAAATGTTTAAAATAATCCAGAACATTCTAGACAAATTAAAATAATTGTTCAATTATTTTGAAATTTTAAATATATCTCAGAATTTTCAAAATATAACGAATAAAATAATATATAGATAATTTATATATTGGTATTTTATTAATTATGAACGACTCTAGAATACGCTAAAACACTCTAAAACATTTGAGATAATTTAAGGTTATTTTAGAAATTATAGATAAGTTTAGAATATTCTATATCATTCTGGAACATCGAAGATCATTCTCGAATATTTTTGGAGTAATCAGGAACAATTTAGTAAGATTATCATCACCGTCATACTTACACACACTCAAGTATACTCATTTAAGAAATAAAAGAATAGAAGAATTTTATAACACATTTTGGCCATCCCCACCCTTCCGTTTCCGCCCTCCGCGACCATACCACGATAGAGCACCATGCGAGACCCGAGACCACTAGCACGCATAAACGTCATTGGTCTGCAGTGAATACTTTTGGTTGCAAAGTGAAATATAGGCATAAATAATTTATACTTATAGATTATTTAGTGGATTTCGCACCCGGTCTCGCGTTCAGTCTCGCGCTCCGCTTCGCGTCTCGACAGTCTCGTACCTCGCTTCAGATCACTCGGGAAGCTTCTTCCCGTCATTAAGTAAATGGGTATCCGCACCGGTCTCGCCGCCCGTCCTCCTTTGTCGCACGAATTAAGCCAATTTTCTCACAACGCCGGAAAATAAAATAATAGCCGGCCCATTAGTGGAACCTCCCCCCACACCGAGGCGAGGGGGGAGGGCTGTGGCAGTGTCGCAAGCTCAAAGACACTCGCTAATAGTAGGAAATAAATTTGTGCCGGAGCGCGAGTCGCTTTGTGAGCGCTCTTCCCGGACCATTACACCCGCGCGGAGCCCGGCCGTCGCGTCGCAGCCTCGCTCACTCCCCGCACCAACGGAACTGAGCTATCAGTTAACTGAGTCTGTGAATGTTTCCCAACATATTATACTATAGCTGATTTGTATCTGAACAAACAACAGCAGTATGCATCTAATCTGTGTCGGTGGAATCTGTGCTCTTGGAGGAGTGTTTTTAGGGGTGGGGCAGATACGGTGCAATGGAGGAATCTCATTAACTACTAACTCATCCACTGTTAGGACGTAATGACCTGTTTATTCAATGTATGTAGAACAATTAATGTTTTTTTTTTGGGGTAGTATGAAGAAGGAATTCATTACGGTATTATGGAAATATCCCTTACAGAGAAGTATGTAATCTAAAACGTGTAAAGATAAAAGCTATTTATGTAATGTAATATTTTTTATTACTATCTCTACCTGCGACTTCGTCCGTGTGTAATTTTGTGTATAAAAAACAGCAATTTGAAAATAGATGTCATGCGGGTATACTGAAATTAAACATCAGCAATTGAACCGTGCTTCCGGCTCTGTGAATGTATCTGACTTCCGAAACAGCGTGCCAGTCACGTTTACCGGCAGCCGTGCTTCACGATCTTCACTACTTTCGATCGATCGATATTTTACCACACATTTATGCTGTGTATTTTACCTAATAGGTCGTTTCCTATAGGTTTAAGGGGCACGTAAATTATTTTTAGTATCTGGTTCAGTAACAAGTCTCACGTCAGTACTTCTATCGCATACGTTTCATTCGGGACAAACGAAACATAAAAGTATGTGCTGTCATTATTGTCAATGTTCTTCCTTGTAATGTCTCAGAAGACTACTAGACGCCATCTATGACTATCCTTAAAAAATACATACCTACGTTTGTATATTATTTTTATTAAACATTATGTGAAGATAAAATAATTTTCATAAATTTCATATGTTATCACTTCGTTTCAAATTAAACTGAAAATTGATTACAGTACTACTACCCGTGCGCAATAAGTTGAGACCTGGGTCGTGGTGACGCCACAGACGCATGGTTGTACTGTGCACAAAAAAATATCACAACAAGTTTCCACCCGCGACTTCGTCTCTGCTGTTTATTTTAATGTAGCGAGTGTCAGACAACTCCGCCTTATATTTATCAAACTTGAGCTATTAGAAGCATGCGAACTGAGTCATAAATATTTTTTTATTTTAACGAGGTTTCTCTCTGCACTATATAAAGTTTTACCCTTCATTATAACGATAAACTTAACACAAAAAATAACAACAAAATGTAGCAGTAACTCTAATAACTATTAATGAAATAGTATCAAATAAGATTATAAAATCGGAGCACGTCGTCGTTGCGTGACGTAAGCCAGTACGAGACTAAGATGTAAAAAAAAAGACGTTGCCTACAGTACAACACGGGAACTTGAGGAGAAGTTACAGGGTAGCGGGCGGAGGGTTGCATTCCAGGCGAGTCTCAACTTATCGCGCACATGTAGTACGTACGTATTATGCATTCATTTTATGTGTACATAACTTAAACACAACTTATACATTATACAAAATAAAATGCGTCCTAAATATTACTACAGATTAAATTGCAGTTAAAAATTGTTTCTCAAATACCTTTAATGTTCAGATTTCGAAACTTTTTTTTTTTTTCAAATATAGGTAGATAAGTCTAATAACAATAATGATGATGGTGATGATGGCGATGATGATGATAATATTTTTTAAAAGTGGGTGTTTTAGGTTGTTAACTTGACTTGAAAATATCGTCCGTCCTGACGTACGTATCCGTCAATGGCGAACGTTGCTATATCCGATTTTAAGCGCGTATGTGAATGGCGAAGCCACATTCTAAGCTTTCCTATATCCATACGTACAATACAGACGATCAATTGTACCTACTATGCGTCTTGCAATATACTTATACCATACCATCACGCCTGTATTCTCTGAAGGGTTAGGTAGAGGTGTATATTTGTACACCCACAGTTCGCCGAGTATGTTTTTAGATCCCATGTAATAGGAGGTGAGCCTATTGCCATTAATCGGGCACGAAATCAAACTCCGAGCTGCTACTGAGAATTTCATAGGAAAAACCCAATAACACTTTGCTCGACCTGGGATTCGAACCCAGGGCCTCGCTCATAGAAGTCGCGCTTACGATCACTAGGCTAACGAGGCTACTTATATTAACTATTACTTGTGTTAACGTGTTATTAAAATTGCACACTGTGTTTGCGACACGACACCGCGCCGAGCCACCCCGAGCCACCCCGAGCCACGCCGAGCCACGCCGAGCCACGCCGAGCTTCTTGTGTTTTTCTTTCTTATTTATTAAAACCTAAATTAAATTTGATTAGAACTACTTTTGAGTAGGTTCATTAGATTTGTTGCTTTCAAGCGTAAGCTCTGACGTCATAACGATGCGACGTGACACGTTAGTAAGTGTTATTTTTAAATGCAGTGAATTCAATTGACTAACATGCTATTAGTTGACAGCGTTACGGTCTCTAGTTTTAATCGTAGGATAGTTACGCTACGAGTACAATATTCCGTCTAAAATTCAAGCAATATAACGACAGGGTTATTGGTAATTCGCCGTATTACCGTTAGGAGATGATAGGGGTGACTATTTGCGATTATTTTAACCCCCTTATGTATTATGCAAAAGTGAACCATTTTTGTCGTTGTTATCATGCTTTTTAACTTTTTTCAAAGTAAGTCAAAAGTGCAATAACAAAAATGTATTTAAAAAAAAAATCAATTTAAATTTCATTTTTTCTTCCGATTTATAAAAACGATTAAACACTGGTTATTTATTGATATTAAAACAACAATTATCGGTCAAAATTTAAAAATTCGAGACGAAATACGTTATTAATTTAATATTATAATGAGATTTCTTTCCACTAAAATACCTTTAAAAATATAAAAAAACTATATGTAACTTGGCTTGCAGATTATTTTAAAAATTGAACCGTTTTATTAGCTCTCCAACAATGCAACTGACAACTTATTTCTAAGAAACTAAAAAGAAAATGATCACAATTGAAGCAGGCGGAAATTCGTTTTCGAACTAAACTTAAGGTCATTCTTTAAAATTTCCACAAAAGTAATTTAAAACAATACCTAATTTAAATAAAACAAAAATTACAAATTTAGAATAAAATTTAGAACCAGTAACAGTTTAGTAGTAATAACAATTAATAATAATCAACAATTAAGACATTTTGTAATTTAGCCTAATTAAAGTTCTTGCTCGAAGTGACTTCCCTCTGTTGGGTACGCAAAGTCGCATTCCTTTTCTGAGTTGTGACTTAACTACCGAAGTTGTCATATTATTCCGCATTGCCTGAATAACTACTATTCAGATTAATAAGATTTAACCGTTAATAGGAAGTAATTGTCTCGAGGTTATTCTAATCGGGCGCGGTCTGTCAAACCACTGTCTAACCCGCACGTTATTATAAACAAACAAACAGATACCAAACAAAATTATAACAGTTAAAATATTAGTCTTGTATTCATCAAGATAAAGACAGTATTAACATACTTTGTTTTTACCGGAGCGACCCTCTTACCTAATAATATTTGAAAAAATAGAAGTACTCGTCAACGTGAATCGGGATTCAGTCTGCTCTAGTCACAAAGAGAAAAAAAAGTGGGGAAAAATATTTTCCACGCAACTAGTGATATTGCATTATAATAGCGTCTGTCAAATCTATACATATAATAAAAACGTAACTGATCGATGTCTGTACATAGAAGATATATGAGAAAAACTATTATTGGGGGTCTCTATCAACGCAGGAGAACCCAAAACAATGATTGTTAGAATTTTTGTCTGTTTGTCTGTTTGCCGACTCTTGTGCGCGCTAATCTCAGAAACGGCATAACCGATTTGGAAACGGTTTTCGCTAATATATTCTGGTAAGGTTCACTTAACATTTAGTGTTTGTTTTACTTCAATAAGTTCATAAATAAAAAAGTTATATCAATTTAAAAAATCACGTCGAACATTTTTTTGATAAAAATGCTATAAAATAGCTCTTCAGTTGAATTGACTGAAATTTTAGCTATCTGTATATTATGGTTTGTAAAACGATGATGATCGAAACCTTTCATAAAGTTAAAAAATGAAGAGTTTAATAAAATGAACTTTCCGATATACGTTGACCTCAGATCTATGTGTTAAATCATATTAAAAGGGGGTCTGCATAGGCTGGATATTGTCAGTTGAATATAGCTGCGCCGCTGCTAGGGATGGCAATTCATTTCGAAAAAGATTGATTCAAATCGAACTCTTATGAATCGATTCCCAAAAAAATCGATGTCTAAGATCGATCTCTCAAAAATTGATCTTTTTTCGATTCACTTTCGCATTTGTATTAACAATATAAAAATCCCTAAAATAGAAAACAAAAAGGACACCACAACAATCGATCTTTTGCTATTTTTACCATACTAAAGTATCAGTTAAAGAGAAACAAAGAAAGGTGTAGAGAGAGAGAGAGAGAATTAATTTCAAAAATTTATTATTATAAACTGTTGTCGTTATTCTGCTATTGGGTAATTTACTGACACCATAGAGAACGACAGCATAATGAAATGAATAATCCATACTAATATTATTATAAATGCGAAAGTAACTCTGTCTGTCCTGTCTGTTGCATTTCACGCCCTGAAATAGACGATGAAGGTTTGAACGAAGAACGCATGAAACCAAATTTGATGAATTTTGATATAGAGATATATTGGACCTTTAAGAAAGACATTGGCTTACCTTATGTCGTGAAAATAAAACTTTAAGAGGTGAAATAGGGGATGAAAGATTGTATGAAGAACAAACTATTTCTAAATTTAGGGATATGAAAATTCATATTTATGCTTTTAGGAAGAAATAACAGTGTTTCGTGTTTTAAAAAATAAGGGTGATTTACAATACACATAGACTGCAACCCTTGATACTAAGAAAAATGTTCCTGAGACATAAGCTTACATTATACAAGACATATGTCCGTCCTATCATGACATATAAGCTAAGCTACATTCGCACATACGTCAAAGATCAACATTAATAAATTCCAAATCCTCTAAACCCGATTCTTACGTAAAATTAACAAAGCCCCTTAGTACGTTGGTCGAATCGTAAATTGAATATCTTACGCGATCGTACTTCGACACTGCTTCGAATCATGTGAATCTGTTGGTGAAAGCTGCCGCGACTTAAACCCCAAAACCGAACATCCCCCGCGAACAACTCCGGCCGCGAATATCTTCACCGATCCCGTTTATAAGATCGAGGAAATAAACAAATACTACTCCACCGTCTCTCCAAACAAAGCGTGCTCGCGCCCACGCCCGCGAAACCACCGTTCCCTCCACAGGTGATGGGCGGCTAATTTCGCTCCCGCAAACCCGTCACGTCCTCCCTCTCTTACGTCAACGGACCCAGGTCCATTCCCGCGGTGTAGGACCCTTGAGTCATGCAGCCGCTCGCGCGATACTGATGGCACTGCACTTGCAATCACGTAGCTACCCACACACATCATTACACACAATATGTACATACATACGTGCACACCACATAAGTACATAGATCCTGTAAGGGACCTTTTTTTCTTCTTTTTTACGATAGTTACTTTCGATCATGTTTCCAGGATACTAAATACATATACACATGTTCATTCCTTTCTCCTAGATGCAGGGACATGTTATATGTATGTGTTAGTTTAGCTCAAATTTTCTACAGATAGGGAATTAGTCAGTTCGCGACCTTTTCACAATCGCGGTAACAGCCCAAGCCGACGTCCGGCCACTTATACATACTTTGTACTTGCGAGAAGTGATAACAATTAAGATAACACGGGTCCGTCGCGTCGGCGGCGCGGTATTTGTTGGATAAAAACTCGGGGGAAACCGAGGGGCACAGCTAGTTTACAAATATGATTACTGTTTTTGATTTATGTTTAAAAATATGAGCTGTGATATGATTTAACTACACTGAAGTCAAAACTTACGGAAACCATTGCACTGAGACTAAATATTATCACTATTACACCGGTCTTATATTAAAAAAATAGCAAATATATTCACCTGTATTGTGTACATAATATACACGTATGCATACATGTATATATGCGCCTATTGCTTAAGTCAGTGCTCGAATATTAGCGATCACGAGTTGACTCCGGATGATTTTTCTACCACCCAGGCACAGTGCGGCACAGGGTCGCAGTGTGTCGGCGCGCTCGACCCGTTCCTCGAGTCCGGGACTGACACACGCCAGCTGGAAAGCACCGCTCAGCATCCTCTCGACTCGACTTGCTAATGGAAGGCGCCATTAACCACTCAGCAAGCGACATTATTCGTTTATCGATGTGTTCAGTGCGCCCTCACTGCGCCGCGACACGATATACACGACTTTAAACGCTTTTAACAGTTCTCGATATGACGACCTGAAAGCCTTCACTTATTGCTGTAATTGTTACTCGGAGACGTGCTTGCCTAGCATCCACCCCACACTGCCTCCCCGCCCTGCCTGCGTCGGCGCCAACCCCCGTCTGTCATGCTTACATACCACATAAAATCATGTTTTAAAAGTCTTGTGCATAATTTATAGTAATGGTTTGCTTAAAGCGGGCTTTCCAAACTACATCCATATTTCTTACAACAATAATAATTATTATTGGGGCCGATATTACTTTTGGATCTTTAGTCAACAATCATAGGGATAAATACCAATAGATGCGCGCAAAACAATTGTAACGCGCTGCATCCAATATCACATAACAATGCCTCAATCAATAACCTTGACAAATCTATCGCTTTGCGGTATGTTGGTACGTGTAATACGAGTCGGTTTGTTAATACAATACGCTCTGGAGACTGAGGTTCTCATTTATAGAATTTTCTTTAAATGTTATATTCTAATCAATAAGTGCATCGTTGTTCGCCGTGCATCTGGTTTCTATAAACTATATAGTATTGGTGATGTGCAGAATATAAACTCTTATGACCGATACATTTGTATGTGTATTGTATGGACGAGATACTGCGACGGAATCCATAGCTCGGGTTTTATGGTCTGGAGCCTTAGACCACCACTAGGTGAGTGAGATTGTTCTATCTTTGGTATAGTCTCGCAGATAATTCTCGAATCTCGTAGAGAATTCTCAAAGATGTTTCTGAGCATGGGCCCTATCTTCAAAATACTGAATTTAGCTACATGATTGCAGGTCGCCTACCGTCCTCTGCCATACCTAAGTATTATAATTCAACACATTTTTTTAAAACGTTTTTCCACATAAACAAAAATATTTCTTTACAATAATTTTGGCAATGTGAAGCTGTGCCTGAAGATTATACTGAGAAATTAACAGAACTAGAATTATGTGAGGAAACATACAAAAATACAGTTTCTTTGAAAAATAAAAAAATTGAAGTTACCTTACCCTCTAAGGTATCTCTATCTCTAAATTGTTTTACTTAATGGTCCGGTGGTACAAAGTGAACTGTTTGAAATTTTAATTTCATTCTGTCGACATGACTGATTACTTTTTTTTTTTTTTTTTGTTTGTGATATATAAAAGATGTACAGGGTTATAAATATTTTGTCAGAACATAGAACATCAGAGCATATTCTAAGGAGGCAGGCTGAGGTTGTAAAACAATAATTTTCATAATGACACTACAGTCATACCTTCACACACTAATCCCAGTACATTGTATACTACTTAAAACTGTTACATATGGACTTAAGAGCTCTGCTTATTTAGATACTCGATGCCCAGATGAACTAAAGCCAATGTCCTTTAGCAGCTTGCATTTTTAAGGAATGTGTATATGTCGATGACATCCTAGTGTCAAACAAGGATGCTAAAATTTTGGTAAAGTATAAGAGGCAATTAGTGGAGTTGTTGGAATTAGAATTAGGAAGCGGCCTGGACTCTGCAGGAGGTTAGTGCCACTGCCCTTGCGCGCACGGTGGCCCAGGAGACCCTCATCCTCCGGCGCGAGATGAGGAAACTCCGTCAAGAGCTCGATAAGCTCAAGGCGGAGCTCGAATCGTTACGCGGTCTGAGTGAGGTTCTACCTGCGCCATCATTGCCGCAAGCGCCGGAATCTCGGGGACATGAATCTCTGATGGAAACGATAATGGATGCCATGGGGGCCCAAATGGAGAGGATGGAGCGGTCCCTCCGGGTCTCAATGGGGGAGGTCGTGGCCGCCCGCACTGAGGCCCTGGATGACCGGCTTCTCCCCGCCAAAGTGGTTTGCCCCCCATTGGCTGCCGATAGGAAGCCAGATGCATGTGGCGCTACCTCAAGGCCTGTTGGCCCCAAGGCTTCACGCCGGAAGGCCGCGAGGCTGAAGGCTGCGATACCCGACTCTGCACCTCGTGTGGAGGGTGAGGATTCTGCCGAACATCCCCAGGAGCCTCTGGTAATGGAGTGGGCAATTCCGGGGGCTAGTGCACCTGCTGCAGTCCCTGCAGCTGCTGATGCTGTCGGATGGACTACTGTGTCCCGCCGCCGTCGGAAAAAGAAGCCTTTAGCGATGCCGGGGGCTGCCACCGCTGTGGCTCCTGCTACCGTTGGGAGGGCGCCTAGGTGTAAGCCCAAGGTGAAGCTCCCCTCGACACCGCGCTCAGCTGCAGTGGTCATCACACTGCAACCAGAGGCCTTGGCGGGGGGACTAAGCTACAGGGATGCTTTCTTAAAGGCACGAGAGCATGTGGCGTTGGCGGACCTCGGCATCGAGGCTATTTCAAGTCGGTCCACAGCCACGGGATCTAGGGTCATCATGATTCCTGGCTCTCGTGGTTCTGAGCAGGTGGATCAGTTGGCTGAACAGTCACGGACAGCACTCGGGGACGTAGCCACCGTGGCCAGGCCTATCAAAAAGGCGAACATACGTGTGCTGGGGCTTGATGAATCGGTGTCAGCCGAGGAGGTGGTGGCAGCTGCGGCCAAGAAAGGAGGCTGTGAGCCAGCCCTTATCAGGGTTGGTAAAATACGCACATATGGCAGGGGCATGGGAGCGGTGCACTTATCGCTCCCAGTCGCCGCTGCCAGGGCGCTGGTTGAGGCAGGCCGTCTGTTGGTCGGGTGGAGTTCAGCGCGTGTGCGCCTATTGGAGAGTGGGCCCATGCGCTGTTTTAAGTGCATGGATGTGGGACACACGCGCCCGCTCTGCCCGTCAACAGTGGACCGAGGGGAGCTGTGCTTCAGATGCGGGCAAGCCGGACATAAGGCGTTCAGTTGCAAAGCTGAAAAGCTTAACTGCGCCTTGTGCGCTGACGCCGGCAGGCCGTCGGGGCACTACATGGGGGGAGCGACCTGCATGCCACCAGACCCAGCCAAGCGAGGAGCACCAGCACCGAGACCTCTGTAGGGGGGTTGCGTAGACGGTTGGTGGTAGGAGTAGGCGGTTTTCACCTCCTTCTTCTGCCCTAGCTGAACCAAAGGGAGACGGGTCGGGGGCCTGCCTTCCCATTGCACTGGTTCAGTCGTCAGGGAGACAGTTGGGGTTGTACCAGAGTGTCTCTCTTTAGCGCCGGGGCCCGACTGGGGCCGGCCGCCGGGGCGACGTGGTTGATTGCAACCGCGAGCCCGCGGCGTCCCATTATGGCGGCCGATGGTACACCGTGGAGTTTTAGTGAGTAGGAGTCTCACATAACCACTCGTCCCCCCGGGCGAATGTGTACCCATGAAGGGTTTCTTAACGTAAAAAAAAAAAAAAAAAGGTTCCTCTGCTTTGGGGTGCGATGTCAGAAACCTCCTCGTGGTGCACCCCGGGCAACGTCGACCAGTTTGGTCGGCGGCTAATTTCTGACGCGCTCCTCCTGGTACCCCTCTGCTTATCAGAGGGGATTATGGAGGAGTGCCGGCTGGAGGGCCGTTAAAAGCTCCTGGGTGTGGCGTGTGAGCAGCGCACCCAGTACCAGGCGGGGGCCGATGAGGGCTCAGTTTGAGCCCCAAGGGCCCAGTTCCGGGTAGCGGCTGGCGGGATCGGTTGTTTTATACCGATCCCGGCAGGTGTACTGCGAACTTGACGGTTAAGGGAGTTAATATGAGCGCAAAATTTAAAAATTCATTACCCCAGGGAGGGTACCAGCTCCTCAGGAGCTGGAGAAGCCCTCCCCGAGCCTAGCTCGGGCTGCCCCGCGTCTTGGGGGGGGGGGGCAGAATTCTGCGGAGTTCTTTTAAAAATAACACGACTTTGGTACACGAACAACGGAAAACTGATTTGCCTATCGTTTCGGTGGAGAGAAATCCGTCGCTGGACAAATTCTCGGTTCGACATTGGACGGACAGTTTGGAGTGGTCGATCTCAACGACTAGTTTGGACAGTAGGAAGCGGTCGCCAGCTGACGATGGAATCGAGGTAGTTGTGGCAAGGGGTCGACTCGTGCGATGAGTACTGGAAAGACCGGTGGGTCACATGACGGTTCCCTTGCCACACCGACCACGGATGAGCCATCGGAAAGCGCCGATTTAGGGGTGCTCGAAGGAATTGAGTTCCTCAACCCGGACAGTCTGAGAGCTCTTGCGAAGGAGAAAGTTGATGCGATCCTTGAGGTTGAGGTTGCTCAAGGGTACCTACATCAAATCGCTCAAAGAAGCAGCATGGACGCTGCGAGAAGTAACGGGCACCGCTCTTGCGCACACGGTGGCGTCAGAGACTCTACTCCTGCGCCGTGAGACTAGGTGGCTGCGCCGTGAGACTGGGCGGCTGCGCCGTGAAGTCGAGGAGCTCAGGGCGGAACTTGCGTCGTTACGTGGTCGAGCGGAGTGTCCACCTCCGTCACCATTGCCACAGAAGTTGCCGCAGGCTTCACCGCAGATGGATCTGGAGTTATCCAGCGGAGTGACGGATATCCTGCCAAAAACACTGCTCAAGGTGCTCGATGGATATATGGACAGGATGGAGAGATCTCTCCGGCTGTCGTTAGGGGAGATGATATCCGCACGTCTGGACGATCGACTTCCACCCTCCGAAGTGGCCCGCCCGCCCTTAGGTGCGGACAGAGGGTTGGCTCCTGGTCCTTTGTTATGATTATAATTTAATTTAGGATAGTTATGTATAAATTTCCAGCATACCTTACAATTTTCAGTTAATATAGGTTTTACAAATTATTATTACACAATTTTAATGTCCATAACCGAGACGTTCTTCTTGCTCCGACAGCTCAGCGTAGAGATCCTTGCCTAGGATCTAGAATAGAAGTCAGCACGGTGTAGGCCGTATCAGGATACACTGCTCAAGCAGACGACGCAGCACCAAATATCCTATCTATTGAGATTTCCTCATATGTAAAAGGAAAAGTTATTATTTGTATTATAAATACAAAATCCAGGTGATACTTTCCCGGTAGTGTTCTTTCAATGTTCAGTAGGTATTTGTCGTTTTGATAAAGGGTATTTCACCCATATTAATATTAAAATTATAAATTATAACAATTAAATAACTTTTCTATATAAATATGTTATAAAATAAACTATCTTTTCGACCCCCAGGTCTGTTGTACAATCATTTGGTTTTTTATCAAAACACAGGATAATTATGATATAAACGTTACTACTATTCAAAGGTCTGCCGTACAATCAAAAAACATGATCCGATCCATCCTGAAGAATCTGTCATACTCTCTGTTCTAATTTTCTCTTTTGTTTGAATTCAAAATTTCATCTTACTAGACTTTTCTTATTTTAAAAATGAAAAATAAATCTAATCATAGATTTATTTTGCTAAACTAGAACCTGGATAGAATATTTGTCTATACCTGAGAAACTCCTAATTGCGCATGCTCTATTACTATCAAAGAATTATCAATGACAGAGATTGTCATAATATTGCAATGTAAACAATACGAACCTAAAATATTAACAAAGCTGTTATTAAACCAAAATTATCAAGTTATAAATTATCTAAACGCATCAATACATAAACCTATCATTAATTGGTATCCTGGAAATAAAAGAATAGGTACACCAAAACAATAATAAGGTAAATCAAATGAACTTATGATGAATAATATAAAGTAGATATTAAATAAGATTATCTTCCAGATAAATAATATAACACCTTCTGGATCTCAGCCTGTAGGGCGAAAGGCCGCGAAGTCCAAAGCTGCAAAGCCTAAGGCTTTGATGCCCATCCCAGATGTGACAACGACAGTCCATCCACAGGAGGCCGTGCCTGCTGCTCCTGTCCAAGATCAGGCCGGAGCTGGATCGGGTGGACGACCGTAATCAAGCGACAGAAAAAGAAGGATAAGGCCTCATCGACTCGGAAGGATACTGCGGTGGTGATTTCCACTCATAAGGGAATGCCTGGTCCCAAGCCCAAGCGTAAGCTTCCTTCAGCATCACGCTCGGCTGCAGTGCTCCTTGCACTGCGGCCTGAGGCTGTGGCGGAGGGGCTATCGTATAGTGAGGCTCTTCTTAGAGCACGGGACCGACTCCCTTTGTCTGATCTGGGGATCATTAAAATATCTATTCGATGTACTGCCGCGGGCAGCCATATTATTGAGATACCGGGTGCCCGGGGAGTAGAGCAGGCGGATCAATTAGCCTTAAAGCTAAGTGAGATTATGGCAGATGTAGCCACAGTGGCGAGGCCCATTAAAAGAGCAGACATCCGAATCATTGGATTGGAGGATTCCGTTTCGGCGCATGAAATCGTAGCGGCAGCGGTGGCTAAAGGCGGTTGCGAGCCAACCCTTATTAGGGCTGGTGAGATACGTCCCTACAGGAGAGGCAATGGCGCAATTCACTTGTCATTCCCAGTCGCCGCTGCCAGGACGTTGGTGCAGTTAGGTCGTATCCTTGTTGGCTGGAGTATGGCACGCGTCCGTCTCCTGCAAGGGGGGCCTTTGAGATGTTTCAGGTGTCTGGACGTGGGCCATACCCGGCCTACATGCCCTTCGGAAATTGATAGGGGAGGCCTTTGCTTCCGTTGTGGACAGCCTGGCCACAAGGCGCAAGAGTGCACAGTTGCAAAGCTGCACTGTGCCCTGTGTGCCGACTCCAAGAGGCCGGCTGATCACTATATGGGTGGCACCAAGTGCAGGCCGCCCATAAAGAAGAAAGCACCACCAGCGAACGCTGCGAGCACCGTAGAGGATGTGTAGACGGTGAGTGGTTGGAGGGGGCGGTTCACTCACCTCCTTCCTCCGCCCTTGCTGGACCAAGGGGAGACAGGTCGGGAGGCTTCCGCGTCTTCTAGCTTTCAAAACTGCATAAGCAATGAACTTAATTTACGTAAAATTATTTGGAATACCATTCCACCCAGCTATCCTCATTTTGGCCGTATTTGGGAGGCAAACGTGAAGAGTTTTAAACGCCATTTTTATAAGGTCGTTGAAACACATCTTCTCTCTTATGAAGAGAGTTTAACTGTTTCAACTCAGATTGAGTGTATCTTTTTGAGGATCCGTATCCGGAAGTGCGGACACCAGCACATTTCTTAATGTATACTATATTCTACGTCTCTTCAGAGCGTCTTTCTTTAGTTAGTAGGAAACAATTGTTATAAAAATTAGAACAAGAATTCTGGAAAAGGCGTCTGGAATACTTACACACTATGCAATCTAGACTAAAATGGAATACATCAAGTAACTCGTTGAAAGTGGGTACCATTGTACTCATTCTTCAGGACGATGTTCCTCCGCTTCGATGGCCGCTAGGCATTATCGAAGAAGTCTATCCAGGACGTGACGGTATTGTTAGAGTCGCATTTGTTAGGACTCAGAATAGTTTATTTAAGCGTCCTGTAGTGAAACTGTGCCCACTGCCTTCTTAGTAACTACGCTATTTCTTTCTTTATTATGTAATTATGTTTAGATTTATAATAGTTTCTCTGTAGTAACAGTGCATTATTATCCAGTCTGCCGCAAGGTGTTATACGGGAGGCGCTCCGGTTTTTCGGAGTGCCCTCGTACCTGCGGCAGCTGTTGGGGGACTACCTCCAGGGTAGGGAGGTCGCCTTCGTAGACGGGAGGGGTAGTGTGGTCCGGCGGCTCGTCGGGTGTGGTGTTCCACAGGGGTCGGTGTTAGGGCCGCTCCTGTGAAACATGGGCTACGACTGGGTGCTCCGCGTAGCGCTCCCTTCGGGGATTCGAGTGTTATACTACGCGGACGACACCCTAGTCGTGGCCCGGGGGGGAACTTCCAAGAGGTGGCGCGCCTGGCTACAGAGGGCGTTGCCCTTGTGGTCGGGCGCATAAACGCGTTGGGCCTCAGGGTGGCGGCTGAGAAGACCGAGGCCCTTCTTTTTCATAGGCCTCGGTGTGGGCCGCATCCGGGGGCCCACATATATGTGGAAGGAGAGAGGGTCCGGGTCGGGGCCCAGATGAAGTATCTGGGCCTTGTCCTGGACGGACGTTGGCGGTTCGAGCCCCATTTTAAGGGGCTCGGACCGCGTATTGTGGGAGCGGCGGCAGCTCTCGGTAGGCTCCTCCCGAATTCGGGGAGACCGGGCGCGAACTGTCGCCGGCTTTTCGCGGGGGTTGTGCGGAGCATGGCCGTCTACGGGGCACCGATCTGGGTGGATGCTCTCGGCGCCACGAACAGACGCGTGTTGCGTGCTGCGCATCGTGTCGTGGCGTTGAGAGTAGTTCGTGGATACCGATCGGTGTCTGCGGGGGCGGCCTGTGTGCTCGCCGGCTCCCCGCCGTGGGAGCTGGAGGCGGAGGTGCTCGCCGCCGTGTATTGGTTCACGGCGGCGAGGAGGGAGTCAAGGAAGCCTCCGGCTCCTGAAGAAGTCGAAGTTGTGCGGAGGGAAGTCCGCGAGGATGTGTTGAGGAGGTGGGAGGAGGACCTGGCGGACGCGCGATATGGGCGTAACTACATAGACGCCGTCCGTCCGGTCCTCCGGGAGTGGAGCTTCAGGGAGTAGGGCTCCCTGACGTTCAGGCTTGTGCAGCTACTGTCTGGACATGGATGCTTCGGATGTTTCGGACTCTTGATGAGTGTGATGCGTGGGAGGAGCAGCGCCGCACTCTGACCGCAGTTGTTGGAGAGGACCTCTCGCTGCCAAGTGTGGTGAGAGCAATGCTCGAAAGCGAGAGGGCATGGGCGGCGATGGCCTCCTTCTGCGAGGATGTCATCTCGCAGAAGGGGGCTGCGGAGAGGGTACGCGAGGGAAATCCCCTGAGCAGCGCTCTCCGACAAAGAAGAACGGGTGGCAGGAGAAGGCGGTTCATCCGTCAGCTCCCGCCACCCTAGCCGAATCAGAGGAGACGGGACGTTAGGTTAAGTTACGTGTATCGACAGAAATCATTACCCGAAATCTCCATCGTCAAAATCGGACTCTATATTATTATATAGTAGCGAGCGCCCGTACAAGAGGACGCACGGCGCTCGGTGGCCGCTACCGCGGCCTTCTCGCGCTTCCTCATTTTTGCACAAGTCAAACCTAACCTAACCGAGCGTTACGAATTTTCATTAAACTAACTAATTAATATAGGTTACCTCCTATGGGGGCTATTGTATTGCTACCGCGGCCTTCTCGCGCTTCCTCATGTTTGCACAAGTCAAACCTAACCTAACCGAGCGTTACGAATTTTATGTAATATTATTAACGTTGGTATCCTCTTATTATATATAATAGGATATTATAGGTTTAACAAGTTTAGGTTCGGTTTAGGTTAAAAAAAAAAAAAAAAAAAAAAAAAAGGTTAAGTTACGTGTGGGGTGCGATGTCAGAAACCTCCTCGTGGTGCACCCCGGGCAACGTCGATCACTTTGGTCGGCGGCTAATATCTGACGCGCTCCTCCTGGTATCCCTCTGCTTATCAGAGGGAACTATGGAGGGGCGCTGGCTGGAGGGCCGTTAAAAGCTCCTGGGTGTGGCGTGTGAGCAGCGCACCCAGTACTGGGCTGGGGCCGATGAGGACTCACTTTGAGTCCCAAGGGCCCAGTTCCGGGTAGCGGCTGGCGGGATCGGTTGTGTCATACCGATCCCGGCAGGCGTACTGCGAACTTGATGGTAAAGTGGAGTTAAGATGGACGCACAATGGAAAAAAGTATTACCCCAGGAGGGTACCAGCTCTGCTGGAGAATCCCTCCCCGAGTTTAGCTCGGGCTGCCCCACGTTCTCTGGGGGGGGCAAAATTTTGCGTGATTGTAAGAAACAAACGAAGACCAATGCTAGTTTAAGGAAAACCGATTCCACCAATACAATGACGACCACGGCTTTACAACAAAGGAATCTTTCGCCTGTCGTGATGCTTGAGCGTGACCCTATGCTTGAGAGGTTTTCAATCAGGCACTGGGATGATGGATCTTGTAGGTTAGGGCCAGTGGCAGCTGCCGATAGGAAGCGATTGCTTGCTAAAGCTGATGAGGATGGGGAGGAGACTCCTCCCAACAAGTTTACGTCAGCTCGGAGGGGCAAAGCCCGTGATCTGGGCTCATCTGTAGGAAGAACGCGCGCGGAAGTTACTTGTGCGTTGCCGCAGGATTGTCCCCTTCCTGGGTTGACAAGATCTGATGAGGCTGGTTGTATTACGGACGCGGCTGCGGCTGCCGTTGTTGATGCGGCTGGTGCCTTTGCTGAAGTGGGAATACTCGAGGGCATCGAGCTCCTCGATCCCGACAGTTTGAGGGCCCTCGCAAAGGAGAAAGTAGACGCGGTCCTTGAGGTTGCCAAGAAATCTGGCAACCTCAAGGGCACGTTTGTTAAAAACCTGAAGGAGGCGGCGTGGACCCTCCATGAGGTCACTGCTACCGCTCTAACGCGTACGGTGACGGAAGAGACCCTCCTTCTGCGGCGCGAGACGGGGAGGCTTCGTCGGGAGGTCGATGCCCTCAAGGAGGAGCTCTCCTCGTTGCGCGGTCGGGTGGGGGCTTCGCCTGCGCTGCCTTTGACGCAAAATATGCCCGTAAGTCAGGGACAGGATTCCCTGATGCAGGCTGTGTTTGATGCGATGGCGGAACACATGTCGAGGATGGAGCGGTCGCTCCGGGTGTCTATGGGGGAGTTAGTTACTGCCCGCATAGAGGCCTTGGATGACCGTCTCCTCCCCGCCAAGGTGGTCCGCCCTCCTCTGGCTGCGGACAGACAGACTGCCCCGGGTCCCACAAGACCTAAGCCTTCCAGGGCTAAAACTTCGGGAATTAAATCCAGAGTGGCTGGTCCAGCTCCTTCTGAGGCGGAGAGGAATTTGGAAGAAGACTCCCTGGGGGTGGAGCATGTTATGATAGGGGCTGATGTTCCTGCTCCAGCCGCAACCGCCGAAGGATGGACCACCGTGTCTCGTCGGCGACGGAGGAAGGAAAAAGCCAGTTAGTGAACCGAAGGCTGCTGCGACACTGGCTCCCACTCCTGTTGGGAGAGCGCCTGCCAGCAAGCTTAAGGCGAAGCTACCCTCGTCACCGCGCTCAGCTGCAGTGATTATTACGCTGCAGCCAGAGGCTTTGGCGGGGGGAATGAGTTATAAGGATGCCTTTTTAAAGGCGCAGAAACAAGTCGCGCTAGCGGATCTCGGGATCGAGGACATCTCGGCGCGGCCCACAGCCACGGGATCCCGGATTGTCGAGATCCGTGGCTCCCGTGGTTCAGAGCAGGCGGACCGGATGGTTGAGATCCTGCAGACAGTGTTGGCGGGCGAGGCCACTATCGCCAAGGCCATTAAAAAGGCAAGCGTCCGTGTGATCGGACTAGATGAATCAGTATCGGTCGAGGAGGTCGTGGCGGCTGCGGCTGCTAAAGCTGGCTGTCAGCAGGCCCTTATTAGGGCTGGCCCCATACGTGCCTATAGCAGGGGTATGGGAGCGGTTTATCTTTCGCTCCCGGCTTCCGCTGCCAGGGTTCTAGTGGAGGCAGGTCGTCTCCTTGTCGGGTGGAGTGCGGCACGTGTGCGCCTCTTGGAGAGTGGGCCCATGCGCTGTTACAAGTGCATGGGTGTGGGCCACACTCGTCCACTCTGCCCGTCGACGATAGACCGCGGAGCCCTGTGTTTCCGGTGCGGGCAGCCTGGCCACAAGGCGCTGGAGTGTGCAGCAAAAAAGTTCCACTGTGCCTTGTGTGCCGACGCCGGGAGGCCGGCGAATCACCAGATGACTGGAGCTGCCTGTAAGCCGCCGCCCACTAAGGGAATGGCGCCGCAACTACCTCTACCAAGCTCAGAGGATAGCGTAGACGTTGGGTAGAAGGGGGGGCGATTTCGCCTCCTTCCTACCCTTGCTGAACCAAGGGGAGACGGGTCGGGGGGCCCGTCTTCCCATTGCACTGGTTCAGCCGTCTGGGAGACAGTTGGGGGCTGTACCAGACTGTCTCTCTTTAGCGCCGAGGCCCGACTGGGGCCAGCCGCCGGGGCGACGCGGCAGATTGCAACCGCATTGCCCGCGCGCCCCGCTATGGCGGCCGATGGTACACCGTGGAGTTTTAGTGAGTAGGAGTCTCACATAACCACTCGTCCCCCCGGGCGGGTGTGTACCCATGACGGGTTTCTCCACGTAAAAAAAAAAAAAAAAAAAAAAAAAAAAAAAGGTTAAGTTACGTGTATCGACAGAAATCCTTACCCGAACTCTCCGTCGTTAAAATCGGACTCTATAATATTATATAGTAGCGAGCGCCCGTACAAGAGGACGCACGGCGCTCGTCGGCCGCTACCGCGGCCTTCTCGCGCTTCCTCATGTTTGCACAAGTCAAACCTAACCTAACCGAGCGTTACGAATTTTCATTAAACTAACTAATTAATATAGGTAACCTCCTATGAGGGCTATTGTATTGCTACCGCGGCCTTCTCGCGCTTCCTCCTGTGTACACAAGTCAAACCTAACCTAACCGAGCGGGACGAATTTTATGTAATCTAATTAACATAGGTTTACCCTCTTATATTATATATAGCCTATTATAGGTTTAACAAGTTTAGGTTCGGTTTAGGTTAGGTTAGGTTAGGTTTGTCACCGGGAGCAGGAAATCGTTCCTCAGGCGTTGCTGGATGCGATGATGGTCCGTATGGACAACATGGAACATTCCCTTCGGGTATCTCTCGGTGAGATGATTACCGCCCGCTTGGATGATCGTCTTCCCCCTGCAGAGGTGGTTCGTCCATCCTTGGCCGTGGATAGGAGGCTGGAAAAAGCTGGGCCTGTAGGGGGGCCAAAGTCTAAGCCTGCTGGTGCCAAGAAGAAGCCGGCTAAGCCCGCGCCTGCACCTTGTGCTGCGACCTCTGGGGAAGCGCCATTACAAGATTCGGTCCCTAGAGTGGTCCTGGATACGACTCCAACCACGGCGCAAAATGCCGAAGCGACGTGGACCGAAGTATCCCGTCGCAAAAAGAAAAGGAATAAGAAGAGGAAGGCGGTACCGTCTGCGAAGGCAGCTTCCACTCCTCAGAAGGGTGCACCTCGGAAGTCCAAGGTGAAGCTCCCCCCGAGCCCGCTTGCGGCTGCCGTGGTCATGACACTGCAGCCCCAGGCAGTGGCTCAGGGGATGAGCTACAAAACGGCTCTACTGATGGCTAGAGAGGCTGTCAATCTGACGTCGATGGGAATTGATAGGCTCTCGTTCCGTCAGACTAAAACGGGAGCAAGAATCTTCGAAATTCCTGGCTCCCAAGGCCCGGAGCAAGCCGACAGACTGGCGCAGAGTCTACAGGTGGCGTTGGCGGACGTTGCCTTGATCAACCGGCCTGTCAAGAGGGTTAGCGTCCGCATCGTCGGCTTAGATGACTCTGTGACCAGAGATGAGGTTGTTGCCGCCACGGCGTTAAAGGGCGGATGCCAGCCAGCCCATATAAGGGCTGGCGAAATTCGCAATTTTAGAGGAGGCCTGGGTGCGATACATCTGTCTGTGCCCGTAGCCGCGGCTAGGACCCTGGCGGAGGCTGGGCGCCTCCTTGTCGGTTGGAGCGCGGCCCGGGTTCATGTGCTTGAATACAAGCCAATGCGCTGTTTCAAGTGCATGGGTTTGGGCCACACTCGGCCCTTGTGCCCGTCAGCAATTGACAGGGGAGTGCTCTGCTTCCGCTGCGGTAAACCTGGTCACAGGGCACGAGATTGTGAGGCAGAGGCACTGCATTGCGCCGTTTGTGCTGACGCAGGAAAGTCGGCGGCACATTACATGGGGGGAGCCGGATGCAGGCCAAACTCTTCAGGTAAAGGAAAGGCACCACCCGCACCAGAACCTCCTTAAGGTTTTAGCGCAGACGAATAGGTAAAGGGTAGGAGGGCGTTTTCTGCCTTCTCCTCTACCTGGCTGGACCAAGGGGAGACGGGTCGGGGGGCCCGTCTTTCCATTGCACTGGTTCAGCCGTCTGGGAGACAGTTGGGGTGGTACCAGACTGTCTCTCTTTAGCGCCGGGGCCTGACTGGGGCCGGCCGCCGGGGCGTTGCGGCAGATTGCAACCGCAGTGCCCGCGCGCCCCACTATGGCGGCCGATGGTACACCGTGGAGTTTTAGTGAGTAGAAGTCTCACATAACCACTCGTCCCCCCGGGCGGGTGTGTACCCATGACGGGTTTCTCCACGTAAAAAAAAAAAAAAAAAAAAAAAACAAAAAAAAAAAAAAAAAAAAAAAAAAAAAAAAAGGTTAAGTTACGTGTGGGGTGCGTGTCAGGAACCTCCTCGTGGTGCACCCCGGGCAACGTCGACCAGTCTGGTCGGCGGCTGATACCTGACAAACTCCTCCCGGTATCCCTCTGATTATCAGAGGGGCTGTGGAGGGGTATTGGCTGGAGGGCCATTAAAAGCTCCTGGGTGTGGCATGTGCGCGGCGCACCCAGTACCGGGCTGGGGCCGATGAGGGCTCAATTTGAGCCCCAAGGGCCCAGTTCCGGACAGCGGCTGGCGGGATCGTTTGCTTTTATACCGGTCCCGGCAGGCGTACCGCAAACTGACGATAATAGTATTGATTTTGGATTCCGCAAGATTAAAAAGTAAACTACCCCAGGAGGGTACCCGCAAGGGAGAATCCCTCCCCGAGCATAGCTCGGGCTGCCCCACGTTCTCTGGGGGGGGCAAAATTCGGTTCAGGTTAGGTTAGGTTAGGTTAAGTTACGTGTATCGACAGAAATCATTACCCGAACTCTCCGTCGTTAAAATCGGACTCTATAATATTATATAGTAGCGAGCGCCCGTACAAGAGGACGCACGGCGCTCGTCGGCCGCTACCGCGGCCTTCTCGCGCTTCCTCATGTTTGCACAAGTCAAACCTAACCTAACCGAGCGTTACGAATTTTCATTAAACTAACTAATTAATATAGGTAACCTCCTATGAGGGCTATTGTATTGCTACCGCGGCCATCTCGCGCTTCCTCCTGTGTACACAAGTCAAACCTAACCTAATCGAGCGTTACAAATTTTATGTAATCTAATTAACATAGGTGTACCCTCTTATATTATATATAGCCTATTATAGGTTTAACAAGTTTAGGTTCGGTTTAGGTTAGGTTAGGTTAGGTTAAGTTACGTGTATCGACAGAATTTGTCGGCACGTTCGTAGGTTATTTTTTTTTTTAATAAGTACTTATGTTATAATGAATAAAAAAAAAAAAAAAAAAAAAAAAAAAAAAAAAAAAAAAAAAAAAAAAAAAAAAATAATATATATATATATATATGTTTTTTTTATTATTAATTATATTGTATTAATATGTATATATTATATATAAGTAAAAGTTGAAACATTAGTAATAATTGAAAGATCGCGCTGCCGCGTCGTCCTCTAGCGCCGTGATCGTCCGATCGGCGTTCACGTATGTATAGCGGCGCGACGGTGCGGCGTGCGCGCCTTGCGGTGTCGTGCGTCGTTCGTCGGGCCGACTTTCATCGTGCACAAGACAAAAGACATATATAACGACACACGGTGGGCGTCCGCGTTGTAGACTCTCCGCGGGTAGGTGAGAACAGTCTCGGTCCG
This sequence comes from Saturnia japonica, assembly GCA_033032175.1. NCBI lineage: Eukaryota > Metazoa > Arthropoda > Insecta > Lepidoptera > Saturniidae > Saturnia > Saturnia japonica. Next base: position 22,859 of record CM065328.1, on the reverse strand, counting down.
TACTTTCGAGTGTACCGACGGTTGGATCACTTGTCCCATGGTATTGTCGCTCCGCGAGTCTTCGGTGTCTCGTGTAAAGGTAAATTTTTATATTTCTTGAAAAAAAAAAAAAAAAAAAAAAAAAAAGGAAAATTCAATTAGTATTTATTTATTTATATATGTAGTAGAAATTATTATATACTTTATATAGCTGTGTTGAACGTAGAGTTTTTTTATGCGATTCTTTAGTTTCCGTTTACGGGGTACTTTCGTTTCGCTTCACTCTTATATCGTTCGTTGAATTTATATATCTAGAAAGATATTTATTTATTTGAATGTTACTACGTACCCAAGTACCGTTCGTAGGATATCCTACCGGTCTGGTTGTGAAATTTTACGTAAAGTGGTTAAATTGATCGAAATGATTCACCAAATACCGCGCGTCGCGGCAATGTCACGAATATACGAAACGTTCTTAGGATCGCGTTACGCTAAGGTGACGCGTTTTCTTTAGTGAGCGATGAAAAAGTCTCGTTGTTTTGAACTTTATAAGAAACGACGTTCATCCGTCTTTCAATCGGCTCGCGTGTCTCGTCACGACGTGAGATACCGTCTTGACGTATGATTCGAGTTCGAGAACAAACTATAATTTATAAATATATTCCTTTATCGTTACGCAGACACAGAGAAGCGTACGCGATGAAAGGGAAGAGGAGAAATAGCTCCCTGGTTGATCCTGCCAGTAGTTATATGCTTGTCTCAAAGATTAAGCCATGCATGTCTCAGTGCAAGCCGTATTAAGGCGATACCGCGAATGGCTCAATATATCAGTTTTGGTTCCTTAGATCTTACTCAGTTACTTGGATAACTGTGGTAATTCTAGAGCTAATACATGCAATCAGAACTCTGACCAGTGATGGGAATGAGTGCTTTTATTAGATCAAAACCAATCGACGGAGGGCCTCGCGTTCGATGTCGTTAATTTTGATGAATCTGGATAACTTTTGCCGATCGCATGGTCCAGTACCGGCGACGCATCTTTCAAATGTCTGCCTTATCAACTTTCGATGGTAGTTTCTGCGACTACCATGGTTGTCACGGGTAACGGGGAATCAGGGTTCGATTCCGGAGAGGGAGCCTGAGAAACGGCTACCACATCCAAGGAAGGCAGCAGGCGCGCAAATTACCCACTCCCGGCACGGGGAGGTAGTGACGAAAAATAACGATACGGGACTCTAACGAGGCCTCGTAATCGGAATGAGTACACTTTAAATATTTTAACGAGGAACAATTGGAGGGCAAGTCTGGTGCCAGCAGCCGCGGTAATTCCAGCTCCAATAGCGTATACTAAAATTGTTGCGGTTAAAAAGCTCGTAGTTGCATTTGTGCGCCGCGCTGTCGGTGCACCGCATTAGCGGTGATACTGACACGTTTGCGGAGCATATCGTCGGTGAGCCGTCGGTAAAACGACGGTTCAATATCAAAATCCTATCGCGGTGCTCTTCGGTGAGTGTCGAGGTGGGCCGACAATTTTACTTTGAACAAATTAGAGTGCTCAAAGCGGGCTCAAAATGCTGCTTGAATATTTCGTGCATGGAATAATAGAATATGATCTCGGTTCTATTTTGTTGGTTTTCAGAACTCCGAGGTAATGATTAATAGGGATAACTGGGGGCATTCGTATTGCGACGTTAGAGGTGAAATTCTTGGATCGTCGCAAGACGAACATCAGCGAAAGCATTTGCCAAAGGTGTTTTCATCAATCAAGAACGAAAGTTAGAGGTTCGAAGGCGATTAGATACCGCCCTAGTTCTAACCGTAAATATGTCATCTAGCGATCCGCCGACGTTACTACAATGGCTCGGCGGGCAGCTTCCGGAGCCTGCGGCTTAATTTGACTCAACACGGGAAATCTCACCAGGCCCGGACACCGGAAGGATTGACAGATTAACAGCTCTTTCTTGATTCGGTGGGTGGTGGTGCATGGCCGTTCTTAGTTGGTGGAGCGATTTGTCTGGTTAATTCCGGTAACGAACGAGACTCTAGCCTGCTAAATAGGCGTCGTCATTTAGGTGTGCGTGGCTCCGTCACGCAACTCACTGGCGACGTATTAAAATTCTTCTTAGAGGGACCGGCGTCTTCGAGCCGCACGAGATTGAGCAATAACAGGTCTGTGATGCCCTTAGATGTCCTGGGCCGCACGCGCGCTACACTGAAGGAATCAGCATGTTCTCCCTGGCCTAGAGGCCCGGGCAACCCGTTGAAACTCCTTCGTGCTGGGGATTGGGGTTTGCAATTATCCCCCATAAACGAGGAATTCCTAGTAAGCGCGAGTCATAAGCTCGCGTTGATTACGTCCCTGCCCTTTGTACACACCGCCCGTCGCTACTACCGATTGAATGATTTAGTGAGGTCTTCGGACCGACACGCGGTGGCTTCACGGCCGTCGGCGTTGCTGGGAAGTTGACCAAACTTGATCATTTAGAGGAAGTAAAAGTCGTAACAAGGTTTCCGTAGGGGAACCTGCGGAAGGATCATTAACGTGTCTCGTCGTCGTCCGTGTACTACGACGTGTGTGTGTGATGTGCGCAATGCATATTCTCGCGCGCGCGCGTGTGTACGTGTGACAACGGTCGTCACATTAATAATATTATAACAAACGAAAATAAAAAATAAAAAGAGATTCGTAGCGTTTGAAGCGCTCGATTCTCGCGTCTCGCCGTTATGCGGACTATCCCGATATTGAAATATCGTCACCGAGACGCACGTTGTGTCGTGTCGGGTCTCGTTACCGGAAACTCGCGTTGCGGTTTCCGCGAACCCCGGAGGTGTCCCGGAGTTGATGATGATGACTACTCGGCCGAGCGGCGACGCGCGAGC